>CM022303.1:450372474-450972474 GCA_011799875.1 Thinopyrum elongatum
AGGTTATTTGCAAATTTCAATGCAATTTCTCATTTTGCAGATTGCACCCTGTCTTTTCAGGTATCGGAGTTTCACCAGCGTTGTCACCATCGTCGTCCAAGGAAAACTTCAAAAGGGTAATCAAGCCAATCAGCTTCATATCTTGTGTACGAAATTACAACTGAAAATGACAATGTTGTCTACTTCCTTTGTTTTGGCTTATAATAAGGTTTCAGTGGTTTCCGGCCAGGTTCTTCAGACAAATTGGGCTACTGTTAAGGATGATGTAAATCAAAGCGGCTAGGGATTTCTTTCACAATGGTGTCATGCTGGATTATGTCTTTTTTTTTTGCGGATTATGCTGGATTATGTCAATGATACTATTATTGTGCTCATCCCAAAAATCCCTAACCCGGTGAAGCTCACTGATTTCAGCCGATAAGTTTGTGCAGCATGGTTTATAATTGTGTCAAAATGCCTAGTTAACAGACTTAGATCGTTGCTTGATGGAATCATTTGTCCTTCACAGAGTGCTTTCATTCCTGGGAGATACATCATTGACAATGCGTACGTTGCCTTTGAATGTATTCACCACATCAAACAAGAAAAAGATCTAACAAAGAGTTTATGTGCTTACAAGCTAGATTTGTCAAAAGCTCATGACCGAGTTTGACTAGAATTACCTTAAGCAAATGATTCAAAAGCTGGGTTTTGCTCACAGGTGGGTGAAGTGGATTATGACACGTGTCACCTTTGTGAGATATACTATCAAATTAAATGGAACCCTATTGAATTCGTTTGCACCGTCACGTGGCCTACGGCAAGGTGATCCACTCTCTCTGTATTTGTTTCTCTTTGTTGCCGATGGTCTGTCTGCATTTGTTAATAAAGGTGTCCAGAAGAGGAATCTCTCTCCAATATAAATCTGTCGGAACGCTTCTGGAATCTCACATTTTGCTTTTGCGGATGATACACTTCTATTTTATGAAGCAAACAGAGGCGTCGCGGCACATGTAAAAAGTGTGCTTAACATATATGAGTTGGCTACGGGACAATCTCTAAACCCAGCAAATTGTTCAATTCTTTCGGAAACTCTTGCTCTATTGGCCAACAATTAGAGGTCAGATCTGAATTGTTGGTGGATAACTCACATTTTGAAGAGAAGTACTTGAGCTTACCGACGCGAGATGGACGTATGACTAAGGGCAAGTTTCAGAATTGCAGTTCAAATCTTACATTCTTAAGAAGTTGATTTCAATTCTCTCAACATGCAAAGTGTCCGCCTCAACATCCCCACCAAGGCCATGCATTTAAGTCTTCTCTCCCACTATACCATACAAAATCTGCCACATAAGCGAACTTATAAATTACAATTATTTTTGCATTAGTCTATGCATATAACACTGCCACATCATACATGCATCTTAGTCATCCTTCATATTTTTGTTCTAAATGATATTTTTAACAGTAATTCAAAAGTTTTTATTCTATTTTTAGAGACTTTATTTTATTGATTTTGAAGCTTATATCTTATTTTTATTAGGTTTAATTATTTTTAGCAACTATTTACGCATTTTTTAACAAAGTTATCACAGCAACGCGCGGGGAATCATCTAGTTGTCAAAACGTATGATGTTGTGGGGATGCCCATCTTAGGGTGGAAAGGGAAATATCATTAAATCAATTGCACGGTCTATTCCAACATATATAATGAGTGTTTTTAAGCTACCCCTTGGTCTGTGTGATGATTTAAATGTGATGATTAGGAATTATTGGTGGGTATCACAAAGAGGGAAAAGGAAGACACATGGGAAATAATAGGAACTGATGATTAAACCAAAAGGTTTGGGCGGCATGGGATTCCGTGATTTTAGACTGTTCAATCAAGTTTTTTTCTTGCGCGACAAGAATGGCGTCTCATCACGAACCCTGAGAGCTTGTGTGCACGGATGCTGAAAGCCAAATACTACCCCAATGGGCGGCTCGAGGACATAGTGTTTGCTTCGAACCCGTTTTCATCATGGCAAGGCATCGCCCATGGATTGGAAAAAATGAAAAGGGTATACTGTGGCGGATTGGTAATGGAACACAAGTTCGGATTTGGAGGGATAGGTGGATACTCAGGGGACCAGACTTCAACGTGATCTCACGTAAAAGAAGATGCCGCCTCAAGTGGGTGTCAGACTTGATCGGCATGAATGGTGCATGGAAGGAGGAAATGATCAGGCATTACCTTCCCCTTGATGCTTCGGAGATCCTGAAACTAAAACTTCCTGCTGCAGATAGCGTGGACTTCATCGCCTGGGCGTCTGAGCCATCAGGAAATTTCTCTCTTTGTAGTGCGTATAAACTGGCCTTTGATGAACTCTATCAGCAGTCTCAATCATCTCTAGTAGCTCACCCATGGGCGAGAGAGGGTACTGGAAGTAGATTTGGGGAAGCCTGATGTTGGGAAATGTTGCATGGAAAACAAAAAAAAAATTACGCACACGCAAGATCTATCCATGGAGATGCATAGCAATGAGAGGGGAGAGTGTGTCTACGTACCCTCGTAGACCGTAAGCGGAAGCGTTTGTTAACGTGGTTGATATAGTCGAACTTCTTCGCGCTCCAACCGATCAAGTACCGAACGTACGGCACCTCCGCATTCTGCACACGTTCAGCTCGGTGACGTCCTCCGCCTTCTTGATCCAGCAAGATGGCGAGGTAGTGGATGAGTTCCGGCAGCATGATGGCATGGTGACGGTGATGGTGAAGTGATCTCCGCAGGGCTTCGCCTAAGCACTACGAAAATATGACCGAGGGGTGTAAACGGTGGAGGGGGGGCGCCGCACACGGCTAACCAATTATTCTGGGTGTGCTAGGCGCCCCCCTCCCACATATATATAGGTGGGAGGCAGAGGGGAGAGGCCAAGAGGCACCCCAAGTAGGTCCGAATCCTACTTGGGCTCCTGCCCTTGGCCGCCCCCTGCCATATTTGTCGGAGGGGGGAAGGAAAGGGGGAAAAGGGAAGGAAGGGGGAGGCCGAATCCCCCCCCTTTCCTTTCCCCACTTGGGCGGCTGCCATGGGGGGTGCGCCAGCCCCTTGTGGGCTGGGGTGCTCCCCTCTTGTGGCCCAATAGGCCCACTATCCTCCCGGGGTGTTCGGTACCCCCTCCGGTACTCCGATGACTATCCGGTACACTCCGAAACACTTTCGGTGTCCGAATACAATCGTCCTATGTATCAATCTTTACCTCTTGACCATTTCGAGACTCCTCGTCATGTCCGTGATCTCATCCGGCACTCCGAACAATATTCGGTCACCAAATCATATAACTCATATAACACTATATCGTCAACGAACGTTAAGCGTGCGGACCCTACGGGTTCGAGAACTATGTAGACATGACCGAGACACCTCTCCGGTCAATAACCAATAGCGGAACCTGGATGTCCATATTGGCTCCTATATATTCTATGAAGATCTTTATCGGTCGAACCGTTATGACAACATACGTAATTCCCTTTGTCCGTCGGTATGTTACTTGTCCGAGATTCGATCGTCGGTATCCTTATACCTAGTTCAATCTCGTTACCGGCAAGTCTCTTTACTCGTTCTGTAATACATCACCTCGTAACTAACTCCTTAGTCATTTGCTTGCAAGCTTATGATGTGTATTACCGAGAGGGCCCAGAGATACCTCTCCGATACTCGGAGTGACAAATCCTAATCTCGATCTATGCCAACTCAACAAACACCTTCGGAGATACCTGTAGAGCATCTTTATGATCACCCAGTTACGTTGTGACGTTTGATAGCACACAAGGTATTCCTCCGGTATCCGGCATAACTCATAGTCGAAGGAATATGTATTTGACATGAAGAAAGCAATAGCAATAAACTGAACAATCAATATGCTAAGCTAATGGATGGGTCTTGTCCATCACATTATTCTCCTAATGATGTGATCCCGTTATCAAATGACAACTCATGTCTATGGTTAGGAAACCTTAACCATCTTTGATCAACGAGCTAGTCTAGTAGAGGCTCACTAGGGACACGGTATTTGTTTATGTATCCACACATGTATTTAAGTTTCCGGTAAATACAATTCTAGCATGAATAATAAACCTTTATCATGATTTAGGAAATATAATAATAACCATTTTATTATTGCCTCTAGGGCATATTTCCATCAGTCTCCCACTTGCACTAGAGTCAATAATCTAGTTCACATCGCCATGTGATTAACACCCAAAGAGTACTAAGGTGTGATCATGTTTTGCTTGTGAGAGAAGTTTAGTCAACAGATCTGTCACATTCAGATCCGTATGTATTTTGCAAATTTCTACGTCTACAATGCTCTGCATGGAGCTACTCTAGCTAATTGCTCCCACTTTCAATATGTATCCAGATCGAGACTTAGAGTCATCCGAATTGATGTTAAAGCTATCATCGATGTAACCCTTTACGACAAACTCTTTATCACCTCCATAACCGAGAAATGTCTCCTTAGTCCTTCTTAGGTAACTAAGGATAATTTTGACCGCTGTCTAGTGATCTACTCATGGATCACTATTGTACCCCCTTGCCAAACTCATGGCAAGGCACACAATAGGTCTGGCACACAGCATGGCATACTTTATAGAACCTATGACTGAGGCATAGGGAATGACTTTCATTCTCTCTATATAATCTGACGTGGTCGGGTTTTGAGTCTTACTCAACTTCACACCTTGTTACATGATACGTCCATTTTGCATCATGCTTTTATATTGATATTTATTGCATTATGGGCTATTATTACACATTCTAGCAAAATAATTATGCCTTTTCTCTCTTATTTTACAAGGTTTACATGAAGAGGGAGAATGCCGGCAGCTGGAATTCTGGACTGGAAAAGGAGCAAATCTGAGAGACCTATTCTGCACAACTCCAAAAGTCCTAAACTTCACGGAGAATTATTTTGGAATATATAAAAAATATTGGGTGAAGAAAGTACCAGAGGGGCCCCACCAGGAAGCCACAAGGGTGGGAGCGCGCCCTACCCCCTTGGGCGCGTCCCCTGCCTTGTGGGCCCCCTGGCAGGCCTCCGGTGCCCATCTTCTGTTATATGGTGTGTTTTGACCTGGAAAAAATCAAGAGGAAGCTTTCGGGATGAAGCGCCACCATCTCGAGGTGGAACCTGGGCAGAACCAATCAAGGGCTCTGGCAGAGCGCCGGAGAAACTTCCCTCCGGGAGGGGGAAATCGAAGCCATCGTCATCACCAACGATCCTCTCATCGAGAGGGGGGTCAATCTCCATCAACATCTTCACCAGCACCATCTCCTCTCAAACCCTAGTTCATCTCTTGTATTCGATCTTTGTCTCAAAACCTCAAATTGGTACCTGTGGGTTGCTAGTAGTGTTGATTACTCCTTGTAGTTGATGCTAGTTGGTTTATTCGGTGGAAGATCACATGTTCAGATCCTTAATGCTATTCAACACCCCTCTGATTATGAACATGAATATGCTTTGTGAGTAGTTACGTTTGTTCCTGAGGACATGGGAGAAGTCTTGTTATAAGTAATCATGTGAATTTGGTATTCGTTCGATATTTTGATGAGATGTATGTTGTCTTTCCTCTAGTGGTGTTATGTGAACGTCGACTACATGACACTTCACCATGATTTGGGCCTAGGGGAAGGCATTGGAAAGTAATAAGTAGATGATGGGTTGCTAGAGTGACAGAAGCTTAAACCCTAGTTTATGTGTTGCTTCGTAAGGGGCTGATTTGGATCCATATGTTTCATGCTATTGTTAGATTTATCTTAATTCTTCTTTCGTAGTTGTGGATGCTTGCGAGAGGGGTTAATCATAAGTGGTAGGCTTGTCCAAGTAAGGGCAGCACCCAAGCACCGGTCCACCCACATATCAAATTATCAAAGTAACGAATGCGAATCATATGAGCATGATGAAAACTAGCTTGACTTGTCCTTTGCTACAAAAAGGATTGGGCCACCTTGCTTCACCTTAGTTACTTTTGTTACTGGTTACCCGTTACGAATTATCTTATCACACAACTATCTGTTACCGATAATTTTAGTGCTTGCAGAGAATACCTTGCTGAAAACCGCTTGTCATTTCCTTCTATTCCTTGTTGGGTTCGACACTCTTACTTATCGAAAGAACTACGATAGATCCCCTATACTTGTGGGTCATCAAGACTCTTTTATGGCACCATTGCTGGGGAGTGAAGCGCCTTTGGTAAGTGGAATTTGGTAAGGAAACATTTATATAGTGTGCTGAAATTTACTGTCACTTGTCACTATGGAAAATAATCCTTTGAGGGGCTTGTTCGGGGTATCTTCACCTCGACCGGAAGAGCAAAGAGTTGCTCCTCAACCTACTGCGCCTACTGAAAATATTTATTATGAAATTCCTTCGGGTATGATAGAGAAACTGCTAGCTAATCCTTATGCAGGAGATGGAACATTACATCCTGATATGCACCTAATCTATGTGAATGAAGTTTGTGGATTATTTAAGCTTGCAGGTTTGCCCGGGGATGATGTCAAGAAGAAGGTCTTCCCTTTATCTTTGAAGGGAAAGTCATTGACATGGTATAGGCTATGTGATGATATTGGATCATGGAACTACAACCGATTGAAATTGGAATTTCATCACAAGTTTTATCCTATGCATCTGGTTCATCGTGGTCGGAATTATATTTATAATTTTTGGCCTCGTGAAGGAGAAAGTATCGCTCAAACTTGGGGGAGGCTTAAGTCAATGTTATATTCATGCCCCAATCATGAGCTCTCAAGGGAAATTATTATTCAGAATTTTTATGCTCGGCTTTCTCGTAATGATCAATCCATGCTCGATACTTCTTGTACTGGTTCTTTCAAGAAGAAGACTATTGAATTCAAATGGGATTTATTGGAAAGAATTAAATGCAACTCTGAAGATTGGGAACTCGTCGAAGGTAATGAGTCAGGTATAAACCTTAAGTTTGATTGTGTTAAATCTTTCATGGATACCGATGCTTTTCATGAATTTAGCACTAAATATGGACTTGACTCTGAGATAGTAGCTTCTTTGTGTGAATCATTTGCTACTCATGTCGATCTCCCCAAGGAGAAGTGGTTTAAATATCATCCTCCCATTTAAGTAAAAGTACTAGAACCTATTAAAGTTGAAGAAGAAACCATTACTTATAATGTTGATCCTATTGTTCCTACTGCTTATATTGAGAAGCCACCTTTTCCTTTTAGGATAAAGGACCATGCTAAAGCTTCAGCTGTGGTTCGTAAGAGTAATACTAGAACACCTACACCCCCTGAACAAATTAAAGTTGAACCTAGTATTGCCATGGTTAAAGATCTCTTGGTTGATAGTATTGATGGGCATGTTATTTATTTCTGTGATGAAGCTACTAGAATTGCTAAACCTGATATTAAAGATAAACATAGACCCATTGTTGGCATGCCTATTGTTTCTGTTAAAATAGGAGATCATTGTTATCATGGTTTATGTGATGTGGGTGCTAGTGTGAGTGCAATTCCTTATACCTTATATCAAGAAATTATGAATGATATTGCACCTGCTGAGATAGAAGATATTGTTGTTACTATTAAGCTTGCCAATAGAGATACTATATCACCAATTGGGATTGTTAGAGATGTTGAAGTCTTGTGTGGGAAAATAAAATACCCTACTGATTTCCTTGTTCTTGGTTCCCCACAAGATGATTTTTGTCCCATTATATTTGGTAGACCTTTCTTGAATACTGTTAATGCTAGGATAGACTGTGAGGAAGAAATTGTTACTGTAAGTTTTGGGGATGTGTCTCATGATTTTAATTTCTCTAAATTTCGTAGACAACCCCATGACAAAGAATTGCCTAGTAAGGATGAAATCATTGGTCTTGCTTCTATTGTCATGCCTCCTACCGATCCTTTAGAACAGTATTTGTTAGACCATGAAAATGATATGTTTATGAATGAAAGAAAGGAGTTAGATGAAATATTCTTTAACCAAATGCCTGTTTTGAAACACAATCTTCCTGTTGAAATCCTTGGAGATCCTCCTCCACCCAAGGGTGATCCTGTGTTTGAGCTTAAACAATTACCTGATACTTTGAAATATGCTTATCTTCATGAAAAGAAGATATATCCTGTTATTATTAGTGCTAACCTTTCAGAGCATGAAGAAAAGAAATTATTGAAAACTCTGAGGAAGCACCGTGCCGCTATTGGATATACTCTTGATGATCTTAAGGGCATTAGTCCCACTCTATGTCAGCATAAAATTAATATGGAGCCTGATGCTAAACCAGTCGTTGATCATCAACGATGGTTAAATCCTAAGATGAAGGAAGTGGTAAGAAATGAAATACTAAAACTTCTGGAGGCAGGTATAATTTATCCTATTACTGATAGTAGATGGGTAAGTCCTGTTCATTGTGTCCCTAAGAAGGGAGGTATTACTGTTGTTCCTAATGATAAGAATGAATTGATCCCACAAAGAATTGTTACAGGTTATAGAATGGTAATTGATTTTCGCAAATTAAACAAAGCTACTAGAAAAGATCATTACCCTCTACCTTTTATTGATCAAATGCTAGAAAGACTATCCAAACATACACACTTCTGCTTTCTAGATGGTTATTCTGGTTTTTCTCAAATACCTGTGTCAAAAGAGGACCAAGAAAAGACCACTTTTACTTGCCCTTTCGGTACTTTTGCTTATAGACGTATGCCTTTTGGTTTATGCAATGCACCTGCTACCTTTCAAAGATGTATGACTGCTATATTCTCTGACTTTTGTGAAAAGATTGTTGAGGTTTTCATGGATGATTTCTCCGTTTACGGAACTTCTTTTGATGATTGCTTAAGCAACCTTGATCGAGTTTTGCAGAGATGTGAAGAAACTAATCTTGTCTTGAATTGGGAGAAGTGCCACTTTATGGTTAATGAAGGTATTGTCTTGGGGCATAAAATTTCTGAAAGAGGTATTGAAGTTGATAAAGCTAAAGTAGATGCTATTGAAAAGATGTCGTGTCCTAATGATATCAAAGGTATAAGAAGTTTCCTTGGTCATGTTGGTTTCTATAGGAGGTTTATTAAAGACTTCTCTAAAATTTCTAGGCCTCTCACTAATTTCTTGCAAAAAGATGTTCCTTTTGTTTTTGATGATGATTGTGTAGAAGCATTTGAAATACTTAAGAAAGCCTTGATTTCTGCACCTATTGTTCAACCACCTGATTGGAATTTACCCTTTGAAATTATGTGTGATGCTAGTGATTATGTTGTTGGTGTTGTTCTAGGACAAAGAGTTGATAAGAAATTGAATGCTATTCATTATGCTAGTAAAACTCTAGACAGTGCCCAGAGAAATTATGCTACTACTGAAAAAGAATTTTTAGCAGTTGTATATGCTTGTGATAAGTTCAGATCTTACATTGTTGATTCCAAAGTAACTATTCACACTGATCATGCTGCTATTAAATATCTTATGGAAAAGAAAGATCCTAAACCTAGACTTATTAGATGGGTTCTCTTACTGCAAGAATTTGATTTGCATATTATTGATAGAAAGGGAGCTGAGAACCCCGTTGCAGACAACTTGTCTAGGTTAGAAAATGTTCTTGATGACCCACTGCCAATTGATGATAGCTTTCCTGATGAGCAATTAGCTGTCATAAATGCTTCTCGTAATACTCCATGGTATGCTGATTATGCTAATTACATTATTACTAAATTTATACCACCTAGTTTCACATACCAGCAAAAGAAAAAGTTTTTCTATGATTTAAGACATTACTTTTTGGATGACCCACACCTTTATAAAGAAGGAGTAGATGGTGTCATTAGACATTGTGTACCTGAGCATGAATAGGAACAGATCGTACGCAAGTGCCACTCCTAAGCTTATGGAGGACACCATGCTGGAGATAGAACTGCGCACAAGGTATTGCAATCTGGGTTTTATTGGCCTACTCTCTTCAAGGATGCCCGTAAGTTTGTCTTGTCTTGTGATGAATGCCAGAGAATTGGCAATATTAGTAGACGTCAGGAAATGCCTATGAATTATTCACTTGTTATTGAACCATTTGATGTTTGGGGCTTTGATTATATGGGACCTTTTCCTTCCTCTAATGGGTATACACATATTTTAGTTGCTGTTGATTACGTTACTAAGTGGGTAGAAGCTATTCCAACTAGTAGTGTTGATCATAACACTTCTATTAAGATGCTTAAAGAAGTTATTTTTCCAAGGTTTGGAGTCCCTAGATACTTGATGACTGATGGTGGTTCACATTTTATTCATGGTGCTTTCTGTAAAATGCTTGCTAAATATGATGTCAACCATAGAATTGCATCTCCTTATCACCCTCAGTCTAGTGGTCAAGTAGAATTGAGCAATAGAGAGATTAAATTGATTTTGCAAAAGACTGTTAATAGATCTAGAAAGAATTGGTCTAAGAAACTTGATGATGCATTATGGGCTTATAGAACTGCCTATAAGAACCCTATGGGTATGTCTCCATATAAAATGGTTTATGGAAAAGCATGTCACTTACCTCTTGAACTAGAACATAAAGCTTATTGGGCTATTAAAAAGCTCAACTATGATTTCAAACTTGCTGGTGAAAAGAGGCTATTTGACATTAGCTCACTTGATGAATGGAGAACCCAAGCCTATGAGAATGCCAAGTTGTTTAAAGAAAAATTTAAAAGATGGCATGACAAAAGGATACAAATGCGTAAGTTTAATGTAGGTAATCATGTTTTGCTATACAACTCTCGTTTAAGATTTTTTGCAGGAAAGCTTCTCTCTAAATGGGAAGGTCCTTACATTATCGAGGAGGTTTATCGTTCCGGTGCCATCAAGATTAACAATGCCGAAGGCAATAACCCGAAGGTGGTAAACGGTCAAAGAATCAAACATTATATTTCAGGTACTCCCATAAATGTTGAGACAAATATTATTAATACCGTGACACCGGAGGAGTACATAAGGGATACTTTCCAGAACGTTTCAGACTCCGAAAGGGAATAGGTATGTAGTACGGTAAGTAAACCGACTCCAAAACTGTTCTAATGGCAATTTTTCTCCGTTTTGGAATATTTAAAAAATTAGGAAAATTAAAAGTAGTCCGGAAAGTGCACGAGGAAGCGGCAAGGCAGGGAGGCGCGCCCTACCCTCCTGGGCGCGCCCCCCACCCTTGCCGCCACCTCGTGTGCCCTCCGGACTCTATTTTCTTGCACAATACTTCTTTTGGTCGATAAAAATTCATTATATAATCTCCCGAAGGTTTTGACCACCATACCACGGCAATATCTCCTGTTTTCATTTTGAGCTGTTTTCTGCCAGACTTTTTAAGGCCAGGCATCATGTCGTCCCCCTCCTCCAACAATGGGGATGACGATGCGGGGCTGATGAAGATAGAGATGAAGAGAGAAGAACTTGGGGAAACCAACAAGGGTGATAAGATCAAGAAGGTCGCGGTAGATCAAGTTCCGGCAGCAGAAGAAGAAGACATCCTTCAACCATACTACGATCATCTTACCCCTACTGAAATTGAAGCTTTTAAGATCATTGAGACAGTTCGTGTGTAAAATAAATATCTCACTCGTGAAAATATTCTGTTGCAAGAGCATATCATCTCCCTCCAAAGCATCATTCATAGATTGGAGTATCTCCTGCGCTCAAAGTGTGGCACTACTTCATCATCAACTCCATCATCACCACCTCCGAAGAAAGAGACCTAAATACATGGGTATGGGCACTCCCCTTGGCAACTGCCAAGCTTGGGGGAGGTGCCCCGGTATTGTATCACCATCACACCTTTACTTTTATCATTTTTCTTAGTTCGATCCTTTTGGTTATATCTTGATCTAGTAGAATAAAGTTTTAGTATGATCTAGCTTTGAGTTTTGTTTTGAGATCTACCTATGTAATCGAGCCCGTGAGTTATATATAATAAAGAGTAGTTTTGAGTTGAGGGCTTTGCTTTCTTGCTATGATCTTGAGGGAATAAAATAAAAGAAAGAACAAAAAGAAATAAAAAGATCATATAATGATTTTATGGAGAGTAATGGCTTCACATATAAAGAGTATGATGAATAAAAGTTGTTGAGAGTTGACAAACATAGTTTTGGTCATTGTTGCAATTAATAGGAAGTAATAAAGAAAGAGAGGTTTCACATATAAATATACTATCTTGGACATCTTTTGTGATTGTGAGCACTCATTAAAATATGACATGCTAAAAAGTTGATGTTGGACAAGGAAGACAACATAATGGGTTATGTTCTCTTATATCCGAATAGAAGTTATAGTGTCTTGGATCCTCCAACATGTTGAGCTTGCTTTTCCCTCTTATGCTAGCCAAATCCTTTACACCAAGTAGAGATACTACTTGTGCATCCAAACATCCCTTAAACCAGTTTTGCCATGAGAGTCCACCATACCTACCTATGGATTGAGTAAGATCCTTCAAGTAAGTTGTCATCGGTGCAAGCAATAAAAATTGCTCTCTAAATATGTATGATCTATTAGTGTGAAGAAAATAAGCTTTATACGAACTTGTGATATGGAAGAAATAAAAGCGACGGACTGCATAATTAAGTTCTTTATCACAAGTGGCAATATAAAGTGACGTTCTTTTGCATTAAGATTTTGTGCATCCAACCATAAAAGCGCATGACAACCTCTGCTTCCCTCTGCGAAGGGCCTGTCTTTTACTTTTATCTTCTACCCTTATACAAGAGTCATGGTGATCTTCACCTTTCCTTTTTACACCTTTTCTTTTGGCAAGCACTATGTGTTGGAGAAGGATCCAGGTATATATATCCACTCGGATGTAGGTTATTATAAAGTATTATTGTTGACATTACCCTTGAGGTAAAAGGTTGGGAGGCGAAACTATAAGCCCCTATCTTTCTCTGTGTCCGACTGAGGCTTTGAAACCATAAGTATTGCGTGAGTGTTAGCAATTGTGAAAGACTAAATGATAGTTGAGTATGTGGACTTGCTGAAAAGCTCTTGAATTGACTCTTTCCAATGTTATGATAAATTGCAATTGCTTCAATGGCTGAGATCATAGTTTGTTAGCTTTCAATGAAGTTTTTGATTCGTACTTTACCTTGTGAACAAATTATTACTTTGGTATAAGAAATTATATGACAATATATGTTGTTGTTCTAAAGATGATCATGATGCCCTCATGTCTGTATTTTATTTTATCGACACCTCTATCTCTAAACATGTGGACATATTTTTCGATTTTGGCTTTCGCTTGAGGACAAGCGAGGTCTAAGCTTGGGGGAGTTGATACATCCATTTTGCATCATGCTTTTATATTGATATTTATTGCATTATGGGCTGTTATTACACATGCTAGCACAATACTTATGCCTTTTCTCTCTTATTTTACAAGGTTTACATGAAGAGGGAGAATACCGGCAGCTGGAATTCTGGACTGGAAAAGGAGCAAATCTGAGAGACCTATTCTGCACAACTCCAAAAGTCCTAAAACTTCACGGAGAATTATTTTGGAATATATAAAAATATTGGGCAAAGAAAGTACCAGAGGGGCCCCACCAGGAAGCCACAAGGGTGGGGGGCGCGCCCTACCCCCTGGGCGGGCCCCTGCCTTACGGGCCCCCTGGCAGGCCTCCGGTGCCCATATTCTGCTATATGGTGTGTTTTGACCTGAAAAAAATCAAGAGGAAGCTTTCGGGACGAAGCGCCGCCGTCTCGAGGCGGAACCTGGGCAGAACCAATCTAGGGCTCCGGCGGAGCTGTTCTGCCGGAGAAACTTCCCTCCGGGAGGGGGAAATCTAAGCCATCGTCATCACCAACGATCCTCTCATCGAGAGGGGGTCAATCTCCATCAACATCTTCACCAGCACCATCTCCTCTCAAACCCTAGTTCATCTCTTGTATCCGATCTTTGTCTCAAAAGCTCAGATTGGTACCTGTGGGTTGCTAGTAGTGTTGATTACTCCTTGTAGTTGATGCTAGTTGGTTTATTCGGTGGAAGATCACATGTTTAGATCCTTAATGCTATTCAATACCCCTCTGATTATGAACATGAATATGCTTTGTGAGTAGTTACGTTTGTTCCTGAGGACATGGGAGAAGTCTTGTTATAAGTAATCATGTGAATTTGGTATTCGTTCGATATTTTGATGAGATGTATGTTGTCTTTCCTCTAGTGGTGTTATGTGAACGTCGACTACATGACACTTCACCATGATTTGGGCCTAGGGCAAGGCATTGGGAAGTAATAAGTAGATGATGGGTTGCTAGAGTGACAGAAGCTTAAACCCTAGTTTATGCGTTGCTTCGTAAGGGCCTGATTTGGATCCATATGTTTCATGCTATGGTTAGATTTATCTTAATTCTTCTTTCGTAGTTGCGGATGCTTGCGAGAGGGGTTAATCATAAGTGGGAGGCTTGTCCAAGTAAGGGCAGCACCCAAGCACCGGTCCCCCCACATATCAAATTATCAAAGTAATGAACGCGAACCATATGAGCATGAGGAAAACTAGCTTGGCAGTAATTCCCATGTGTCCTCGGGAGCGCTTTGCTTTATATAAGAGTTCGTCCAGGCTTGTCCTTTGCTACAAAAAGGATTGGGCCACCTTGCTGCACCTTAGTTACTTTTATTACTTGTTACCCGTTACGAATTATCTTATCACACAACTATCTGTTACCGATAATTTCAGTGCTTGCATAGAATACCTTTCTGAAAACCGCTTGTCATTTCCTTCTGCTCCTTGTTGGGTTCGACACTCTTACTTATCGAAAGGATTACGATAGATCCCCTATACTTGTTAGCACCTTTAGGATCGACAAAACCTTCTGGTTGCATCATATACAACTTCTTCTTTTAAGAAATCCATTAAGGAATGCAGTTTTGACGTCCATTTGCCAGATTTCATAATTATAAAATGCGGCAATTGCTAACATGATTCGGACAGACTTAAGCATCTCTACGGGTGAGAAAGTCTCATCATAGTCAACCCCTTGAACTTGTCGAAAACCTTTTGCGACAAGTCGAGCTTTGTAGATAGTAACATTACTGCTACTTCTTGAGCTTGCGTTGGTTTTTCCCTTGAAGAGGAAAGGGTGATGCAGCAAAGTAGAGTAAGTATTTCCCTCAGTTTTGAGAACCAAGGTATCAATCCAGTAGGAGACAACGAACAAGTCACCGAATACCTGCACAAACAAACACCAACTTGCACCCAACGCGATAAAGGGGTTGTCAATCCCTTCACGGTTATTTGCAAAGTGAGATCTGATAGAGATGGATAAACGGTAATGTAATATTTTTGGTATTTTTGGTTTATGGAACGGAAAGTAAAAGATTGCAAAGGAAGTAAAATAGGATACTAAGATTGTAGATCGGAAACTTATATGATGGAAAGTAGACCCGGGGGCCATAGGTTTCACTAGAGGCTTCTCTCAAGATAGAAAATATTACGGTGGGTAAACAAATTACTGCCGAGCAATTGATAGAAAAGCGCAAAGTTATGACGATATCTAAGGCAATGATCATGAATATAGGCATCACGTTCGTATCAAGTAGACCGACTCCTGCCTGCATCTACTACTATTACTCCACACATCGACCGACTCCTGCCTGCATCTAGAGTATTAAGTTCATGAAGAACAGAGTAACGCATTAAGTAAGATGACATGATGTAGAGGAATAAACTCAAGCAATATGATGTAAACCACATCTTTTTATCCTCGATGGCAACAATACAATACATGCCTTGCTGCCCCTACTGTCACTGGGAAAGGACACCGCAAGATTGAACCCAAAGCTAAGCACTTCTCCCATTGCAAGAAAAACCAATCTAGTTGGCCAAACCAAATCGATAGTTCAAAGAGACTTGCAAAGATATCAAATCATGCATATAAGAATTCAGAGGAGATTCAAATAATATTCATAGATAAGCTGATCATAAATCCACAATTCATCGGATCTCGGCAAACACACCGCAAAAAAGTATTACATCGAATAGATCTCCAAGAACATCGAGGAGAACATGGTATTGAGAATCAAAGAGAGAGAAGAAGCCATCTAGCTACTAGCTATGGACCCGTAGGTCTGTGGTAAACTACTCACGCTTCATCGGAAGGGCAATGGTGTTGATGTAGAAGCCCTACGTGATCGAATCCCCCTCCGGCAGGACGCCGGAAAAGGCCCCTAGATGGGATCTCACGGGTACAGAAGGTTGCGGCGGTGGAAAAGTGTTTTCGTGGCCCTCCTGGTAGGTTTTGGGATATTTGAGAATATATAGGCCGAAGAAATAGGTCGGTGGAGTCACGAGGGGCCCATAAGGGTGGGGGGCTTGTAACATCCCCAGGTTACCTCACCCTAGTTAAGCTACTTAACTTGCCATGTCATCATGATCAATCTAAATAAATTGCAACTAGGAAATAATCCAACTCAATTCAAATTTAAAATGCAAGTCAAATAAATATTTCCTCAAACAACAAAACTAAAATGTACCTAATGTTGCAAATATTTTAGATGCAACCATAAAATTGTAATCCACATTAATAAAATTAGTTGAGTAACTCTAACAACCTCAAACAGTAACAAACAGCCCTCTTAAATGCCATAATCATTTTTGAGAAATTCAAATCAGTACTAAAAAATCCTCAAACTCTTTGTGGCACTGTCTAAATACACCAGGGAAATAATGGGACACTTCCCATATTTTTCCTAGGTGAATAGGATGCCCAAATAACCTCTTTTCTCTCTCTGTTTAATAGATAAAAGAAAAACAAAACGGAAATAAACGAAGATAGGACAGAGGCTTACCTGGCACTGGGCTGAAGCCACAGAGCGGCCCAGGCAGCCCAGCAGGCCTTCCCCCACCTGCTTCGCCTCGCTGTCGTCGTCTCCATGGACGACGGTGCTTCGTCAGTCACCGCGCGACACCGCGACGAGGGCAGGCAGCGAGAGGGGATAAGATCACCATGTCTATTCCCCTGCCTCCTCCCCACTCACTCTTCCCTCTCCCTCGTCTCTCCCCCAAGCTCCCTTCCTCTCCACCGAAAGAGACCGACGCGGTCGCCGCCGTACCTCGCCCGTCCTCGCTGCCACCGAGCCCCTCCGGTCCCGCCAACCTGTCCGGAAGCTCCGCCGTCCTCTTCCTCTTCCACGGGTGCTGCCAGACGGAGCCGGAGCGACCTGCCTCGCGTGGATCGAGCTGATCCCCTTCCTCTTGGTCACCGACGCACTCCGGCGACCCCGAGCTCCTCGGCGCTCCTAAGCCTCCACGGGCCTCCTTGCGCCGCGCGGTGAGCCACCAGCTCCCTCTGTTCCCTCTCCAAACCGCGTTTTCCTTCCCTAGCAAGTTGTACTCGACGTCGCACCCCGGCCGCCGCAGGTCCTTGCTGTCTGGCCACTTTCGGTCGTCTTCGAGGCCGCGCTCTAGCTCTATTCGACGCGGCGCTTCACTCTCGTTCGAACGCGACCGAAAGCCCACGTTATTTCGGACTGTAGCCACACACCCGACCTCGCCCGAAGCTCATCGCCGCCGCGGCTCGATGCCGGCGCCCTTGCCGGCCACCCCAGCCATTGCGACCGCCACGGCTGGATGTGCGAAGCACTGCCCGTTCGAATGCACCCAACTGCGCACGATTTGAGCCACCGTGGGCGAATTCCGAGCAACTCCGGCGAGAGCGCCGTCGCGGGAGGCTCGCCGGAGCTCCTCCGACGGCTCCGCTGACTTGGCGCTCACGTGGCACCACCAGGGCCACTGACCAGCGGGCCCGGTGGGTCCCGCTGGCTCGGTTGACCAAGTCAACCCGCTGACTGGGTTTGACCAGTCAATGCCATGTGGGGTCCACCCCACTGTTTAACTAATTAAACAGAATTAAATTAGTTCAGTTAATTAACTAAATTAAGTACCCACTGGCAGTGGGCCCCTGATAGTTAAATAGGTAGTTAGATTAGATTCTAAACCCTGTTAACCCCACTGTCTATGACAGGTGGGTCCCACTGGTCAGTTTGACCAATCAATGGGCTGTTGACTGCTGATGTCAGTGTGATGTCATGCTTACGTCATAATTCATTTTCAATAATTTTGTTAATAAAAATAATTCCAGAAAATCATTTAAACTTCGAAAATTAATAGCTTTTAAACCGTAGCTCAGATCGAAAAAGTTAAAACACGAAAGTTGCTCAGAACGACGAGACGAGTCTGATCGTGCCGTCTGTTTCCTTGTCGGAACCCCCTACGTAGGAGAACTCGTAACTTTGAGCCCGATTCCGGTAGATGAATAGTGACTAATCACCGGTTAATAAATCCCAGATTAATTCTAAAAATAACTAAAATTACTTAGAGGCATATTTAGGCAACCCTGCACTGCATCATAGCATCGCACGCACTGTGTTGCATCTGTTTGCATTATATTTACTTGTTTCTTCTCCCCTCTTCTCTTTCGGTAGACCCCGATGTTGCCGTAGCTCCTGAGGCAGACGCCACTCTGGAGTACGACTACATCCCCGACGACCCTGCCCTTGCCGTCGAGCAGACAGGCAAGCACCCCCATTTTGAGCGTTCCGATATCACCTATTCTCTTCCCTCTTATGCTTGCATTAGATGTTACTGCTGTTGTTACTATCCTATATCTGTTGCATAGCCTGATTACTTGTAACCTACTGTTGATACCTGCCTGTTATCCTAAACTGTATAGCATAGGATGGGTAGAGCCTTATCAGAGACCCACTTGTCCCGACTGCCCCGCTGGACTCTCAGAAGACCCGAGCAACGGGATCGAAGATCAGACCCGGGCACCGCACGTCACTTCCCCCCTTAAATTGCGCGACACTACTGGGTTACTATCGAGTGCCGAGGGTGATACCTCATCAGCACTTCGGATGATAACCTTGTAGGTTAGTTATTCGGTCGTGGTAAGTGAGGGTGATTCCTCCTACACCACCCCCGATAACGACGTCGTCGTGCAACTTCTCAAGTGTGGACCTCGAGGGTGATTCCTCATTCGTTCACCTTGACGATAACATCGAGCAGGAATTCCATCGAGGGTGATACCTCAGGGTTCCCCCTTGGCGTCAGACACACGGAGACTTGGTTACTATGACTGAACACTGAACCATGATAACATGATACTAAAGACGGGTCGGCCCTGAGGGGTACCCGCACGAGCATGAATGCGAAGTGATGTGGAGTCGGGTTGACCTGAGAGGTGCCCGCGAGATAACTACGAGGCGTGGCCAGGCATTCTTAGCCCTTGCCGCAAGTCCTCGAGACGGGGCGACGGGGTCACTTCGATCGTGAGTCTCTGCTAGTTTCCGCGCGCTCCTAAACCACTTAACGGTTTGGATATTTGATCCGAGGGGCCTCTGGCCTGATAGCACTAACCATCACGTGGGCATAGTATGGGCGTTTTGCGTCGTATACTTCAGCCGAAGCTTAATAGACGTCAGCGACTGAGCGGCGCGCGCTGGATTGGACTGGTTACGCAACCACGCTTGTATTAAGGGGTTGCTAGGTCTACTTCCGGCCGCCCACGCAACACACAGGAGTTCCCGGGGCGAAGGCCCAAGACCCCTGGGGGCATAGGTTAGACCGGCGTGCTGACCTCTCTGTTAAGTATTTGGTCGGGTTGCAGCGTGTTGCTTAGCCGAGGCCGGGCATGACCCAGAAAAGTGTGTCCGGCCGGAGTTAAGCGAGCGTGGTGGGTAAGTTGGTGCACCCCTGCAGGGAAGAAACTTCTATCGATAGCATGTCCTACGGTAACGGACACTCGGAGTTGTATCCCGATCGGTACAACTAGAACATGACTTGAGATGAAATGGATAGTATGGCTCTGGGATTGCTTTCTCGCAGGGAGTCGAGGAAGAATCTCTGGCCGAGGTTGATGACACTGCTATACTTTACATTATGTTATTCTGCTCTCTTCTTATGCTGCAAGACTGTTGAAGATGCTAGTCTTCGATAGGACTAGGCTTTCCCCCTCTATCCTGGCATTTCTGCAGCCCAGTCCACATATACAACCCTCCTTTGAAAATGTTGCATATGTAGTGTAGATCCTTGCTTGCTGAGTACTTCGGATGAGTACTCACGTTTGCTTTACTTTCTTTTTCCCCCCATATCCAATTGATGCCACCAGACGACGGAGCCCGTGGGCCAGATGCCCCCGTCGACGACCACTACTACTACCAGCTCAGAGAGTACTACTACTACGAGGAGCCGACCGACGACCAGGAGTAGGATCGGAGGGTCCGGGGCAGGTGGCCTATGCCTTTCGATCATAGTATTTTATTTTGCCCCGCCTCTGTGAAGGCTTATCTCTCTGTTCTGTAATATATCTGTACCCAGATATCTGACGCTTCCGCTGACACTTGTATGCCATCGAGCTATGTATTCGAGCCCTCAAGGCCCTGGCTTGTAATATTAAGCTTGTATGACATTATTTATGTTATAGAGTTGTGTTGTGATATCTTCAAGTGAGTCCTTAGGCTTGATCGTGTGCATTTGCGTGTATGGTTAGTGCACGATTAAGCCGGGGTCGTCACAGGGCACGCCCTACCCCCCTAGGCGCGCCCTCCAACCTTGTGGCCGCCTCGTGGCTTCTCTGACATGCACTCCAAGTCCTCTGGATGTCTTCTGGTCCAAGAAAAATCATCGCGAAAGTTTCATTCCGTTTGGACTCCGTTTGATATCCCTTTTCTGCAAAACTCTCAAACATGGAAAAAAACAGGAACTGGCACTGGGCTCTAGGTTAATAGGTTAGTCCCAAAAATAATATAAAATAGCATATTAATGCATATAAAACATCCAAAATAGATAATATAATAGCATGGAACAATAAAAAATTATAGATACGTTGGAGACGTATCAAGCATCCCCAAGCTTAATTCCTGCTCGTCCTCGAGTAGGTAAATGATAAAAACAGAATTTTTGATGTGGAATGCTACCTAACATATTTATCCATGTAATTTTCTTTATTGTGGCATGAATGTTCAGATCCGTATGATTCAAAACAAAAGTTTAATATTGACATAAAAACAATAATACTTCAAGCATACTAACAAGATAATTATGTCTTCTCAAAATAACATGGCCAAAGAAAGCTTATCCCTACAAAATCATATAGTCTGGCTATACTCCATCTTCATCACACAAAATATTTAAATCATGCACAACCCCGATGACAAGCCAAGCAATTGTTTCATACTTTTGATGTTCTCAAACCTTTTCAACTTTCACGCAATACATGAGCGTGAGCCATGGACATAGCACTATAGGTGGAATAGACGGTGGTTGAGGAGAAGACAAAAAGAAGGAGATAGTCTCACATCAACTAGGCGTATCAACGGGCTATGGAGATGCCCATCAATAGATATCAATGTGAGTGAGTAGGGATTGCCATGCAACGAATGCACTAGAGCTATAAGTTTATGAAAGCTCAAAAAGAAACTAAGTGGGTGTGCATCCAACTTGCTTGCTCACGAAGACCTAGGGCAATTTGAGGAAGCCCATCATTGGAATATACAAGCCAAGTTCTATAATGAAAAATTCCCACTAGTATATGAAGGTGACAACATAGGAGACTCTCTATCATGAAGATCAGGGTGCTACTTTGAAGCACAAGTGTGGTAAAAAGGATAGTAGCATTGCCCCTTCTCTCTTTTCTCTCATTTTTTTGGGCCTTCTCTCAATTTTTTGGCCTCTTTTTTTTTTAAATTTCGTCCGGAGTCTCATCCCGACTTGTGGGGGAATCATAGTCTCCATCATCCTTTCCTCACATGGGACAATGCTCTAATAATGAAGATCATCACACTTTTATTTACTTACAACTCAAGAATTACAACTCGATACTTAGAACAAAATATGACTCTATATGAATGCCTCCGGCGGTGTACCGGGATGTGCAATGAATCAAGAGTGACACGTATGAAAGAATTATGAACGGTGGCTTTGCCACAAATACGATGTCAACTACATGATCATGCAAAGCAATATGACAATGATGGAGCGTGTCATAGTAAACGGAACAGTGGAAAGTTGCATGGCAATATATCTCGGGATGGCTATGGAAATGCCATAATAGGTAGGTATGGTGGCTGTTTTGAGGAAGGTATATGGTGGGTTTATGGAACCGGTGAAAGTTGCGCGGTACTAGAGAGGCTAGCAATGGTGGAAGGGTGAGAGTGTGTATAATCCATGGACTCAACATTAGTCATAAAGAACTCATATACTTATTGCAAAAATCTATTAGTTATCGAAACAAAGTATTATGCGCATGCTCCTAGGGGGATAGATTGGTAGGAAATGACCATCGCTCGTCCCCGACCGCCACTCATAAGGAAGACAATCAATAAATAAATCATGCTCCGACTTCATCACATAACGGTTCACCATACGTGCATGCTACGGGAATCACAAACTTTAACACAAGTATTTCTCAAATTCACAATTACTTACTAGCATGACTCTAATATCACCATCTTCATATCTCAAAACAATCATAAGGAATCAAACTTCTCATAGTATTCAATGCACTTTATATGAAAGTTTTTATTATATCCCTCTTGGATGCCCATCATATTAGGACTAAATTTATAACCAAAGCAAATTACCATGCTGTTTTAAAGACTCTCAAAATAATATAAGTGAAGCACGAGAGTTCATCAATTTCTATAAAATAAAACCACCGCTGTGCTCTAAAAAGATATAAGTGAAGCACTAGAGCAAAATTGCCTAACTCAAAAGATATAAGTGAAGCACATAGAGTATTCTAATAAATCACGATTCATGCGTGTCTCTCTTCAAAGGTGTGTGCAGCAAGGATGATTGTGGCAAACTAAAAAGCAAAGACTCAAATCATACAAGACGCTCCAAGCAAAACACATATCATGTGGTGAATAAAAATATAGCCTCAAGTAAAGTTACCGATAGACGAAGACGAAAGAGGGGATGCCTTCCGGGGCATCCCCAAGCTTAGGCTCTTGTTTATCCTTGAATATTACCTTGGGGTGCCTTGGGCATTCCCAAGCTTAGGCTCTTGCCACTCTTTATTCCATAGTCCATTAAATCCTTACCCAAAACTTGAAAACTTCACAACACAAAACTCAACAGAAATTCTCATAAGCTCCATTAGTATAAGAAAATAAATCACCACTTGGGTACTGTTGTGAACTCATTTTTTATTTATATTGGTGTAATATCTACTGTATTCCAACTTTTCCATGGTTCATACCCCCCGATACTATCCATAGGTTCATCAAAATAAGCAAACAACACATAGAAAAACAGAATCTGTCAAAAACAGAATAGTCTGCGAAGATCTGAATTTTCATAATACTTATGTAACTTAAAAAATTCTTAAAAATTAGGACAACATAGGAAATTCGTATATAAATCTTGTGTAAAAAATTCAGAGTTATTCCACTCTCCAGTGAATTTAATTCTGGGACAGGGCGCAAAAGTTTTTGTTTTTCAGCACGATCAAATCAACTATCACCGTAAGCCATCCCAAAGGTCTTACTTGGCACAAACACTAATTAAAACACAAAACCACATCTAACCAGAGGCTAGATGAATTATTTATTGCAAAACAGAACCTAAAAAGCAAAAACAAAAATAAAATTGGGTTGCCTCCCAACAAGCGCTATTGTTTAACGCCCTTAGCTAGGCATAAAACACGAATAGATCTAAGTATTATCATCTTTGGCATGCAATCCATAAGTAGCTCTCATAATAGATTCATAAGGCAATTTAATTTTCTTTCTAGGAAAGTGTTCCATGCCCTTCCTTAACGGAAATTGAAATCTAATGTTTCCTTCTTTCATATCAATAATTGCACCAATTGTTCTAAGGAAAGGTCTACCAAGAATAATAGGACATGTAGGATTGCAATCTATATCAAGAACAATGAAATCTATGGGCACATAATTCCTATTTGCAACAATAAGAACATCATTAATCCTTCCCATAGGTTTCTTAATGGTGGAATCCACAAGATGCAAATTTAAAGAGCAATTATCAAATTCACGGAAACCTAACACATCACATAAAGTTTTTGGAATCATGGAAACACGAGCACCCAAATCACACAAAGCATGACACTCATAATATTTAATCTAAATCTTAATAGTAGGTTCCCACTCATCATAAAGTTTTCTAGGGATAGAAACTTCCAATTCAAGATTTTTTTCAAAATATTGCATCATAGCATCAACGATATGTTTAGTAAAAGCTTTGTTTTGTTTATAAGGATGAGGAGAATTCAACATGGATTGCAACAAGGAAATACAATATATTAAAGAGCAATTATCATAATTAAAGTCCTTGAAATCCAAAGAAGTGGGTTCATTGCTATCTAAAGTCTTGACCTCTCCAATCCCACTTTTATCAATTTTTGCATCAAGATCTAAAAACTCCGAATCATTGGGACGCCTTTTAACTAAAGTTGACTCATCTCCAGTCCCATATTTATCAAGATTTATATTAGAAAACAAAGATTCAATAGGAGTCACATCAATCACCTTAAGATCTTCATCATTATTCTCACGAAAACTAGAAGAACATGTTTTTATGAACCAATCTTTTTTAGCACGCATCTTAGCAGTTCTTTCTTTGCACTCATCAATGGAAATTCTCATAGCTTTAAGAGACTCATTGATATAATGCTTGGGTGGAATAGATCTAAGTTTCAAAGAATCAACATCAAGAGAAATTATATCCATGTTCCTAGCCAAATCATCAATCTTAAGCAATTTTTCTTCAATCAAAGCATTGAAATTCTTTTGCGAACTCATAAATTCTTTAACACTATTATCAAATTCAGAGGGCATCTTATTATAATTTCCATAAGAATTGTTGTAGGAATTACCATAATTATTAGAGGAATTACTAGGGAATGGCCTAGGATTAAAATTACCTCTATATGCGTTATTACCAAAATTGTTCCTACCAACAAAATTCACATCCATAGATTCATTATTATTCTCAATCAAAGTAGACAAAGGCATATCATTAGGATCAATAGGAGAACTCTTGCTAGCAAATAATTTCATAAGCTCATCCATCTTTCCACTCAAAACATTAATCTCTTCAATCGCATGCACCTTTTTACTAGCGGAAGATCTTTCGGTATGCCATTGAGAATAATTAACCAAAATATTATCTAGGAGTTTAGTAGCTTATCCTAAAGTAATTTCCATAAAAGTACCTCCCGTGGCCGAATCTAAAAGATTTCTAGAAGCAAAATTCAATCCAGCATAAAAATTTTGTATAATCATCCACAGATTCAAACCATGCGTAGGGCAATTTCGTATCATTAAGTTCATTCTCTCCCATGATTGTGCAACATGTTCATGATCAAGTTGCTTAAAATTCATAATATCGTTCCTAAGGGAGATGATCTTAGCGGGAGGAAAATACTTGGAAAGAAAAACATCTTTACACTTATTCCATGGATCAATAATATTTTTAGGCAAAGATGAAAACCAAGTTTTAGCATGATCTCTAAGTGAGAACGGAAATAGCTTCAATTTAACAATATCATTATCCACATCTTTTTTCTTTTGCATATCACACAAATCAACGAAATTGTTTAGATGGGATGCGGCATCTTCATTAGGAAGGCTGGAAAACTGATCTTTCATAACAAGATTCAACAAAGCAGCATTAATTTCACAAGATTCCGCATTAGTAGCGGGAACAATCGGAGTACTAATAAAATCATTGTTATTGGTGTTGGAAAAGTCACACAGTTTGGTATTCTCTTGAGTCATCATGACAAGCAAGCAATCCAACACACGAGCATACACAAAAAGCAAGCGAAGAAAACGAACGGAAGAGGGGCGAAGAAAAGGCAAATCTTTTCGAAAATCGTTTTAGAAGTGGGGGAGAGGAAAACAAGAGGTGAATGGCGAATAATGTAATGCAAGAGATGAGAGTTTATGATGGGTACTTGGTATGTCTTGACTTGACGTAGATCTCCCCGGCAACGGCGCCAGAAATCCTTCTTGCTACTTCTTGAGCTTGTGTTGGTTTTTCCCTTGAAGAGGAAATGGTGATGCAGCAAAGTAGAGTAAGTATTTCCCTCAGTTTTGAGAACCAAGGTATCAATCTAGTAGGAGACAACGAACAAGTCACCGAATACCTGCACAAACAAACACCAACTTGCACACAACACGATAAAGGGGTTGTCAATCCCTTCATGGTTATTTGCAAAGTGAGAACTGATAGAGATGGATAAACGGTAAAGTAATATTTTTGGTATTTTTGGTTTATGGAACGGAAAGTAAAAGATTGCAAAGGAAGTAAAATAGGAAACTAAGATTGTAGATCGGAAACTTATATGATGGAAAGTAGACCCGGGGCCATAGGTTTCACTAGAGGCTTCTCTCAAGATAGAAAATATTACGGTGGGTAAACAAATTACTGCCGAGCAATTGATAGAAAAGCGCAAAGTTATGACGATATCTAAGGCAATGATCATGAATATAGGCATCACGTCCGTATCAAGTAGACCGACTCCTGCCTGCATCTACTACTATTACTCCACACATCGACCGACTCCTGCCTTCATCTAGAGTATTAAGTTCATGAAGAACAGAGTAACGCATTAAGTAAGATGACATGATGTAGAGGAATAAACTCAAGCAATATGATGTAAACCCCATCTTTTTATCCTTGATGGAAACAATACAATACGTGCCTTGCTGCCCTACTGTCACTGGGAAAGGACACCGCAAGATTGAAACCAAAGCTAAGCACTTCTCGCATTGCAAGAAAAACCAATCTAGTTGGCCAAACCAAATCGATAGTTCGAAGAGACTTACAATGATATCAAATCATGCATATAAGAATTCAGAGGAGATTCAAATAATATTCATAGATAAGCTGATCATAAATCCACAATTCATCGGATCTCAGCAAACACACCGCAAAAAAGTATTACATCGAATAGATCTCCAAGAACATCGAGGAGAACATGGTATTGAGAATCAAAGAGAGAGAAGAAGCCATCTAGCTACTAGCTATGGACCCGTAGGTCTGTGGTAAACTACTCACGCTTCATCGGAAGGGCAATGGTGTTGATGTAGAAGCCCTCCGTGATCGAATCCCCCTCCGGCAGGACGCCAGAAAAGGCCCCTAGATGGGATCTCACGGGTATAGAAGGTTGCGGCGGTGGAAAAGTGTTTTCGTGGCCCTCCTGGTAGGTTTTGGGATATTTGAGAATATATAAGCAGAAGAAATAGGTCGGTGGAGTCACGAGGGGCCCACAAGGGTGGGGGGCGCGCCCTCCAACCTTGTGGCCACCTCGTGGCTTCTCTGACATGCACTCCAAGTCCTCTGGATGTCTTTTGGTCCAAGAAAAATCATCGCAAAAGTTTCATTCCGTTTGGACTCCGTTTGATATCCCTTTTCTGCAAAACTCTAAAACAAGGGAAAAAAACAGGAACTGGCACTGGGCTCTAGGTTAATAGGTTAGTCCTAAAAATAGTATAAAATAGCATATTAATGCATATAAAACATCCAAAACAGATAATATAATAGCATGGAACAATCAAAAATTATAGATACGTTGGAGACGTATCAATTACCATCAGCATCAGTCTTCTTCTTGAAGATCCATTTATTCTCTATGGCTTGCCGATCATCGGGCAAATCCAATAAGTCATTAGCTCGCTCCATTGTTCCGGAGAACAGAGTTTTAGTCATCTTGCCCATGAGGCATGGTTTGCAAGTATCAAATGATTCATATTCAAGTTGTTCGAAAAGTCCATCTTCATGGAGTTTCTTCATGCGCTTTACACCAATATGACCTAAACGGCAATACGACAAGTATGTTGCACTATCATTATCAACTTTGCATCTTTTTGGCATCAATATTATGAATATGTGTATCACTACGATCAAGATTCAATAAACCATTCACATTGGGTGTATGACCATAGAAGGTTTTATTCATGTAAACAGAACAACAATTATTATCTGACTTAAATGAATAACCGTATTGCAATAAACATGATCCAATCATATTCATGCTCAACGCAAACACCAAATAACATTTATTTAGGTTCAACACTAATCCCGAAGGTAGAGGTAGTGTGCGATGGTGATCGTATCAACCTTGGAATGATTTCCAACACACATCGTCACCTCGCCCTTAACTAGTCTCTGTTCATTCTATAACTCCTGTTACGAGTTACTAATTTTAGCAACAGAACCAGTATCAAATACCCAGGGGTTACTATGAACACTAGTAAAGTATAGATCAATAACATGTATATCAAATATACCTTTGTTCACTTTTGCCATCCTTCTTATCCGCCAAGTATTTGGGGTAGTTCCGCTTCTAGTGACCATACCCTTTGCAGTAGAGGCACCCAGTTTCAGGCTTAGGTCCAGCTTTGGGCTTCTTCACGGGAGTGGCAACTTGCTTGCCATTCTTCTTGAAGTTCCCTTTCTTTCCCTTGCCCTTTTTCTTAAAACTAGTGGTCTTGTTTAACCATCAACACTTGATGCTCTTTCTTGATTTCTACCTTCGCCGATTTCAGCATAGCGAAGAGCTCGGGAATCATTTTTGTCATCCCTTGCATATTATAGTTCATCACGAAGTTCTAGTACCTTGGTGATAGTGACTAGAGAACTCCGTCAATCACTATCTTATCTAGAAGATTAACTCCCACTTGATTCAAGCGATTGTAGTACCCAGACATTCTGAGCACATGCTCACTGGCTGAGCTATTCTCCTCCATCTTGTAGGCAAAGTACTTGTCAGAGGTCTCATACCTCTCGACACGGGTATGATTCTGAAATACCAATTTCAGTTCTCGGAACATCTCATATGCCCTGTGGCGTTCAAAACATTTTTGAAGTCCCGGTTCTAAGCCGTAAAGCATGGCGCACTAAACTATTAAGTAGTCATCATATCGAGCTTGCCAAACGTTCATAGCGTCTGAATCTGCTCCTGCAATAGGTCTGTCACCTAGTGGTGCATCAAGGACATAATTCTTTTGTGCACCAATGAGGATAATCCTCAGATCACGGACCCAGTCCGCATCATTGCTACTATCATCTTTCAACTTAGTTTTCTCTAGGAACATATCAAAATAGGGGAGCTATATCGCGAGCTATTGATCTACAACATAGATATGCAAAACTATTAAGACTAAGTTCATGATAAATTTAAGTTCAATTAATCAAATTACTAATGAACTCCCACTTAAATAAACATCCTTCAAGTTATCTAAGTGATATGTGATCCAAATCAACTAACCCATGTCCGATCATCACGTGAGATGGGGTAGTCTTCAATGGTGAACATCTCTATGTTGATCATATCTACTATATGACTCACGTTTGACCATGCGGTCTCCAGTGTTCCGAGACCATGTCTGTACATGCTAGGCTCGTCAAGTTTAACCCAAGTATTCTGCATGTGCAAACCTGTCTTACACCCGTTGTATGTGAACGTAGAGTCTATCACACCCGATCATCACGAGGTGCTTCGAAACGACGAACTTTGGCAACGGTGCATACTCGGGGAGAACACTTTTATCTTGAAATTTAGTGAAGGGATCATCTTATAATGCTACCGCCGTTCTAAGCAAAATAAGATGCATAAAGGATAAACATCACATGCAATCAAAATATGTGACATGATATGGCCATCATCATCTTGTGCTTTTGATCTCCATCTCCAAAGCATCATCAAGATCTCCATCGTCACCGGCTCGACACCTTGATCTCCATCGTTGCGTGAGGGTCATCTCGCCAACTATTGCTTCTACAACTATTGCTAACGCATAGCGATAAAGTAAAGCAATTACATGGCGCTTGCACTTCATACAATAAAGAGACAACCCTAAGGCTCCTGCCGGTTGTCGATATTACAAAACATGATCATCTCATACATCAACATATATCACATCACGTCTTGACCATATCACTTCACAACATGCCTTGCAAAAACAAGTTAGACGTCCTCTACTTTGTTGTTGTAAGTTTTACGTAGCTGCTATGGGCTTCTAGCAAGAACCATTCTTACCTACGCAAAAACCACAACGGTGATTCATCAAGTTTGCTGTTTTAACCTTCTTCAAGGACCGACCGTAGTCAAATTCGATTAACCTAAAGTAGGAGAAACAGACACCCGCCAGCCACCTTTATGCAAAACTAGTTGCATGTCAGTCGGTGGAACCGGTCTCATGTGCGTGGACATGTAAGGTTGGTCCGGACCGCTTCATCCCACAATACCGCCAAATCAAAATAAGACATTGGTGGTAAGCAGTATGACTATCACCGCCCACAACTCTTTGTGTTCTACTCGTGCATATCATCTACGCATAGACCTGGCTCTGATACCACTGTTAGGAAACGTTGCATGGAAAATAAAAAAAATTCTACGCACACGCAAGATCTATCCATGGAGATGCATGGCAATGAGAGGGGAGAGTGTGTCTACGTACCCTCGTAGACCGTAAGCGGAAGCGTTTGTTAACGCGGTTGATGTAGTCGAACTTCTTCGTGCTCCAACCGATCAAGTACCGAACGTACGGCACCTCCACGTTCTGCACACGTTCTGCTTGGTGACATCCTCCGCCTTCTTGATCCAACAAGACGGTGAGGTAGTGGATGAGTTCCGGTAGCACGACGGCATGGTGACGGTGATGGTGAAGTGATCTCCGCAGGGCTTCGCCTAAGCACTACGAAAATATGACCGAGGGTGTAAACGGTGGAGGGGGCGCCGCACACGGCTAAGCAATTGTTCTGGGTGTGCTAGGCGCCCCCTCCCACATATATATAGGTGGGAGGGAGAGGGGAGAGGCCAAGAGGCGCCCCAAGTAGGTCCGAATCCTACTTGGGCTCCTTCCCTTGGCCGCGCCCCCTGCCATATTTGTCGGAGGGGGGAAGGAAATGGGGAAGAGGGAAGGAAGGGGGAGGCCGAATCCCCCCTTTCCTTTCCCCACTTGGGCGGCTACCATGGGGGGTGCGCCAGCTCCTTGTGGGCTGGGGTGCTCCCCTCTTGTGGCCCAATAGGCCCACTATCCTCCCGGGGGTGTCCAGTACCCCCTCCTGTACTCTGATGACTATCTGGTACACTCTGAAACACTTCTGGTGTCCGAATACCATCGTCCTATATATCAATCTTTACCTCTCGACCATTTCGAGACTCCTCATCATGTCTATGATCTCATCCGGGACTCTGAACAACATTCGATCACCAAATCATATAACTCATATAACACTATATCGTCAACGAACATTAAGCGTGCGGACCCTATGGGTTCGAGAACTATGTAGACATGACCGAGACACCTCTCCGATCAATAACCAATAGTGGAACCTGGATGCCCATATTGGCTCCTACATATTCTATGAAGATCTTTATCGGTCGAACCGTTATGACAACATACGTAATTCCTTTTGTCCGTCGGTATGTTACTTGCCGGAGATTCGATCGTTGGTATCCTCATACCTAGTTCAATATCGTTACCGGCAAGTCTCTTTACTCATTCTGTAATACATCACCTCGTAACTAACTCCTTAGTCATTTGCTTGCAAGCTTATGATGTGTATTACCGAGAGGGCCCAGAGATACCTCTCTGATACTCGGAGTGACAAATCCTAATCTCGATCTATGCCAACTCAACAAACACCTTCGGAGATACCCGTAGAGCATCTTTATGATCACCCAGTTATGTTGTGATGTTTGATAGCACACAAGGTATTCCTCCGGTATCCGGGAGTTAAATAATCTCATAGTCGAAGGAATATGTATTTGACATGAAGAAAGCAATAGCAATAAAATGAACGATCAATATGCTAAGCTAACGGATGGGTCTTGTCCATCACATCATTCTCCTAATGATGTGATCCCGTTATCAATTGACAACTCATGTCTATGGTTAGGAAACCTTAACCATCTTTGATCAACGAGTTAGTCTAGTAGAGGCTCACTAGGGACACGGTATTTGTTTATGTATCCACACATGTATTTAAGTTTCCGGTAAATACAATTCTAGCATGAATAATAAACCTTTATCATGATTTAGGAAATATAATAATAACCATTTTATTATTGCCTCTAGGTTATATTTCCATCACCTGACACCACCCAAAGTTTGTGTTTTTGCTTGGCGCACTGCAAAATAGTGCATTACCTACATGGGAACGTAAGAATGCGATAAACCTAGAAGTTGATGATCACTGCCCTATCCGTGGAATTGAGAAGGAAACCACCTTTCATGCCCTTTGTCGCTGCCCTCATGCGACTGCACTGTGGTGTGCAATGGAGGAGATCTGGTCTCTACCACCGGTTTTTGAGATTGAGAACACATGACCCGAATGGTTGCTTCACCTCGTAGGTGATATAGCTGAACGCCTGTGCCTACACTTGCTCATGTTGCTATGGAGGATCTGCTTTGTCCGAAATGAGATCACCCATCATAAAGCAGAGCCTCCAAACACTTCCTATCAGGCTATGTGCAGTCTCTTCTAAACATACATCACTGGTACATCAAGGTGCTATACAAACGGTTTTAACTCCTTTCCGCGACGGTGTTCTAAACCGTCGCCTAGTGAGTGACTGAGATAGGGGGGTCCTTCCCACATGACCCAGAAACCGTCGGGGATATGCCCTCCTGGCACACACGCTCGGCAAAATGAGGTCGTGTGCGACCGGCGAGCGATCAAATACGGTTATACGTACAGTAGTGCTAAAAAATACAATTATACAGGCGAAATCGTTTCCGATCGTAAGTACATCCCACACAGTCAGTCCCCGCTAAACGATTTCGTTCGTATATACATCCCACACAGCCGCTCCAAGGAAAACGTTTTCGTTCGCAGGTACATCACACACAATTTTCCTCATTAAATCGTTTGTGATAGCATTGCGATTGCACACGATATTAACAATTTTATCGTTTGCGTTATTGAATGCATCACACACAGTGCGTAGAAGAAACTATGTGGCAAAGGCTATCCATCACACACAATTTTTATGTAGTAAACGTTTGCGCAAGGTGGCCTAACGCAAACAGTTTTCAAGAGGATGTCGTGTGTGATTGTTCATTGATCCAACACGGTTTATTCCTAGAAACTATGTGCGTTGCCTGAGGTCATCGCCCACGGTGTTTTCTCAGTAACCGTTTGCAATAGAAAAACCCAATTAGCAGGCTAATTGGCCATTAGCAGGCTAATTGCCCTATTATTAATAATCCATTTATTAATCTAATTGACATTTCATATTAAGCACACAATATATTTCATTTTCATATTAAGGAAGCAGGATTTCATAATTGAAATATATCAGAGTACAACATCATATAGCTTCAGCACTCAGCTACCCCATTACGCAGCTGCACCGGCACCAAGTTTCACATGCAACATCTAGAACCTTTCGAAATTAGCATCATAGACGGTACATAGACAGATGCATCTCATCTGGAAAACTGCTGAAGTGGAAGGCGAATATTGAGCCTTCATTGATGTTGAAGGTGTTTGCAACTTTAGGCCAGTGCCTATGGATGATTGACCGTCCATCCTTCGTCCTCTTCAGGAACACTTCAATATTGAACCGTGGGTGTTGTATGAAAACCTTCCTCGCCTCCTGACCATAGAGGTGGTTTGAGAGGTAATCATCAGTGAACTGCTTTGGAAAGGCCTGAAAACAAGGATGTGCATAAATATCTTCTCTATATTGGAAATGGGGCAAAGGAATAAAAAAAAGGCAAGGTATAATAGTTAGTACCATCTTGTAGTGAACTGATGTCTTCTTCATTGTGCAGACAAAGATCTTGTTGTTTTTTGTCGCTAATTTCTTTATCGTAACAATCTTTCTGAGTGTCTTGACTTGACTGATATTAATGGACAACTCATTTCCACATATGCAAAAAGGGTCAAACAGTGGGTCAAAACCTCTGACAGCAGGACCTACATGTGCAAGACCAAATTGTTAAAAACCTAATATTTAAAAACAAGAAGTGGAAATATGTGTTATTAACTGCAACAGGACTAATATTTAAAACAAGCAAACATAGTCATTCAAACTTGTATTGTGCAGGTCTAAGTACACTAGTTATTGGCCCTGTTTGGATCCATGGGTTAGAGTTAGTTTTAGCTAGTTTGGGCTCAAATAGCCCTAAAGTATCCAAACATGAGGGCTAGTTTGAGCTAGTTGCGTCAAACCCACCCAAAACAACTATCCCACCCAAGAGGTGCTGATTGGGGCTAGTTCTCCTAGTGCATTTATTGTCAATCTAACACTGTCATCCACACCCCTCTTTGGCTAGAGTTAGTTCAGGGTTAGTCATTGTTGAGTATCATTGTTATTTAGGAAACATAGGATAGCGTAGGATTTATTCTACCTTGACTTGTACTCCAAGATGACCATGTACCCCTATATATATGCCCACGAGGCTCAAGCAATACAATCAACTATTCCACCAATCTCTCTCTCCCTTTTAACTGTCATGAGCTAGAAACTAACTCTAACCTCTAGCTAAGTTAGAGTATCCAAACAGTGCCATTGTTAAATCAAATGGAAAGGCGTGTTCAATACCCCCTCCGGTCCTTTTTACTCTGCATATAAGAATTGTCTGAAGTCAAACTTCATAAAGTTTGACCTTATTTATATGAAAAAATATCAACATCTAGCATGCTAAAGTTATACAATATGAAAATTTAAGTCATGACACATGTACTGATATTTATTTCATATTGTGAATGTTGGTATTTTGTTCTATAAAGTTGGTCAAACTTTAAGAGGCCTGACTTTAGACAAATCTTATATGCGAACTAAAAAGATTCGGAGGGAGTACAACATGCTTAACAGCAACCAAATATAGTCATTCATAGAGCTATTCTTAAATTTGGTACTGATGAAATTGAACTGCAGAGTTCATACTAGCACATATAGAACATCACACTGTTAATAGCTGAAATAAACAAGGCATACTACGAACAACCAAAGATGGCAATTGAAACTCGACATATGCTAACTACAAACAACCGAACAACCATAAATCATAGAAATAAACAAGGCGTAATGCAAACAACCTAATATAGCAATAAATACTGGACAGGTTCTCACTACAAAAGAGGTTCGAGAAAACAAATCATGGGTTTCCTCACTTGTCACAGATTGGCTCCTCCTCGTGGTCGCCGTCAATGAGGTCTGACTTGCCAGCTGAGGATCCCAGGCCAGCGTCACAGAACGTGTCCTTCAGAAATGACAAAAGGGGCTCCATGGCGATGAAGGATGGCAAATTGTTCATAATGAGCCACAGGAGATCAGCGGCAGGGCCATCGATGAGATCGACGGCTGTCGAACCCGAAGGGTTGGGGGTGGGCAACTTAACCTGTGACATAACCCGCATCAAGCCGTCGGTGTCGACGACCTCGATGTCGTAGCCGGCATCCGCGACATGCCAGAATACTCTAGCCCGCTGATTAAAAGGCTCAATCCAGGTCCAGTCATTGTCGTCAGCTTCCTCGGCGGCCACCTCGCCGACGTCGGGCGAAGAGGCCATGGTAAAGCTCTTTTGGGCCATTCGCTCCTCAAGCTCCCCGGGAAGCGTAGTCGGGCTTAGGCTGCGACGCTCTGGAGTGGGGGAGGGATGGGGATGGGGATCTCTGGGAAAGGGGGCATTTCGCAGGCGTCATCTAAGAAACTCAGGGCGGCGAGGGTATGTATATCGGTGGGTAAACTGCACGAGCAGACCGGCAGAGGTTGACGATGGAGGCGGCGCGGCGGCTGCGGCGGCGGCGGCGACCTAGCTAGGTTTGGAGCGAGGGAGGAGTGGTGTGTATGTGTGTGAGCGGGGGATTTGGGGTGAGCGAAGGATGTGGGGTGTGTGTGTGGAGGGGGTCCAAGGTGGTGTTTGAGGAAATGCTGCGGGTACTGAAAATTTTACTAGGCAGGAGTAAAATGGCGGGGCTACCGAAAATTTGGATCAAGGGATTGAAGCAGAGCGGGGCGGGGCGGGAGTAAAATGTCGGGGCTACTGAAAATTTGGATCTACTGATTGAAGCAGAGCGGGAGTAACAGACATCACACACGGTCCAGACATACTAATCGTGTGCTATCAAACAGAAAAACCATCTACGCGGACGCGGGTAGATATTTTCGAGATTGCGAGGGAGTAGATATTTTCGAGAGGGGGAGGGAAGCCTCGTGGAGCCCAATCTACTGTGATCATGTGGGTGACAGGGGCAGGGGCGCGGCACACGGGTAGTCCTAGGGAACCGTGTCTGTTTCGTACCCGATCGCAGACAGTTGCTGCGTCCGAATCGTCTGCTGTTTATAAATTTGGCCAAAAAAAATGGGAAAGGGTCAGAACATGAACACACTTGCATGTGGACCAAATATATGTATGAAAAGGGTGGTTTGATGTTCAAATACCCAATGCACAACTTTGATGTGGCACCTATCGCACAAAGCGCACGTTATTATTGCTAGCCCCCCCCCCCTCCCCCCAAACACACACACACACACACTTCGTGTTGCCGAGAGGGGAATCCTAGCTATGAACGCATGCCCCCAAATAGCTAGGTCTGACATCTCACCGTACCGTAACACAAAACCGAAAGGAGTACATCAACCCCCCTCCCCCCTTTGCTTCCGATCAAATGTGGACCGTGTGCGGGCCCACATATGTGTTCTTCTGGCGTTACCAAATCACAAATTTGATGTGGCACATGTGCATCGCAAATTAACCGGGCATCTCCGACCCCACGGAGGTTCATCTGGTACGAAGTAGTACTGTGCCCCCCCCCCACACACACACACTTTGAGTCGGTGGGAGGGGCCGGGCATCTCACCTAGGCGTATTGTAAGACTGACCAACAAGAATCACCACCTTGGTCGTATAACCTCTCTTGTTTGTTGGGTCAAAGTCATGCATTGACGTTCCACACGCGGCCCCACAAAAAAGGCTAGCTTGTCACCGATAACCACGCGAGGGAGTGCCTGAAGACAACCACTGCGTGCATGTGGCCCAAACATATGTATGAAGTGTCATGTGGTGTTTGAATATACCCAATGCACAACTTTGATGTGGCCGCGTGCTTTTGGAACCGGAAAGTCCCCACACGGAGCGAGGGTTCACGACGCATAGTATACTATATATATAGGGATTCATGTGTATGCGAGCCCTCGAACTTAATTAGGTCTCGAATCTCACCATGATCGACGTACGACTATACGGTAATGCGAACCAAGAGAAGAAGAATCCACCCTGGTAACCTAGCTCTCTCGCATTGCTGGTCGAAGTGATGGACGTCCACGCGGGCCCACGAATATATAGGTCGTCGATGATAACCAAGCGAGGGAGAGTATCCAAAGACAACCACTGCATGTATATATGTGCCCCAAACATATGTATGGACATGCGTGATGCATGCATATATGTTTGAATACCAAAAGCACAACATTTTGATGTGGCGCATGCATGCGTCGAAAAACGCACAGTCCCCACACAAGATATGGTCATGATGACATAGCGTGCTCGCCGCCCCCCCCACACCCCCCCCCCACTTCAACCCGGTGGGAGGGATTCGTGCGTACACATGCGCGCGAAGTATATAGTTCCATGTACCGAATCATACAAGACGAACCAAAATTTAATCCCCTCCTAATTATAAGTCAAATTAACCTCTATCGCTGTCGGTCGAAGTGATTGACCAAGCAGGCACACAGAGATGGACGAAGCATCTCGCTGATAACCCCGTGAGTGAGTGCTAGAGGACAACCACCATCGCTTGCTTGTGGGCCAAACACATGTATGGAGATGTGTGGTTGTGATGTTTGAATAACTAATATATATATGCAGAACTTTGATGTGGCACCTGCCTCGGAAAACTTCAAGTCCCCCACACGAACCGAGGTTCATGACACATAGTACATATATGTTGCCCCCCTCCCCTCTTCAACGCGTAATATATACTCCTACGTACCGTAACACAACCCAAAAATAATCCTCCTTGTTCGTCAAATTACCTTTCTCGTTGTGTCATATATTAGATGGACGACGACCTCGCGGGCCCATGGAGGGAAGAGTCACAGGTGAATGAGTGACAGCCATCATCTGCACATGGCCCAATGTGTTGGTGATGTTTTTAATACCCAATATGCACAACTTCTTTGCGGCACCTGCCTCAGAAACCGAAAAGTCCCCACACGGAGCGAGATCGATTCATGATGTGTGTGTAGTGTATATGTGCTGCCCCGGCCCCCTCCTCCCCTCTTCGACGCGTACTATATACTCCTACCGCAACACAACCCAAAAAGAAACCTCCTTGCTGAGTCAAAGTAATGGAGGACAACCTCGCGGGCCCACGGATGGAAGCATTGCACGCGAGTGAGTGTCCTATATGACGTGTAGTATTGCCCCCGACCACCCTCTTCAACGCGTACTATATATAAAATCCTACCGTACGTATAACAAAAACCAAAAAATGACCATCCTTGTTGGTCAAATTAACCTCTCTCATCGCATGTCATAGTGCTGGACGGCGACCTCACGGGCCCACGCGAGTGAGTGTCCTTGGACCACCGCGTGCATGTGGCCCAAAGATGCATGTCAAACTTTTTCTGCAGCGAACATGCGACCAAAGGAGTTTAGTGTTGAAAATTGAAAAAAATAGATAACATCTATCCGTTTTTTATACATTGATTGATTTCCCAGGGATTTAAATGTGCAAAAATCAAATTTGATCTACATGAGACCCGTGATAGTGCACGAAAATGGATTGCAAAATCATATGTGTACGTGTCCCTGGGTGCATGTTTAGTCCCCATGCAAGAAATTTCTAACATCTAGAATCTTGATTTTAAAATTCAATAAATCCAAAACTAAGTTAAAATTCATGAAACTTATCGTGGTGTCATATGGACACCAATAGACTGTGATTTTTTTTTTCAAATTTGAGACAAGTTTTGATATAATCTTCTTACATACAGAAAATTATAAATAATTATCAACCAATATCGCAAACGAACTCTTTATTCGAACCGTGTGCTTTAGACCAACAATGTAAGTGCAGTGCTTCGGTTAAGCAATAAAGCGGCAGAATTAATCATCAAAAAGGAAAAATCAATATAATACGTGCCGCACACGCGTCCCGTGTGCCGTACGAGCATGCGTGAGTTGACGAGGCGCATGCTAGCAGGCAGACCGGGAGGCCGTGGCATGCGCGTGTTCGCTACGCACTCAACGTGGGGCGTGCTAGTAGCTGTGTGAAATGACGATAGGCGTGCCAGCAGTCCGCCGCGCAGGCTCACCTGGAGGCGAGCCAGCCCTTTGACCGCCGCCCACCTCGCTCTCACTGCTCCATATTAATGGCGCGTCCGCCTCGATCCGTGAAATGATGGTATAGGAATGCCAGAAGTCCGCCGCGCAGGCTCGCCGGGAAGCGAGACAGCCTTTGACCGCCGCCCGCCTCGGTCCCGCTGGTCCGTATTAATGGCGCGCCCGAGCGGCCGCACCCCCATCCTCGCCACACACACAATCCTCTCTCTCCGCCCGCATCCTCAACGCCGCTCTCAGTCCTCAAAGCCGGCACCCCCATCCTCGCCACACACACAATCCTCTCTCTCCGCCCGCATCCTCGACGCCGCTCTCAGTCCTCAAAGCCGTCAGTGTATGAGGATGCCGCCGAAGAGCCCCATCGGAGGGAGTGGCGACGTCGGGGCTGCTGAAGCACCATAGCACGGCGTGAATATGGAGACAAAGGTTTCCATCGCCGCCGCCGAGGTGGAGAACGAGGCTGCCAACAAGCGGAGGCGGGTCAAGAAAGAACCGCAAGCGACTCCAGCAGGCCTAGACTTCATCAGCAGCCTCCCCGATGATATGTTGACAGTCATCATATCCCTCCTCCCAATCAAATATGGGGCGAGGACAACCGCCCTTTCCCGGTGGTGGCGCCCCCTATGGCTCTCCACCCCTCTCGACCTCCTCGACGCCCACGAGCTCTGCCATGGCTATCGCAAAAGCTTGGATGCGTTCTCCCAGATCCTCGGCAGTCACCATGGCCCAATCAGAGGCCTTATCACGGGCAAGTTCCATTCCAATGGCAAGGACCGAGCCAAGCTTGACGAGTGGTTCCGATCCCCCATCCTAGATCAGCTCGAGGAGCTCAGTTTTAATGATGGGCATATGTGCTCGCTGCCAACATCCGCGCTCCGCTTCGCGCCCACGCTGCGCCTTGCCAAGTTCATGAACTGCCATTCCCCCCTCCTAATGACGCGCCCGCTCGTTTTCTACCACGACTGAAGCACCTCGAGCTCGTCGCCGTCTGCATCCCAAAGGATGACATGGAGCGCCTGCTCCGCGGCTGTACTGCACTCGAGTTCCTTCGTCTTCAGGCGATGAATTGGTCGAGTAGCTTCCACATCACCTCCAGGACTCTCCGGACTATTTATGTGTGTTGCTGGTGCTGCAACAAGAGATCACAAAATGTGGACCACAATATGGTCATTGAGGACACACCTTCACTTGATAGATTACTTGTAGTTGATCAACAAGGTCCAACAAGAATCAATGTCATTTTTGCGCCAAAATTGAGAGTGGTGGGCTACTCGTCTGTCAAATACTACTACTTTCAGGTACAACAGTCACCTTCTACCCCTCCTTCTTGATATCAACATTATTTCTAGTTTTGAAGATGTATGTTCATCTGTCATCCAGCAAAGCTTCACCCAGATTCTGTGCACAGTGAAGGTCTCGGCACTAGAATCTGTCGGCCCCAACCTGGACCAAGTTTCAGTTTCCTGAGATGCTTTCCGTGCCTGAAGAAGCTGTATATCGAGGTGATGTTCCTTTCCTGTTAAATGTTAACCATAAGGGAGTTCAATTTTTTGCACCTTTTCCCAAGTTTACAATGACAATGTACTACGATTTCTCAAGGAATTTTGGAGGATTTCAGGACATACAACCCCACCCCATATTGGTTGCTTGATTCATATGGTTACAATCCATAAGCATTTCTCCTTTGGATTCATCTGTACTAGTTTTCTTAGGGAATTTTTCATCCAATCCAACCTCTTGTGAAGAAGGCTACATTTTTCTAGATTGTAATCAAATGCCCATGTTAATCATGTCAGATCGAAGATGGCACATTGGTGCATTTTACAAATCCTGCAAACCAAATAGGCGTGTAGTAGTGTTCAAAACTGCATGTAGGCACTAACACGTTCTCTTCTTTTGCAGATAATAATAGGCCCGGAGGTGGATAATGTTTATAACGACAATCACATCGAATGCCTGGATCTGCATCTCTCAAAAATTACTTTGAACTCCTACCGAGGGACCTTACCGGAGATTACATTCGCCAGGTTCTTTCTTGCCAGAGCAAGGGTGCTGAAGGTACTAAGGTTGAACACGCATTTAATTAGGAAAGATGAATGGTTTGTTGATCAGAGCCGGCAGCTACTGCAGAATGGAAGAGGCTCCAAAAAAGCTAAACTTCATATTGAAAGAGCATATAACAGAGTAATTGGAAGTCATTGTGTCAAACCCATACATGACTTGTCAGCGGCTGATCCCTTTGCAGAAATGACGAGGTTTCGAAGGCGGTCTTACTATTTTAATTTTTAGTTTGAACCTCTCTTATATCCATGTTCAGCTGATCAGCACGGGCGTTTGCAGCTGAATGAGCTGAATTTCATTTCTAATATTAGTTTGGACCTTGTAATCTTTGAATTTGAGCCATGTAACTCTGGAATTTGAACCTTGTAATATTTCGGGCTTTTGTGGTACAATCGTTGAAATGGCATCGTATGAGACTCGTAGATTGGTAGTACTATTTTGACCTTAATATGCAATAGACTTAGATTTTATTAACCATTCACGACCAGTGATCCAGCCGGAAGCAGAGCAATGGCAAACGTCGTCGCAACAAGATGTAGATGATTAGATGCTCGTTTCTCCTAGTTTAGTATGCATGTAATTGCTTACTTTGGTGTGTGGAAATGTTATGTGTGTAGCCACTTATGTAATTGTATGCTTAATTTGGTCATGCAATGTTGTTCTTATAAGTATATATGTTGATGTTCTGTAGACAGAGCATATCACATCGCACACGGACCACACTAGTGAACTGTATGCCGTATATCGCACACACCTTCATCTGGCTGCCCATTTCTGTTGTTTCGCCTCATCACAAACAGTTTATCCGAGTGAACTGTATGCCGTATATCGCACACGCCTTCATCTGGCTGCCCGTTTCTTTTGTTCTGCCTCATCGCAAATAGTTCATTGAACTGAACCGTATGCCCCGCATCGCACACGCAACTAAAATCTGAACCGTATTTGATGTATCCTTCATCTCAAATGTTTTGCATCTTTTTTTACGGTTATTTTACATCACCGTTTGCGATTAATGCATCGCACACAGTTTCGTCAAAGGGTCTCTGATCGTAGTGTCGTGTTAGCAGCATCCTGCAGTAGTGCATTATGGGCTGCATCTTGATCCCATCAAAGGCAAATCGGTGCTGAGAGAGGTAACGAATCCAAAAAGAGTGTGACTGATGTTCAAGAAGGGGCAGCTTGGATAGTTTCAGAGGAGGGCTGGGTAAAACTAAATACGGACGGATCGTTTCTCACAGAGAATGACATTGCTAGAACTGGTATGATCTTGCGGGATCACACATGAGACATAATCTTTTCTTCATGCAGATGTTTACACTACTGCTATGATGGTCTGGATACAGAGCTAATGGCCATAAAAGAAGGTCTGTCACTTGCCTTACAGTGGAGCAACCTACCCATCCACATTGATTCCGATTGTCTCGAAGCTATTAATCTGGTGAAGATGGAGGGCTTAGACAAATCAAGATATGGATTCTTGATGCGTGAGATTAGTATACTCATGGCATCTCGAAATACTTGTATTACCCATATTCAACGAAACCACGACTATGTTAGTCATACTCTAGCAAATTATGGTAGAACTAGTGGACGAACAGTCGTGTGGCTAGGTGTTGGTCTGGACGGTATTGTCGAAAATTGTAAGTCTGATTGTAGCTTGGCTACGTGAGTAATGCAAGTCATTTCCCGCAAAAAAATAAGTCTCGGTGATATTTTTGGTAGAGTGATGAGATATGAGGTCAATTGCTTCAGTGCTCATGCTATAGGGGATTTTTGGTTTGGGCCCCTCAATTGTGCAACCAAAAAATCGATTGTTGAACAAGATTAGAGTGGCGTTTGGATGGGTTCCAAATCACTGATAGCTATGATTGTTTTTATTTATTTATTCTGTATGTAAGACAAGCATTTATGTATGACTTTTCATCATTCTACATTTGCGACAAGATCAAATATCTATATAGCATTCTTTTTATGTGTGCATGTGAATATAACCATCCAGAGCCCGAGTAACTTGTGCAACTGCTTGGGCTCGGTTGGAAAATTACGGTGATGTAGGGCTAGTTTGGATTAAGACCCGGTGTGCATGCCTTGGAAAAAACTTGACATGACCATGACCTGAGAACTCGAAAATAATTGGTTGGCATATGTAGCTATTATCTCTGTGTCAGATTATATGTATCTGTTAGCTACAGATATATAGTTGGCTAGCCTAGAAGCTATATGTTGGGTTAGTATTCTGGTTTGCATAGCTATTATCTCTCTCAGTTCGTATATACATTTGTTAGCCCACAGGAGCAAACAGAGGATTAGCTTTCTAGATCGACGTCGATCGGCACATCCAGAACACCTGGTCCATGCTAATGAATTTGCGTGGTGTTTGAGCTAGGCTAATGACTACACTAGGTGCTCCATGTCAGACTAGTGTTTGACTATTCATAACATCAAGAAAACAATATTTCGGTAGGCTTCAAGGAAGTTCCAGGCCAGGCAAAATTTTGCCAGGTGATAGGTGCAAACCCGTTGAACGAGTTCACATCGAGGGTGGTCCGATCTTCACATCGTAGGATCGAATCGGCGAGGAAAACTAGCTGCAAGCAGCTGGGATAACTACCTTTATAACTGTCAAGGTTGGATGCAACCCGTACATTGGGGATGGCTGACCGGAGCTGCAAGAACTCCAACCTGCTATCCGAACAATCATAGAACCATAAATCAGGACTAACCCATACAAAACGGTCGGAACCATAGAGCACGAATTAGGGGAAATCAGAGGCTCCTTCTCGCGAATACGGATGAACTCACAAGAGCAAAGGTAGTAAGGATCTCTCGGATCTTTAGCACTTGGGATGGCACTCGTAGGGTTTAGGTACGGGTGAAGCCACCCCATACCCTTACCCGTCCCATTTAAGCTTACCCATCACTTGTACCCATACCCTCCAGTGGGTACAACTTTTTCCCATACCCGTCACCCGACAGGGTAAATGGGTACCCGCAGGTAAAAACACCCACGTTTGCATAACATCAATTTGAGCAACATATAAGCATAAACAACAACATATAATCATAAATTTATAAAGGACAACACATAATAACATCAATACATACTTATAAACAACACATCATAAACATCAACACATTCTATAAACATCAACACTTTCTTGTACACACCAAAACATCAACACGTAGTCATAAAATAGTAGCACATAGTCATACATTTTAAGTTCAGAAACTCAAGACAAAGGGTAGATGTAATTTGTTCGTTCTTGTAGATTTTATCAGGGTACATGGGTATGCGGGTATGGGTTATATGATCTCATATCCGTACCCGCTCTATCCGATGGGTTTGAGATTTCCCTATTTATATACCCATGGGTAAGATTTTGTCCCATACCCTTACCCTAATAGGATTTTTACCCGCAGGGTACATGGGTAATGGGTACCCGTTGCCATCCCTGTTGCACCAACAAAGGATCAAACAAGGCATACCCAACTATACTTCGTAAAAATTATCACATCGGACTCTTCTCGCCCCTATTTTCATATGTTAAACGAAAGATTATTGTCCATTCATCCATTATTTTTATATTTTTTTGAGTTTTGTTAGGGTTTGTGTTCTGCTTACAGAGGCGAGGTAGCGACAGGTCTCTAAAGATGGAATAAGATTCTCCCCGTCTAGAGACGGTGCTTCTAGTGTCATCGGAGGGCGTGTTGAGGTTTGTCTTAGGTGGATCTCGCGGGATCCGTTAGGCAGCGTTTGTTTTCAATGGATTCACGTGGATCTAGTCTTCATTCGTCTGTATTTGTGTGTCTATAGGTTGAATTCTTTCGATCAATATGTCTCTTCATCGATGACTGCTGCTGTTATGGTGCTTTGGCCCTGTAGGGTCTTAACACGATGACTTTCTGATTGTGTACTACAAGAAGACACGTCTTTGACTCGTTTTAGTGTTTGTAGTCCTCGTTAGGTAGTCTACGAATCTGAATGTAATTTTTACTTATTACTCCGTAATAGTTGATCGAAAGTTTTCAAAGAAAAAGCAAGCACTTGAAATTCCGATGGTGGATCACGATCTGCCACATTTTCTCCCCTGCTACAAAGTCCTCCAACTCTAGCCGTGGTCAACAACCGTGTTCCAAACGGGAGAAAAGTTGACCAGGGTTTTTCAGCCAGGGACTCTGGAGCAAATCACCGAAACTATGGGGACCAAATAGCAAAGAGGCAAATAATAATAAGACAAGAAAAGAATAGAAAGGCAAAAGAAAAAGAGGACCCGAGAAGCGGGCGACAGCTTTGGACGGCGTGCCCGCAATGTCCACGCGGTCCACGGCGTCCGATGCGCAGAGGCCTGCGGACTCCGCCACGTGGGGCCACGCGAGACCGCCGGCGGGGCTCGTGGACCCGGTCTTGGCACGGCAGCCCGGCCTCGGCACGGCGTGGGGGGTGGGCTGGCACATGGGGGGGGGGCGTGGGCCCGCGCGCCGCGTCGAAGCGTGCGGCGCTAGCTAGCCTGGAAGGCGCTTTCCCGGTACACCAGCGGGAGACCTGTGCTCGCCGACTGACAGGTGGGGAGCGGGCGCACGTGGGGCCCCAATTACCAGTTGGTCGTCGAGAGGATCGTCTGGAGGATAGAGCTGGTGACGTGGACCTAGCTGCTTCGTGTCACGCAACGACGACAGCCCACGCGAAAGCTAGAGACGGAAACCCGGGGCAGAGATGCGGCGGCAGCAGGTGGAGCCAGCCATGCTGATTTGGATAACAGAACAGCGAGACGAACCACATGCCGCCGTGCTGCGTGGTCGTGTGTGTTACGGTAATCAGGGCGACATAGTGCTGATCGTGGATGATCAACATACCAGAATAAGCACCGAGTTTTTGTGGCAGTACCAGTTGCTTGCTGTCAGACGTATAGCAAAAGCGGCAGTTGCGAGCGGGAGAGTGGCATCGCCCGGCGGGTGGACGGTGGATGTTAAGGGTCATTGGCTGTGTTTGTTTCAGCTTTTGTAGACAGTTTCCTGTGAGAAAAAGTTAAAGCTGTATCAAACAGCTAAAATAGAGCAGTTTTGTGTGTAAAGTCCATATCAGTTTCGGCCAGTTTTACGTGATATAGTTCAAAGGACCTCGCCGCGTACTTTCGCTGCGAAGCTGCTCGTAATAGGCAGTTTTCCCAGCGCTAACCCTGCCGTTTGTCCAGATTTACAACCAAATTGCCATCCGTCCTATTCCCCTGCGAGAGCTCCGGTTCCGTCAGATTTGTACGGACATCTAATTATATGTACGGATTATGAATTATATGGACGGTCTAATCCTTTAGCTCTCTTTTGTATGGATTATTAGTTATATGGACTATCTTTTGTATTGTACGAGCAATTGTGACTTGCATGGACTAGCGATGTGACAACATAATTCTTTTGCTCACTATTATTCTATGTATATATGAGCAAGAAAGTGAGAAAATTATTATTATGAAAGATTTTATGCATTACTATAGAACAAATCATTCTCTGTCAGTCAAAATACCATTTAAACAATCTATTAACACTGAATCAACAAGTTACACTGATCTCAGTACTCTAAGGGCATTTCAGGCTTTTCATCAGCTCACAGTCGTTTTCACAGCTGCGTTGCCAAACAGCTAACCTTCACTACAGCTGTTTTCTCAGCACAACAGTTTTGCCAGCACAGCAAATCTACAACTGAAACTGTTGAAACTGAAGCCCAAACAAACACAGCCATTGTCAGGTAGTACACCTCAGTCCTCGGGGTTTCTTTTTCTTTTTTCGAAATCTCAGGGGATAAGGGCATGTGCATTAGTTTAGACAGCTGCTATCTGTAGGTTCCCTACACGTCAGTTTATAGACGATAACTATAGACACCCCGTACACTAGCCTGTCTATTTGGCTATCTGCAGCTCAACACGATCTCTTTTTTTTTTCGTGCATGCTGAGTTTTGGTGTCAAGGGAAAAACAGAATAAGAGATTTTTTAGGGCCACAACAGACGACCTATTCATACAACGGCAAACAAACAAGGCGTCGGTAAACAGCGATTCACAAGGGAATAGACCGTCGGTATTTCTACAGACGGACTCGTTCTCTTTTTACCTTCTCTCCTTTCCAAGTCACCAAAATATCTACGTGGAACCTCCTATAGATAGCTGAGTCAACCCCGTACATGCCCTAATGCAGAGCGGCAGATCAGCCGAAAGCCAGCTCGCGGCCGACACCCCTCGATCCAGGATGCTACTCGATTGTTGTGGCGCTGTAAATAACTACTCCCTTCGTCCAGAAATACTCGTCGGAGAAATGGATGTATCCAGACGTATTTTAGTTCTAGATACTTCCACTTTTATTATTTTTTCGATAAGTATTTTCGGACGAAGGGAGTACTTACTACTGAGTGATCCATCAATCTAGAACATAAACTGAGTGATCCAGGATGCTATTATTAACTTTCCTAGACTCTTAATCCATCATAGCAGACCGGTTAGTTCCGGCTTAACTCCTTGAAATCGCTTTTCTGGATTCGATTATAGTTGCCCTTCGTTTACTAAACTCGAGTGTGGTACTACAGTACATGAACTAATAGTTAATCTTGCTGGGAGGAATCTGCTGAGCTGATCATTTAAGAAGTTTGTTTTGTCAATAGATCTGCTGCTGATGGCTGGCAGTTGATCATTAATTAGTGCAGCAGGGTCATGTTAGGTCAACATCGGTAGTAATGGCACCAGCTGTTTCAGCAACTGCGCAACGGATACACACCCAGGCTAGCCGCGGGGGCCTCATTGTTCCCTTGTGCCTTGTCGCCCTAGCATTGGCAGAGGCCGTCCCTCTAAGACTAAATTAGCTGAGAACAATTCCAATTGATACACTAACTAGACGGCGGCCGGCCAATTGATGTTTTATATCTACTGGGATTTGGCTTCGTTCAGTAAGGGCCGGGCGCACTCACGCAGTCACGCGTGTCTGATCTTTACGAGATACGTGTATATGTTTTAACGGAGACAATGGATTGACCTGGAAACACGGCAACTACTCGTCACAGTAATGGGTGGGTGCAGCATGCCTAAGAGCAACTCCAATCGCGCCGATACAAATGGACGATGCTTTTGTCCGCTTTTTGTTCATTTGGGTTGGCCGCCCGCTCGGCGTCCGGTTGGTTTGAGATTTGGGTCGGCAGCGCGCCCAACGCGCCGACTCATATGTGCCGGCGTGGCCGCCTTTTTTCATCATATAACACAAAATTTGCATTATTTCACACACAACTTTTGCATTATTTCACAAGCAAACATATAGTTCATTTTGTGAAAAAAGAACTCGTCGGCGGAGTCCATCTTGTACCTTGACAAACTGTCAAACAGCTTGCGGGCGTCGACGAAGGAGACGGCCGGCGAAGGGAGTCGCGGCGCACACGGACCAGCTAGTGGCCCTGCCGGCGTCCGACGAGCGTGCCGGTGAGAATCTGGCTGAGACGGCGAGGCGGCTTCTTGGTCGCGGTCGCGGCTGTGCCGGGGGAGTGGTGGTGGGAAGCTTCCGGTTCCCCGGCGGCAAGACGGCGGTGGCGGGCGACGTGGGAGGTGGCGGCGTTGCAGAAGGGATGTTGCGGCGCCGGCAGCTGGCAGAGTCACCGGAAAAAATGGGCGGCGGCGTCGGCGACGAAGGAGGCGGGCGAGGGTTTGCTGTTGGATTGAGAGAGGATGTGCCACCAACCAGCGGGCCAGGGGGAAGAAGTAGGCGGGCGCGTGCGTCCGTCTCGTGTCCGCGCCGACGCAAATCCGGCTAAAAAATGGGCCGGAAATGAATCGGCACGCGGACGAAAAGCGGACGCGCGTCCGTTTGGGTCGACGCGTTGGGCCGACTTTTCTGTCCGCGCCGACCCAAACGGACGCACGCGGATGAAATAGGTCGCCGCGTTGGAGTTGCTCTGATATATGTCACCACGAGTCCAATTGTATGGTGGTGTCTGGTGTCGTGGGTGTGCAGAAATGAGCGCCATCATCTTGCAGCCCTGGTTCGGGCAAGAAAGAAACAATGTGCCGAGAATGAAAAAACTCAAGGAAGGAGATGCCAACACCGAGTCCTTTCATCCAAGAGTCAACGCTAGAAGAAGAAAAAAATTTCATCCACCAACTCGAGGTCGGCCAGGTCTGGATCACATCACATAGCCAGAAGGAAAAGGTGACACAAGACCATTTCAAGACGATTTTCCACAAAGGCCCGAGAAGGAATCAGGACTTCAACTGGGAGGCCTTGTAGTTCGATAGTTGTGACCTTTCAAGACTCGGCGATAATTTCAGCGAGGTCGAGGTACTTGCCGCCATTAACCAGATGCCTGGAGACAAAACCCCTGGCCTGGACGGTTTCAAAGGTGATTTCTTCAGGTCCTGTTGGATATCATTAAAGTTGATATAATGAACGCGATCAACTCCTTTTCGAACCTGCACATTACAGATCTGCATTGGCTGAACTCATCAAATATTGTGCTGCTGCCTAAGGAGGTGGCGGAGGATATTGCGGATTTCTGACCTATCAGCCTCATTCATTCTTTTGCCAAAATTATTGCTAAGATCACGGCCAACCGATTGGCTCCATTCATGAGTGGCTCGGTTTCCAGGTCGCAGAGCGCCTTCATAAAGACTAGAAGTATCCACGACAACTTCATGTTCGTTCGCGAATTTACCAGGCGACTGCGCAGCACAAAAACGCCAGCCCTTCTTCTCAAGCTAGACATCAAAAGGGCATTCGAATCGGTTTGATGGGACTACCTTCTGGACTTACTGCATCGCCGAGGCTTCCCCACGAAATTCAGAAACTGGATTGCCGCGCTTTGGGCCTCGTCATCATCGCGGTTTCTTCTCAATGGCGTACATGGGGACCCAATTAAGCTGGGCAGGGATTGCGGTAGGGTGACCCACTCTCCCCGTTTCTGTTCATCATTGCCATCGACCCCTTGCGGCAACTCCTTGCCAAAGCCACGGATCAGGGCCTCCTCCATCATTTGAGGGGCCGTACAACCACTATGCGCACCTCCCTTTATGCAGATGCCGCCGCCATCTTTGTAGCTCCCATCAAAGAGGACATTGATTATCTCTCGACCAACTTGGCCACGTGCCTGGTAGCTAACCCGCTCAAAAGCAGGTCGCGCCCATCCGCTTGACAACCTTAACCTCGACGACATACTGCAAAGTTTTCCGGTTAAGAGGTTGGGTTTCCCCTTGAGATATCTTAGCCTTCCTCTTTCCACCCATTCTCTAGAGAAATCTGACTGTCAATTTCTGGTTGATAAAGTGGTAGACAAGCTTCCACCTTGGCAAGGCAACAACATCAATATGGCTGGCCGCTTAGCCCTTGTCAAGTCGGTTCTGGCATCCCTTGTGATTTACCACATCACCGCTCTGGATGTGCTGACGGGTACGAAAGAGAGCATCACCAAGATTCAACGCGCTTTTCTATGGGCGGGGACTGACAAGGTCATGGGCGGAAAATGCAAGGTTAACTGGAAGTTGGTATGTCGCCCGACCTATCTTGGCGGTCTGGGCATCCTCGATCTCGACAAATTCTCTCGTGCACTCTGGCTGCACTGGCTCTGGTTTGCCTGGACGGATCCTCAGCGTGCGTGGGTGGGCATGGAGACCCTGTGCGATGACAAGGACAAGGACCTTTTTTATGCGGCAACGGCAATCACCATGGGCGATGGTTTGACGGCAAGCTTCTAGCACCCCCCATAGCTAAATGGTCAAAAACCAAAGGACATAGCCCCGGGCATTTTTTCCCTCTCTAAGCGCGCCAATAGTTGTGTCGCCAAGGCCTTGCACTGGTACAACGAGGTGCTATACAAACGGTTTTTAACCCCTTTCCGCGACGGTATTTTGAACCGTCGCCAAGTGAGTGTGGACGATAGGGGGTCCTTCCCACACGACCCAGAAATTATCGGGGATAGGCCCTCCGGTCACACACGCTGGGAAAAATGAGATCGTGTGCGACGGGCGAGCGATCGAATACAGTTATACAGGCCCAATCGGTTCCGGTCGTAAGTACATCCCACACAGTCAGTCCCAGACAAACGTTTTCGTTTGTTATGTACATTCTACACAGTCAATCCAAGGAATACGTTTCCGTTCTTGTGTACATCCCACACAGTCAATCCAAGAAGTACGTTTCCGTTCGTATGTACATCCCACACAGTCAATCCAAGAAAAACGTTTCCGTTTGTATATACATCCCACACAGTTTTATGTATAGCCTCGTGTGTGATAGGTGTAACTATCACACACGCTCTGCCTCGGTTAACCGTTTGCTTTTATTCAACTACATCACATATGATTTGATGAAGAAACTGTATGACATTGGGCTATCCATCACAACCGCTTTTACTGCTAGAACCGTTTGCAAAGTTTCATGACCCATTTAGCAGGTTTATTAGTTTACAATTAATAATTCCAGTATTACGCAAATTCACATTTCATATCGAACAACTGTTTGCCAATTTCATATCAGGCACATAAATATATTTTAACATCACAGTACGATAGCTATCTGAAAACAATACAGTACAACATATAGCTTGTTCACCTTCATAAGAACAATATATTCATTTCCCTAATCGAGATCATCCAGGCTCGTCTTATCCACCTCTGCTTTCAGTTCAGTAAGAACCTGTTTTGCACTAATCAACTGGAAAAGTGCTTCCTCCTTCGCCAACACCATCTTAGCAAAGTCTAATTTAAAAAATCTGAGCTCATTCTCCATCTTCCTCTTTTTTCCTGCATCTTAAAATATTCTTCAGCGTTGACAACACTTTCTCTAAGCCTACCTCTATTCTCTTCCTCATACATGCTCCAGAGATTTGCTAGGCACATCTTCAAAGACTGTGGCCACTCTTGATCAACCCACTCCAGGTAAGATCACTTCCGTTCATTCTATAATATTTAAAACTAGATCAGTAACAATTGTAGGGAAAATGGGTTTTTAGCAACATAGAAAATCACCAAATACATATTTTGAAAAACTGAAGAAACATGTTAATTATGACATATCTTCTTAAAAAGATCAATGTGCAAATGAATTGATTGCTACTGAGACAACAACCAAATTCTGAAACATCAGAAACTATAATTAACTACAACAATGCTACAAGTTCTTAGTCATGTACTATAAATAACAAATTGAACATTTTATGAGGAAGCTAAATATAACTGCAACAGCATAGCGACAATGTTTGGATGACATCAAATTGATACTAACAGGTGTGTACATGCACAAATTTAGTAACATAGAACTAATAGCATTAAGGCCGTCCACTATATATGCCAAAACTGGTGTCAAGACAACTGTTGCTACATTTGGCACCGGTGCCCTGCACTGGCGAGCCGATGCAGCGGAAAAAATTAGGGAACCGGACTCCGGAGCACCTAGTTTTGCTCCGATGCCCAGTTCCTTCGTGCCATAAAGATTTAGTATTTTACTTCTTGGCTGCTCGGATGTGTGGACCAAAGTTGGCTGCACAAACTGCTGAAGGGGTGCCAAATAATTTTCTAATGGCACCGCTGATGAGATGACAACATTTTTAGATACTATGTACAAACTGTGATACTGTCTTAACATCCAGAATAACATAGCACAGTGACAGTGTCTGAATCACATCTAACAAATGATTTGTAACAACGAAAGTGGGGCTAACCTTCTCTGCACATGCCAGAAACTTCCTCCCACTGTCCATAGATTCAAACTCAACTAACTTTACGCATGGAGATTGATGGTGACAACGAGCAGGAAGATCTTCAGCCACCCCGCTCCATTCGTTGCAACTGATGGTCCTAGGGAGCTACAAGAGGAAGAAATGACTCAAATCGACAGCCGGGTTAAAATCCTTCATTCCAAGTCATAACCCGAGAGAGAGAAGAGAGCCATACCCGGGTGGTGAAAGAGTCATCGTTGGAGGAGGAACCGCTGGAGAGGTCATTGGAGAAGACCATGGCGACCCCGGCGGTAGGATGCGAGACGGCGAAAGCGAGGAAGCGACTATAGCTTCAGAAGGAAGGAAGGAGGAAACAGGGGAAATGTGACTTGTGGTCGGGGAGAAAGGGGGGGGGGGGGTTGATATTTCGACGGTAGGCCAAAAATTTCGAAATGTGGAGGGAAACTTTGTGCCCGGTGCCGCCGGACACCATTCACTTTGAACGATTGTCTGCATCGCAAATGATTCTTGTGCTTTACGCGCATGGGATGAGTTTGATAACTCAAATTTTGGTGGAAATTTCCCTAGGCACTGTCCTCATCCACGTCATTGCATAATTTAACATCGCTTGCTAATTTGGGCACACAAAAAAGCATACAGCACACAGATCACACTTACTGAATCGAGCAATTTTAGTAATTAAACAGAGCCAGTTGACCTAAACATTGCTCTAACAAAAGATCAGCATTAAAAACAAAGCCTAAATACGCATAATTTTAACAAAGCCATCGCCACGTCGGCCTATGCATCGCCGGTGTGAGATGAGACGTCCATGACTTGTCCTGGCGACATGCCGCCGTTGGTGCCGCGTCCCCCTACTGAAGTCGATCGCGTCCTCGTCCTCGTCCTCGGCGCCTGATGTCTACTACGCAACTTTATTCTTGTAGACTCGTGTTGGGCCTCCAAGCGCAGAGTTTTGTAGGACAGTAGCAATTTTCCCTCAAGTGGATGACCTAAGGTTTATCAATCCGTGGGAGGCGTAGGATGAAGATGGTCTCTCTCAAACAACCCTGCAACCAAATAAAAAGAGTCTCTTGTGTCCCCAACACACCAAATACAATGGTAATTTGTATAGGTGCACTAGTTCGGCGAAGAGATGGTGATACAAGTGTAGTAATGATAGTAGATATTGATTTTTGTAATAGGAACAATAAAAAAGCAGCAAGGCAACGAGTAGCAAAAGTGAGCACAAACGGTATTGCAATGCTTGAAAACAAGGCCTAGGGTCTGTACTTTCGCTAGTGCAATCTCTCAACAATGCTAATCTAATTGGATCATGTAACCATCCCTCAACGTGTGATGAAGAATCACTCCAAAGTTCTTATCTAGCGGAGAACATAAGAAGAAATTGTTTGTAGCTATTGTTTCTGATCTATCTATCCAAGAGTTCGTACTAAAATAACACCAAGTTATTCTTTCCAATCGATCTATCAAGAGTTCGTACTAAAATAACACCAAAGAAAATTCAGATTCATAATACTCAATCCAACACAAAGAACCTCAAAGAGTGCCCCAAGATTTCTACCGGAGAAACAAAGACGAGAACGTGCATCAACTCCTATGCATAGATTACCCCAATGTCACCTCGGGAATCCGCGAGTTGAGTGCCAAAACATATATCAAGTGAATCAATACAATACCCCATTGTCACCATGAGTATTCATATGCAAGACATATATCAAGTGCTCTCAAATCCATAAAAGTATTCAATCCGATAAAATGAAATCTCAAAGGGAAAACTCAATTCATCACAACAAGATAGAGAGGGAGAAACACCATATGATCCAACTATATTAACAAAGCCCGCGATACGTCAAGATCATGCCATCTCAAGAACACGAGAGAGAGAGAGATTAAACATATAGCTACTGGTACAAACCCTCAGCCCCGAGGGTGGACTACTCCCTCCTCATCATGGTGGCCATAGGGATGATGAAGATGGCCTCTGGTGATGATCTCCCCCTCCGGCAGGGTGCCAGAACGGGGTCTAGATTGGTTTTTCATGGCTACAGAGGCTTGCGGCGGCAGAACTTCTGATCTAGGGTTATTTTTGATGGTTTCTCTATTTATAGGATTTTTCAGCGTTGGAATCATGCGGAGATGGACCCCGAGGTGGGCACAACCCACCTGGGCGCGCCTGGGCCTCCTGGCATGCCCAGGTGTCTTGTGCTCACCTCCTTCACCTTCTGGTCCTCCCACGAAGCTTCTAGTGCCTCTTTTGTTCCAAAAAAATCATCAAAAGTTTCATTGCATTTGGAAAACTATTATTTCTGCACAAAAAACAACACCACGGTAGTTCTGCTGAAAATAGCGTCAGTCCGGTTTAGTTCCATGCAAATCATACCAAAACCATATAAAATTGTTGTAAACATGGCATGAATACTTCATAAATTATAGATTAGTTGGAGACGTATCAGCGCCGCCCTCAAGGTTGTAGTACTCGTAGTAGTGGCTGCGCCAGAGCACGCGTTGGTACTCCACCGTCGATTCCTCGACGGACAAACTCTTCTCTACCTCGACCTCGGCCACGCGCAACTCCTCCTCCCGGCACTCCTCGATCTCCGCCGCCTCCTGCATCTCCAGCTCCCGCTCAGTGATCTCATGAGGAAGCAGGTGCTCCATGGCCATCGCCGCCTTTTCGGACATGGGTTGCATGCTGGATTCCGAGGTGGCCTGGAATATCTTGGCGTGTGTGTCCTCGATCTTGGCGTGGATGGCCTCGACCCGGGCCAGGGCAACATCGGTGGCACGGACGGCAGCTCGAGCGCTCTCGGTGTTTGCAGCCGCCGTCGCAGCAGCTGCTACAGCCGTCTCGGCTGCTGCAGCTGCCCTCTCGGCGGCCGCAGATGCCCTCTCGGCAGATGCGGCCACGCTCAATGCGGATGCAGCAGCACTCTCAGCGTAGGAGGCCGCGCTCTTGGCGCAGGCGGCGGCGCTCGGGGAGGACGCAGCCATCGTACGGGCCCTCACGAAGCGTTTCCACGGCATCATCTTTGCAAGAAGGGGTTGCGGGAATGGGGATCGGGATTCGTGGATTCGGGGGTTGCCAGCACTGGAGCAGACGAGCCAGCGAAGCTTAAGGAGGAAGACTTAAATAGACCCACGAATTTTCATCACAAACGGTTCCTACAAAAAACTGTGTGTGATGTTGTTGATATTTTTTATTAGTTGTGAAAGACGAATTTGGAGTAAAGTGGCAACGAATGGTGTTTTAAATGTATGAGAAAATTTGTAGTACTAATACAACTGTCATGTCAAAATTTGGAAAATTTCAGGGGTCATTTTACCTTTTAAGACATTTAAGTGATTTTCTAGCCATTTAATGACCGTAGTTCAAAGTTGAACTACATGTACATGCAACAGCTAACCATAACGGTTTGAAAAGTCATATTTGTGTCCTTGTGTGCGAGTTAATTCCATGTGCAGTAAATTGGAAGGAATTTTCAAACATATTGGTCTCACAGCTATGACACAAAGCATGGAGTGCCATGGCATTTAAATTCCAAAATATTAAAAAAAATATCAAAAACACATGAAACCTTGCTTGATGTAATGTCATTCCACCAAGATGATGTGGTAAAAAATTTGGCATGTTTGACGAAAGTTTAGACACACACCGCTCACAAACCGGAGCAACTCACTAGAAGGCTCATGGTTCCGAGAGGGGACAATGCATGTTTGATGACGAACGGGCGATAGCTTCCTCTTACGGCCTTCAAATTTTTTCTACAGTTAACGTGCACTAATACAACTGTCATTTGAAAATTTAGAAAATTTCAGGGGTCATTTAACCTTTTAAAGACATTTAAGTGATTTTCTAGCCATTTAATGATCGTAATTCAAATTTGAACTACATCTACATGCAACAACTAACCATAACGGTTTTAAAAATCATATATCTATACTTGTGTGCGAGTTAATTCCATGTGCAGTAAATTGGAAGGAATTTTCAAACATATTGGTGTCACGGCCTGGACACATGCATGGAGTGCCATGACATTTAAATTCCAAAAAATTAAAAAAAGATCAGAAACACATAAAACCTTGCTTGATGTAATGTCATGCCACCAAGATGATGTGGTAAATTTTTTTGCATGTTTGACAAAAATTTGGACACACACCCCTCACAAACCAGAGCAACTCACTAGAAGGCTCGTGGTTCCGAGAGGGAACAATGCATGTTTGATGACGAACGTGAGATAGCTTCCTCTTATGGCCTTAAATTTTTTTCTACATTTAACCTGCACTAATATAACTGTCATGTGAAAATTTGGAAAATTTCAGGGGTCGTTTGACCTTTAAAGACGTTTAAGTGATTTTCTAGCCATTTAATGACCGTAATTCAAATTTGAACTACATCTATATGCAACGGCTAACCATAACGGTTTGAAAAATCATATTTGTGTACTTGTGTGCGAGTTAATTCCATGTGCAGTAAATTATAAGGAATTTTCAAACATATTGGTGTCACGGCCTGGACACATGCATGGAGTGCCATGCCATTTAAATTCCAAAAAATAAAAAAAATGATCAGAAGCACATGAAACCTTGCTTGACGTAATGTCATGCCACCAAGATGATGTGGTAACAAAATTGGCCTGTTTGACGAAAGTTGGACACACACCCCTCACAAACCACAGCAACTCACTAGAAGGCTCGTGGTTCCAAGAGGGAACAATGCATGTTTGATAACGAATCGACGATAACTTCCTCTTATGGTCTTCAAATTTTTCTATAGTTAACGTGCACTAATACAACTCTCATGTCAAAATTTGGAAAATTTCTGGGGTCATTTGACCTTTTTAAGATATTTAAGTGATTTTTTAGCCATTTAATGACCGTAATCCAAATTTGAACTACATCTACATGCAGCGGCTAACCATAATGGTTTGAAAAAAATATGTGTGTACTTGTGTGCGAGTTAATTCCATGTGCAGTAAATTGGAACGAATTTTCAAACATATTGGTGTCACGGCTTGGACACATGCATGGACTGCCATGGCATTTAAATTCCAAAAAATTAAAAAATGATCAGACGATGTAAATATCTGGGGTTCAAAAAAGAAAACGTAAGGATCTGGCAAGACAACCGGGCCCCACATGATTGGCACTCTATTTCGCGCCTCGAGGTTTGGAAGGTGAGTGGCGTGGGTTATTAATCAAACACGGTTCTGTATTGGAAACCGTCAGCTATTAAGTTCACACACGGCTTTTGCTGCGGGAATCATGTGTAATTCAAACTACAGTACTCGTAAATTCCGGTGACCGGCGTGTCTACTATTCTTGTCGATCTAGATTCCGGCCGCCAATAAGTACTACCTTGCTCCTGTGGTCCCGCCTGCATTCTCATCTACATCCTCCCCTCGCTCGTCCTCTCTCTCTCAAATCTCTGCCATGGCGCCGCCAATCTGCCCATGCACCGACGAGGAGGCGCCGCCCCCCGAGGACGCTTAGTCGAAGAGCAGCGATGAGGAGGACCCCTACGCGCCACCGGACAAGGTTGCGCCGGACCCCCCAACTTTGGAGTCGTTTTGGGGCTAGTACAATCTTTGTCTGTGGAAGTCGCTGCCGCCGGCTGAGAAAGCCAGGTAAGTGGCGTTCAAGAAGGAGATGGTGGAGGAGGAATCCAGGTACCAGGAGGCCTGTGAAGCCCCTGATGCCACCTGGAAAAAGGAGGCGGTGGAGCTTTGGGGGCGGGCGCGTCGTCGTGCGGAGGAGGTGTACGAAGACGGGTACTTCGTGAGGAAGGTCAAAGGCGCTAGGCGCCTCATCGCTGCGTGGAGGTGGGCCGATAAGCTCTAGCGTGCCACCGACGAGGAGCTCCGGTGGGCGCCCAACGAAATGGCAAGATCATTTGCGCTCGTCCGCCAGCAAGAGGCAGATCGGTACGTCAAGCGCTGCGAGGCGGAGGAGGCGGAGTACTGCCTCCGCGCTGGGAAGACGCCGCGCACCAGGGAGCTGCTGGCGAGGGGCTGTCGGAATACTGCCCCCAGAAGGGATTATTAGTTTTAGTATTGTTTGTTTTCAATTTTATGCATTGTACCTAGTAGTTAAGTATCACCACGTATATGTGATGATATTATATATATTCTGTGATGAACTAATGAGCAATTAATATATATTATGAATTCCATTTTCTATCTATTTTTGTATACTAATTTGTATCTAGCTGTTATCATACACATATACAGAATGGAAATCATATATACACACATTGAAATAGAACATATAAGAACGGAAAATAGAGTACAAACATTGGAACAGAGCAATAAACAGAGCAATATTATGATTGCTGTGAATACATAGCGATCCACGTCGAAACGACTCAACAAAATAAAACACGTCCATGAGACCATGACCAACAACCCTTGCCTATGGTAGCTCTTGGCTCTGCCTGAACTTGTGCAGGCGTTCGTCCAAGCGGTCGACACGCTCGTGGTACATCTGGAGTGCGATCTCGAGCTCCAAGTTGGCTATTTCATCGGAGATAACCAGCTCGAGGATGCGACGGCCATGTTCCTCTACTGCACCCAGGTGGACACCTGGGCCAAGGAGGCGGTCGAGCCTAGCGACCAGCGTGTTGGCATCGAGCGGGCCGCAGACAAGGCGAATGGCACGACCCATGCGAACGGCGCGGCGGGCGTCCGGTGCAAGTACGGCGCAGACGGCCTCTGCCCACTCCTGGCGAGGAATGGGGGTACTGACGAGACGTGTACCCAGTTACGACGCCCTATCGACAGCAGGCAAGCGCCGATGGATCCGCTCGTGCTGTGTGGCACGCCGCGCCTCTCGCTGTGCGGCGCTCCAACGGTCTCGCTGTGCAGCGAGCCGTAGCCTATCGGCGCAGACGCGCCTAGCTTGCTCTGCGGCACGCCATCGATCATGTTGTGCGACGAGCTACAGCCTCTCGGCGCTGACATGCCTATCTTGATCTGCGGCGCTGAAGCGCCATGCGCCAAGGGTCTGCTCAACCCTGGCGATGATGTGCATCACGGCGTCATCCATCGCATTGCCAGGGAGCGCCTCGGCCTCGACGGGCCGTGGCACCTTCTCGTTTTCCTCGTCAAGGAGGTTGATGGCAGAGGCGACGCTTTGGTGGGTTGGCATTCTTGTAAAAGGTGGATGTGCTACAGGCTGCGCTTGTTGCCTCCGTGCGTTGCGCGCCGCCTAGGTTTATGCGCAATATCACTGGGTGGCGGTGGGAAACCGGTGAGGAAATGGCGGGAAACGGTGGCGTGTTCATAAAACACCATCAATTAATGGAAACTTAGCATAGAAGGAACATCGAGCTAGCACGTCGCGTGCGGGCACATTGCTCGCCCAAGGCTATGATCCATATACTTGTGTGCCCAACAGAGCACACTATTCATAGTAAAGAATACTGTTCCGTTTATCCTAGTAGAGCAGTGGCGGCAAGCGTCACAAGAAGTAGATGATGATCATATGATCGTTTATCCTAGTTAATTATGCAAGTAATAGTTTACTTCGGTGTGTGGAAATGTCATGTGTGTACTAGCCACCTATGTAATTGGATGTTTGCCGCGTATCACATACATCTTGTTTACATGAAATGTTTCTGTTCTCTTGGCTCCACACAAACAGTTTATCGGAATGAACTGTATGCCCTCCATTGCACACACCTTGATCTGGCTGAACCGTTTCTGTTGCGTTGCCTAATCAAGCACAGTTCATCCGAGTGAACCGTATGCCGTATATCGCACACACCTTGATCTGGCTGATCGTTTCTTTTGTGTTGCCTAATCACAAACAGTTCATCCGAGTGAACTGTATGCCATATATCGCACACATCTTCATCTGGCTGACCGTTTCTATTGTTCCGCCTCATCACAAACGGTTTATCCGAGTGAACTGTATGCTGTATATCGCACACGCCTTCATCTGGCTGCCATTTCTGTTGTTCTGCCTCATCGTAAACAGTTCATTGAACTGAACCGTATGCCCCGCATCGCACACGCAACTAAAATCTGAACCGTGTTTGATGTATCCGTCATCACAAATATTTTGCATCTTTTTTGATGGTTTTTTACATCACCATTTGCGATTAATGCATCGCACACAGTTTCGTCGAAGGGTCTCTGATTGTAGTGTCGTGTTAGCAGCATCCTGAAGTAGTGTTGAATAACAATGATTGGGTTTGACACATCAACCCGCAAGGTGGTCTCTCAGTCTCCCTCATCCAACAATTTTACGATCTTTGGTGCAAATCCCTTGATGTTGAGTTGGCCCCAGGCCCGAAGGACAAAATCAGATGGAAGTTTATGGCTGATGGATGCTATTTCGCCGCCACAACATACAAGATGCAATTTGCTGGATTGATCAAATCCGAGATGCCTACTACGATTTGGAAGATTTTGGCACCTCCAAAGGTCAAGTTTTTCTCCTGGCTCACTCTTCAGGATAAAATGTGGATGGCGGACAAGCTGATCTGCAGAGGTTGGCCAAATTGCGGTCCTTGCCAACTTTGCAAGCATGAACCAAAAAACAGCGGCCCACCTTATGTTCAAGTGCCGCTTTGCGATCAAATTCTGGAATTTGATCCATAGTTGGATCTAGGACGCCGTCTTGGAGCGGCCTGCACACAATTAAGCAATGGTGGAACTCGAGCGAAGGGCAGCCAGGATACAATACAAAGGCGATCAACTCTTTACAGATGCTCATATGCTGGGAGATTTGGAATGAAAGGAATGCGTGGGTTTTCCACAACAAGGCCTCCCTGCCCACTCGAGTGGTGGCGAAAATCATGAACGAGGCGAAGACTTGGGGAATTGTTGGGGCTATATTTTAGGGAACATTTCACCGGGAGAGTGACCCTTTTAGTCAGGCCCGCGTGACCCTGTAACAATTAAAAATACTAGCACTCCGCCCCCGTCGTTGAGCCTGTGCATATGTGTGTGTTGTTTTTTAATATGAAGTAAGAGAAGGAGTGGTGGTGGCATTGAGGTCGAGCTAGTCGCATAGAGGTCCCTTTATGCTCATTGTTGTCCAAACTCTAGCTTCATTGACCTAGATAAGGACAAGAGCTTTGTGGACTTGGTTGTAGTTTGTAAGTATTTTGGATGACTTGCTTTTGTTTTGCATTCTGTATCGTCGTTGTCTTCATCGGATGAGAGCATAATTATTTCTGTGGGGCTGGTTTCTTTGCCTGGAGTTCTGTCAAATATTCTTCTTTTAGTTGACATTAATTAATTTTTTTCAAGCCAGAAGAGTTGATCTTCCTCATCTTGATAGAGGGTGGTACTTATCTATAAGATTCCTGAAGTTTATTAAAGTTGGAAAATAGGATGAAGCAGCAGTTGAGCATACATCAAGACCGGGATTTTAATCTAAGGAATTAGGCATGAAGATAGACAAAAAGTAATTGAGACAGAATGCAAGGAGCTACTTGTCATGCACTCGCGCCCTATTGTTAGGCTGCGCATGTGCCTCGGAGGTGGCCAGAATGCATGACCTCCCACCTGACCACGCGACGGCCACCTCCGATGCGGTCGCCGGCACTGGCGGCACCGCGGTAGCAGCCGCGTGGACGCTGGACGACTTTGGAGGAGGAGCTCGGGGAAGAGAGAGGTGGTAGGAGGAGGAGCAGCACGGGGAAGAAGAATGGCTAGGGCATCGCGGTGTTCCAACGGTAGCCGGCTCGCTCACAAGCATAGGTGGATGGCGGCGGTGGTGTGTATCTGAGTTGCAGAGTGAGATCGGGGATTGGGGGAAAAAAGACGACTCGTGGTTGTGGTGTATGGCCTTCTAGAGGGGTTGTGGTCATGGGCTTTCTAGCAGGATCGTGGCTGGTGGTCGTGGACGTGGAGAGATGAACGTAAAAAAAAACTGCCGCAAAACCAGGAGTGAACAATAAAAAACCGATGACACGTGTCAGCTCATGAAGGAATGAGTGGTATAAGTGGGAATGCATGGTAGGGGCTCTTGCTTAGCCACTTTAATTGTCTTAACTATGTTCTTCTCCTTATTTAATGAGATGAGGCAAAGCTTTTGCTTCCGTTTTAAAGATAAAAAGTCAACTTCTCTTCCTGTCCATAAAGATTTTGTGAATTGTGACTGATGGCACCCAGCTGAGAGTTGGGAGCATCTCCAACCAATCCCTCAAACCGTTCCTATATATCTGTGCGGTAGTTTAAACAGTGCCCAAATAAAAAAGATCATATCCAAACATTTCATTTATCGGGACTGTCCATAAATCTGCAAACCCAGTCTATGTGTTTGGACAGTCTGTCACCCACATCAAACCTGATCTAGCCCGATCACTTTGTTCTCTTTCTTAAATCTCTTCATCTTCACAAATCATTTACATGTCCTGATAATTTGGAAATAAATTAAAAAGTGTTATTGTATGTTTGAACGTGTCTGCAAATAAATGAGGATTATATTTGATGTTCGCGGCTGAATCGGTAGCGCCTTGAACGACCAGAATTGACGAACCCAAGTAGCTTCCATCCCTGTCTCGACAAATGGCTGATGCAGCACCCACATTGTGGTCAAGAGAAACACCCGCATCTACGTTGATCTTAACTGATCCCTCTGATGAGATCACCTATTACAGGTATGGTCAAGGACCCATCATTTATGACCCACATGGGGCCCATCACCACTATGTATAGGTCCCTGGACCATACCAGCATTCAGATGGATATATCAGGAAGTCCACTCGGACGGCTTGACGGCACTCGGACGACCACCCGCCACTTGGCTCAAGCACACCACTCGGGAGTGCCGACTCCTAATGCAAGAGATGCGATAGGATTCCTCTGGAGACAAGGACGAAGACGATGATGACGAAGGAGGCAAAGGTACTTCCGGGTACCCCAACATTGAGAAAGTCTTGATGATCTTCGCTGATGTCGAAAGCAAGAGTCACCTCAAAGTTATCAACCGAGAGGTCAACATGGCAGTTCCGACTGCCCCCAAATACCTCGACTGGTCCAAGACACCGATGACCTTCGATTAGTCGGACCACCCAGCCCACATAACAACCCCCGGGCGGCAGGCTTTGGTGGTTGACCCGGCCGTTGGAGGAGTCCGAATGCGCAAAGTCCTAATGGACGGCGGCAGTGGGCTCAACATTATTTACGCCGACACACTGGAGGCAATGGGCATTCGATGTCCCGACTCAGCAAGAGCAATATGCAGTTCCATGGGGTAATCCCTGGGAAGAAGGCCAAATCACTCAGACAGATCGCCCTCGACATCGTATTCAGCGAAGAGAAGAACTTCCGAAAGGAATGGCTGACTTTCGAGGTGGTAGACTTCTGAAGTGCTTACCACGCTATCTTGGTAGGCCCGCCTACGCACGTTTCATGGCCCGTCCATGTTACGTGTATCTTAAGCTTAAGATGCCAGGGCTGAAGGGTGTGATCACTATCATGGGCAATCGGAAGCTGGCCGAAGAATGTCTCCAGAAGGGCTCCCAAATCGCTGACGAATAGATGGCAATGGCCGAGTTGGATGAGTACAAGAAAGCGGCAGATTCAAGTGAATTGCTGAAGTTCAAAAAGCCGACTGTGGAATCCGCTTTCCAATCGGCATGAGAAACGAAGCTAGTGCACATTTATCCTGAGGATCCTAATGCCACTCCAACCAACATCTCCACCACCCTTGACAGCAAATAGGAAGGCGAGCTCATCCAGTTCCTCCGTGAGAACTCGGACATCTTCACATGGAAGCCTTCTGACATGCCGGGTGTTCCCAGGGAACTAGCTGAGCATAGACTCAGTGTCGACTCGAAGATGAAGCATGCCAAAGAGCACCTTCGACGATCTTCCACAGAGAAGCACAAGGCAATCGGCGAGGAGATAACGCGACTCTTAGCCGCTGAGTTCATCCGAGAGGTGTACCACTCCGAGTGGCTCGCCAACATCGTCATGGTGCTGAAGAAAAATAACTCTATCCGAATGTGCATCGATTTTAAGCACATCAATCGGGCCTGCCCGAAGGATCATTTCCCTCTCCCTCGCATAGATCAGATAGTACATTGTACTGCCGGGTGTGAGCGGTTATCATTTCTGGATGCGTACTCCGGGTACCGCCAGATCCGAATGTATGGTCCTGATGAAATAAAAAACAGCGTTCATCACCCCATTCAGGTGTTTTTGCTATATCACTATGCCATTCGGGTTGAAAAATGCTGGTGCCATGTTTCAGCGCATGATTCAGAAGTGCTTACGGAAGCAAATCAGTCGAAACATGGAGGCTTATATGGATGACATCGTGGTCAAGTCCAGGAAAGGTTCCGACCTCCTGGCTGATCTCGCCGAGACCTTCACAAACTTACGCACGTTTGGCATCAAGCTCAACCCGGCTAAGTGTGCCTTTGGGGTTCCCGCCGGCAAGTTACTCGGTTTCCTTGTTTCTGAACGCGGGATCGAAGCAAACCCTAAAAATATCAGAGCAATCGTCCAAATGAAACAACCAGAGCGCCTCCATGACGTACATCGCTGATACGTCTCCAACGTATCTATAATTTTTTATTGTTCCATGCTATTATATTATCCTTAATACCAAAGATTCGAAGAAGAAATACGAGGCTATAAGCAATCATGCATATAAGAGATCAAAACTCAAATAACTTTCATGGATAAAATAGATCTGATCATAAACTCAAAGTTCATCGGATCTCAACAAACACACCGCAAAAAAGAGTTACATCAAATAGATCTCCAAGAGACCATTGTATTGAGAATCAAAAGAGAGAGAGGAAGCCATCTGGCTACTACCTACGGACCCATAGGTCTACAATGAACTACTCACGCATCATCGAAGAGGCACCAATGAGGATGATGAACCCCTCCGTGATGGTGTCTAGATTGGATCTGGTGGTTCTGGAACTTGCGGTGGCTGGAATTGTGTTTCGTGGATTCCCCTAGGGTTTTTGGATTTTCGGGGTATTTACAGAGCAAAGAGGCGGTGCGGGAGGCCACCGAGGTGGGCACAACCCACCAGGGCGTGCCTGGGCCCCCAGGCACGCCCAGGTGGGTTGTGCCCCCTTCGGGGCACCCCTCTGGTACTTCTTCGGCCCAAGTTGTTCCTTCTGGTCCAGAAAAAATCTCCAAAAAGTTTCGCTGCGTTTGGACTCCGTTTGGTATTGATTTTCTGCAAAGTAAAAAACAAGCAAAAAACAGCAACTGGCACTGGGCTCTATGTCAATAGTTTAGTCCCAAAAAATGATATATAATTGCTATAAAATGATTGTAAAACATCCAAGAATGATAATATAACAGCATGGAACAAGCAAAAATTATAGATATGTTGGAGACGTATCAGCATCCCCAAGCTTAATTCCTACTCATCCTCGAGTAGGTAAGTGATAAAAACAGGATTTTTGATGTGGAATGCTGCCTAACATGTTCATCACATATTATTTTCTTTTGTAGCATGGACATTTGGACTTTTATATGATTCAAAGCAATAGTCTAGTTTTGACATGAACATTTCAATACTCAAGCATATCAACAAGCAACCTTGTCTTTCAAAATATCAACACTAAAGCAAGTTATCGCTAGCCCATTATGCTCAATCATTGATCCATTCATGAAACACACTCGCATATTAGCTACACCCAATGCTCAAGTACGATCATAGTGCTCCTTAGTTGGTGCTTTATAAGAGAAGATGGAGACTCAAATAAAAATAAAAATTGCATAAAGTAAACAGAAAGGCCCTTCGCAGAGGGAAGTAGGGACTTGTAGAGGTGCCAGAGCTCAAAGAGAAAAAGATAGAGATAAAACATTTTGGGTGGCATGCTTTTCCTGTCAACGAAAACGATCGAGTAGTTCCCAATACTTTCCATGCTAGATATATCGTAGGCGGTTCCCAAACAGAAAAATAAAGTTTATTCCTTTTTTCACCATACTTTCACATTCCACGGCTAACCGTATCCACGAGTGCCGTCCATACCAACACTTTCCAAGGAATTTATTATTTGACAACATAAAGTAAATTCATTTTTCATTTCGGGACTGGGCATCCCTAATACCTTTGCCGTACTCTCGTGCAATGACAAGTGAATAAACACTCATCTTGAGAATAACACATCTAGCATGGAAAAATATCAGCCACCCCTTACTGTTTCATGAGCGGTACAAGCACGCAAAAAGGAAATTTATTTTAAAAATTAGAGATGGCACATACAAATTTGCTTATAACGGCAAGAGTATACCGCATATAGGTAGGTATGGTGGACTCATATGGCAAAACTAGGTTTAAGGATTTTGGATGCACAAGTAGTAATCCCACTTAGTGCAAGGGAAGGCTAGCAAAAAGATTGAGAAGCATCCAACCAAGAAATGAAAAATCACATAAGTGAGCATTAAGCATAACTAACACCGAATAATGCACCACAAGTAGGATGTAATTTCATTGTATAACTATTGACTTTCGTGCTTGCATAGGGAATCACAGACCTTAACACCAATATTCTTACTAAACCATAATTACTCACCAACATGACTCACATATTATATCATCATATCGCAAAACTATTACAAATAATCAAGTTTATTTTGTCTAATGATCTTCATGAAAGTTTTTATTATATCCCTCTTGAATATCTATCACTTTGGGACTAGTTTCATATGTTGCTTTTGATAGCTCAAGCAAATTTAAGTGAAGAACATGAGCATAAAATTTTTCTTCTCCCAAAATAATATAAGTGAAGCATGAGAGAATTTCTTCAAAAATTTACTAACACTCAAATAAATCTAAGTGAAGCATGAGAGCATTTCTTAAAAAATAGTAAAGCACACCGTGCTCAAAAAGATATAAGTGAAGCACTAGAGCAATTCCATAGCTCAAAAAAATTTAAGTGAAGCACATAGAGCAATTCTAACAAATCATAGCATAATTTTGGCTCTCTCAAATAGGTGTGTTCAGCAAGGATACTTGACACAAAACTAAAAAGCAAAACAAGCAAGGACTCATATAATACAAGATGCTCCAAGCAAAACTCATGATATGTGACGAATAAAAATATAGCTCCAAGTAAAATACCGATGGTCGTTAGAAGAAACAGGGGATGCCACTCGGGGGCATCCCCAAGCTTAGTTGCTTGTTTCTCTTTGTATAATAACTTGGGGTTCCATGGGGCATCCCCAAGCTTAGGCTCTTCTTACTCCTTATTCCTTCATCCATCGTGATCTCACCCAAAGCTTGAAAACTTCAATCACACAAAACTCAACAAAACCTTCGTGAGATCCGTTAGTATAAGAAAACCAATCTTTACTTTAAGTACTGTAGAAAACCCATTAAAATTTTGTTATTGCATTATATCTACTGTATTCTAACTTTGCCATGGCTTATGCCCCCCGATACAATCCATAGAATCATCAAAATAAGCACACAATGCAAAGAAAACAGAATCTGTCAAAAACAGAACAGTCTGTGAATAAGAGAATTGTTCTCATACTTATGTAACTCCAAAAATTCTGAAAAATTAGGAAAACAGGGGAAATTTGTATATAAATCCTGTGTAAAAAAATCAGAATTTTTATTCTCTTATGTAAAACTATAAAATTATTTAACTGGATGCAAAAGTTTCTGTTTTTAACCAGGATCAAATCAACTATCACCAAAGCTATCCCAAAGGCTTTACTTGGCACAAACACTAATTAAAACATAAAAAACACAATCATAACAGAGGCATAATTGTGCAAACACTCAAGAACAGAAATAAAAAGGCAAAATAAATTTTATTCATTGGGTTGCCTCCTAACAAGCGCTATCGTTTTACGCCCCTAGCTACGCATAAAGCATGGATCTAAGTTTTGTCATCTTTCTTCTTATTTTCCGTAGATGTGTTTTTATCGGGAGGTTTTGCAAAAATAACTTGAAACACATTATCCATAGAAATTTTAGCATTATCAAGTTGCCCATCTTCGTATCCCCTCTGCTTTCCAGCAACAATCCAAGAATATCGTTGATTAACATCATTGAAAACTTGTTGGATTATATCTAAAGCGGGGATTTCCTTTTTAAGATTCTCATCAAAAAATTTATTATTACCAAGCAAATGTCTCAACATGTAATCACTATCGTAAAGGATCTCATCTATTACTGGTTTTTCACGGCTCATACCATAAAAATCAAAGATTTCCCTAGCTTCCCGTATTATGTAGTCAAATTCATTCATAAGAACTTGGGTAGCTATCTTTTTAGCTTTAGGATCTTTTATGGATGGTAGCTCATAAAACAATCTTTGCAAGGTAGGATGGGTACGGATAAATCTATTTTCAAGCTTCAGAACTAGTGCTGATATAGTTTTCGCATAAGATTTAGTTCTTTTAAGTATAGGAGCATTATCAAGAGTCAAATTCCCAACACAATTGAAAAATTCTTGGATATGTTCTTTTCCCATAACGTTCCCTTGCCCCAAAACAAAAGTTTTGGCATCCAGATTGCCAGAACTCCCAATTTTAGGAGTCAGGCCATCATCTGTTTCTGCCGTACCAAAGTCACTCATGATGACAAGTTCAAGCAAATAAGAGATCTGACGAGAAAACGGCGAACGAAAAAGAGGGCGAATAAAACGGCAAATTTTTGTGAAGTGGGGGAGATGAAAATGAGAGGCAAATGGCAAATAATGTAAATTGCAAGGAGATGAGATTTGTGATTAGGAACCTGATAGATGTTGATGATGTCTCCCTGGCAACGGCGCCATAAATCCTTTCTTGATGGCTCGTGTCCGCGTAAGTATTTTCCCCGAAGAGGAAGGGATGATGCAGTATAGCTACGGTAGGTTTTCCCTCAATGATGAGACCAAGGTTATCGAACCTATAGGAGAACCATGCAACACTATGTAAACGGTACCTGCACACAAAGAACAAATACTTGCAACCCGACGCGTAAGAGGGGTTGTCAATCCCTCCCGGGTAAAAGATAGATAAATTTGTAGTAGATTGGATAAATAGATCTCGCGGAAATGCGAAATAAAATAAATAACAAAAAAATTGCAGCAAGGCATTTTTGGATTTTTGGAATAATAGATCTGAAAATAAAAGAGGCAAATAATAGATCGGAAAGCAAATATGATAAAGAATAGACCCGGGGGCCCTATATTTCACTAGTGGCTTCTCTCGAGAAAAATAGCATATGGCGGGTAAACAAATTACTGTTGGGCAATTGATAGAACTTCAAATAATTATGACGATATCGAAGCAATGATCATTATATAGGCATCACGTCCAAGATTAGTAGACCGACTCCTGCCTGCATCTACTACTATTACTCCACACATTGACCGCTATCCAGCATGCATCTAGTGTATTAAGTTCATGGAAAAACGGAGTAATGCAATAAGAACGATGACATGATGTAGACAAGATCTATTCATGTAGGAATAGACCCCATCTTGTTATCCTTAATAGCAACGATACATACGTGTCATGTCCCCTTCTGTCACTGGGATTGAGCACCGTAAGATTGAACCCATCACAAAGCACCTCTTCCCATGGAAAGAAAAATCGATCTAGCCGGCCTAACTAAACCAAAGATTAGAAGAAGAAATACGAGGCTATAAGCAATCATGCATATAAGAGATCAAAACTCAAATAACTTTCATGGATAAAATAGATCTGATCATAAACTCAAAGTTCATCAGATCCCAACAAACACACTGCAAAAAAGATTTACATCAAATAGATCTCCAAGAGACCATTGTATTGAGAATCAAAAGAGAGAGAGGAAGCCATCTAGCTACTACCTACAGACCCGTAGGTCTACAATGAACTACTCACGCATCATCGGAGAGGCACCAATGAGGATGATGAACCCCTCCGTGATGGTGTCTAGATTGGATCTGGTGGTTCTGGAATTGGCGGTGGCTGGAATTGTGTTTCATTGACTCCCCTAGGGTTTTTGGATTTTCATGGTATTTATAGAGCAAAGAGGCGGTGCGGGAGGCCATCGAGGTGGGCACAACCCACCAGGGCGCGCCCAGGTGGGTTGTGCCCCCCTCGGGGCACCCCTCTGGTACTTCTTCGGCCCAAGTTGTTCCTTCTGGTCCAGAAAAAATCTCCAAAAAGTTCCGATGCATTTGGACTCCGTTTGGTATTGATTTTCTGCGAAGTAAAAAACAAGCAAAAAACAACAACTGACACTGGGCACTATGTCAATAGGTTAGTTCCAAAAAATGATATAAAGTTGCTATAAAATGATTCTAAAACATCCAAGAATGATAATATAACAGCATGGAACAAGCAAAAATTATAGATACGTTGGAGACGTATCAGGGAGGTTCTACATCAAGCCTACCAAGTACCCACCATAAACTCTCATCTCTTGCATTACATTATTTGCCATTTGCCTCTCATTTTCCTCTCCTGCACTTCTAAAATGTTTTCAGAAAAACACAAAAATATTTGCCTTTTTATTTGCCTTCTTTCCGTTTGCCTTTATGTCTTACTTGGTTTGTTTGCTCGTTCGCTTGGTATAATTGTGTGTTTATTGAAATCAGAAACAAAAAGCTTTTGGATCCTCATCCACTTGCTAATCTTTTTGAAAGATCCAATTATGATGAACCAATTGCTAGTGAGTTGAGTGCACTAGATTATCTTTATGAAGTTTTGCTTGAGATTCGTGAATCTGAAAATTGTGATGAAGTGTTAAAAGAAGAAATTTATGAAGTGATTCACGATAGCTCCTTGAATGAAAAGCATGATTGCAATGGTGTTATTATAAATTCTATTAATGTCAGTTGTGCTAATAATATGCAAAACCCTAAGCTTGGGGATGCTAATTTTGATATGTCTAGTACTTATTGCAATGATCATGATTGAGGTGATTCTTCTTTTGATCTTGAAAAATTATTTAGGCCTCATGATGAATATGTTTGCGATAATATTGAAAGTGGGTTTGGAAGAGTGTCAACTCTAGGTAATAATGATCCCACTACTTTGGAGAATGATCAATCTTATGAAATTTTTGATAAAAGTGGGCTTGGAGAGGTCATGACTTTATTTGGTGATAGTCCCACTATTTTGGAAGAGTGTCAACTTTGCATGCATGTGTATCATGTAGAGAAAATTTTATGTGATAGCTATATTGTTGAATTTGATTATGATCCTTCATGTAATTATTATGGGAGAGGAAAATATTGTTGTAGAAATTTTCATGTCACTAAATTACCTCTCGTTATGTAGAGATTGTTATTGTTTCTTTCTTCTTCCTTGCATATGCTAGTTTTTGCTTGTCTTGATAATTTGTTTGCTTATAAAATGCCTATGTATAGGAAGTATGTTAGACTTAAACTTGTTTTTTCACATGCCACATGATGCTCTCTTCGGGTTTCAATTGCTATCTTTCATGTGAGCATCATTAAAATTATCAATGCCTAGCTAAAAGCCTTTAATGAAAAGCGCTTGTTGGGAGACAACCCAATATTTTTCTTTTCTGTTTTTATGAAAATACACATTATTACCTCTGTTGTAATTGTGTTTTGGTGTTTTTAATTAGTGTTTGAGCCAAGTAAAACCTTTGGGATACTTTGGTATATCGTTGATTTGATTTTGCTGAAAAACAGATACTTTTGCGCTCATTGCAAGAATTTTAAAAAATCACAGAAATGTGCTTTTGATCTGAATTTTTTACAAAAGATTGATATATGAATTGCCTCTGTTTTCTAATTTTTCAGAATTTTTAGATTTACAGAAAAGTACGAAGTTTACAGATTACTACAGACTGTTCTGTTTTTGACAGATTCTGTTTTCTATGTGTCGTTTGCTTATTTTGATGAATCTATGGGTAGTATCGCGGGGGGGGGGGGGGGGGGTATTGAACCATGGAAAAGTTGGAATACAGTAGATATTACACCAATATAAATAAAGAATGAGTTCACAACAGTACCAAAAGTGGTGATTTATTTTTTATACTAACGGATCTCATGAGTTTTCTGTTGAGTGTTGTGTTGTGAAGTTTTCAAGTTTTGGGTAGAGATTTGATGGACAATGGAATAAGGAGTGGCAAGAGCCTAAGCTTGGGGATTCCCAAGGCACCCCAAGGTAATATTCAAGGACAACCAAGCATCTAAGCTTGGGGATGCCCTGGATGGCATCCCCCCTTTCGTCTTCAATCGATCGGTAAATTTACTTGAGGCTATATTTTTATTCACCACATGATATGTGTTTTGCTTGGAGTGTCTTGTATGATATGAGTCTTTGCTTTTTAGTTTTCCACAATCATACTTGCTGTACACACCTTTTGAGAGGGACACGCATGAATCATGAATTTATTAGAATACTCTATGGGCTTCACCTATATCTTTTGAGCTAGGCAATTTTGCTCTAGTGCTTCACTTGTATCTTTTTAGAGCACGGCGGTGGCTTTATTTTATAGAAATTGTTGAACTCTCATGCTTCACTTATATTATTTTGAGAGTCTCTAAACAGCATGGTAATTCACTTAGGTTATGAATTTAGTCCTAATATGATGGGCATCCAAGAGGTATATAATAAAAACTTTTATATAAAGAGCATTGAATAGATGAGAAGTTTGATTCCTTGCATTTGTTTTGAGATATAAATATGGTGATATTAGAGTCATGCTAGTGAGTAATTGTGGATTGGTAGAAATACTTGTGTTAAAGTTTGTGATTCCCGTAGCATGCACGTATGGTGAACCGTTATGTGATGAAGTCGAAGCATGATTTATTTATTGATTGTCTTCCTTATGAGTGGCGGTCGGGGACGAGCGATGGTCTTTTCCTACCAATCCATCCCCCTAGGAGCATGCGTGTAGTACTTTGTTTCGATAGCTAATAAATTTTTGCAATAAGTATGTGAGTTCTTGTGGGGACCCCGACTCATAAGTCGCGATCACCGAATGCACGTGTACAGTGATCCCAGAGATCAATGCTCACTGAACACACAAAAACTGAATAACAAGAGTCTTACATCCAGTGATACTGTCTTACACAAATTATGACCATTAAGGTCAAGTCTTGAGTATATCATCGTAGCGGAAATCTTCGTCGATAACTTGGACCCATGCCATCTGCCTTAACCCTACAAGCATTCTGACTGGGAAGCATCCTAGCTCGCATGTTCGTCACCAAGGTACTCTTCATTATATCATGTTCTTTCATGCCTGGCCAATAAAATAACCAGTGGCAAGCCAATGAGTACTTTGAGTGTACTCGCAAGCAACCCATGTTTTGGAACAAGGTACAACAATGCATGATATAGCACTAAGTAGGTAATTTTGCAAAAAGCTAGTTTTGAGTGCAATGACATGTCCTAACAACTTGTAAGGTATGCATCATAAGAATTCAGTTATTCGTGTGAACAGGTTACAAATATCAACATAAACAAAGTTTGGATCAACTCCAACTTAATCAACATGTCGAGTCATTCGACTCGACTCAAGTAGTTTTCTCCACACAACCATAGACACACAGACACACACACACACACACACCAGGTTTCATAAACAATGGATGTAGCCCAAGAGCGGTTATCGAACTGTCCTTGACCGTGGACATGGCTATTCGAATAGTTTGACACTCTGCAGAGGTTGCACACTTTACCCACAAGATCCGGGGAACTTCCGTGCCATCCACGACCCGCGGTACCTCAAGTACCCGGGGTAAGTACCCGATCACTACCTTTCCCTAGCCGTGACTAACATAGAGTCCACTCGATTGGTAGCAGCCCCTGTACCAAACATTGTCACATAATAAATTTTGTGGAGCCACACTCCAATATTCATCATACAACACAAGCACGGGGTACCAACGGTGTGTCCGGTGCCGTGTAAAAATAGTCATGGCCGCCTATCCAAGCACGACCCTGTCCCGAGAGAGACCACGCCACTCCCGTCACTAGTAATGCGGGCATCCATGTTAGCACGAACTGGGTAATCAATAATGCCCTTTCACATATAAGGGTAGAGAGGTTGCGCATGTAAGGTTGGAGTAACGGTCGCAACTTAAACGAATCCGTTTTCGAAAACAACACACACACTTGCCTCGATACACCACTACGTTATCAAGTGGTTACCTAGCTCAACATCTTCCTCGGGCATTAGTGGCGCCCGACGATTTTTTTGAAAAAGTCTTTGAAAATACCTTAACCATGCATATACCCGTCCCATTTGCGTAGCAACTACTTCATCATCCTATCTACTCCCACCCGCATAACCCTCATAGGAAGGTAGGGTCATTCCCAATGCAAGTATCAACTAGGAAGTAACGGAGGCAACCCACCAAAGTGGTTACCACCTCAACATGATTCCGATGCAACAGTAATAAAGTACTATATGACATGCATAAAAAGGGTTTCATAGGCATGGTCAAAGGGCTGCTTGCCTGGCTCAACAAAAGTCCTCGGGGTCTTCAAGTGTCTCTGGTCCAACTCCTTCGTCAACTTCGTAATCTAACATTGGAAGGTAACGGGCACATGATAAGACAATAGCACAAACAGAAAATGAAAGTGCTCATAAAAATGTCAACTTCTTTTTTTAAATAATGGAGTGAAAACTAAGAATGCAAAAATTCTTAGTTTTGGAATTGGAGCTATAGAATCAGAGATATGGATTTTTAGAGGCGGATTTAATTGCTTAATTTGAATTTAAATTTGAACAGTACAGAAAGGTGTGATGGATTTGCATAAAAGTTACATCATTAAATAGGTGGGATTTTTAGAAGAATTTAGGAGTTGAAATTATCTCATTTGGCAAATATTTATCTCTATGGAATTTTTGCAAGTTTCAGAAATAAAGAAAAAGAGAAAAGGAACTGTGCAACTGGGCTGATTTGGCCACAGTGCAGCAGGCCCAGAGGGGATCCAGCCCGCGCGAGGCTGCCACGTCGAAGGCGTAAAAGCAAAATACTCCTTCAGCCGACGTAGCAAACCGGTACGCGCGCGCGTGCGTTTTAAACCTGACGGGTGAGACCCTGCCGTCAGGGTGTGTGGCTGACAGACGGGCCCCACGGCCGTTGTCGTCTACCTCTGGCCAGAGAGGGTGGCGAGCTCACCGGTGGTGCTATGGTCGATGGCGAGGCGATCTAAGGGCACCGTCGTGGTCAGGGTGGTGTCGCCGTTCGTGAGAAGGTGGAGTTGGTCGCCGGAGTGAAGGGATTGGCCGGCGACGAGGAAGCCGGCGGTGGGGCTTTGGCAGGTGCTTGCCCCAGTCAATTCCGGCTGCAATAGAGAGGGAAATGGTCAGGGAGGTGCGGCGGTTCTAGATCGAGAGATAGAAGAGGCAGAGAGGGCCTGTACCCTGAGATCGACGGTGACCCGAGGCGATGGAGTTCAGCTTTATCTCGAGCTCGGGCCTCTCTGAGGATGAACGGGAGGCTCAGGAGGATGATTGTGGGTGCCAGAGGGTGGATGACATCGAAATAGGGGCTCGGGGTGGCCTTAAATAGGCGGGCGATGGCTCACCGTGGACGGAGCGCACGGGTGGCCGCGGTAATGGCTCGGGTGGCCACGGGGAGAAGCGGGGACTGCCTTGCGGTGCTCATGGGGGTGGTGCATGGTGCTAGGAAGAGAGAGGGGGAGGAGAGCGAGCGCGAGATGGGCCAGGGGCGCGAGCAGAGACTGGCGGGCACGGGCGGCGCTCGGGCACGCGTGACAACGATCGCTAGAGAGAGAAGGAGGAGGGGGCCGACCAGCTTCCGTGTTGCGAACACCGAGGCGGCCTCGGGAGGCACGAGGAGGACAGTCGAGGCGGTCGGGCGGCTCGGGCAGAGAGCGGCTACAGTGCCGTGGTGCACTCTAGCGCGCTCTAGAGCACGCTTTTGGCATGCCATGGCATAAAAAAGGCAAAGTGGGCGCGACCACTTGTGTCCAGTAGTTCTAGGGGATAGTAAAGAAGGTGGAATTCGCATTGGATGCCCTAGGAGGCTTCTGGTGTGAGAGGGGTGAGAAAGAGGGAGGAAGCATGCTGTCCAGAGGTGAAAAGTAGGGTTTTTACCATCCAATAATTGAGCTGTGGATGAGTGGGATCTACTGGGGGTAGAAGAGGCATATTAAGGACTGTGGTAAAAAGATGGAGTCAAGGAGAATAGTGTAGGGGGTGAAACCAGTGACTTTTAGAAATGACCAGAAGGTGTTTGATGCAAATTTGGGCAAGTAGAAGAATTCTCCTTGGCATGAGATTTAACAGGATCAAATGGCATATAGAAATGGGGTTTATCACCAAGTTTGAGTTCATTTGAAGAAAGTTGCCAATGCAACTTTGGCAAACCCTAGAAATCAACATAAATGGGTTTTCCAAGATTTAGTCATGCAAATCTATTCTCCTTAATGCACCACTTGGTGTAGTGTCATCATTTGAGGATTTGAGCAAGTCCACAAAAATTGGGATCAAAAGGAGACATTTGGTAATATAGAGTTGCTCAAATTTGGTTTTGTACAAAGAGGGTTTTGGGGCACTTTTGTGCACCAAAACTATATGGATGGGAATGAAACTTGGCAATATCATTACATTAGGCATTCTTGACTTGCTAGAATTTTCATGGATTTATTTGACAATATTTTTTTCAGAAATATTTCAAATCCTTGAATTATGCAGAAATGGTTTTGGAGGGTTTTGTCCAATATTTTGGTCATGACCATGTGTTGAAACTCATATATATGGACAATAAATGTCCACTGAGTCTCCCTAAATTTTCTAAAATATTTTTGAAACTTTAAAATAATTTTAACCTATTAAAGACCATTTCTGACCTCATGAAAAAGCCTTTAAATAAAATAGCAAAATAACTTTTAAAATAATATTTTTATGGTTTTAGGGTGTCCTATATCTGATAGGATTCAAATATAATTTTTGAATGATTTTTCACATCCCAAATTAAGTACTTGTAGTTCAAGCCTTAACTCGGAGGTTTTTGGAAAACATAATTTAGAAAATACTTTTTGGCCAAATTATTTTTGCAAGAAAATACTATTCTGTCCTATACACATGGCATGATCATTGGGCAAAGTTTTGGATCAAGGAGAAGGAGTATAAGAGTTGGAGGATTTATTTGATTTTTAGAGCACCTGCAAATAGCAAACAAAAATCCAAATCAAAGCAGAGACCAAATCAACACAAAAGTTTTTGTTGGACTCAATTTTTATGCTTAATTAATCCTAAATGTTGTGCCATGAAAATCAGGGTGTGACAGACCTACCCCCCTTACAAGAATCTCATCCCCGAGATTCCTAAACTAGGCGGTAAAGAGATGCGGAAATTCGGAGGTGAGGGAGTCTTCACGTTCCATGTTGCTTCTGCTTCGGTGTGGTTCCTCCACTAGACCTTGAAGTGCTTGATGACATAGATTCGAGTGCATCTTTTGGCTTCATCCGGGATGTGAACGGGGTTCTTGCAATAAGTTAGGTTTGGCTAGTGGTCAAAGGCTCGACGAACGAGGTTCGGCCAAGGGTCTGGCTAGTGTGTGTACCCCAAAGTCAGAATACGCGGAAAAGTAGTGTGTCCATGTTGGTCCTGGCGGTTACCCATGCTGGTTAGCATCTTCCGTAATGTCTCATGTTAGTCTAGAAGAGTCAAAGTCTTGGTGTCGCCTTCCATTGACGGCGAATCATTGACTTCCTTAAGGCAGATGATCTTCAGTCGCTTGTGGTCTTCATCTAGGTGAGTGTTGAAGCTTGTCCATGTAGGCTCCCCGTCGTGATCTTCCGCTTGACCAAGCTGTCTAGGCGTGTTCTTCTGTCATCTTCGGCCTTTTATCCTTGTAATCACGGACACACATTCCTAGCATGGTCCTGAAACGTTTGGTCCTCTCCTCTCTTCGTGTCCATAGTGGCAAGGTTTGGGTTGGGTATTGTCCATAAGACTTAACTTAGAGGTTTGGTAGTGAAAATGGGCTACATCATTTAAGAAGGTCCTAGCGGGGGTTTCAAGGAACTTAGGATGTGAGTGAACGCCTATCATCTTATCCTTGAGCACAATTCTTAGATGCCAATAGTCCTATCTAATCCTTCAAACAAAGATCACCTTATACCACCGAAAGCATCACTTCATATAAGTCAACTCCAATTATTACTCATGTTATTCACATCCTCGTGACTACCAGGAGGGGGTCTACAAAATCATACATGTCAACTATCCCCAAACTCATATGTATGGTTATCCTTATGTAAAATCCATGGGTAGAACATACAAGCTGCTAAGCTTGGACTAAACATCACAATCCAAGTACTCAGCTTATTCTTCCAAGGTCCATGATAGTGCATCTCTATCCTAAGGAAACACGTCATATGCCAAATCCAAAATCTTGTTTCCTTCCTATGTATAAACTCCAATGGCCCATTAACTTCACTAATCACTACATGATCCATTTATCCTACAAATCCAATGCCTATGGTGTTCCACATGATCTCCTAAAGTCCCTATAATCCCCAAATACTTGAAATGGTTATCTTTACTATGGTAAGTCCACCAATTTCCATTATCGGGGTCAAGTAACTTCCAACGTCAAGCTTATATAGATTCCCTAAATCAACTCCGATAATTAATCCAATCTCCTAGTTCATCATCCACCGAGAAACATGGTTTCATGATCGAGATCATCAGTCTAAATCCAATTTACTCTGAACCATGTAGACTTACTCATCATCTATACTCCACTAGGATCACCTATTTAATCCAAATCTCATGTCCTACGAGAATCCCTACATGTTTCCCCCAAGTCATTATCGTAATGTCAACTATCTCCTATCAATATCCCCTGGCTAAGTCAAATCCTTATACTTCCAAGAATTACAGCTTGCGATCATAATTTGTCCCACTAAATCCAATTTACCCAATGGTAATGAAAGTTATGCTACTCTATTAACTGATCCCACCAAGTTCATCATGAAAGCCTCATAATCCACCAAAGAGTCTCAGATATTCCTCAAGGTATCTATTATAGCCTCGAAGAATAATTAGCCTACTAATCATGTACCCTCAAAACGATCTTCCCTATGTCATTGTCAGTTCTGGTGCTATCTTAGGATGATAATGTGCTAGTTCACTATGCCCACTAGTTCCATACTGAACCCAGTGATGAGCAAAGGTTACTGAGGCTTAACTGGTTCTCTTGCAACCCTGTAGGTTAAGCACATGGTTAAGGATTCGAGCTGGGGGCATCTCGTGAAGTCTCGAAGGGTCTAGGGATGGGTTTCAAGTCTTGAGGGGTAAACATACGGGGTTGCACTTGGTCGAGGAGGCTGTAGCAGAAGTCTTCAGTGCCAGTTGTTGGTCGAGGTGGGATCCTTGACGCATCTTGTCTTGCTGGTCTTCAGTTGACGAGATAGATGAAAGGGGAAAAGCATCATAAGGGGAGTGCCTATAGGGGGTGGTATAGTGCAAGTGCAAACAAACAAGTGCCGTAAAGGCCACACACATTTTCATTAAGATAAGATAGGTGATATAGTCGCGTACATGCTGCCTAGGGCAAAAGTGCGACTTATATCGAAGCACAAACAGATAAGAACAAGCAACACACAACATGGTTTCATTTGAACCATCATATGGACTTGACTTCGCATAGGGGGTACACGACTCATCCTACCCTAGGGGTTCTCGGACTAGTAGTCGTGCTTGCTTCATCACTCGGAGAGAAGGGCGTTCAGTCTTCAGCTTCTAGGTTCTCCTATGGTGCAAGTGGGTATGCGACAGTCGGCTGCTTGTTGGGACACATCCCATTAATATGCCCAAGTTCACCAAACCCGTGACATGTGACGGAAGCAAAAAGGTTATTATTCAGTCTTGGGTTATGTCGTCGGGGGCCTGACGATGATCCTCTACGAGGTGGATATGGAAATCCATTCCTATGACTCCTTCGTGGGGTTCGGTTGTGGGCTTCCTGAACTTCTTCAATTTGCTGCTTCTGATTGGCGATGTGGACTTGTAGGCCAGTGATTTGCTGTTCTCGCTCGACTACCTTCTTCTTCTCGAGGCAGTGGAGGTGCAGAAGCGAAGGGAGGTCTTGGCAAGCCTTAAGCAATGCTTTGGTAAGGTGACATAGAAGGTAGTCTCCTGCGTTGATGAAATGGATCTGGTACTTGAGGGTTGGATCCTCATCTTCTGGGGATATCATCACTTGAGTCGGGGCTCCAAATCCGCTCTTGCCAGGTAGGTAGCGGGTGGCGTGTTCTTCCTTCATTTTTGGAAGGAGGCCTCGAAGACGGAGGAGCGCTTCGTATGCCACTTGCTGAATGGCCAGGTCTCTTGTTGGCATGGGCGGTCCAATGAAGAACCATCCCTGGGGTGAGGTCTTGGCAGGCACAAAAATCTTGGCGTAGAACTCTTTCTTGAACACATCATTTTCCAGTAATGCAGGGGCATGGGCAACAAAGGATAGTGGCATTGTTGGAGGCAGTCTCTTAGGAGTGATGTGAGTCCTGTCATAAGAAGTCTCAAGGGGGTGACGGCCATCTATAAAAGTTGAATAGGAGAGGTCAATAAGGGAAATATCCCTTAGGTTTGCGAAATCTCAGAAAAGAGGAGAGGTAGATAGTTTTGTAAAATTGTTTTACCCTAACTAACTACCATGCTAACTAAGGCTTCCTACTGCCAGGATGGCTCTGATACCAGCTCTGTGGGGACCCAACTCATAAGTCACGATCACCGAATGCACGTGTACAGTGATCCCAGAGATCAATGCTCACTGAACACACAGAAACTGAATAACAAGAGTCTTACATCCAGTACATACCGTCTTACACAAATTATGACCATTAAGGTCAATTCTTGAGTATATCATCACAGCGGAAATCTTCGTCGATAACTTGGACCCATGCCATCTTCCTTAACCCTACAGTCATTCTGACTAGGAAGTGTCCTAGCTCGCATGTTCGTCACCAAGGTACTCTTCATTATATCATGTTCTTTCATGCCTGGCCAATAAAATAACCAGTGGTAAGCCAATGAGTACTTTGAATGTACTCGCAAGCCACCCATATTTTGGAACAAGGTACAACAATGCATGATATAGCACTAAGTAGGTAATTTTGCAGAAAGCTAGTTTTGAGTGCAATGACATGTCCTAACAACTTGTAAGGTATGCATCATAAGAATTTAGATATCCGTGTGAACAGGTTATAGATATCAACATAAACAAAGTTTGGATCAGCTCTAACTTAATCAACATGTCGAGTCATTCGACTCGACTCAAGTAGTTTTCTCCACACAACCATAGACACACACACACACTACTGCAGGATGCTGCTAATGCGACACTACAATCAGAGACCCTTCAACGAAACTGTGTGCGATGCAATAATCGCTAACGGTGATGTAAAAAAACTGTCAAAAAAGATGCAAAGCATTTGCAATGACGGATACATCAAACACGGTTCAGAACTTAGTTGCGTGTGCGATGCGGGGCATACAGTTCAGTTCAATGAACTGTTTGCGATGAGGCAGAAGAACAGAAACGGGCAGCCAGATGAAGGTGTGTGTGATATACGGCATACAGTTCACTCGGATGAACTGTTTGTGATTAGGCGGAATAAAAGAAAAGGTCAGCCAGATCAAGGTGTGTGCGATAGAGGGCAAATAGTTCACTCGGATGAACTGTTTGCGTTGAGCCAAGATAACAGAAATGGTTCAATTTAACAAGATGTGTGTGATACGCGGCAAACAGGTCTGTAATCAGAAATGTGTGCGAAGACCGATAATAACACAGACGATTGCTGCTAATAAGACGTGTGTGTTGTGCGTTGGGATTGCATACAGAACAACAACATATATATATACACAATTATAAGGACATGGTTGCATAACCAAATTAAACATCCAATTACATAGGCCGCTACTACACACATGACATTTGCACACACCAAAGTAAACTATTACATGCATAATTACATAGGTGGCTACTACACACATGACATTTCCGCACACCAAAGTCAACTATATATTACATGCATAATTAACTAGGATAAACGATCATCTGATCATCATCTACTTCTTGTGATGCTTGCCGCTACTGCTCTGCTTGTGGCTCGATCCGGCCTCGTCGATTTCGGTAACGAGGCACTTCCTCATGTCAATGATCCGCCTGTGCATCTCGTAGCATGTGTACACGCTCTTGGCCACGAACCTGAGGTGAGGTTCATCCAGTTGCCGCATCCAGGCCCCGTGCCAGGATACGGGACGTGTTCTATTGGCATCCTGCTTCATCTTTTCGTAGTATGGGTCGATGATGGCTGAGGCGAGTTCAACCAGGGAGTCCTTCTTCGTGCTGCCCCAGACCCTGTAGTGCTCACGGATTTCGACAAGGTTCTTGCAGGCCAAGCCCGTAACCCTGAGCGCTTTTACATCGTCGGTGGTTTCCACCATAGAGAACTTGTAGTCGGTGCTGTTGACAAACCTGGCGAAACAGTCGCAAGGCTCTGTGGCCATGCAGTAGTGGTAGATGAGGACATGATGGCACACGCACAACTGGGCGACGGCAACCTTCTGATCTATGTTGGGACGATCGCCGGTGTACTGGAGGTCGATGCCGGCCACCTTGTACTTGTCTCGAGCAAGCAACTGCTCAACGGTGTTGATGTAGTCGTCCACGACGGCCGGGTCGATCATGTACACCACCGAGAGATCCGTCTCCCTCACGTGGGTCTCCACTTTATGCTCGCCGAACTCCATTGGAGCACCGCTAGACATCCCCTCTCTATGTGTCGTCGTGGGTGTGCGTGTTGTGTTGTCGGGCGCAATCGAAAGGTTGAAGAGACTAAGGTTATAATGGCCGCGGGAATTAAAGGGGAAGCCAGACAACCTGGAATATCTGCACCCCTGGATGGCAGTTCTAAATTGTAGCGCGTAAATCCATCGTGCCGCACGTAACTGCATCGTGGCGATGCGCGTGGCGCAACCGCATGCATATGGGGCCCCCAACGTGATCGTGCGCAGACCCCAACCGCTGGCAGAGCGCGTGCGCAGGGACGCGAGCAGAGCGCTCCGCGGTCGCCTCAACGGCGAGCAACCATATATATGCATGTAGCAGTTGAACACGCAAGGAAAAGCTGTCCAAAAGCCGAGCGCGTGGAGGTACGCGAGCAGAGCGCGCCGAGGGACGCGAGTAGAGGCCGACACAGTGATACGTGGCAAAATAAGACGAACTGTGCGAGCAATATCGGAGACATCAAGCACGAATCAGATTAGTGTTGTGTGTGCGATACATGGCATACAGTTGATTAACCCGAGCTGTTTGTGAAGGAACAAGCCGTGTGTGTTGTGGGCAAACACTTGCTGGTATACAACCATCTGCGATTGATGAATTCATGACCGACGGGTTCCCTAGTGTGGTCCGTGTGCAATGTGATATGCTCTGTCTACAGAACATCAAAATATATACTTATAAGAACATCATTGCATGACCAAATTAAGCATACAATTACATAAGTGACTACACACATAACATTTCCACACACCAAAGTAAGCAATTACATGCATACTAAACTAGGAGAAATGAGCATCTACTCATCTACATCTTGTTGCGACGACGTTTGCCATTGCTCTGCTTCCGGCTGGATCCCTGGTCGTGAATGGTTAATAAAATCTAAGTCTATTGCATATTAAGGTCAAAATAGTACTACCAATCTACGAGTCTCATACGATGCCATTTCAATGATTGTACCACAAAAGCCTGAAATATTACAAGGTTCAAATTCCAGAGTTACATGGCTCAAATTCGAAGATTACAAGGTTCAAACTGATATTAGAAATGAAATTTAGCTCATTCAGCTGCAAACGCACATGCTGATCAGCTGAACATGGATATAAGAGAGGTTCAAACTAAAAATTAAAATAGTAAGGCCGCTTTCGAAACCTCATCATTTCTGCAAAGGGATCAGCCGCTGACAAGTCATGTATGGGTTTGACACAATGACTTCCAATTACTCTGTTATATGCTCTTCCAATACGAAGTTTAGCTTTTTTGGAGCCTCTTCCATTCTGCAGTAGCTGCCGGCTCTGATCAACAAACCATTCATCTTTCCTAATTAAATGCGTGTTCAACCACAGTACCTTCAGCACCCTTGCTCTGACAAGAAAGAACCTGGCGAATGTAATCTCCGGTAAGGTTCCTTGGTAGGAGTTCAAAGTAATTTTTGAGAGATGCAGATCCAGGCATTCGATGTGATTGTCCTTATAAACATTATCCACCTCCGGGCCTATTATTATCTGCAAAAGAAGAGAACGTGTTAGTGCCTACATGCAGTTTTGAACACTACTACACGCCTATTTGGTTTGTAGGATTTGTAAAATGCACCAACGTGCCATCTTCGATCTGACATGATTAATATGGGCATTTGATTACAATCTAGGAAAATGTAGCCTTCTTCACAAGAGGTTGGATTGGATGAAAAATTCCCTAAGAAAACTAGTACAGATGAATCCAAAGGAGAAATGCTTATGGATTGTAACCATATGAATCAAGCAACCAATATGGGGTGGGGGGTGTATGTCCTGAAATCCTCCAAAATTCCTTCAGAAATCGTATTACATTGTCATTGTAAACTTGGGAAAAGGTGCAAAAAATTGAACTCCCTTATGGTTAATATTTAACAGGAAAGGAACATCACCTCGATATACAACTTCTTCAGGCACGGAAAGCATCTCAGGAAACTGACAACTTGGTCCAGGTTGGGGCCGATAGATTCTAGTGCCAAGACCTTCACTGTGCGCAGAATCTAGGTGAAGCTTTTCTGGATGACAGATGAACATACATCTTCAAAACTAGAAATAATGTTGATATCAAGAAGGAGAGGTAGAAGGTGACTGTTGTACCTAAAAGTAGGAGTATTTGACAGACGAGTAGCCCATCACTGTCAATTTCGGCGCAGAAATGACATTGATTCTTGTTGGACCTTGTTGATCAACTACAAGTAATCTCTCAAGTGAAGGTGTGTCCTCAATGACCATATTGTGGTCCACCTTTTGTGATCTCTCATTGCAGCACTAGCAACACACATAAATAGTCCGAAGAGTCCTAGAGGTGATGTGGAAGCTACTCGACCAATTCATCACGTGAAGACGAAGGAACTCGAGTGTAGTACAGCCACGGAGCAGGCGCTCCATGTCGTCCTTTGGGATGCAGACGGCGACGAGCTTGAGGTGCTTCAGTCGTTGTGGAAAAAGAGCGGGTGCGTCATTAAGGGGGGGCGGAATGGCAGTTCATGAACTTGGCGAGGCGCAACGCGGGCGCGAAGCGGAGTGCGGACGTTAGCAGCGAGCGCATATGCCCATCATTAAAACTGAGCACCTCGAGCTGATCTAGGGCGGGGGATCAGAACCACTCGTCAAGCTTGGCTCGGTCCTTGCCATTGGAACGGAGCTTGCCCGTGATAAGGCCTCTGATTGGGCCATGGTGACTGCCGAGGATCTGGGAGAACGCATCCAAGCTTTTGCGATAGCCATGGCAGAGCTCGTGGGGTGGAGAGCCATAGGGGGCGCCACCGTCGGGAAAGGGCGGTTGTCCTCGCCCCATATTTGATTGGGAGGAGGGATATGATGACTGTCAACATATCATCGGGGAGGCTGCTGATGAAGTCTAGGCCTGCTGGAGTCGCTTGCGGTTCTTTCTCGACTCGCCTCCGCTTGTTGGCAGCCTCGTTCTCCACCTTGTCGGTGGCGACGGAAACCTCTATCTCTATATTCACGCCGTGCTCCGGTGCTTCAGCAGCCCCGGCGTCGCCACTCCCTCCGATGGGGCACTTCGGCGGCATCCTCATACACTGACGGCTTTGAGGAGTGAGAGCGGCGTCAAGGATGCGAGCGGAGAGAGACAATTGTGTGTGTGGCGAGGATGGGGGGTGCCGGCTTTGAGGACTGAGAGCGACATCGAGGATGCGGCCGGATAGAGAGGATTGTGTGTGTGGCGAGGATGGGGGGGGGTGCGGCCGCTCGGGCGCGCCATTAATACAGACCAGTGGGAGCGAGGCGGGCGGCTGTCAAAGGCTGTCTCGCTTCCCGGTGAGCCTGCGCGGTGGGCTTCTAGCATTCCTATACCATCATTTCACAGAGCGAGGCGGGCGGCGGTCAAAATCAATTCTCAAGATCTGGCTACGAATTATTAGCACGCACGCTAACCCTAGTCGAATTATTAGCAAAAAAATCAGTTGTACAAAACAAACAATTAATCACTAACCATAGATACCATTCAAACAATCAATACACTACACGTATCTAATGAATCTTACTCTGATTTCATGGACTGGGTGAACATAACCAAGGGTTTCTGTTCCCAACAAAGGGGGGGGGGGGGTGGACTAACCGGTTTTTCGTCGGATTCGGAGTCGTTGCCGGAGTAGCTGTGGACGGGGTGTGCGGCCGCCTATTATGACTAGCGGATCGGGCGTGCCATTAATATGGAGCAGTGGGAGCGAGGTGGGCGGAGGTCAAAGGGCTGGCTCGCCTCCCGGTGAGCCTGCGCGGCGGACTGCTGGCACGCCTACCATCATTTCACACAGCTACTAGCACGCCCCATGGTGAGTGCGTAGCGAACACGCGCATGCCTCGGCCTCCCGGTCTGCCTGCTAGCATGCGTCTCGTCAACTCATGCATGCTCGTATGGCACACGGGACGCGTGCGCGGCACGTATTATATTGATTTTTTCTTTTTGATGATTAATTCTGCCACTTTATTGCTTAACCGAAGCACAACACTTACATTGTTGGTCTAATGCACACGGTTCGAATAAGGAGTTCGTTTGCGATATTGATTGATAATTATTTATAATTTCCTGTATGTAAGAAGATTATATCAAAACTTGTCTCAAATTTGAAAAAAAATATCACAATCTATTGGTGTCCATATGACACCACGATAAGATTCATGAATTTCAACCTAGTTTTGGATTTATTGGATTTTAAAATCAAGATTCTAGGTGTTAGAAATTTCTTGCATGGGGACTAAACATGCACCCAGGGACACATGCACATATGATTTTGCAATCCATTTTCGTGCACTATCACGGGTCTCATGTAGATCAAATTTGATTTTTGCACATTTAAATCCCTGGGAAATCAATCCATGTATAAAAAACGGACAGATGTTATCTATTTTTTCAATTTTCAACACTAAACTCCTTTGGTCGCATGTTCGCTGCAGAAAAAGTTTGACATGCATCTTTGGGCCACATGCACGCGGTGGTCCTAGGACACTCACTCGCATGGGTCCGCGAGGTCGCCGTCCAGCACTATGACATGCGATGAGAGAGGTTATTTTGACCAACAAGGATGGTCATTTGTTGGTTTTTGTTATACGTACGGTAGGAGTATATATATAGTACGCGTTGAAGAGGGTGGCCGGGGGCAATACTACGGGTCATATAGGACACTCACTCGCGTGCGATGCTTCCATCCGTGGGCCCACGAGGTTGTCCTCCATCACTTTGACCCAACAAGGAGGTTTCTTTTTGGGTTGTGTTGCGGTAGGAGTATATAGTACGCGTCGAAGAGGGGAGGAGGGGGCCGGGGCAGCACATATATACTACACACACGTCATGAATCGATCTCGCTCCGTGTGGGAACTTTTCGGTTTCCGAGGCAGGTGCCACAAAGAAGTTGTGCATATTGGGTATTAAAAACATCACCAACACATTGGGCCACGTGCGGACGATGGTTGTCACTCATTCGCCTGCGACTCTTCCCTCCATGGGCCCGCGAGTCCATCTAATATATGACACAACGAGAAAGGTAATTTGACGAACAAGGAGGATTATTTTCGGGTTGTGTTATGGTACGTAGGAGTATATATTACGCGTCGAAGAGGGGAGGGGGGCAACATATATATATACTACGTGGCATGAACCTCGGTTCGTGTGGGGGACTTGATGAACCTCTGTGGGGTCGGGGATGCCCGGTTAATTTGCGATGCACATGTGCCACATCAAATTTGTGATTTGGTTATTTAAATATCATAGCACATCATTTTCACACACACACACACACACACACACACACATCGGGACACCTGCAAGTGTGGTTGGTAAGTGGTCTCACCCATCTAACGCCAGAAGAACACATCTGTGGGCCCGCAAATGGTCCACATTTGATCGGAAGCAAAGGGGGGAGGGGGGTTGATTTACTCCTTTTGGTTTTGTGTTACGGTATGGTGAGATGTCAGACCTAGCTATTTGGGGGCATGCGTTCATAGCTAGGATTCCCCTCCCGGCAACACGAAGTGTGTGTGTGTGTGTGTGTGTGTTTGGGGGGGGGGGGGCTAGCAATAATAACGTTCGCTTTGTGCAACAGGTGCCACATCAAAGTTGTGCATTGGGTATTTGAACATCAAACAGCCCTTTTCATACATATATTTGGTCCACATGCAAGTGTGTTCGTGTTCTGACCCTTTCCCGCATTTTTTTGGCCAAATTTATAAACAGCAGATGAGTCAGACGCAGCAACCGTCTGCGATCGGGTATGAAACAGACACGGTTCCCTAGGACTACCCGTGTTCCGTGCCCCTGCCCCTGCCACCCACATGATCACAGTAGATTGGGCTCCACGAGGCTTCCCTCCCCCTCTCGAAAATATCTACTCCCTCGCAATATCGAAAATATCTACCCGTGTAGATGGTTTTTCTGTTTGATAGCACACGATTAGTATGTGTGGACCGTGTGAGATGTCTGTTACTCCCGCTCTGCTTCAATCATTAGATCAAAATTTTCAGTAGCCCCGGCATTTACTCCTGCCTCCATCCCTCGCAATCTCAAAAATATCTGCTCGGCTGGAGTGTTTTTCTGTTTGATAGCACACGATTATTATGTTTAAACCGTGTGTGATGTTCGTTACTCCCGCCCCGCTCTGCTTCAATCTCTTGATCCAAATTTTTGGTAGCCCCGCCATTTTACTCCCGCCTAGTAAAATTTTCAGTACCCGCGACATTTCCTCAAACACCATCTTGGACCCCCTCCACACACACACCCCAAATCCTTCGCTCACCCCAAATCCCCCGCTCACACACATACACACCACCCCTCCCTCACTCCAAACCTAGCTAGGTCGCCGCCGCCGCCACGCCGCCTCCATCGTCAACCTCTGCCGGTCTGCCCGTGCAGTTTACCCACCGATATACATACCCTCGCCGCCCTGAGTTTCTTAGATGACGCCTGCGAAACGCCCTCTTTCCCAGAGATTCCCATCCCCACCCCTCCCCCACTCCAGAGCGTCGCAGCCTAAGCCCGGCTACGCTTCCCGGGGAGCTCGAGGAGCGAATGGCCCAAAAGAGCTTTACCGTGGCCTCTTCGCCTGACGTCGGCGAGGTGGCCGCCGAGCAAGCTGACGATGATGACTGGACCTGGATTGAGCCTTTCAATCAGTGGGCTAGAGTATTCTGGCATGTCACGGACGTCGGCTACGACATCGAGGTCGTCGACACCGATGACTTAACGCGGGTTATGTCACAGGTTAAGTTGCCCACCCCCAACCCTTCGGGTTCGATAGTCGTCAATCTCATCGATGGCCCTGCCGCTGATCTCCTTCGGCTCGTTATGAACAATTTGCCATCCTTCATCGCCATGGAGCCCCTTTTGTCATTTCTGAAGGCCACGTTCTGCGACGCTGGCTTGGGATCCTCAGCTGGCAAGTCAGACCCCATCGACGGCGACCACGAGGAGGAGCCAATCTATGACAAGTGAGGAAACCCATGATTTGTTTTCTCGAACCCCTTTTGTAGTGAGAACCTGTCCAATATTTATTGCTATATTTGGTTGTTTGCATTACGCCTTGTTTATTTCTACGGTTTATGGTTGTTCGGTTGTTTGTAGTTAGCATATGTCCAGTTTCAATTGCCATCTTTGGTTGTTCGTAGTATGCCTTGTTTATTTCAGCTATTAACAGTGTGATGTTCTATATGTGCTAGTATGAACTGTGCAGTTCAATTTCATCAATACCAAATTTAACAATAGCTCTATGAATGACTATATTTGGTTGCTGTTAAGCATGTTGTACTCCCTCCAAATCTTTTTAGTTCGCATGTAAGATTTGTCTAAAGTCAAGCCTCGTAAAGTTTGACCAACTTTATAGAACAAAATTCCAACATTCACAATATGAAATAAATATCAGTACATGTGTCATGACTTAAATTTTCATATTGTATAACTTTAGCATGGTAGATGTTGATATTTTTTCATATAAATAAGGTCAAACTTTATGATGTTTGACTTCAGACAATTCTTATATGCAGAGTAAAAAGGACCAGAGGGGGTATTGAACACGCCTTTCCATTTGATTTAACAATGGCACTGTTTGGATACTCTAACTTAGCTAGAGGTTAGAGTTAGTTTCTAGCTCATTACAGTTAAAAGGGAGATAGAGAGATTGGTGGAATAGTTGATTGTATTGCTTGAGCCTCGTGGGCATATATATAGGAGTACATGGTCATCTTGGAGTACAAGTCAAGGTAGAATAAATCCTACGCTATCCTACGTTTCCTGAATAACAATGATACTAAACAATGACTAACCCTAAACTAACTCTAGCCAAAGAGGTGTTTGGATGACAATGTTAGATTGACAATAAATGCACTAGGAGAACTAGCCCCAATCAGCACCTCTTGGGTGGGATAGTTGTTTTGGGTGGGTTTGACGCAACTAGCTCAAACTAGCCCTCATGTTTGGATACTTTAGGGCTATTTTAGCCCAAACTAGCTCAAACTAACTCTAACCCATGGATCCAAACAGGGCCAATAAGTAGTGTACTTAGACCTGCACAATGCAAGTTTGAATGACTACGTTTGCTTGTTTTTAAATATTTGGCATGTTGAAGTTAATAACACACCTTTCCACTTCTTGTTTTTATTTAACAATTTGGTCTTGCACATGTATGTCCTGCTATCAGAGGGTTTGACCCACTGTTTGACCCTTTTTGCATATGTGGAAATGAGTTGTCCATGAATATCAGTCAAGTCAAGAAACTCAGAAAGATTGTTACGATAAAGAAATTAGCGACAAAAAACAACAAGATCTTTGTCTACACAATGAAGAAGACATCAGTTCACTACGGGATGGTACTAACTGTTATACCTTGTCTTTTTAATTCCTTTGCGCCATTTCAAATCTAGAGAAGATATTTATGCATATCCTTGTTTTCAGGCCTTTCCAAAGCAGTTCACTGATGATTACCTCTCAAACCACCTGTATGGTCAAGAGGCGAGGAAGGTTTTCATACAACACCCACGGTTTAATATTGAAGTGTTCCTGAGGAGGATGAAGGATGGACGGTCAATCATCCACAGGCACTGGCCTAAAGTTGCAAAGACCTTCAACATCAATGAAGGCTCAATATTCGCCTTCCGCTTCAGCAGTTTTCCAGATGAGATTCATCTGTCTATGTACCGTCTATGATGCTAATTTCGAAAGGTTATAGATGTTGCATGTGAAACTTGGTGCTGGTGCAGTTGTGTAATGGGGTAGCTGAGTGCTGAATCTATATGATGTTGTACTCTGATGTATTTCAATTATGAAATCCTGCTTCCTTAATATGGAAATGAAATATATTGTGTGCTTAACATGAAATGTCAATTAGATTAATAAATGGATTATTAATAATAGGGCAATTAGCCTGCTAATTGGGTTTTTCTATTGCAAACGGTTATTGAGAAAACACCGTGGGCGATGACCTCAGGCAACGCACACAGTTTCTAGGAATAAACCGTGTTGGATCAATGAACAATCACACACGACATCCTCTTGAAAACTGTTTGCGTTAGGCCACCTTGTGCAAATGTTTACCACATAAAAAGTGTGTGTGATGGACAACCTTTGCCACACAGTTCCTTCTACGCACCGTGTGTGATGCATTCAATAACGCAAACGATAAAATTGTTAATATCGTGTGCAATGGCAATGCTATCACAAACGATTTAATGGGGAAAATTGTGTGTGATGTACCTACGAATAAAAACATTTTCCTTGGAGTGACAGTGTGTGATGTACCTGCGATCGGAAACGATTTGGCCTGTATAATTGTATTTTTTTAGCACAACTGTATGTATAACCGTATTTGATCACTCGCCCGTCGCACACGACCTCATTTTGCCGAGCATGTGTACCAGGAGGGCCTATCCCCGACGGTTTCTGGGTTGTGTGGGAAGGACCCCCCTATCGCAGTCACTCACTTGGCGACGGTTCAGAACGCCATTGCGGAAAGGGGTTAAAAACCGTTTGTATAGCACCTCGCTGTACCAGTGACACACCAGGTTTCATAAACAATGGACGTAGCCCAAGAGCGGTTATCCAACTGTCCTTGACCGTGGACATGGCTATTCGAATAGTTTGACACTCTGCAGAGGTTGCACACTTTACCCACAAGATCCGGGGAACTTCCGTGTCATCCACGACCCGCGGTACCTCAAGTACCCGGGGTAAGCACCCGATCACTACCTTTCCCTAGCCGTGACTAACATAGAGTCCACTCGATTGGTAGCAGCCCCCGTGCCAAACATTGTCACATAATAAATTTTTTGGAGCCACGCTCCCATATTCATCACACAACACAAGCACGGGGTACCAACGGTGTGCCCGGTGCCCTGTAAAAATAGTCATGGCCGCCTATCCAAGCAAGAACCCGTCCAGAGAGTGACCACGCCACTCCCGTCACTAGTAATGCGAGCATCCATGTTAGAACGAACTAGGTAATCAATAATGCCCTTTCCCATATAAGGGTAGAGTGGTTGCGCATGTAAGGTTGGAGTAACGGTCGCAACTTAAACCAATCCGTTTTCGAAAACAACACACACACTTGCCTCGGTACACCACTTCGTTATCAAGTGGTTACCTAGCTCAACATATTCCTCGGGCATTAGTGGCACACGGGTTTTTTGAAAAAGTCTTTGAAAATACCTTTGTCTCCATAACCATGCCTATACCCGTCCCATTTGCGTAGCAACTACTTCAGCATCCTATCTACTCCCACCCGCATAACCCTCATAGGAAGGTAGGGTCATGCCCAATGCAAGTATCAACTAGGAAGTAACAGAGGCAACACACCAAAGTGGTTACCACCTCAACATGATTCCGATGCAATAGTAATAAAGTGCTATATGACATGCATAAAAAGGGTTTCATAGGCATGGTAAAAGGGCTGCTTGCCTGGCTCAACAAAAGTCCTCGGGGTCTTCAAGTGCCTCTGGTCCAACTCCTTCATCAACTTCGTAATCTCACGTCGCAAGGTAACGGGCACATGATAAGACAATAGCACAAATAGAATATAAAAGTGCTCATAAAAATGTCAACTTATTTTTTTAAATAATGGAGTGAAAACTAAGAATGCAAAAATTCTTAGTTTTGGAATTGGAGCTATAGAATCAGAGATATGGATCTTTAGAGGTGGATTTAATTGCTCAATTTGAATTTAAATTTGAACAATACAGAAAGGTGTGATGGATTTGCATGAAAGTTACATCAATAAATATGTGGGATTTTTAGAAGAATTTAGGAGTTGAAATTATCTCATTTGGACAAATATTTATCTCTGTGGAATTTTTGCAAGTTTCAGAAATAAAGAAAAAGAGAAAAGGAACTGTGCAACTAGGCTGATTTGGCCACAGTGCAGCAGGCCCAGAGGGGATCCAGCCCGCGCTAGGCTGCCACGTCGAAGGCGTAAAAGCAAAATACGCCTTCAGCCGACGCAGCGAACCGGTACGCACGCACATGCGTTTTAAACCTGACGGGTGGGACCCAGCCATCAGGGTGTGTGGCTGATAGACGGGCCCCACGGCCGTCGTCGTCTACCTCTGGTCAGAGGGGGTGGCGAGCTCACTGGCAGAACTGTGGTCGACGGCGAGGCGATCTGAGGGCACCGTCGTGCTCAGGGTGGTGTCGCCATTCGGGAGAAGGTGGAGTTGGTCGCCGGAGTGCAGGGATTCGCCAGCGACGAGGAAGCCGGTGGCGGGGCTTCGGGAGGTGCTTGCCCCGGTCGATTCTGGCTACAATAGAGAGGGGAAATAGAGGGGAAATGGCCAGGGAGGTGCGGCGGTTCCAGATCGAGAGATAGACGAGGCGGAGAGGGCCTGTACCCGAAGATCGACGGCGACCCGAGGCAGTGGAGCTCAGCTCGATCTCGAGCTCGGGCCTCTCTGAGGATGAATGGGAGGCTCAGGAGGATGATTGTGGGTGGCAGAGGGTGGATGGCGTCGAAATAGGGGCTTGGGGTGGCCTTAAATAGGCGTGCGGTGGCTCACCATGGACGGAGTACACGGGTGGCCGTGGCAATGGCTCGGGTGGCCACGGGAAGAAGCGAGCGCGAGGCGGGCCAGGGGCGCGAGCAGAGACTAGCGGGCAAGGGTGGCACTCGGGCATGCACGACAACGGTCGCTGGAGAGAGAAGGAGGAGGGGGCCGACCAGCTTCCGTGTTGCGGACATCGAGGCGGCCTCGGGAGGCACGAGGAGGACAGCCGAGGCGGTCGGGCGGCTCGGGCAGAGAGCGGCTACAGTGCTGTGGCGCACTGTAGCACACTCTGGAGCACGCTTTTTGCATGCCATGGAATAAAAAAGGCAAAGTGGGGGCGTCCACTTGTGTCCAGTAGTTCTAGGGGATAGTAAAGAAGGTGGAATTCACATTGGATGCCGTAGGAGGCTTCTGGTGTGAGCAGAGGGGTGAGAAAGAGGGAGGAAGCATGATGTCCAGAGGTGAAAAGTAGGGGTTTTACCCTCCAATAATTGAGCTGTGGATGAGTGGGATCTACTTGGGGTAGAAGAGGCATATTAGGGGCTATGGTAAAAAGATGGAGTCAAGGAGAATAGTGTAAGGGGTGAAACCAGTGACTTTTAGAAATGACCAGAAGGTGTTTGATGCAAATTTGGGTAAGTAGATGAATTCCCCTTGGCATGAGATTTAATAGGATCAAATGGCATATAGAAATGGGGTTTATCACCAAGTTTGAGTTCATTTGAAGAAAGTTGCCAATGCAACTTTGGCAAACCCTAGAAATCAACAGAAATGGGTTTTCCAAGATTTAGTCATGCAAATCTATTCTCCTTGATGCACCACTTGGTGTAGTGTCATCATTTGAGGATTTGAGCAAGTCCACAAAAATTGGGATCAAAAGGAGACAGTTGGTAATGTAGAGTTGCTCAAAAAAATTTTAGACAGAGAGGGTTTTGGGGCACTTTTGTGCACCAAAACTATTTGGATGGGAATGAAACTTGGCAAGATCATTACAGGCATTAGTGACTTGCTAGAATTTTCCTGGATTTATTTGACAATATTTCTTTAAGAAATATTTTAAATCCTTGAATTTTGCAGAAATGGTTTTGGAGGGTTTTGTCTAATATTTTGGTCATGACCATGTGTTGAAACTCATATATATGGACAATAAATGTCCACTGAGTCTCCCTAAATTTTCTAAAATATTTTTGAAACTTTAAAATAATTTTAACCTATTAAAGACCATTTCTGGCCTCATGATAAGCCTTTAAATAAAATAGCAAAATAACTTTTAAAATAATATTTTTGTGGTTTTAGGGAGTCCTATATCTAATAGGATTCAAATATAATTTTTGAATGATTTTTCACATCCCAAATTAAGTACTTGTAGTTCAAGCCTTAACTCAGGGGTTTTTGGTAAACCTAATTTAGAAAATACTTTTTGGCCAAATTATTTTTGAAAGAAAATACTATTCTGTCCTATACACATGGCATGATCATTGGGCAAAGTTTTGGATCAAGGAGAAGGAGTATAAGAGTTCGAGGATTTATTTGATTTTTAGAGCACTTGCAAATTGCAAACAAAAATCCAAATCAAAGCAGAGACCAAATCAACACAAAAGTTTTTGGTGGACTCAATTTTTATGCTTAACTAATCTTAAATGTCGTGCCATGAAAATCAAGGTGTGACAGTTCTTTATGACTAATGTTGAGTCCATGGATTATACGCACTCTCACCCTTCCACCATTGCTAGCCTCTCTAGTACCGCGCAATTCTCGCTGGTGCATTAAACCCACCATTTACCTTCCTCAAAACAGCCACCATACCTACCTATTATGGCATTTCCATAGCCATTGTGACATATATTGCCATACAACTTTCACCGTTCCATTTATTATGACACGCTTCATCATTGTCATATTGCTTTGCATGATCATGTAGTTGGCATAGTATTTGTGGCAAGGCCACCGTTCATATTTTTTATACCTGTCACTCTTGATCATAGCACATCCCGGTACACCGCCGGAGGCATTCATATAGAGTCATATTTTGTTCGAGTATCGAGTTGTAATTCTTGAGTTGTAAGTAAATAAAAGTGTGATGATCATCATTATTAGAGCATTGTCCCATGTGAGGAAAGGATGATGGAAGCTATGATTCCCTCACAAGTTGGGATGCGTGTCCGGACTTTACAAAAAATAAAAGAGGCCAAAAGAAGCCCAAACAAAAAAATGAGAGAAAAGAGAGAAGGGACAATGTTACTATCCTTTTTCCACACTTGTGCTTCAAAGTAGCACCATGATCTTCATGATAGAGAGTCTCCTATTTTATCACTTTCATATACTAGTGGGAATTTTTCATTATAGAACTTGGCTTGTATACTCCAATGATGGGCTTCCTAAAATTGCCCTAGGTCTTCATGAGCAAGCGAGTTGGATGCAAACCCACTTAATTTCTTTTTGAGCTTTCATACGCTTATAGCTCTAGTGCATCCGTTGCATGGCAATCCCTACTCACTCACATTGATATCTATTGATGGGCATATCCATAGCCCGTTAATATGCCTAGTTGATGTGAGACTTTCTCCTTCTTTTTGTCTTCTCCACAACCACCATATTCTATTCCACCTATAGTGCTATATCCATGGCTCACGCTCATGTATTGCGTGGAAGTTGAAAAAGTTTGAGAACACCAAAAGTATGAAACAATTGCTTGGCTTGTCATCGGGGTTGTGCATGATAAAATACTTTGTGTGATGAAGATGGATCATAGCCAAACTATATGATTTTGTAGGGATAACTTTCTTCGGCCATGTTATTTTGAGAAGACATGATTGCTTTATTAGTATGCTTGAAGTATTATTGTTTTTATGTCAATATTAAACTTTTGTTTTGAATCTTATGGATCTGAATATTCATGCCACAATAAATAAGATTACATGGATAAATATGTTAGGTAGAATTCTACATCAAAAATTCTGTTTTTATCATTTACCTACTCGAGGACGAGTAGGAATTAAGCTTGGAGATGCTTGATACGTCTCCAACGTAAGTATAATTTTTTATTGTTCCATGCTATTATATTATCTGTTTTGGATGTTTTATATGCATTAATATGCTATTTTATATTATTTTTGGGACTGACCTATTAACCTAGAGGCTAGTGCCAGTTTCTGTTTTTTTCCTTGTTTTTGAGTTTTATAGAAAAGGAATATAAAACGGAGTCCAAACAGAATAAAACTTTACGATGATTTTTCTTGGACCAGAAGACATCCACGGAGCTTGGAGAGGGGGCCAGAAGAGTCCTGAGGGGCCCACAAGCCCTCTGGCCGCGTCCTAGGGGGGCGCCTCCCTGTCTTGTGGGCACCTCGGGAGTCCCCCAAGCCTAATTCTTGCTCTATAAATTCCAAAATATTCCCAAACCAACAGAAGCGTCCACCAAAATACTTTTCCGGCACCCTGTCGGAGGGGGATTCGATCACGAAGTGCCTCTACATCAACCTTGCTGCCCTTCCAATGAAGCATGAGTAGTTTACCACAGACCTATGGGTCCATAGCTAGTAGCTAGATGGCTTCTTCTCTCTTTTTGATTTTCAATACAATGTTCTCCTCGATGTTCTTGGAGTTCTATCCGATGTAATATTCTGTTGCGGTGTGTTTGTCGTGATCCGATGAATTGTGGATTTATGATCAGATTATCTATGAATATTATTTGAGTCCTTTCTGAACTCTTTTATGCATGATTAAATATCTTTGTATTTCTCTTCGAATTATTGGTTTGGTTTGGCCAACTAGATTGGTTCTTCTTGCAATGGGAGAGGTGCTTAGTTTTGGGTTCAATCTTGCGGTGTCCTCACCCAGTGACAAAGTAGGGGTAGCGAGGCACGTATTGTATTGTTGCCATCAAGGGTAAAAAGATGGGGTTTTCATCATATTGCTTGAGTTTATCCCTCTACATCATGTCATCTTACTTAAGGCGTTACTCCGTTCTTATATACTTAATACTCTAGATGCATGCTGGATAGCGGTCGATGTGTGGAGTAATAGTAGTAGATGCATGAAGGAGTCGGTCTACTTGACACGGACATGATGCCTATATTCATAATCATTGCCTTGGATATCGTTATAACTTTGCGCTTTTCTATCAATTGCTCGACAGTAATTTGTTCACCCACCGTATGTTTTCTTTCAAGGGAGAAGCCTCTAGTGAAACCTATGGCCCCCAGGTCTATTTTTCGTCATATATTTTCAGATCTATAAACCAAAAAACCCAAAAATACCTTGCTGCAATTTATTTAGATTTTCTTTAGTTTGCTCTTTTATTTATCTTTTATACCTATCTCTTTTAGATCTCACTCTTGTTCGAGACAGTGAAGGGATTGACAACCCCTTTTTCACGTTGAGTGCAAGTTTTAGTTAGTTTGTGCAGGTGCATAGATTGGAGACTTGCTTGTGCCTCCTACTGGATTGATACCTTGGTTCTTAACTGAGGGAAATACTTATCTCTACTTTGCTGCATCACCCTTTCCTCTTCAAGGGAAAAATCAACGCAAGCTCAAGAAGTAGCATGCGCCTCACAGGCTATCTGGCAGCCCTGAGTAGGTTCATCTCAAGACTCGGTGAAAAAGCCCTGCCGCTTTACCGATTGATGAAGAAGTCTGACAGGTTCGAGTGGACTCCCGAAGCGCAGGCTGCGTTCCAGGAACTCAAAGCCCTGCTTTCCACCCAACCGATGCTAGCTGCTCCGAGCAGCAAAGAGCCACTGCTCTTGTACACCGCGGCCACAAGCCAAGTTGTTAGCATAGTACTCATTCTGGAGCGGGAAGAACAAGTCAAAACCTTCAAGCTCCAACAACAAGTCTACTACATCTCCGAAGTCCTGACCCCTTCCAAGCAAAGGTATCCGCATTATCAGAAGTTAGTATATGGGATCTATCTGACTGCAAAGAAGGTGGCACATTACTTCCAAGAGCACTCGGTCACGGTGATAAGTGACGCCCCTCTGTCTGAGATCATGAACAATAGAGACGCCACGGGCCGAGTGGCAAAGTGGGTCATCGAGCTCCTTCCGTTGGATATCAAGTTCGAAGCCAAGAAAGCCATCAAGTCGCAAGCCCTGATGGATTTCCTTGCCGAGTGGATAGAACAAGAGCAGCCCGTCCCGAGTCTCCCTGAGCATTGGACGATGTTTTTTTATGGCTCCAAGATGCTCCACGGCTCCGGGGCCAGAGTGGTCTTGGTGTCTCCTAAAGGAGACCGACTCAGCTATTTGCTTCAGATTCACTTTGACTCCTCCAACAACGAAGCCGAGTATGAAGCTCTCCTGTATGGGCTGCGGATGGCAATTTCTCTGGGAATCCGTCGACTGATGGTCTACGGTGACTCAAACTTAGTGGTAAATCAAGTCATGAAGGAATGGGATATCCATAGTCCGGCGACGACTGGCTATTGCAATGCCGTCAGAAAGCTGGAGAAACACTTTGAGGGGTTGGAGCTCCATCATGTGCCGCGACTCAAGAACCAAGCAGCTGATGATCTAGCCAAGATGGGTTCCACTCGGAAGACAGTACCCAAGAATGTGTTCCTAGAGCACTTACACTCGCCCACGATCAAGGAAGACCCTTTCGTGGAGGAGACCCCGCAACCAATCGGCCCTTCCAATCCGACTGAAGTAGACATCCCTGCGGTGATCGACCTGGTCCAAGAGATCCTTATTATCACTCCCAAGTGGACTGAACCATATCTGGCATATCTGCTCAGGCAGGAACTCCCAGAACATGAAATCGAGGCTCGTTAGATTGTTCGCCGATCTAAAGCCTTCATGGTCATGGGAGATCAGTTATATAAGAAAAGCACTATAGGGGTCACTTAGCGCTACATATCGCCGGAGGAAGGGCAACAAATACTGCAAGAGATTCACTCGGGAACATGCGGGCACCATGCATCCTCCCGGACACTGGTTACCAAAGCGTTCAGAGCCGGGTTCTATTGGCCCCATGCCAATGAGGCTGCCATAGATATAATGGATCAATGCACCGGGTGCCAATTCTACGTGAATCATTTGCACAAGCCGGCATCTGGGGGCTTGACATGGTCGGCCCGCACCGGACCGGGGCGAGTGGTTTCACGCACCTATTGGTGGCGGTCGATAAGTTCACCAAGTGGATTGAAGCAAAGCCAACAAAGAAGTTGGACTCGACCACCGCCATTCCGTTCATCAAAGAGATAATCTTCAGATTCGGAGTCCCTCACAACATCATCACTGACAATGGATCTAACTTCGACTCGGACGAGTTTCGTGAGTTTTGCTACACCCAAGGCACTCAGGTCGATTATGCCTCCAAGGCGCACCCGCAGTCGAATGGGCAAGCCGAGCGGGCGAATGGACTGATACGCCAAGGGTTGAAGCCTCGCCTCATGCGTGACCTAATGCATGAGGCAGGGGCCTGGGTAACTGAGCTACTGTTAGTCCTCTGGGCTTGCGGACGACCCCGAATCGGTCCACCAATCGAACTCCATTCTTCATGGTGTATGGGTCGGAAGCGGTTTTACCGAGTGACTTGCTTCACAATTCTCCCCGAGTGGACCTTTACTCAGAGGCCGAAGCCAAAGAAGCAAGGCAGGATGGCCTCGACCTCTTGGAGGAGGAGCGTGAGCTAGCGCTTATAAGATCGACGTTGTACCAACAAGATCTGCGCCGCTACCACGACAGGCACGTCAGAGGGCGTGCTTTTCAGGAAGGGGACCTGGTCCTTTGAGTGGATCAGCAGAAGCCTCACAAGCTGGCACCCCCTTGGGAAGGGCCATTCGCCATTTCGAAGGTCCTGCATAATGGAGCATACAAACTCTACAATTTCGCCAAAGAAACAGAAGAGCCCAGAGCTTGGAACGCGTACCTGCTCCGCAAGTTTTATACTTAGAATAAATATTATCCTTTGTAATAGTATTCCCGAATGGACTTAGATGAATAAAAGTCTTACTTTCCTGTATATCGTCTAGTCTGGCCTATGGCCACACTTTCACTCAGGTGACTAAATGCATTCGGAGACTAACACACCCCCATTGGGTGTTCGAGAGAGCCTAAGTTAAAATATAATCCGAGTGAGGATCTGCTCCACACTCGGGGGCTTAGCTGCGAACCAGCTTTCGCCTAAGCTAAAAAATAATCCGAGTGAGGATCTGCTCCACACTCGGGGGCTTAGCTGTGAACCAGCTTTCGCCCAAGGTAAAAAATAATCCGAGTGAGGATCTGCTCCACACTCGGGGGCTTAGTTGCGAACCAGCTTTCGCTTAAGCTAAAAAAATAATCCGAGTGAGGATCTACTCCACACTCAGGGGCTTAGTTGCGAACCAGCTTTCGCCTAAGCTAAAAAATAATCCGAGTGAGGATCTGCTCCACACTCGGGGGCTTAGCTGCAAACCAGCTTTCGCCTAAGCTAAAAAATAATCCGAGTGAGGATCTGCTCCACACTCGGGGGCTTAGCTGCGAACCAGCTTTCGCCTAAGCTAAAAAAATAATCAGAGTGAGGATCTGCTCCACACTCGGGGGCTTAGCTGTGAACCAGCTTTTGCCTAAGCTAAAAAATAATCCGAGTGAGGATCTGCTCCACACTCGGGGGCTTAGCTGCGAACTAGCTTTCGCCTAAGCTAAAAAATAATCCGAGTGAGGATCTACTCCACACTCGGGGGCTTAGCTGCGAACCAGCTTTCACCTAAGTTAAAAAAAATAATCCGAGTGAGGACCTTCTCCGCACTCGGGGGCTTAGCTATGAGCCACCTTTCACCTAAGTCAGAAGACAATCCAAGTGAGGATCTGCTCCACACTCGGAGGCTTAGCTGCGAACCAGCCTTCACCTAAGTCAAACAAAGCACACAGACAAATAAGAACTCAAGAGTTCGCAAATCAAATGTTCGATCCATTCAAATTTTTCAAGAAAAGGTGAAACGAGCCCAAGGCTCAACAAAGTATACAGTTACAGCAACCACCCGACATCCGGGGCAAATTTAATCAAGTGTTTCAAGCATCAGGCTGAGGGCTGGCTGGCTCGACGAAGGTCTCCAAGTTGATTCCGTCGGTGATATGTGTGGCGGTTTCAGCGAACATCTCCATGAAGTCCTCAAACTTGGCTTCTTAGTGTTGACCACTCGGAGGTTCTTCAGCTTCTCCTCATTGACATCCTTGCAGTGGACTCAGACGAGCGACAGAGCCACATCAGCACCGCTTCGAGCAGACGACTTCTTCCAGGCTTGCATTCGGGTCGGGACCTCATTCAGCCGTTTCATGAGTGACTCTAGATCCATCTGGGTCTTCTCACCAGGCTGCAGCTCCTTGTCGATCTGGCCCAAGGCACCCCTCGTCCGAGTGATGTAGCCCAAGGCGTTCTCCAGGCGGTCTTCTAGTCGCAAGACGGCGAGGGTTGCTTTGTCAGCGACGAGTGATCTTGAGGGGTCCAGATCCCTCTCAATCCTCTCTGTCTCCAACTCCACATTATAGCAGTGTTCTGTTGAGAAGAAGCAGTTCACGAATGAGTAATTGGGGAGAACTTAACAGCTTGTGGATTCATTCGGACAAGAAAGAACTTACCAGCAAGCTTCTCACTCATCTCCGTGCAAAATTCCTCAATGTATAGCTCCAGGGCATTCTTCTTCTCCAGGAGTTGTGCGACCTTCTCTTCCATGATTTGCTTCTCCTGCTCGAAGGCGCCGACTTGATCTTTGCATTTCTTCTCCCATTCGGAAGTCTCGCATTTGGCAGCGACGACGGCAGCCTTGAAGTCCTTGATCTCCTCCTCCAATTTGCCGACTGACGCCAACTTCTTGTCAGTGAGCTTGGACTTGGTCCTGGCTTCCTTTTGAGCCAACGTCAGGTCCTCGTCCTTGCTCTGTAGGGCCTGCTTCATGGTTTCTAAAGAAATAGAAGTCCTGAGCCTCTTTACGAGTTGGGTGTTCTCACTACGAACATCTGTTAGAGCGAAATGACTCGGATCAAAGGGGAAAAACAGTGTGCAACTACCAACCGAAGGAAATGTCTTACCTCCCAGGGTCTTTTTCTCCTTCTCTAGTCGGGCACTCTTGAGCTTCTCCGCGTCCAGGTCCAGCCGGAGGGATATCACCTCCTTCTCCAGCACAGCATAGTCGAATCCCAGCTCACAAGCCCTCTGCATCATACAAAAAACAGTCAGTCGAAAAGCATGAAGGTAAAACCAAAGTTCTGATCTACTATCGCTCGGCTGACCACCGAGTTGGCCATGCACCCCCGGGAGGAACAAGCTTGACCAGTAGCAGATCCTCAAGTACCCTCTGATTATCGAGTCGGCAGTGCACCCTCGGGAGGAACAAGCTTGACCAGTACTAGATCCTCAAGTACCCTCTGACCACCGAGTTGGTAGTGCACCCCCAGGAGGAACAAGCTTGACCAGTACCAGATCCTCAAGTACCCTCTGACCATCGAGTCAGCTATGAAGAAGATTTAGGACGACAACCACCCTGTCTACTTTCATTCGGCTAACTTCCGAGTCAGCAATGAAGGAGATCCTACCTATTATCTCACCAATATACGGGTGTTGTCGAGCACCCCGAGTGCCAAGCAACAGTTCTAAAGACCGCCACCGATTGCCTGCAATCGACAGCAGTCTCGGGGACTACACCCAGTGGGTGCACTCAGCGTGCCCCCACTGGAAAGTGACTCGTGTTGAGCTAAAAAAATGGCAAACAGCCCCAGGGCAAAACAGCTATAGTTCTAAGACTACCACTGACTGCCTCCAATCAGTGGTAGCCTCGGGTACACCTAGTGGGTGCACTCAGCGTGCCCCCACTGGATCGTAATCACTCGGAAACGTTCTGGCTAGACCCCGAGTGAAAGCGACAAAAAAATAGAAAGTTCAAAGTCTCTTGCCGACTGATTCCAGTCAACAGGAGCCTCGGGGACTACACCTAGTGGGTGCACTCAACGTGCCCCACTGGAACATGAACACCCAGTGGGTGTGCCCAGCGCAAACCCACTGACAAAAATTCTACTACAGAAAATGAAAAAAACTTCGACTGGAAATCATACTCACAATTGTACTTACTCAGACATTGGTCTGCAGTGCCTCACTGGCGTCGCAAGCTTCCTTCAATCAGCCGCACATCAGCCCCACCTGGATCAAGGCCTCCTTGCTTGCCCCCACTTGGTCTTCTGGGACATGGTACAGGGGGAAGGAGGTGGCGGGGACTGACGGAGATGCTAATGCAGGCCTCGAAGTTGGAACCATCGCGGCCGCGGGCGTTGGCCTGCTCGGAGGAGCTGGTGTAGGCCTCGCGGCCGGGACCACTGCAGTCACGGACGCCAAGCTGCCCTGGGCCAGAGGGCTCGGCCCCGTGGCTTTCGCGGCGGCCTTCGCCGAGGGAGCACGATCCACTCGACGAGGGGAGACCTCTTGCATGGGCACGTCCATGCCTGACGCTTGTCCCTGGCCGGCCTCCGTGTTGGGCGGGTCGGACCTCTCTTCGTCATCCAACTGGATGATCTCTGGTGGAGCTGCACGGGTACACGAACCAAAAAATCAGCGAAGAACAATCGGAAGGAACTTGAGCACCATAATCAGTCGGCACAGAAATACCTTTGGAAGTGGCGGCATCCGCCACGTCAACGTCACCCTGGTCCTGCTTGTGAGCGTGCGGATCCACTGACATCGTCGAGGTGTCATTGCTACAAAGATCAAACAGCACTCGGTAGTCAGCCGAGTCAGTGCAAAAAGCATGTAAAGAATTGACAAGAACACTCACGTCGAAGCCACATGCACTGCCACCTTGATCCGAGGCACCGCGGCCTTCCGGGGCTTGGAGGAAATTTGCTTGGGCAGTTTTGGCTGCTTCTCGGCAGAGCTCTCCGCCTCGGTGCGAGCACGCTTGGAGCTGCGAGTAGTCCGCCCCGAAGCAGTCGGCTGCTGAACCCCACCTGCCTTGCCACTCGGATCGTGCAGCGCCTTGGAGCGAGGTTCCCTGGGGGCCTCATAGGATGGGGAGGACTCGGCCTCCTCCCCATCCTCGGAGCTCTCGTCCTCGTCGCTTTCCCCATCGTCGTCGTTGTCATTGGACTCCTCCGAGTAATGGCTCTCTGTGACACTCGCCACGTCCTCGGGCGACTAGTCAACCGCCGGGATGTTAGAGATCATGTTCTGGAAGTCCTGGAGGGCGAATTCATTGCAACATCAAAATCAGGCATGCAGAGAATGATACACATGCAGTCCGATTGAATACCACAGCTGTACCTCTAGGGTCTGCATGTCCTTGGAGTATGGGGGCACCCTCCTGGCCCCCCTCGGGTTGTCTCGAGCACAAGTGATGGCCTTGTTCTTGGAACCCACGGCCTTCTCGGCGAGCTCCTCCGGATGCACTCGGGTGGGGTCACTCGGCCCTTCATACATCCACATCGGGTGGGCCCTAGCCTGCAGCGGCTGGATCCGCCGGGTGAAGAACGTCTCCAGCAGATCCATCCCGTTCAGACCGGAGTTCACAGTGCTGACGAGGGTGATGACCAAGATGCCGATGTCCGCCTTCTCCTCCTTCGTCACCGAAAGGGACTCGGGAGCCCGCACCCCCTCCGCCGAGTATGGAGGAAGGCCCGACTGACTATTGGCCCCGAGGATGTCTCTGCAGTAGAACCAGGTTCCCTGCCACCCCTTGACCGACTCAGAGAAACTCATTTTGGGGAAGGCACTGCCACCCCTAAGCTGGATGCCAAGGCCCCCACAAAGTTGAGTGACCCGGGTCTTCTCTCCGGTCGGCGATTCCTTCTTGACGGCCATCGACCGGCAAGTGAAGATGTGCTTGAAGAGGCCCCAATGGGGATGACATCCGAGGAAGTTTTCACAAAGAGAAACGAAAGTCAAAAGGTAGACGATGTCATTGGGGGGAAGATGGTGGAGTTGCACACTGAAGTAATCAAGAAATGCTCGGAAGAAGGGGTGGGGAGGCATCGAGAAGCCTCTCTCGATGTGAGTGACCAGAAGGACGCGTTTGTCCTCCTGCGGCGCCGGCTCGACCTCGCCCTCTGCGGGACGTCTCCATCCGTCCTGTGGAATGAGCCCCTCCGCGGTGAGCTCCTCCAATCGCCTGACCGAGATGCATGAGGGAATCCAATCCCCAGACGCGCCTCTGGTTGCCACGCCGGAGCCCAACGAAGAAGCTCTCTCGGCCTTCTTCGCCTTCTTCACCTTCTTCGCCTTAGCAGTGGAGTCCTTCGCCATGGGTGCGGTCATCCGATGCACTCGAGTGTGGAGGAGAAGCGGAGGCATCGAGAGGGAAGAAAGGGGATCTGGTGGCCTGACCTCAATCCCCCAAACCCTTTTATATCTTTGACAGAATCACGCACCAGATCTCACTCCATTGATCTCTGGATCGACGGCGCACAACGAAGCCATACACAGGGAAACAACAACACGTGGAGGATTTGACGTGCGAAAATCGAGGAGCCACGCCCCCACTTTCCCCACTAACACACGTCGTTTCCGCTTCCACGCGTGCATGCACAAATTCAAATCCTGAGATTTTCGGGAGAAATCAATCTGATTGATTACCCACGATTCCTTTCCTAAAGGGCGCATGTCAGTCCGACTGACCACCCTTCGCGGGGATCCACGCACTCGGCCACATTAAACATCCGACTGAAGTCTTCTTCAGGATTGCCATGTGATGAGCTTGACGCCCCTCCGTGGGTTGACTTGGCCCTATCAGTAGGCTCCAAGGCGCATGACTCGTAAACATGGACTCGTAGAAGGCCTGCGCTGGCATTCCCCTAGGATAAGGAGTGGCATCTCTCCAGAGAGTCAGACGAAGCACCGACGTTGCCACTCGAATTGTAATGGCATGCCCTAACTCGGGCCCCAAGTCTATCTCCTCCGAGAGACAAACGAATGCCACCGAGTTTTTCTCGCGATCAACGGCACCCGGTCATCTGGGTAAACCTGTAGTCCAGAATCTGTTGCATTTTCGTCCAGGGAACAACGGACCACGACTCAGAAACATATTCCGGGTGCTCTCGCAGCACTCGGACTTAACCGAAGGACCAGCTCATTTGTCCTACGAAACCTCAACCGATTCGGGGGCTAATGATGAGGTCACCTATTACAGGTAGGATCAAGGACCCATCATTTAGGACCCACATGGGGCCCATCACCACTATGGATAGGTCCTTGGACCATACCAGCATTCGGATGTATATATCAGGAAGTCCACTCGGACGGCTCGACGGCACTCGGACGACCACCCACCACTCGGCTGATGAACCACCACTCGGACCAAGGAGGCAAGCGGGCGGCGTGGGAGCTGCAACGGTCAAGGAATCCTAAGTCATCTATTAATTAGAGTCAAGGCTCCCGTTACCTGTAACTGCCGTAGTAGAGGCTCTTGATACGTGTAACTGACGCATTCAATGTCATTTAATGCCCCGACAACATGGAGGCCGTGGGGCTGCTGCACACTCTATATAAGCTGCACCCCCTCCATAACCGGGCACGAGCAACCTTTGGAACCATACCCATGAAATCAAAACAAGCCTCAGGGCACGAGACGTAGGGCTGTTACCTCCGTCGAGAGGGGCCTGAACTTGTTAAACACCGAGTGTTACACCTGCGCTGTAGCTAGGTTCTGCCCCTTATTCGTACCCCTAGTACTCATTGTCAGGATCGTAACCCCGACACCCTCCGGTGGCTGAATCCACCTTGCTCGAACTGCTTCAGTGTTTGATATCGTATGTGAGGGATGATGGTCTTGTAGTTGCTCAAGTTCTGCAATAAACCTGGTTACAAATAGATGAGTGGATAATGTTTGATATCGTATGTGAGGGATGATGGTCTTTTGGCTGCTCCAGTTCTGCAATAAACTTGGTTACAAATAGATGAGTGGATAGCGGGCTTTAATTAATCCCCTCATGAATCAACTACCTTCTAGCGTACCTTATTGCCCATAAAGTGACACCCATACGTGTCAATTCGTCATGGCTCAGAATCTCCATCATAGAGAACAGCCAGCTACGAGTTGATGGTTCAGCCATTTCGATCATATGTTCCAACAGGTCCTCGTCCACCAACGTCCACACGCACGTTACTGTGGTGCACTCGATCAGATTGTGCTTCCATGAGTCCCTCATACCGCAGATATAACATTTGTCGTGTGTTGACATATTCCTTTGGTTTCTTACATCTTAAGTCGGGATAGAGTAATGTGTGCCAATCTCCATAAAAAGTTTCCGATCTTTGCCTGCACTACAACATGCCACAACATATCCCATGACTTCTCATTTTTATATACATTAGATGAGGCATCCCTCTCCTCCAACCAATCTTCCCTCCTTTTCTTGGTTGCTACAATCATTTTATACGCAGACCGGATTGTAAACAGACTATTCTTCTCTAAACCCCATGACCAGAAATCATCTATGTTGCGAGTACAAACCGGGATTTTAAGAATTGCTGCTTCATCATTTGGAAGGAACATTTGTTGGACTAGCTATATAATCCAACACGCATTCAAACGGATCCATGAGCTCAGCTACCAACTGTGGTGGGTTCTGAATCAGAGAAACAATTGGTCGCATGTTCTTTGGTCTGGGAATCCAGTTCGTGTTCCAAATACATGTAGATTCCCCATGGCCGATTCTCTTTATAATACCTTGCTTTAGAATATTGTGGGCTTCCACCACTGCTCTCCATATCTGAGAAGGATGATTCCCAAGCTCGGCCCTTAGTATATCTGAATTTGGTAAATATGCTCCTTTTAGGATACTCACACTTAGATACTTGGGGTACTCCAAAATCCTCCATGTCTACATAGCCAGAAGAGCCAAGTTAAATATTTTGAAATCACTGAACCCTAGGCCTCCAATGTATTTTGGCATGCTCATGGTGTCCCAAGACACCCAGTAAGGTTTCCGTTAGCCTCTCTTACTTCCCCACCAGAAGGCCTTAATCATGGAAGTTAAGCTCTCGCACAAACCCCATGGGAGTTTAAAACAAGACATGGAATACACCGGTATTGATTGAGGCACTGATTTAATTAAGACTTCTTTACCTGCTGCCATCAAAATTTTCTCCATCCATCCTTGAATTTTAGACCAGAGCCGATATTTCAAGTACTTGAACGCCCCATTCTTTGAAGTGCCCACGTCTGAAGGCATACCTAGATACTTCTCATTGAACTACTCATTTAGGACATTCAGTATATTTGGGAACGGAAGTACTATTGATGTAAAGTACACTTACTGTGGACGTGGGCCTAGGATTGATGTGGCCCACTAACAAGTTGATCCTCCTTTCTCTCGTGTCGATCAGCCGAACAAGCAACTCTAGAAATGCTATATCGCCCTTCCGCGAGATGGAAAATGTTACACATTGCTTCTACAAGATTGAAGAAGTGCTTGTATCTGTGATTCATAGCGGTCCATGGCCCAATGGAAGAGGTGCACTAGTGCTCGCGGTTTTGGAAACCTCCACTACGGTTTTAGAAAGGTATAGTCTGTTTTTTCTCTACTAATTTATCTTTATCTTTTTTTCATTCCTTTCTTCTTTAAAATACATGTTGAAATTTTTAGAAATACACTTCAAACATTTTTTAATACTTGTGAAACACTTTTCAGATACGCATTAAACACTTTCGAATACACGTTAAACATTTATCCGAACACATGTTGAACATTTGTTCTTCAAATGCATTTAAAAAATATCATGAATGTATTTTAAACATGTAAATTGCTTATGCATATTTTTTTTGAATGGTATGATGTTTCTGAAAATTTTGCAAACATTTAATGAACATGTCTAGAAAGTACCAGGAATATGTTTTAAAATGCGTGAAGTTGGCATGGCCAAATTTTTGAATGGTACGGACATTTTTAATTGCAAATTACAAGGATAAAATATTACATTTTCATGATTTTTTAAAAATTATCCTGAACATACTTTCAAACGTGTGAATATTTTTTAAATGTATCAATACCTTCTAAAAACCGTGTGAATTCCATGAATAATTTTTCAATGTGCGCAAACTTTTTAAAAAATTAAGTAGAATAATTTAAAAAAATGTTTATGTTTTGTAAAAATGTGTGCATGCTTAAAATAAGTATTCATGTGTCTCTAAAATTATCATGTATTTTTCCTAAAAGATTAGAGGAAAAGCACCAGACCGCTCGGCCACATATTTGTGCATGCCTCAAAAATTGTGTGGTTTACCCCCTTAAAAAAACATTTTTTTTGAGATATAATAATAATAAAAGAACATATTTGTGCATGCCAATTGTAGTCATGTGGACGTCAGCTATTGCATGCACTAGGCGCACAGAACTATGTTGTTGGGCTGGCCCACGTGCATTCTGCTGGGGAGCTTGACTTGGGCGATTCCTATTTAGCGCTGCAGGCGCCGGTTATTGCTGTTTCTGCAAATCGGCGCCTGCAGCATCGTTAGCTGGGCTCGGCCCATTCCATTTATCAAAGGTGTTTCTAAAGAGTGTTTTCTGCATATATATGTAGAGTATTTTAAAGTATAAATAAAAGTACAAAATAAAGAAAAAACCAAGAACAGAAAACTGAAAAAAAAAACAGACGCGAGGCATGCCCCCGTGCTCGCTTAAAGTGAGACATAGGGGCGCCCGCGTCAAGTTGTCGTTGATTAGCACAGAGCCGAGCGACCTAGCGACCGAGATGGGCCGGCCCAATTACGAGATAACCCTTGATCCCTTCTGCCGACGAACTTAGCCGGTTTGCTTTCGTTTTTTAGAAGCCCCATCCGGTATTGGGAAGATTCCACAAGCTTCCCAATCATCTTTTAATGTATTTTTGTTTTTTTAATTTTCTGGTTTTCAACCGGTTTTTGTCTGTTTTTTGTTTTCGTTTCCTTTTTCTTTTTTCATTTGTTCTTTCTGCCAACCTTTATGAGAGCATTTAGAATTTTTAGACACAGCCGACAAATAGTAAAATAGACCACCCTAGATTTGAATTTTGGGTCGTCTTCCTCGCATTGTTTGCTTTGTCCGGGTGCTCGGCCCCTTCGTCTTGGCGCTCGGGACCGTCTCCAGGTGCTCGGCCCATCACTAGACGCGCGTCCCCTTCGTCCAGGCGCTCGGCCCGCATCTAGGCACCCAGCTTGGTCGCCGCCGGCCCGCGCCTACCTGCTCATCATGGCCGCCGTACACAACACGTGCCTGGTCCTCGCCGCGACCAGGCCTGGTCCTCCTCACCACAGGCAACACTCCAGGCAGGTTCTCCTCGCCTCGCCCCTTACACAACAACATAATTCAACACTCCATGATCAGTACCAAGAAATTTACAGAAGAATCCACAAGAAACATCACTATCAACTTGTCTGCATTTTCCGGAATAGTGTGCATTTAAATACATAAGCAAAAGGCTAATGTGCAACTACCTTGTTTTGCTTTTGAATTGTTATAGAGTTTTGTTCTAAAGAAAACATGTTTTAAGCCTTGTCATAGTGGTAGCCTGACACTGAGATGATAGCAAACTGAAATCGCGAACTCAGTTTATCGAGTAGCCAAATTCCCGTGAAGCATAACGCGAGGAGGACCATTTTTCTGTAAGGAATGATGACAAAGCACTTGAACCTTATTTTCTTGAGTATTGTTGGAGAAGTACAAAGCACCAAGATAAGGACATACAAAACAATATTTTATGTTCCTACCCCTCTACCTCATGATCCACTTGCCGTAGTGCAAAACAACTTCGAAATACATACAATAAAGTGATGTTAGAGCTCTTATTCGCTTTGGTGTCACAATCCAAGGACTTCGACTTCTACTTGACAGAAGTGGCACCAAGAGAAGAACTATTGATGACAATGTTATCTTTAAGACGAAAGTACATTTCTACACCCAGGAGCAAATGCTCCTGGCATGAACAGTAAAATAAAAAAAAATAAAAAAATTCAAAAAATTCTGAATTTTATTTGTGACATACTTTCACAAATGTTTGTTGTGCATGCAAAATTTCATCACGAAATCACATTGGTGGAAGTCGTGCATAAAAAAACAAAATCAGAGCTCCAAAATGCTTTTGTAAGTAACATTTTCAGAGCATCGATTTTGTTTTTTACCATGCCTTCCACCAATGTGATTTTGCGATGAAATTTTGCATGCACAACAAACATTTGTGAAAGTATGCCACAAAAAAAATTCAGAATTTTTTGAATTTTTTTCGATTTTACTGTTCACACCAGGAGCATTTGCTCCTCGGTGTAGAAACTCCACGTCCTAACTCTTTAAGACCCTAACACACAGTTTGTCTTTCATTTTTCAAGCAGGAGCCTTAAGTTATAGAAAACCATCATGTCAGCCTCCTGAGTTCGATTTGATTCGTTATAAATAGATACATATAGCTATACATCTGCTTTGCAAGAAAGTGCACATTTGGGGATACTACCTCGAATGGTCTTAGTTAAGCATTTCAAAGCAGAAACTGTAGCATGCTTGATTAAATTATTCTGGTATTCAATTAGTTTTTGTCAATTTTTTGATTTTGTTTCCTTTTTATTTTTTCATCTGTTCTCCCTTTTCCACTTTTTTTTCTTCAAATGCGTGAACTTTTTCTTCAAATTCGAAAACTTCTTTTTTTGCAAATTCGTGAGCCTTTTTTGATTTCATGTTTTTTTCCAAATCATTATTTTTTTAAATGATTTTTTCAAATTCATGAACCTTTTTCCATTTTGCAAACTTTCTTCAATTTTTGAACTTTTTGAAGTCTTGAATTTTTTAAACATTCATGAACTTTTTAAAGATTTTTCCAAAAATATTTATAAGTTTTTAAAAATAAACTTTTTTGAAATATTTTAATCCGCACACATTTTTTGAATTCATGTTTCTTTTGAATACATGAACATTTTTTATTTTACGTGAACTTTTTTTGAATTCACTATCTTTTTAAATCTGTGATCTTTTTCAAATTCGTGAACTTTCATCGAATGGTCAATGGTCGAGTTAATGGTTAATGGGTCAAGTCAATGGTCACACAGTGGTCAACAGGGTCGAGTCAAACCAAGTCCCCACAAAAAAAAGATCGATCCGAGTGAAAAACGACAAAACTGGCCCTTGGCCAAAGTTCAGCACAAAATGACCCCATTTTCAAAATATTTCATAAAATGGCCCTTCCTACATGACGCCCGCACCCGGGGTGCCAGGCCAGTTTGCACAACACCCTGGTCAAGGGCGTCATACTGGTCGCCGATGACTTGCCACGTTGGCAGGGTATGGCAGCATGGCGCCCCAGGCCAGGGCGCCATGCTCAGTAGCATGATGCCCCTGCTCAGGGCGCCATGCCCCTTGCATCAACAAAACAGAGTGGCCCCTCTGTTTACCACCACAAACCCTCTCTTTTCCCCCTTCTCCACCCCACCGCCCCACTCATGCCCCTCCCTAATGCCCACAAAATTTTGTCGATCAGAGCTCCAAATCGGTGATTTATCCTCCCCTTCGACCCCTCAAGGTATTCTCCCTCATTCCTCCTCTTTTTGTTGGTTGAAATCTCCGCATTGTGGTGATTTGGGGAAACCCTAGGTCATCTAATTTTGCAATTTTTGTTGATGCAATTTGGTGTTTATGATTGTAGATGGCGAGGATCGTGAATGTGCATCATGTGGACTTTGTCACCTTTGAGAAGGGAGACGTGGAGTATGCTGACCCGAAGAAGAAGCTGGTAGTGATGATGTTTCCCACTAGTCCTAGCCTTGAGGAGGTTGTGGTTGATCTTCGAAGAAGGTTGAATTGGATGGAAGAAAGCGATGGAGTAGATTTAGTCGGAAGGTATAATGTTGGGTATGGGAAAAATATTCATTGGAAGACAATGCCACTTGACTCCGAGTTTCATTTGGAAGCATATAAGGAGAGTGTGTTGGCCTCACAAGATAAATCATTTGAGTTATTTGCCATGAAGGTTGTTCGTGCTCGGTTGCACATTGATTTGAATCGGTGTGCATCTTCATGTGATGTTAGAAGCCCGGTTCGAGATTCACCACATGTTAATCCGGATGTGTATGACACAACAATGAGCCAACCTCCAATGACCCAACCTTTGAGCCCCGTCGGGAATGACCAAGTTGATAATGAAGACTTGCACATGGATGGTGATGAGTTTGAGGGTGATGAATCGGAGGCTTATCTTCGTGACCATTATGTTGGTGATGTGGAGGCAAATTGCTTGCAAGAGGACATGGACCATGACATTCCATACAATAGGTCCTATGCACGGGACTCGGAGGACGAAGGCCCAGATGAAGAAATAGATGAGGATGGTTTGACGGCTAAAGAAGCCAATGCTTTCAAGAAGATAATAGGCCGGGATCACAAGACATCATTGTTCCGTGATGTAAGCCTAGCCGATAAGGTGATTGTTGATGGTGGCACAAGTAAAATTCTTGCACCAAGGTTAACTTCAAAGCGAGATACCGTGGCAAGTGTCTATGGTGTTAGTGAAGGAACAATCTTTGAAAGCTTGGTAGAACTTCAAATATGGGTCAAGGACTACGGGGTTAAGTTTCATCGACCATTCATTGTGAAGAAGTCAAACTCCAAATTGTGTTATGTGGTCAAATATGAGGAACACAAGAAGCATTGCCTTTGGGTTATCTGTGCAAGATGTGTTAAAGGCGGGCCTCAATGGAAGATTACAAGTTCTGTGTTTCACCATCGATGTAGTGGCAAGGATATTGATGATGCTAATGTAAAGGATGATCACTGTCAATTGACCTTCAAATTCATTGCATATCGATTTTCACCCTCCATAAAGATACTCCCGACATATCCCATTAGGGTGTTGATGGAGATGGTGAAGGAGGTTTTTGGGTACACGGTGAAGTACGGGAAGGCATGGAAGGCCAAGCAAGCCGCCTTTGGGATATTGTATGGTGGTTGGGAAGAATCATACAACCGCCTCGCGATGGTGTTGAAAGCGATGGCGGAAGAAAATTCGGGCATGTACTATGTGGTGGAGCCAGATGGCGTGAGAACAAGGATATACAACGATGCACCTGTTCGAATATTTGGACGTGCATTCTAGACTTTTGAGCCATGCATTAGGGCCTTCAAGCATTATAGGTCGGTTATGTCTGTGGATGGCACATTTCTGACCGGCCAGTTCAAGGGCACATTGTTGATCACCGTTGCTAATGATGGTGGTGACAAATTGGTTCCATTGGCTTTCTCTTTGGTGTCGGCGGAGAACAATGACAACTGGGAGTGGTTTCTTAGTCTAGTGAGGACCAAGGTAATTGGACCTCAAAGAGAGGTTTGCATCATCTCAGACCGCCACCCAGGGATACTCAATGCAGTGGAGATTGACATTCCAGGACATCCTCGCGTGCACCATAGGTGGTGCATGAGGCATTTTGTGTCTAACTTTCACCGGGCATGTGGAGACAAGGAATTGTCCGACCTTCTCCATGATTGTTGTCTCGCATTCACCACTAGACATTTCAAGAAATTGTGGGACAAATTGTATGCCAAAGCAAACAATGGTGGCAAAGATTTCCTAAATAGGAACCTTGCCGATAAAGGAAAGTTGGCATGAGCTTTCAACAACGACGGAGTGAGGTATGGTGACATGACAAACAACATGGCCGAATGTTTCAACATGGTGCTAAAGGGTATCCGTGCATTGCTGGTGATAGCAATCGAAGAGTATACATTCCAGAAGTTGAATGCCTATTTTCAGAAGTATAGTGAGGAAATGGCCAAGTTGATATCCTGGAAAAACAAGGCCAAAATTATGTACAGGTATCCACCAAAGGTCGACGATTGGATGGAATACCAAGCAACGAAGGCGGATTAACACAAAATCCAGTCCTTTGATAACATAGAATTGATTTACCAAGTTGATGAGCACGGTGGAATGTTGCATGACAGCGTGCCATATGGAGGTGGCTCCTTCAAGGTTTATCTTAAGATGGGCGAGTGCTCATGCGAGAGGGCTACATTGTATCATCTCCCATGCTCTCACTTGATGGCTGCATCCCGCACTAGAAATTTGAGTGTCAATATGACCAACAATGTAAGATTGGAAGAGTATTCGATCGATGAGGTAAAAAATACATGGGCTGCGAGATTTCATCCCTATATAGACCAATCTAAATGGCCGGAATATCACGGGCCCCCACTATACCCCCATCTGGAAATGAAGGTGGTGACACGTGGAAGACAGAAGACAAAGCATTTCTTGGGTGGTACGGATGATTGGGGTGGTGGATTCCGTAAGGAATGGGGGAGCCAACATTTCATGGAGCCTCGTGATATCAGCCGTTGCGGTGAATGTAACAACGAGGGGCACAGTAATAGAGGTTGTAGCAAAAGAAAGAGATCAAAATGAGATGGTGATGGTGGTGTCGGCCACGGTGATGGTGGAGCTCAAGGATGTGGCCGTGGTGACGGTGGAGCTCGAGGACATGGTCGTGGTGACGGTGGAACTCGAGGACGTGGCCGTGGTGACGGTGGAGCTCGAGGACGTGGTCATGGTGACGGTGGTGCTCAAGGACTTGGCCATGGTGACGGTGGAGCTTGAGGACGTGGCCGTGGTGATGGTGGTGGTCGAGGCTTTACTTATTGGCTTGGGGCGTGATTCTTATGTATGTGTCGAACTTATGTAAGTCATGAACCTTTTGTGTGTCGAACTTATGTAAGTCGTGAACCTTTTGTGTGTTGAACTTATGTAAGTCGTGAACCTTTTGTGTGTCGAACTTATGTAAGTCGTGAACCTTTTGTGTGTTGAACTTATGTATGTGTTGAACTAATGTATGTCATGAAGTTATGATAATATATTACTGTTGAACATGTATGTCGAAGCTAGTGCAAAAAACAAAAACCATATAAGTTAAAAAAATTTAGAAAAGTGAAGACCATGGCGCCCTAGGCTAAGGCGCCATGTTAGTATGTCTGGCGCCGTGGGCCGGGGCGTCCTATATGGCGCCCAGAAAAAATACATGGCGTCCCCAACATCAGAACATCAAATTGTTTTGGACTTAGTCATTTTCAACGAGCATGGTGCCCTGGGCTGGGGTGTCGTGCTGTCAACGCACATTGCGTCCTGGGCTGGGGCGCCGTGCTGTCAATGACCATGATGCCCTGGGCTGGGGCGTCGTGCTGTCAACAGGCATGGCGCCCTGGGCTGGGGCGTCGTGCTGGCTCTATTATGCTTTAAATGTTCATGAGAATGCTACAAGTCTTGACACACATCAAATTGACAACAAAGAAGTCTTGACAAACATAAGTTCACGACATCAAGTTTCCCACAAATAAGTCTTGACAAACATAAGTTCACGACATCAACTTTCCGACAAATAAGTCTTAACAAACATAAGTTCACGACATCAAGTTTTCGACAAATACTACAAGTCCTTGACATACATCAAGTTCACGACAAATGCATCATTTCCTTCCTTTCCCCCTCTTAGCCGGTGCAACATCCTTCCCCTTCACTGAGCGCCTTCTCCTCTGCAGTTGTGGCTCCTCCTCTTCCTCTAAAGCGGCCTCGATCACTGGGTCCTTACGTGCCTTCCCTGCGTATTTGCACGGAGTATACTTTCCACGCCATTGACTAGGATGAGGTGCATCGGGTATCTGCGAGGTGTTAATCTCATCATGCGTCTGTTCATCCCCCTCCCCCCCTCTCCATCAACCGAGTCGTTGGCTGGGTGCTGTGTGCCGCTGGATGATGATCTCGACCTCGATGTAGTAGGGACGGCAACATCGGTGGAGCGGCAGCCTAGTAGAGCACCCATGCCACGTGCCCAAGGCATGCTCCACTATGAAATTGACATATCATGAAGTTAGGAGATATACCTCAAAAATGTGTATGGAAAGCAAATTATCAAACGTCATACCTCAATAAAAGCTTTAAGCTTGTTGTACGACTCTTCACCTAGAGGGTACTTGAGTGCCTCGCCGGCGTCGTTGACATGCTTCGAGAGCTTGTTTTGTTGTTGCACACAATAGGACAAATCATTTGGGCACAATGTAGGCAAGCACATAGAGATAATGGCAACTTAGCACAAAGTGGATAGGTGGCACTGATTCATCCCATCTACCATCTCTAATAAGCCTGTTGTACTCCATATTGGCCATCCGATCAAAACCTGGATTGGGTTCATGCAATATGTCCCCTGGTTGAAATGCGGGTGCGTTAAGTTGAGTACGTGCAATGGAACGAAACCACACGAGATAACTATTGAATGCTTCCGTATCAAAAGGCCGTGGGGGAGGCTTAGAAGTGGGTTGACGCAATGAAAGCTCAATCTTATCACTACAAAAAAAAGACACATCCGTGACATTATGACCCGAACGAATTTTTTTCCTGTCATGGTTATAACACTTATATGACGATAATTGTGACATAAACACGTATCATCATAGATGTGGTGGGCTCCTACTTCTATGACAAAAAATCATGACAGAAAATGGGCTTTTCGTCCTGGGCGGGTCGGGGACGCACCTGCATGACATTCTTTGGGCCATCCATGACATAAAAAATCGAGGTAGAAGTGAGGGCGAGGAAATTTTCGCGGAGTTCCTGGTTACGGTGGGTGGTCGGGGCCGAGCGACGTAGTGTGGTTTGTGCGTTCCTCTCTCACACGCGCGCGTGGTGCAAGCCATGTCGCTATAACTGAACCTGAGCGAGAGAGGCGTTCACTTACTGAACCCAAGTGATCACACACTGCTAGTACTACGTACTGAAGCCGATCGATCAATTCCTTTGCTGCTAACTGAACCCGACCGACTGCTTCACTGCTAACTGAACCCGATCGACCACTGCCGCTGCTTACTGAAGCCGATCGAACCCCCGTGCGAGACATAGCTAGCTAGCTGGTTAGGTTGCCTTTGGATGAACAGTGCTCGTTGCTGCCGCGCGCGCGATACGTAGAACGAGTCGAGACATGGTGAGTCGAGCCGGTTGGTTGCCTGTGGATGAACAGTTCCCGGTGGGGGTTGGATGAACAGGACCCCGCTGTTGTAGTAGGCGGTTGCCGCTGGATGAACAGGACCCGGAGGAGGCCGCCACACCCCAGCCGGTTAGGGGTGGACGATTGATGACCCACAAGTATAGGGAATCTATCGTAGTCCTTTCAATAAGTAAGAGTGTCGAACCCAACAAGGAGCAGAAGGAAATGACAAGCGGTTTTCAGCAAGGTATTCTCTGCAAGCACTGAAATTATCGGTGACAGATAGTTGTATGATGAGATAATTCGTAACGGGTAATAAGTAACAAAAGTAAACAAGGTGCAACAAGGTGGCCCAATCCTTTTTGTAGCAAAGGACAAGCTTGGACGAACTCTTATACAAAGCAAAGCGCTCTCGAGGACACGTGGGAATTGTTGTCAAGCTAGTTTTCATCATGCTCATATGATTCGCGTTCGTTACTTTGATAATTTTATATGTGGGTGGACCGGTGCTTGGGTGCTGCCCTTCATTGGACAAGCCTCCCACTTATGATTAACCCCTCTCGTAAGCATCCGCAACTACGAAAGAAGAATTAAGATAAATCTAACCATAGCATGAAACATATGGATCCAAATCAGCCCCTTACGAAGCAACACATAAACTAGGGTTTAAGCTTCTGTCGCTCTAGCAACCCATCGTCTACTTATTACTTCCCAATGCCTTCCCCTAGGCCCAAATCATGGTAAAGTGTCATGTAGTCGACGTTCACATAACACCACTAGAGGAAAGACAACATACATCTCATCAAAATATCGAACGAATACCAAATTCACATGATTACTTATAACAAGACTTCTCCCATGTCCTCAGGAACAAACGTAACTACTCACAAAGCATATTCATGTTCATAATCAGAGGAGTATTAATTATCATTAAGGATCTGAACATATGATCTTCCACCGAATAAACCGACTAGCATCAACTACAAGGAGTAATCAACACTACTAGCAACCCACAGGTACCAATCTGAGGTTTTGAGACAGAGATCGGATACAAGAGATGAACTAGGGTTTGAGAGGAGATGACGCTAGTGAAGATGTTGATGGAGATTGACCCCCTCTCGATGAGAGGATCGTTGGTGATGACGATGGCTTCGATTTCCCCCTCCCGGAGGGAAGTTTCCTCGGCAGAACATCTCTTCTGGAGCCCTAGATTGGTTCCGCCCAAGTTCCACCTCGAGGCGGCGGCGCTTCGTCCCGAAAGCTTCCTTCTGATTTTTTCCAGGTCAAAACACACCATATAGCAGAAGATGGGCATCGAGGGCCTGCCGGGTGGCCCACAAGGCAGGGGCGCGCTCTCCACCCTTGTGGATGGCTGGTGGCCCCCCTCTGGTGCTTTCTTCGGCCAATATTTTTTATTAATTCCAAAATGATGCTTCGTGAAGTTTCAGGACTTTTGGAGTTGTGCAGAATAGGTCTCTAATATTTGCTCCTTTTCCAGTCCAGAATTCCAGCTGCCGGCATTCTCCCTCTTCATGTAAACCTTGTAAAATAGGAGAGAAAAGGCATAAGTATTTTGCTATAATGTGTAATAACAACCCATAATGCAATAAATATTGATATAAAAGCATGATGCAAAATGGACGTATCAACTCCCCCAAGCTTAGACCTCGCTTGTCCTCAAGCGAAAGCCAATATCAAAAAATAGGTCCACATGTTTAGAGATAGAGGTGTCGATAAAATAAAATACGGACATGAGGGTATCATGATCATCTTTAGGACAACAACATATATTGTCATATAATTTCTTATGCTAGAGTAACAATTCATTCACAAGGTAGAGTATAAATCAGAAACTTCATTGAAAACTAACAAACTATGATCTCAGTCATTGAAGCAATTGCAATTTATCATAACATCGGAAAGAGTCAATTCAAGAGCTTTTCAGCAAGTCCACATACTCAACTATCATTTAGTCTTTCACAATTGCTAACACTCACGCGATACTTATGGGTTCAAAGCTTCAGTCGAACACAAAGAAAGATAGGGGCTTATAGTTTTGCCTCCCAACCTTTTACCTCAAGGGTAATGTCAACAATAATACTTTATGATAACCTACATCCGAGTGGATATATATGTCAGGATCTCTCCAACACATAGTGCTTGCCAAAAGAAAAAATGTAAAAAGGAAAGGTGAAGATCACCATGACTCTTGTATAAGGGTAGAAGATAAAAGTAAAAGATAGGCCCTTCGCAGAGGGAAGCAGAGGTTGTCATGCGCTTTTATGGTTGGATGCACAAAATCTTAATGCAAAAGAACGTAACTTTATATTGCCGCTTGTGATAAAGACCTTTATTATGCTGTCCGTCGCTTTTATTTCTTCCATATCACAAGTTCGTATAAAGCTTATTTTCTTCACACTAATAGATCATACAAATTTAGAGACCAATTTTTATTGCTTGCACCGATGACAACTTACTTGAAGGATCTTACTCAATCCATAGGTAGGTATGGTGGACTCTCAATGCAAAACTGGGTTTAGGGATGTTTGGAAGAACAAGTAGTATCTCTACTTGGTGCAAAGAATTTGGCTAGCATGAGAAGGAAAGGCAAGCTCAACATGTTGGAGGATCCATGACAACATAACTTCTATTCGGATATAAGAAAACATAAACCATTATGTTGTCTTCCTTGTCCAACATCAACTTTTTAGCATGTCATATTTTAATGAGTGCTCACAATTACAAAAAGATGTCCAAGATAGTATATTTATATGTGAAGCCTCTCTTGCTTTATTACTTCCTATTAATTGCAACAATGGCCAAAACTATGTTTGTCAACTCTCAACAACTTTTATTCATCATACTCTTTATATGTGAAGTCATTACTCTCCATAAGATCATTATGTGGTCTTTTTATTTATTTTTATTCCTTTCTTTTATTTAATTCCCTCAAGATCATAGCAAGAAAGCAAAGCCCTCAACTCAAAACTACTCTTTATTATATATATAACTCACGGACTCGATTACATAGATAGAGATCAAAAGAAAACTCAAAGCTAGATCATACTAAAACTTTATTCTACTAGATCAAGATATAACCAAAATGATCAAACTAAGAAAAAAGATAAAGGTAAAGGTGTGATGGTGATACTATACCGGGGCACCTCCCCCAAGCTTGGCAGTTGCCAAGGGGAGTGCCCATACCCATGTTTTTAGATCTCTTTCTTCGGCGGTGGTGATGATGGAGTTGTTGATGATGAAAGAATTTTATCCCCCGTCTTCCAAGGCATAGGTTCACCATCGTAAAAAGATGAACGAGTCTCCGGGATCCTCAAATCTGCAGCCAAACTCATCCTCTTAAATCTGTATTCATACTCATAGTTTTGGTTTTGCAGGTCATAGATCTGGGCTTGGAGATGCTCGATTTTCTCATGAAGCTTGAAGATGGCCTCCCCAATGTTCTCGGCATCCAGCTTGTGACCACTAGTAAATTCAGCGATCATCATGTGGTTGGCGTTGAGTCCGCGTTCCACCATCCCTTGGCACTTGAAGACTTGCCGCTCCACTTCTTCGAGCCTTGTCTTCACGCTTCTGGTCTTCTTTGGCCCTTCAGTATCGCGGATGTGCAGCACCCCCTCATGCATCTCAACGGTTTGAGGGTGTTGCAGCACCTCCGCGAGATAAGGGTTGATGACCTTCTCAAAAAACTTGTCCTTCGGGGCGCTTGGAGACGTCTTGGCTATCTGGATCTGTAAGAAAAACAGCTCAAAACAAAGACAGGAGATATTGCCATGGTACGGTGGTTAAAACCTTCGGGAGATTATATAATGAATTTTTACCGACCAAAAGAAGTATTGTGCAAGAAAACGAAGTCCAGAGGGCACACGAGGTGGCCACAAGGCAGGGGGGCGCGCCCAGGGGGGTAGGGCGCGCCCTCCACCCTTGTGGTCTCCTCGTGCAACTTTCGGACTACTTTTAATTTTCCTAATTTTTTAAATATTCCAAAATGGAGAAAAATTGCCATGAGAACAGTTTTGGAGTCGGTTTACTTACCGCACCACATACCTATTCCTTTTCGGAGTCTGAAACATTCTGGAAAGTGTCCCTTATGTACTCCTCCGGTGTTACGGTGTCAATTATATTGGTCTCAACATTTATGGGATTACCTGAGATATAATGTTTGATTCTTTGAACGTTTACCACCTTCGGATTTGTACCTTCGGCGTTGTTGATTTTTATGGCACCGGAATGATAGACCTCCTCGATAATGTAAGGACCTTCCCATTTAGAGAGAAGCTTTCCTGCAAAAAATCTTAAACGAGAGTTGTATAGCAAAACGTGATCACCTACATTAAACTCACGCTTTTGTATCCTTTTGTCATGCCATCTTTTAACTTTTTCTTTAAACAACTTGGCATTCTCATAGGCTTGGGTTCTCCATTCATCAAACAAGCTTATGTCAAATAACCTCTTCTCACCGGCAAGTTTGAAATCATAGTTGAGCTCTTTAATAGCCCAATATGCCTTATGTTCTAGTTCAAGAGGTAAGTGACATGCTTTTCCATAAACCATTTTGTAAGGAGACATACCCATAGGATTCTTATAAGCAGTTCTATAAGCCCATAATGCATCATCAAGTTTCTTAGACCAATTCTTTCTAGACCTATTAACAGTCTTTTGCAAAATCAATTTAATCTCTCTATTGCTCAATTCTACTTGACCACTAGACTGAGGATGGTATGGAGATGCAATTCTATGGTTCACATCATATTTAGCAAGCATTTTACAGAAAGCACCATGAATAAAATGTGAACCACCATCAGTCATCAAGTATCTAGGGACTCCAAACCTTGGAAAAATAACTTCTTTAAGCATCTTAATAGAAGTGTTATGATCAGCACTACTAGTTGGAATAGCTTCTACCCACTTAGTAACATAATCAACAACAACTAAAATATGTGTATACCCATTAGAGGAAGGAAAAGGTCCCATATAATCAAAGCCCCAAACATCAAATGGTTCAATAACAAGTGAATAATTCATAGGCATTTCCTGACGTCTACTAATATTGCCAATTCTCTGGCATTCATCACAAGACAAGACAAACTTACGGGCATCCTTGAAGAGAGTAGGCCAATAAAACCCAGATTGCAATACCTTGTGCGCAGTTCTATCTCCAGCATGGTGTCCTCCATAAACTTCGGAGTGGCACTTGCGTAGGATCTGTTCCTGTTCATGCTCAGGTACACAACGTCTAATAACACCATCTACTCCTTCTTTATAAAGGTGTGGGTCATCCCAAAAGTAATGTCTAAATCATAGAAAAACTTTTTCTTTTGCTAGTATGTGAAACTAGGTGGTATAAATTTAGCAACAATGTAATTAGCATAATCAGCATACCATGGAGTATTACGAGAAGCATTTATGACAGCTAATTACTCATCAGAAAAGCTATCATCAATAGGCAGTGGGTCATCAAGAACATTCTCTAACCTAGACAAGTTGTCTGCAACGGGGTTCTTAGCTCCCTTTCTATCAATAATATGCAAACCAAATTCTTGTAGCAAGAGAACCCATCTAATAAGTCTAGGTTTAGCATCTTTCTTTTCCATAAGATATTTAATAGTAGCATGATCAGTGTGAACAGTTACTTTGGAATCAACAATATAAGATCTGAACTTATCACAAGTAAATACAACTGCTAAAAATTCTTTTTTAGTAGTAGCATAATTTCTCTGGGCACTGTCTAGAGTTTTACTAGCATAATGAATAACATTCAATTTCTTATCAACTCTTTGCCCTAGAACAGCACCAACAGCATAATCACTAGCATCACACATAATTTCAAAGGGTAAATTCCAATCAGGTGGCTGAACAATAGGTGCAGAAATCAAGGCTTTCTTAAGTATTTCAAATGCTTCTACACAATCATCATAAAAAACAAAAGGAACATCTTTTTGCAAGAGATTAGTGAGCGGCCTAGAAATTTTAGAGAAGTCTTTAATAAACCTCCTATAGAAACCAGCATGACCAAGAAAACTTCTTATACCTTTGATATCTTTAGGACACAACATCTTTTCAATAGCATCTAGTTTAGCTTTATCAACTTCAATACCTCTTTCAGAAATTTTATGCCCCAAGACAATACCTTCATTAACCATAAAGTGGCACTTTTCCCAATTCAAGACAAGATTAGTTTCTTCACATCTCTGCAAAACTCGATCAAGGTTGCTTAAGCAATCATCAAAAGAAGTTCCGTAAACGGAGAAATCATCCATGAAAACCTCAACAATCTTTTCACAAAAATAAGAGAATATAGCAGTCATACATCTTTGAAAGGTAGCATGTGCATTGCATAAACCAAAAGGCATACGTCTATAAGCAAGGTACCAAAAGGGCAAGTAAAAGTGGTCTTTTCCTGATCATCTTTTGACACATGTATTTGAGAAAAACCAGAATAACCATCTAGAAAGCAAAAATGTGTATGTTTGGATAGCCTTTCTAGCATTTGATCAATAAAAGGTAGAGGGTAATGATCTTTTCTAGTAGCTTTGTTTAATTTGCGAAAATCAATTACCATTCTATAACCTGTAACAATTCTTTGTGGGATTAATTCATTCTTATCATTAGGAACAACAGTAATACCTCCCTTCTTAGGGACACAATGAACATGACTTACCCATCTACTATCAGCAATAGGATAAATTATACCCGCCTCCAGAAGCTTTAGCATTTCATTTCTTACCACTTCTTTCATCTTAGGATTTAACCATCGCTGATGATCAACAACTGGTTTAGCATCATGTTCCAAATTAATTTTGTGCTGACATAGAGTGGGACTAATGCCCTTAAGATCATCAAGAGTATATCCAATAGCGGCACGGTGCTTCTTCAGAGTTTTCAATAATTTCTTTTCTTTATGCTCTGAAAGGTTAGTACTAATAATAACAGGATATATCTTCTTTTCATCAAGATAAGCATATTTCAGAGTATCAGGTAATTGTTTAAGCTCAAACACGGGATCACCCTTGGGTGGAGGAGGATCCCCAAGGATTTGAACATGAAAATTGTGTTTCAAAACAGGCCCTTGATTAAAGAATGTTTCATCTATTTCCCTTCTTTCATTCGTAAACATATCATTTTCGTGGTCTAGCAAATATTGTTCTAAAGGATCAGTAGGAGGCACGACAATAGAAGCAAGACCAATAATTTCATCCTTACTAGGCAATTCTTTATCATGGGGTTGTCTACGAAATTTAGAGAAATTAAAATCATGTGACATATCCCCTAAACCAATAGTAACAATATCTTTCTCACAGTCTATCTTAGCATTAACAGTATTCAAGAAAGGTCTACCAAATATAATGGGACAAAAATCATCTTGTGGGGAAGCAAGAACAAGAAAATCAGTAGGGTATTTTATTTTCCCACACAAGACTTCAACATCTCTAATAATCCTAATTGGTGATATAGTATCTCTATTGGCAAGCTTAATAGTGACATCAATATCTTCTATCTCAGCAGGTGCAATATCATTGATAATTTCTTGATATAAGGTATAAGGAATTGCACTCGCACTAGCACCCACATCACATAAGCCATGATAACAATGATCTCCAATTTTAACAGAAACAACAGGCAAGCCAACAACAGGTCTATGTTTATCTTTAAATATCAGGTTTAGCAATTCTAGCAGCTTCATCATAGAAATAAATAACATGCCCATCAATATTATCGACCAAGAGATCTTTAACCATAGCAATACTAGGTTCAACTTTAATTTGTTCAGGGGGTGTAGGTGTTCTAGTATAACTCTTACGAACCACAGTTGAAGCTTTAGCATGATCCTTTATTCTAACAGGAAAAGGTGGTTTCTCAATATAAGCAGTAGGAATAATAGGATCAACATTATAAGTAATAGTTTCTTCTTCAACTTTAATAGGTTCTACTACTTTCACTTCAATGGGAGGATGATATTTAAACCACTTCTCCTTAGGGAGATCAACATGAGTAGCAAATTATTCACAGAAAGAAGCTACTATCTCAGAGTCAAGTCCAAATTTAGTGCTAAAATCACGAAAAGCATCGGTATCCATAAAAGATTTAACACAATCAAACTTAAGGTTTATACTTAACTCCTTACCTTCGTTGAGTTCCCAATCTTCAGAGTTGTGTTTAATTATTTCCAATAAATCCCATTTGAATTCAATATCCTTCTTCATAAAAGAACCAGTACAAGAAGTATCAAGCATGGATCGATCATTATGAGAAAGCCGAGCATAAAAATTCTGAATAATAATTTCTCTTGAGAGCTCATGATTGGGGCATGAATATAACATTGACTTAAGCCTCCCCCAAGCTTGAGCGATACTTTCTCCTTCACGAGGCCAAAAATTATATATATAATTCCGATCACGATGAACCAGATGCATAGGATAAAACTTCTGATGAAATTCCAATTTCCATCGGTTGTAGTTCTAAGATCCAATATCATCACAGAGCCTAAACCATGTCAATGCCTTTCTCTTAAAAGATAAAGGGAAGACCTTCTTCTTGACAACATCCTCGGGCAAACCTGCAAGCTTAAATAATCCACAAACTTCATCCACATAGATTAGTTGCATATCGGGATGTAATGTTCCATCTCCTGCATAAGGATTAGCTAGCAGTTTCTCTTATCATACCCGAAGGAATTTCATAATAAATATTTTCAGTAGGTGCAGTAGGTTAAGGAGCAACTCTTTGCTCTTCCGTTTGAGGTGAAGATACCCCGAACAAGCCTCTCAAAGGATTATTTTCCATAGTAACAAGTGACAGTAAATTTCAGCACACTATATAAATGTTTCCTTACCAAAGGCGCTTCACTCCCCGGCAACAACGCCAGAAAAGAGTCTTGATGACCCACAAGTATAGGGGATCTATCATAGTCCTTTTGATAAGTAAGAGTGTCGAACCCAACAAGGAGCAGAAGGAGATGACAAGCGGTTTTCAGCAAGGTATTCTCTGCAAGCACTGAAATTATCGGTGACAGATAGTTGTATGATGAGATAATTCATAACGGGTAACAAGTAACAAAAGTAAACAAGGTGCAGCAAGGTGGCCCAATCCTTTTTGTAGCAAAGGACAAGCCTGGACGAACTCTTATATAAAGCAAAGCGCTCCCGAGGACACGTGGGAATTGTTGTCAAGCTAGTTTTCATCATGCTCATATGATTCGCGTTCGTTACTTTGATAATTTGATATGTGGGTGGACCGGTGCTTGGGTGCTGCCCTTCCTTGGACAAGCCTCCCACTTATGATTAACCCCTCTCGCAAGCATCCGCAACTATGAAAGAAGAATTAAGATAAATCTAACCATAGCATGAAACATATGGATCCAAATCAGCCCCTTACGAAGCAACACATAAACTAGGGTTTAAGCTTCTGTCACTCTAGCAACCCATCATCTACTTATTACTTCCCAATGCCTTCCCCTAGGCACAAGTCATGGTGAAGTGTCATGTAGCCGACGTTCACATAACACCACTAGAGGAAAGACAACATACATCTCATCAAAATATCGAACGAATACCAAATTCACATGATTACTTATAACAAGACTTCTCCCATGTCCTCAGGAACAAACGTAACTACTCACAAAGCATATTCATGTTCATAATCAGAGGAGTATTAATTATCATTAAGGATCTGAACATATGATCTTCCACCAAATAAACCGACTAGCATCAACTACAAGGAGTAATCAACACTACTAGCAACCCACAGGTACCAATCTGAGGTTTTGAGACAGAGATCGGATACAAGAGATGAACTAGGGTTTGAGAGGAGATGGTGCTGGTGAAGATGTTGATGGAGATTGACCCCCTCTCGATGAGAGGATCGTTGGTGATGATGATGGCTTCGATTTCCCCCTCCCGGAGGGAAGTTTCCCCGGCAGAACAGCTCTGCCGGAGCCCTAGATTGGTTCCGCCCAAGTTCCACCTCGAGGAGGAGGCGCTTCACCCCGAAAGCTTCCTTCTGATTTTTTCCAGGTCAAAACACACCATATAGCAGAAGATGGGCATCGGGGGCCTGCCAGGTGGCCCACAAGGCAGGGGACGCGCCTAGGGGGTAGGGCGCGCCCTCCACCCTTGTGGATGGCTGGTGGCCCCCCTCTGGTGCTTTCTTCGCCCAATATTTTTTATTAATTCCAAAATGACTCTCCGTGAAGTTTCAGGACTTTTGGAGTTGTGCAGAATAGGTCTCTAATATTTGCTCCTTTTCCAGTCCAGAATTCCAGCTGTCGGCATTCTCCCTCTTCATGTAAACCTTATAAAATAAGAGAGAAAAGGCATAAGTATTGTGCTATAATGTGTAATAACAGCCCATAATGCAATAAATATTGATATATAAGCATGATGCAAAATGGACGTATCAATGAACATGACCCCGTGGAGGCTGGATGAACAGTAGCCAGTGGAGGCTGGATGAATAGTAGCCCGTGGATGAACAGTTGCTGGTGGAGGCTGGAGGAAGTCAATGGTGGATGAACAGCAGCCCGTGGAGGTTGGAGCGAGGTAGTAGACGGTGGATGAGCATGACCCTATTTCGACCATAGACGCTCGAACAGAAGTCCGTTTCCTCCGTTTTGCGGTACGCCACACCCTCCCGATCAACATGACCTCGTTTTGACTGTAGGCACTCGAACAGAAGTCCATTTCCTCCGTTTTGAGGTACGCCAGACCCTTCCCGATGAACAGGACCCCGTTTTGACCATACGCGGTCGAACAAAAGGCCGTTTCCTCCATTCTGCGGTACGCCAGAACTCGTTTCGGCTATTCCGTCCAAGCCGGTTGACTCCCGATGAATAGGACGTATTCCGACCCAATCGGTTGCCTCTCGATGAAGACGACACTGTTTCCTCCGTTTCGACCCAGCCGGTTGGTTGCTGATGAACAGGACGCCATCGCTGTATACGTTCGAGACCCCGCCCGTATGTACGTACATAGCCGTATTTACTTTCCTGTAGCGTGGATGTACGTACATGTACACGATATAGAGGGGACCGCGTGACATGCTATGTCGGCGGCTCTACTACGACACATGCTGCTCCTTACTCGGCCACGGTTCATCGGTGCAGAGAGGCCGATCGACCAGTATGTACGTACACATTTGAGACCAGACAGACAACCCTACGCACGGTTCGACCGTGTGGGTCCCAGCTATCAGGGAGGATAAGTAGGTACTTTCTTGCGTGCGAAGATATAGCTGGTGGTCCTAGCTGTCAGGGGGAAGAATCATTTTTTTGCCCCTAATATGGACACACTTCCTTGCATGCCAAGATGTAGCTGGTGGGTCCCAGCTGTCAGGGGGGAACATTTTTTTTTGCAAAATACAAAGGCCCTTCTGGTGGGTCCCCGCTCTCAGGTGGAGGAATCATTATTTTGCGCGTAATAAGGAGGCACTTCCTTGATGCGGCCGTGGACCCAGCTGTCAGCCTCTCCACGTACAGTCCTCTTCTGATGAAAGTCGCTCCTTGACCACGTTGACCATGCCGCGCCGAGACCACCAAGGCGGTGGATGACGACGAGGCCTAGGAAGGGAATGACCTGGAGCCAGTGAAGACTCGGCAGTTGTTTCCCACGTGGAGGGGAGTGCAAGGGTTTACTGGTTCGGCTGCTGTCACCGGAGAATAACAGGAGGTCTGGGTGAGTACAGGGATGGCCAGACCAACGATGGGAGTAGGGTGGGGTGGTGAGGCCTGCGCGGCAGCATAGCCGGCCATGGGAGGCCGGATCAGGCAGTCCCGTCGGCGTTGGTTTCGTCGGCTGGAGCAGGAAGATCAGAGATTGAAGAAGCACGACGGCCGTTGGATGGACATCCAACAGTCACTGCTCTGGTGTGTCGACTAAGTTGGCACGGCCAAGCGTACGCGTCAACCTAGTAGGCCCACAAGTCAGCCTCAAATATGTGGAAAACAACATAAAACCCATCTGCCATTATTTCTAATAAATTTACAGCCCATTTGCTAATTCTTAAGGATTTTGTTGAAGCCCAAATTCTTTTTGTTAGCATTACAACCCATATTCTGGCCATGGTTAAAAAAATTAACGAATTTTGCATATTTCGGTGCGGTCCAAACTGTTTTTAATCCCAAAATTTCGAGTAACATTCAAACTAATTTAAAAAATAAATTTATATCAATTTAAAATCCAACATAATTTTCCCCGCAAAAAAACAATCAAATTTGAAATATCGAAATCCTAAAAAACGATTATTGAAACTAATTGCCGGTTTGCTATGTTTTTAAAATTTACAGCCCATTTCTTACTACTTATAGCCCATTTTCTGGGCAAGCGAATACATCCCTCTCATCTTGAAAGATTTGCAGCCCAGCAGGGCTGAGAAAAGCAAGTAGGCCTCCGTTGGGTATTCTTTAAAAAAATAGAACTAGGTTAGCCATTTTCAGAAAGAAAAAATGACAACTGGACTTATCATGTGGTAAACATAAAATAAAAGCCTGGGCTAGACGGGCCACAGCCCCCGCACAGCACCATTGATACCTGCTTCGTCTCTTAAACTAAATAACAACTGCGCAATCTGCTGAGTCCTAGTGTCAGCCGCTCGCTGTGTAATTCTCTCGTTTATTGACTACGTTGACAATGGCGTGTGATGTCTACTACACAACTTGTTATTGTAGACTCGTGTTGGGCCTCCAAGCGCAGAGTTTTGTAGGACAGTAGCAAATTTCCTCAAGTGGATGACATAAGGTTTATCAATCCGTGGGAGGCGTAGGATGAAGATGGTCTCTCTCAAACAACCCTCCAACCAAATAACAAAGAGTCTCTTGTGTCCCCAACACACCAAATACAATGGTAAATTGTATAGGTGCACTAGTTTGATGAAGAGATGGTGATACAAGTGTAGTAATGATAGTAGATATTGATTTTTTTGTAATAGGAACAATATTTTTTTTATCATGAACATGAAATATGATAATAACCATTTTATTATTGCCTCTAGGGCATATTTCCAACAAATGAATGGTGGAAATTGTGTTTCGTTCTGATGGCTCTCTTAGAGAGTAAGTGGGGGTGGAGGGGTATACATAGGCTTCACCCAAAGATCCAACCGTTACAAACTTTTGACCCAACTCGGTGACACCGGAGCAAATTCTCGGTGAGACCGACTAGTGTAAAAGATTCGAACATTGGACATCTCGGTGAGACCGATCAAAACTCTTCGGACCGACCGAAGTGCAATGGCTAGGGCAAAACCTCATTTCGGTAGTTCCGATCATTTCAACTCGGTAATTCCGAAGTGAAGCGATTTCATCACAAAAACTTGGTCATGCCATCTCGGTGAGATATAGATCCATATCGGTAGAATTGAAAAGTTAGGGTTTGGCTCTGGTAGTGTATATGATCAACTTGGTGAGTCCGGGATAGAGAATTTCGGTGGGACCGAGATGATACTTTAGGGTTTGGACAAATGTGATATGGAGAATGTGGTTGGGGGGTTTTGGAGCAATATCTCTAAGCACTTGAGCAACAAACTCATCATCAGTACCTCATGCCCTTTTAATAGTATTGGCTTTCCTATAGGACTCAATGTGATCTTGAGTCACTTAACAAAAAATGAAGAGTCGTGAAGCTTTGCCAATTCTTGTCCTTAGCATTTTGAAGGGGTCCACATCCTCATGTCCTTGCCATGCCGCTGTTGAACTTAGATGAAATATACTAGATAAAGTTGTTAGTCCAACAATATGTATGTTGACATGAATTACCAAAACCACCAAGGAAGCAAATGTGCTTTCAGACAACCATGGCGAGAGGTTGTGGGGTGTGTCTCCTGTTGGGAAGACAGCTGTGGGGCGTGCCACTGATTGGGGAAGCGCGCCAATGATCGGGAGTTGGGGCGCTTTGGTGACCGAGAGGATTTGGGGTCGGAAGGGAGCGAGGAGAACAAGAAGAGCCACTAGATTTTACTCCGTCACCAAGAGGTCGAGTATATTTACTCCTGGATAGGAGGATGAGTGAGATCGGTTAGAGGAGTAAAATCAAAATTTTACTTTTACTCCTCTATAGCCTTTTAGGGGATCGGCTAGAGTTGGCCTAATATACAGTGGCGGAGCTAGGAAAAACGAGTGAAGGGGGGGGGGTATTCTTAATCCTTGTTGGGAGGGCTAGCCCACTAAATTACACAATTTTAGCTGCCAATAATCATCTATTCACATGCATATTAGGCCTAATGCAGTGTTGTTAGGGGGGGCCAGGGCCCCTGCTAGTCCCCTGTCTCCGCCACTGCTAAGGACATCTCTAACTGATCCCCTATCCGGCGCTAAGAAAGGATAAATTTGGTTATCCTCCCTTACACCGCACCTAGCCAAAGTACTAAAACCTATAAGGGAGGATAAATTATCCTCCACCGCCCAAAACCCCCCAATCTCCCTAAATATGCTTGCGCCGCGCGCGGCTGAGTAAAACTCCCGCTGGGACTATCCCGTCGCAGCTGCCACCCCTTCCGCAGCTGCCACCGATGACCGACCCAACGGCCAAAATGGAGAGCCAGGACTGTTCCGCCACCCCGCCGGCCACCTCCGTCGGCTTGTCGCCGCCGGAAACCACCCCCGTGCCGAAGAAGAGCTTGGGGATAAGAAAAAGTCCAGCGGGTTAAAGCTCCGGCTCCAACTACGGCAAAGGCCGTTGGGGTGGCGAGTGCCTCTCCGGTGATGGCCCACCGCTCCCGACGGTGCCAAAGAGCTTGAAAGCCGATGACGGGGGCATCGGCCCTAGCCGAGGAGGCGGCGAGGAGGAAGAAGAAAAAGTCAACTCCGGTATCCCATCCACGGCCGACAGCACTTGCCGCGTCTCCAGTGACACCCACTGGCACAGCTCCGGCGCGTCCGGCGCCGGCAGCCGGCAAGAAAGCTCGTGGCTGCCAAGTGCTTGATGTAATGCGTACAAGGTAAAAAACCATCTTCAACATTTTGACCAATAGGTGATTGCTGGTAGCCGGTGGTGATGTAGTTTCTTTGTTTCGTTGTCGTAGTGCGGAGATGAACACGACCACCAACAATTTGGAGGCTAATTTTTGGTCCATCATTGGCCACCACCTCCTCGGTCTCCTCCTCTTCCTCGGCCTCCTCTTCATCATCGTCCACCTCCTCTTTCTCCATGTCTTGGGCCGCCTCCGAATGATGCCAAATGGAGTCGCAGTTGGGCTCATCAAGAAAGTATTGTGAGCTCACTCGTGGGGAGATCTTGACCCAAGTGGAAGCATCTCTTCGGAATGGTGGTGGTAGTGGTGGTGATGGTGGCCGAGAGGATGGTGGTGGTGGTGGTGCCCGAGAGAATGGTGGTGGTGATGATGGCTGAGAAGATGGTGGTGGTGTTTTCTTCTCCGAGGACCTTGTTTGAGTGGTGGTGGCCGAGGGGGTGGTGGTGCATGCCATTGAGTAGCTCGACCACAACATATACATGCTATATTTGTGGTGATTTTGGATCAAACATTGTGTTTGAAGTGATGCCTTTTGGGTGAACTATGCATGTTTTTATTTGAAAATCGCAATGATGAAACTATATCTTATGACGATTTTTGTTATGCATGTTTGAATTTCAATGTTTTAATGATGTATATTGTGAAGTGTGTTGAAGTTCATGCGGCTAGGTGTGGCTAAAAAAAAAGACTATGCAACTTTTTTACTCCACTAAGTTTAGGAGATCGGCTAGGGGCGGCCACCTATAGACGAGGATAATTTTCCTCCATTAACTTTACTTGGCCGGATACTCCATTAACTTTTAGTGATTGGTTAGAGTTGCCCTAATATATGATATTATACACTACAGAGGTAGTCTTATACATTATTATTATATGTATGATACTCCCTCCGTCCCTAAATATAAGTCTTTGTAGAGATTTCACTATGGACAACATACGGATGTATATAGATACATTTTAGAGCATAGATCCACTCATTTTGCTCTGTATGTAGTCCATAATGAAATCTCTACGAAGACTTATATTTAGGAACGGAGGGAGTACTTATGAAATTCTCGGCTACGGGCAGCCTGAGTATCTAGTACTGCTAACATGGTTGGTCGGCTTAAGATTCCGCCATATATAAAACCATGCAAGGCAGTGTACCATAGGTACGTACCTCTCATTGGCCAAATGTATACGTTAATAATATTTGGGTTCAGCTGGATCCTGCAGTGCAATGGTCCTGTTCTGCATAACTACAAGTCGATCGATCGATCGATCGTGCAGTCACAAAACTCTCTTGATTAACTAGCGACGATCGATCTTATCATCATTGGTCAATGTAATAGGTACATGGCATCATATATCGGGCCAGTTCTTCTGGGAGACCCCTCCCAGCTTATTCAGAATCTCCACTCCATATTTTTTGTACAATCCCTAGGAGGGGAGCGATTCTGGGAGAATCGTCCAAAAAAACCGGCCCATCATATGGATCCAAGTCTATCCATCTCGACAAGCAAAGCGCGCTCATACCCCGGCCGGTGCCTTGCCACACGTATATAAGATTAAAATTAATTAGCATAATAGTTTTTTAGGGAATCAGCATAATAGTTCATCTTTGGGTTCAGCTGGATCGTGCAGTGCGGTGATCCTTTTTTTTTTAAAGGAGGATGTACCTCCGGCCTCTGCATCTGGACGATGCATGCAACCATTTTATTAATTATTCATAAAGTCCTTACAAGGTAAATACGACGTCAAGGTTATACAATTGCTGATCATCTCTGCATTACTTCTAATCGGTTCTGTTATTTAACTTTTTCCTTTTTTCTGATTTCAAACCCAGACCAAGCCCGAGACAGATTCTGTAGCTAGGAGCTAGGTTCAGCTAGATAGCTCGTTTAATTACCTTCAGGTAATCAGTTTGCTGCCTACATCTCACTGTTTGCTGGAGAAACAGTTGAATATGGTTGAGCGAGCAGAGCGCATGCAATTCGTGCATGTTCATGCGTGGAAGCATGAAACATGATTAGAGCAGAGGTCGATGGTGATTGACTAGCCAGGGTTCGTCAGCATCAATATATTAGCTAGCCCACTGATTGGAATGGCTAATGATCATACTCCCATTGCTAGATTTTTTGTCAGCATCCAAGTTAATTAAGCCCTGCTAATAGGTGGTTTGATTCCTATACCAGCCAATGGACTTAGGAAGATGCACGGGTTCATCGATGATGTGACATGCTGATTTTCTTTTCAAACTAGATGATGACATGCATGATGATCATGTTAGGTTGATCTCTCCCGTGTGGGCCCAACGGCCCACCGGACCCCTGATCCGCGCCCTGATCGGGGGCGCCCAACCCATTATGGTTGGTGGGCCCCTGTCACGCAGCGCTATATAAAGAGGTGGGGGCCGGCGGCACGCAGTACGAGGTTCACCGCGTTGCCAGGCTCCCCACCGAAACACCCGACCCGATCTAGGTCTAGCGCTGACAGTGACGGGAAGCTCCGCCGCCGCCACTGCCCACACATCGCCGCCACCACCACCTCTCCATCTCTCTGACGTTGCCGCCGTCACCATCTCACCATGGTCACCGGCGGGAGCACCTCAAGTGCAGGAGAAGGTAATACCTATCACTATTGTTGCCGGAATCCTAGCCTACACGATCTTGTGGTTCTATCAATGGTATCAGCCAGAGATTGGTTAAGGTTTTTCGGTACAAAACAGAAAAGAACCCCCCCCCCCCCCCCCCAAAGAACCCTAGCTGGGTAGAGAAACAAAAAAAAAGCACAAAGATCACCGGAGGAGGCCCTCGGGCTCGCCGGCAAAGTGCGCCGCCACACCGGCCGCGCCAGTTCCTCTCGATCCGAACGGGCATCGGCAAGCCGAGCCGTTCGGACGAAGAACCACCCTGCAAAGGGCAAAGTGGGCACCGCAGCCACGCCGTTCGACGGCGGCGCGCTTCCGCTAAGGGAAACGCGTCACCGGCGAAGGGGACGCTACGGCGCCACGGATCGTCGTCGTCCATCAGGCGCAGAGGAGAAGAGGGGGCTCTCCCGTGTCTCTCTCTCTCTCTGTTGCAGTGGCGGAAGAAAAGAAAGAAGGAGAAACGGAAAGAAGGGCTCGCGCGGCGCGGTGGCCGAACGACGCCGTCGCCGGCGGCCAGGCGCGGCGCGGTGGCCCGGGCGTGCGGGACAGAGCTAGCTGCAGGAGAGAGTCGAAAGGGGAGGAGGAGAAACAGAATGGGGGCTAGGGTTCGATCGGGGCGACCGGGCGCGCTGGTTTTGATCCGGCGAAATCGGTGCTAGACCGTTCGATCACGATCGACGGCTCCGATCCAAACCCTAGTCCAGAGCGGGCCTTTTGGGCCGAAAGTGGCAGAGGCCGGCAGCAGCGGCGCGGGCGCGCGCGCTGGGCCGAGGCTGCAGCTGCGAGCGGCCCAGGCAGGGTCGAGGCGGCTGGCGCGGCGCGACATGCAGTAGGCAGGCCGCGGTCCGGGCTGCAGATTCTCTGTTACTTTTTACAGTGCAGATTTTTTCTTTTTAATAGTTATTGTCCAGATTTTGGGCAGATTTCAAATAGTTTTTTTTTCTATACAAAATTTTCCAACGAAAATTTTGTTTAGAAAATAGAAAAGACATAGCAAATGTTTTCTGCAAAGAATAATAGAAAAGTTTCTGGAAATAAAAATAGAAAATTTTCAGAAAAAGAAAGTTCATGACTTTTACAAAGAAAATAATAAAGTTCATGAATTTTTATTTCGTCAAAGAAAAGTTTCTATAAAGAGTAAAAAGTTCATGATTGTTTATTCATGTTTTTCCGCTGCGTAAATAATTAATAGTGCTCTTTTACAAGGAAAATAAAAGTTTAGATAGAATTAAGTTTTTTAAGAGCATGTTAAAGTGATTATTAAAATGAATGTGATTATGTTATTTTTATGACCAACGTTGGTAATAACATGATCATGTTTTATTATTGAATTTAAAGGTGCATTTATTTCTAATATTTTGCCCAATGGTAATATAGAATTAATTGCATAGACAATTGTATGTTTAATTTGACCAACGTTAGATTAATGCATATAATTGTTATACTGATCTCACTTAAATTGTGATTTCAGGAGGCTTCCACTTGATGAGTTGCCTAAAAGATGTTCCGACACTCAGAGGTGACAACTACACTGAGTGGAGGAAGAAAGTAGAACTGACATTTGTCTGTGCTGAGCTGGACTGGGTTGTGGACACTCCACAGCCAGTCAGACCTACAGAGCCAGTAAGAGAGGCCACTGATGATGATGCTGCGTGGGATAAAAAGAGGGGGGATTATGCTCCTGTGGAGATGTTATACTCCATAGAAAACCAAAAGTGGGTCAATGCAAACAAAAAGTGCATGGCATTTATAAAGAATACAATTGAGAGCACCATTGTGGGCTCCATTGCAGAGTGCACTTCCGCAGGGGAGTTGCTTACAAAGATAAAGAGCCAGTTCACCGGCTCTTCAAAGATATATGCCACCCAGGTGTTAAAGCAACTGGTGACAGAACACTACACTGGTAGTGGTCATGGAATTAGAGAGCACATCCTCAGGATGAGCAATATGGCAGCAAAGCTAAAGCCCATGGATGAGGATCTGGAGATCAAACCAAAGCTCCTGGTCCACCTGGTCATGGCTTCACTGCCAAAGGAGTTTGAAACCTTTGTTGTAAACTACAATATGTCACCTGGAACATGGGAAATTGAAAAAACAATAGCAATGTGTGTCCAAGAAGAGGACAGACTCAAAGCCTCACATGGTGGTTCACTCAACTATGTGAAGGAGAACAAGAAAAAGAATTACAATCAAATCAGCAAAGGTTCTCCCTCAAAGCCACATGGTAAAGCCCCATATCAGCATCAGCAGAAGCCTTTCCCAGTGGACAAAGACACTTGTCTCCACTGTAAGAAGACTGGGCACTACAAGAAAGACTGCCCTGATTGGCTGAAGTCCTTAATGGCAAAGCAAGGTAACAACATTGTTTCCTTAGTAAATGAATCCTTGTACACACAGTTTCCGAAATCTACTTGGTGGATTGACTCAGGAGCAACTGTTCATGTTGCAAATTCTTTACAGGGATTCCATTCGACCCGGACTATGCAAAGAAGAGAAAGAGGCATTGAAGTAGCAAATGGAATTCAAGCGGAAGTTGAAGCTGTCGGCGACATCTCCTTGGAGTTAGCTAATGGATTCAAGCTTCTACTTAGAGATGTTTTATTTGTTCCATCATGTCATAGGAACTTAATTAGTGTTTCTTGTTTGGACAAAGATAATTATGAATGTTATTTTGGACATGGCAAGTGTGCCATATGGTTAAATAATGCTTATGTGGGTGATGCTTTACTACACGATGAGCTTTATTTGTTATCACTTCGTGAAAAAGTTTATTCTGTATGCAATGTGAAAGAACAAGTTTCCGCGTCGAATAAAGAACAAAAGAAAAGAAAGAGAACATTCGACTCATCGAAATTATGGCACTGTCGCTTGGGCCATATTTCCAAGGGGAGAATAGAAAGACTCGTTAAAAGAGAAATTCTTCCTCCGTTAGAATTCTCAGACTTAGAACAATGCATAGATTGCATTAAAGGAAAGTATGTAAAACAAATCAAAAAAGGTGCAATCCATAGCATAGGCACACTAGAAATCATATACACTGACATTTGTGGACCATTTCCGGTGAAAAGTGTGGATGGATATGACTCGTTCATAACATTCATAGATGACTACTCTCGCTATGGATATATTTATCCAATCAAAGAAAGATCTGAAGCGTTGGATAAATTTAAAATATTCAAAGCTGAAGTTGAAAATCAGCATGATAAAAGAATAAAGATAGTAAGGTCCGACCGTGGGGGAGAGTACTACGGTCGGCACACTCCATATGGCCAAGTCCCTGGACCTTTTGCAAAGTTCTTGCAGGAGACTGGCATAGTAGCCCAGTATTCAATGCAGGGCGAGCCTCAGCAAAATGGAGTAGCTGAAAGGCGCAACCGTACACTTATGGATATGGTGCGCAGCATGATGAGTTACTCAACCTTGCCATTGGGATTATGGATGGAGGCGCTTAAAACCGCCATTCACATTCTCAACAGAGTACCAAGCAAGTCGGTGCCCAAAACACCGTACGAGCTATGGACAGGAAGAGTGCCCTCCCTACAACACTTCAGGGTGTGGGGGTGCTCTGCTGAGGCCAAAATGTTTAATCCAAACATTGCAAAGTTAGATCCCAAAACAGTGAGTTGCCACTTCATTGGCTATCCAGACAGATCAAAGGGTTTTCGTTTCTACTGTCCAGACAGATATACAAAGTTTGTAGAAACAAGACATGCAGTCTTCTTAGAGGACGAAATGATGAGGGGGAGCTTGGTAGCTCGGAAAATTGATCTTGAGGAGAAGAGGGTGAATGCACCTAATCCGATGATTCAGGAGCCATTTTTCTCACTACCAGTTGCAACTCCACCCATGACAACTATGGGGGTAGACCCGGAACCTGTCCGTCAGGAGCCGACTGAACCCGTTGTTGAGCATGAAAGGGAGGTGCAAAAGCAAATTTTAGAAGAAGTGCCAGAAGTTGAGGCACAGAATGTGCCAGAAACTGAGGCCCTTAGAAGATCGACAAGACACAAAAAGTCAGCTATTTCTACTGATTATAAAGTTTATAACACGGAAATAGTTCATACAGAAAAAGATCCCACCTCATATGAAGAAGCCATGAGAAGCTCTCATTCATCGAAGTGGATGAAGGCAATGGAAGACGAGATGAAATCGATGAGTTCCAAAGATGTTTGGGACTTAGAGGAAATTCCTAAAGGAGCCAAAACAGTAGGCTGCAAATGGGTCTACAAAATTAAGTATGACTCTAAAGGGAATGTAGAAAAGTACAAAGCACGACTCGTGGCAAAAGGATTTACACAAAGAGAAGGGATAGATTACAATGAGACATTTTCTCCAGTCTCATGTAAGGATTCCTTCAGAATCATAATGGCATTAGTTGCTCATTTTGATTTAGAGTTACATCAAATGGATGTAAAGACGACATTTCTCAATGGGGATTTGAAAGAAAATGTCTACATGAAACAACCCAAGGGTTTTATCATGGAAGGCAAGGAAAATATGGGATGCCGCCTGAAGAAATCCATTTATGGATTAAAGCAAGCCTCTGGACAGTGGTATTTAAAGTTTAATCAAACGATTAAAAGTTTTGGATTTAAAGAAAATATTGAGGATAACTACATTTATGCAAAGTTTAAAAATGGGAAATATATTTTCCTAATCTTGTATGTGGATGATATCCTGCTTGCTAGCAGTGATGTTAGTCTACTACAAGAAACAAAGAAGTTCTTATCCTCAAATTTTGACATAACAGATCTTGGTGAAGCATCATATGTTTTGGGCATAGAGATTCACCGAGATAGGAACAATGGAGTCTTAGGACTATCGCAGAAAGCATATTTAGAAAAGGTTCTTCAAAAGTATAATATGCATGCGAGTAAAGCCACACCTGCTCCTATAGTCAAGGGCGATAGTTTTGGGAAATTTCAATGTCCCAAGAACCAGTACGAGATCGATCAAATGAAAGCAGTACCATATGCTTCGGCTGTTGGCAGCTTACAGTATGCACAAGTGTGCACTCGCCCTGACTTAGCTTTTGTCACCGGGGTACTCGGTAGATATCAAGAGAATCCAGGCATTGAGCACTGGAAGATGGTAAAGAAAGCATTGCGTTATGCGCAAGGCACGAAGGACTACATGCTAACATACAGGAGATGTGATTCCCTAGAGATAAAAGGGTATTCAGACGCAGATTTTGCGGGGGACAGAGATGATAGAAAATCCACGTCTGGATACGTATTCACTCTCGCGGGGGGAGCTATTTCATGGAAAAGCTCCAAACAGTCAATAGTTGCATCATCCACGATGTATGCAGAATTCATAGCATGCTTCGAGGCCACGGGGCAGGCGATATGGCTAAAGAAATTTATACCCGACTTGAAAGTGGTAGATTGTATTCACAAACCACTAAAGATGTACTGTGACAACCAGCCCGCAGTATTCTATGCTCACAACAACAAGTCGAGTAATGCTGCCAAAACAATAGAGATAAGGTATTATGTTGTGAAAGATAAAATCCAGGATCAAACTATAAGTCTCGAGCATATAAGGACAAAGGATATGCTTGCGGATCCGCTAACGAAAGGCTTACCACCCAATGTGTTCAAGGAACACTTAGCCGGCATGGGTTTAAGGGAAAGTCTATGATTCCTGGATCATGAGAGGCCCAAAAGGAACAGAATTTGTTTCTGAACAAAACGTATGTTGTAGCTGTATGATTCTATCAGCAATTAAGCTGTGACGATGAAACATGCTCTATGTACCAATATGTGATGAAACAAATAAACTAGAAAGTATAAAGTTAAAAGTAAAAGTTGAGATCAAGGGGGAGAATGTTAGGTTGATCTCTCCCGTGTGGGCCCAACGGCCCACCGGACCCCTGATCCGCGCCCTGATCGGGGGCGCCCAACCCATTATGGTTGGTGGGCCCCTGTCACGCAGCGCTATATAAAGAGGTGGGGGCCGGTGGCACGCAGTACGAGGTTCACCGCGTTGCCAGGCTCCCCACCGAAACACCCGACCCGATCTAGGTCTTGCGCTGACAGTGACGGGAAGCTCCGCCGCCGCCACTGCCCACACATCGCCGCAACCACCACCTCTCCATCTCTCTGACGTTGCCGCCGTCACCATCTCACCATGGTCACCGGCGGGAGCACCTCAAGTGCAGGAGAAGGTAATACCTATCACTATTGTTGCCGGAATCCTAGCCTACACGATCTTGTGGTTCTATCAGATCATATATAAAGCAGAACACAAGTAATCTCTCTGATAATATGCCATTATGATTCTTATTCTTCTACCTTTTCGAGGATATCATGTCACTCACGAGGGGTGAGTACTACCAATGACAGTAATAAATTGAGCAGGAGAAATGAACACCTCTTATTAATCTTCATTGCCGTATCAAGAAGATACAGCTGCAAAAAGGTTTAATCACTGGCCTATGCATAAGAATATGCACGCACCCGAGGTTTTCATCTCCTTGTATAATTTCTTATGCACAATTTTTTCACCTCGAAATGGGTTCTTTTTTGTCAGGTGATTTCTCAGGGAGCAGCGGCAGAATAGTTCGTTTTCCATCCTTTTCAAACTTTTTCTTATGCATGCCTTGTAATGGTCTCAAAATAAAAGAACACAAGTTGCTATTTACATAAGTGCGAATTACTAGTATACGAATTTCTGCCAAAATAAAAAGAAGATAAAACTGTGTATTTTTACAAGCTGGAGTGGCGTGTAGATTAATGGCCCATGGTTTAAGTACACCTCAAGAAGTACAAGGCGAACTCGTTAACTGTTAAACAAGTCCATGACAACTGCGTCAAGTAAATTAAGCTATCCGAAGCTAGGAGACACAGCCCACCCTCCTATTTTACTCCTAATAATACGCCATTTGCTGCTCTGACTTCACAGAGGGGGTGTGGAGAACAGCTCCAACACATAACAATTGTTAGATTTAAAAATGGCATCAAGAAGTTGACCCCATCATTTGTCCCAAGAAATGGAAGCAAATGAGGCTGAATTTGTGTGTATATAACTAGGGGACTGAGCCAGATGCCAAGCAAAGGTAGTACCTAGGAGAGATGGAGAGAGAGATAGAAAGGGAGAAGATGGAGAGGGGCAAGTCTGAGCTGAGGGTGACCATGGAGGAGCTCTGCTTGGTCAGCCCAGGAGATTGTGAAGAACAGGAGCAGGAGCAGCAAGTTAGGTCATCCACCATGGATCTCCTCTGTGTCTCCAAGCAGCTTCTGCATGTCCTTGGTTGGTTACTTAATACTATTTCAGATGCAAAATATATCATGTTATTTATTTCACTTTTTTGTTCAGTAAGAATGGAAGTTCATGAAGATTGAACTGTTCTGTTGTTCTAGAGAAAAAAAAACACCCTTTTTAAGTACTTGTCGATGTTTTTTCCTTTGCGTTGGGACGAATCGTGGAATATTTTCTCTCATGAAGCATGGGAATGAAAATGCCCACCTAGACTGATATGAAACTGAAACTGAAAATTGTAGAAATGAACTTACATTTCTTCAGGGCTACTCTGTTTCAAACCCTCGCTTACCATATCTGTAAATTTAATGTTGAAATAATAAACGCTTTCTTTTTTCAAAGATGAGATTGGGCCAATGTTACTAGTCCTCAGGAAAGACATTCAGCAAAATGTTCAGGTAATTGCTCTTTGTACGAAATCATCTTATTCCCATGTTGCCCTGCATTCTGCATTGCATTTGTTCACATCACTAAGCAACTGAGCATGCCAAATCCTTGTGTTAATTGCGATTATTACAATTATCTATCTTTTGCAGAGACTACAAGATCTCCATGCAAGAGACTCGTCGAAATATGCGACTTTGACAGCGATTGTGATAGAGGAAGTGGAGGAAGGGACCTCAAAGAAGACCAACAGTTGCACCAGGGCTATTATCTGGCTGGCTAGGTAACTTAACTGTACATGGACTTTCCGCTCATATAGCATATGTTCTTGTATACCATATATGTCAATTTTGTTTCAAAACCTTAGTTCTTAGGTGTCGCAAAACGCGTTGGGTTTAGGTCAATGAATTTCTCAGTACATTTGCTGGAGAGATTAATGAAGAACCCAGAGTCAAGCCTGAAAGAGATGGTGGAAGAAGCATACAAAAGCACCCTGAAGCCATTCCATGGATGGATCTCATCAGCTGCTTACAGGGTATGATCAGTTGACATACGGCTTTCATGATCATGACTTCTACAGAATTACGTACTATTTTTTCTAGAAAAGGAGAATTACGTACTAGTATTATTCTACATAACTATACAAGCTACTAGCAATAATTTGAAGATTGTTCACATGGCAAATCTAGCTCATCGGTCGTGCGTGCAGATTAACTCGCCGAGTTGCAGTCATCGGTTGGTTTGAATTGTTTCCACTGACCTAATCTGTTGAGCATAGTTGCAAATTGTCAGGTAGCATTGGGTCTCATTCCAGAAAGAGAGATCTTTATTCAGCTTCTGATGGGGAACTGCCAGGATCCTGAGGATTTTGGAGGAGATGTCATGATCTTGGTCTCCATTGTACAGCCTCTGCTAGAAGAGATCAATGCCATTTTGGTCAGTGTTCCCCATCCACATGCACATCTTCTTAATGAATCAGTCATTGCATTGCATGAGAAATATGTGTTTTCTGATGCCGTTCATGGTTAATCTACAGGTCAAACACCAGCTGGACAGGCTCAAATCCACCTGAAAAACAAGGATGGCCAATCACCTGATGATTGTACATATCTACTACTGTACTGCACAAGCTAATTAACCTACCTTGCGTTGTAAAATGAAGATCAAGGACTTCTTTGTTGGTGGTTTTTTTTAAGCAACTGCTGGTAGTTGGTTCCAGACTCCCTTTTTGTTAAGCTGTCACAGATGTCTTTGCTGTATGTCTTTGTGCCCTTGTAGTTTTAGTGGGTTGGATGTATCGAGAACTTATTTACCTGAAACAAAATGCATCTCCTGTTTCTCTTTCTTCTAATTTCCTTTCCTGTGACTCGCAGTATTTCTTTAATCTCTACCTTTTGATTTCCATCAACCAAATGACGTGAACAATAGAAAACATTAAAAATTCAGGCTTGTGCTCGCTAGCTCCTCTAAAGAAGTTCAGAGATCTTTAAGCAATTAACTGAAGTTTCATCCCAGTTTGATTTATCATACTCATACACTTACTTTCTCACAGAGTATCATCTTTTTATTGTCGAGAATACCATATGAAAAGTATTATAGTACTACATGCTCTGCTCTATGATTCGTGAACTTTTATAGAAGAGAACGGAAAAGGTGACAACACCATTCATGCCTTCACAACAGCAACCACCAAGAATCTTCTTCTCTTCTCTAACAGTTCTGATGTATTTTGTTGTTTTCTTCTTGCTCACCGAAGATATACAAAAACTAAAGAAAGCATGAGTTGCACGTACCTGATATCTTGAGATGAAGATGACATTGACGGTCATCGATCTCGGCTGAGCTGCTTGCGATTTCACAGCTATAAGACCAAGATGTTTGGCCAGTTTTGTTTCTTAGCTATTTGCTTTATCGTTTCACAGCAGAGTTATTTTTACTTATCCAACTTTTTTTTGATATGTATCAAACTGAAATTAATACAAACATATGTTGTACATCTTATGCTCTACTTGATTCATTGTGCAACTTGATAACATATGATGCATCCAGCCATATTAACTTGTTCATCATTCAACTAGAACACAAAACTCAGCCACTCATGCGTGCATTACCTATCCTATTACTACATGCTGCCTAAATTGGTCGAATCATCCCCATGCGACCATCTTGAACCAGCCATAGAACCCCGCAGCTCTAGTCAATTTATTGAGCACCAGGTTCGGATTCAATGGGTAGCCAGAAGAATGGCTAGCAAACATATTATTTGCTAAAAACCATACAGTTGTGACAATGCCTATAAAACTTTGTGTCAAACATTTTTTTTTGCAAGAAAACTTCCAATCTATTCATCTTCAATCATGGCAGTACACTGAACATCGGAAATAGTAAAACTTACATCCATATTTGTGGACCACCTAGCGACGACTACAAGCATTGAAGCGAGCCGAAGGCGCGGCGCCGTCATCGCCCCTCCCTCGCCGGAGCTGGTCAAAACTTGTTGTATTAGACAGTCGGGAAGTCGTCGTGCTAAGGCCCTGTAGGACCAGCGCACCAGAACAACAGCCCCCGCCGTTGAAGAGTAGCGTAGATCAGAAGGATCCAATCTGAAGACACACGAACGTAGACGAACTACGACCAGATCCGAGCAAATCCACTAAGGACAGATCCGTTAGAGACACACCTCCACACGCTCACTGACGATGCTAGATGTACCATTGGGACGGGGCCTAGGCGGGGAGAACATTATTCCATCTTCAGGAAGCCGCCGCCGTCTCGTCTTCCTGAGCAAGATACAAACCCTGACAAAACTCGAAAGAACATCTAAAAACGGAGCCCTTCCACCGGCAAAACATATTATGAATACTAAAAGTGGTGGAAGGTCAAAATTCACTAAAATAACTCACCGCAGTAGTCGAGCAAAGTGGCAAAGAAAGAATAGATGTTGAATAGATTCATTCTCACAATTTGTTTCCTTTCTGATTTTTTGACAAGTTTTCTTGAACCCTGAACAGTAAAACAATTGTTCTAGCGCCTGGGCCAATTGATGAGGTAGTTGTTCATTTACCCACTGAAAAGGCACCTGGGCCAGATGGATTTAATTGAGGTTTCATCAAAAACTGTTGGAATATTATTTCTAAGGACTTTTATGAGCTTATTCTGGACTTTCACCAAGGAAAAATCAAGCTTCAAAGCATCAACAACTCCTACATCATACTCATCCCAAAGAAGATAATCCTATGACACAAAATGATTTTAGGCTAATATCTCTGCTTAACTGCACTATAAAATCATTACCAAGCTTCTTGCCAATAGACTCCAAAAGATCATTCTCAAGTTGGTGCATATTAACCTATATGGTTTCTTGAAGGAAAGATCTATTCAGGACTGCCTAGCATGGGCATTTGAATATTTGCACCAATGCCAACAATCAATGCAAGAGATTATCATCCTGAAATTGGATTTAAAAAAATCCTTTGAATTAATTGATCATGAGTTTTATTCTGAACATCATGAGAGCTAGAGGTTTTGGTCAAAAGTGGATTAGTTGGATCCAAAACATCTTTGACTCAGGTACTTCTGTTGTTCTCTTTAATGGAATCCCAGGGAAAATTATACACTGCAAAAGAGGGGTCAGACAAGGAGATCCTCTATCTCCTTTATTATTTGTCCTTGTTGTTGGCTTCCTACAATCAATTGCCAATGAAGCCATGAGAAATAACATTATCTCTGCCCCTTTGCATATCAACTCATGCCTAGATTTTTCCTGTAATACAATATGCTGATGACACAATATTGGTGATGCCAGCTGATGTAACCCAAGTATGTCAAGTCAGAAACCTGCCGCTACACTTTGCTGCTCAAACAGGCCTTAAGGTGAACTATAACAAATCTGTGATCACTCCAATCAATGTGGGTACTGGTAAGGTTGAACTCATTAAAGATACTTTGGGATGCCAGTTGGGTTCTTTCCCTTCACCTATCTTGGACTGCCCCTCAGTACCCATAAGTTGAAGATTGAGGATTTTACTACAATGATGCAAATAATTGAAAGAAGAATTTCTGGGTACTGAGGGGCAGTCCAAGATAGGTGAAGGGAAAGAACCCAACTGGCATCCCAAAGTATCTTTAATGAGTTCAACCTTAACACTAGTCTCATATGATGCTCAACAACTCCTAAATCAGTCTATACATCTCTTCCAACATACTTCATGTGTTGCTTAGCATTGCCAATGGGAGTGGTAGAACAAATCAACAAGTACCTCAGACACTGTTTATGGAGGAAATTGGTACTGCTGAAACATGAACTGCAATGATTGCCTGGGATTTTGTCTGCAAACCAAAAACTCATGGATGACTAGGTGTTTTGGATTTGGTCAGTCAGAATAAAGCACTTTTGCTGAAAAATCTTCACAAATTCTTCAACAAAGATAATCTGCCTTGTGTAAATATGATTTGGGAAACATATTATGCAGAATCACGACCTACTGGCAAACTAGAAGGATCTTTCAGGTGGAAATCTCTCTTAAAGCTAATACCACTATACAAGGAAACTGCCATCTGCACTGTGGAATCTGGAAAAACTGTTTTATTCTGGGAGGACAGATGGAAAGGACAGACATTGGCAATTCATTATCCTGAGCTTCACTCTTTTGCTATCCATATTGGAAAAACTATGGCACAGGTGCTGAATGGACAACAGTTTGCTGAAAATTTTCATATGCCTGTCTCAATTCAAGCCCATGACCAACTTATCAATGTCAATCAAGCAATAGATCAAATTTCCCTAGATGAAGGAAAGGACTGTTGGCATTATTATTGGAGAGGAAATTACTATTCTTCTAGGCTAATGTATAAGCACATCATGGGCACCTCTGATTCCGACTGTATCTTCAAATGGCTCTAGAAAATTGCAAGTAAAGTCAGAGACAAAATCTTCTTTTGGTTGGCTCTTTATGATAGAGTGGGTACAAGGGGTCTTCTGAAAAGAAAATCTTTCCACATTCCCTCCTGTAATTGTGCCTATGCAATGAAAACGGTGAGGAAAATATTTTACGTCTCATGTGGGATTGAACCTTTGCTCAGAAATGCTGGTTTTCTATAGCACCACAGAAAAACAGAGGAATTTCCTTCTATGATGAAGTTTTGCTTTTGTATCACACTCTTCCAAACAAGATTGCTATGGACATCATAACTCTAGGTTGTTGGAATATAGGGATGTAGAGAAATGGAATCATTTCAAGAATAAAGCTCCAAGCATCAGATCATGGAAGTATAAGCTCAAGCAAGACCTTCTGCTAGTCAAGCACAGAACCAAGACAAAGCTCTTGGACACACTTGATACTAGGATGGAATCCACTCTTGGTTAAGCTCTCTCTAGCATTGTTTCCATGTTAGAAAAAACTGGTGTTAGTTAGTCGCAAACTATCTTCTACATGTATTTTAATTTGTACATACTTTTTATTTTTTTGACAAGTTGTTTTCCGTGATAACATTTTTAGGGGGCAGCGCATAATATTTTGTTCTTTCCGAGGAATTGTTAGTTTCCAAATAACTTGTCAAGCTCAGACTTAGTCTCCACCATTTACATTATGGATTATTTTAACACTTGCCATTCACTAGTATTAATTGGAGTGATTCTGAAAAAATTGAGGTCACAAGAGCTTCTAGTCTACTTTTTCCAGAAGAAATAATTAAATATGCGAATACCGAATGTTTTTCTATAAAAGTCTACTTCTTAGGAAAGCTAGGACCTGTTTGGTTTCCGATGCGATTTTTCATTAATAAATAGGGTTGTTTTCTATTTTTAGCGAATGATTGTACATGTTTTATTGATAAACTAACAAGAGTACATAAGATTGACGAAGATGAAACATACGTGGGTAACAAAGATCCTTATAAAATTAAAACTTACATCAAAGATCATTGAAGTCGTTGTCTCTAGCTCCATCTTTTGCACCTAGATGTTCTTCCAAACTCGATGAAAAAACAACTGCAGAACATCAAATCTGCAGAAATTGAAGAAACCTCAAAGGTTTTAAAGAGCCGCCTAAGTCGTTTAAAATCACCGAACACACAATGTCCCGGGACATACCTCTTACAAGGCAAGGTGCCGAGCTGCCTATTTGTAGTCATAATAACACGAAAGAAGTTCACGAGCACAAAAAAAGGATGAAACTGTGAAGTACTAACCACACAAAACTTGACATCACTATCGTCGCCACCACCGTAAAAGACATGCCGAGGCGTTGAACGACAAACCACTAGAGCGCGACGCCATCTCCAATGTTGAAATGTTCCACCAAGAATGTATATAACTAGAACTAAAATGAAATAAACTACACTCTAGACATAGATTTGGATTCGTCGTCTCGTGTGTCAGATGGTCGCCGGAGACGAGGGGGCCTAATGTAAAACAGAGGAAGGAGTGGGTCCCTCATTCCATTTTTTAATTCTTGATCATCTTCCTTGATCACACAGCGATGAAGTATTAGTTTGGCAACTTGTCTTGCAAAGATTTGTCCCACCATTTTGCGTTCGTACATTCTAGGTTTTCACTTGTTGGATTGGGCGGCTCGTGGGGTTGTTCGAAACCTTTGAGGATAGCCCATCTTATGTAGGTTTGGTATTTCTATAGTCTTTTCACCCGACGCCAAGTACTTTGATGTAACTTTATGTTTATCATAGTTTTTGTTGTTTCTTCTTTGCTCGATCTGATGTATCTTGTCTAGTTTATAAATATAGCCGGATCATTTACTAAAAAAGTAGAAAATGACCCAATGACAAGATGCTTGGCAACGTTATTGCCGCCGCCAAAAAAATTTCAACTCTCCAGCGGGCTTCTACTTAGGGATGAAAATGGGGCGGAAACTTTCTGCTTTTCCAGTAGAAAAATGAAAACAAAGAGGAAAAATGGAAGTGAAAATGAAAATTCACAAAACGGAAATGGGAATGGAATTTTTTATGCGAAAACGGAAATGGAAACAGAACGACGTTTTCTGATGGAATAGGCGTGAAAACAGAATTTTCCGTTTCCGTTAATGTGGAACTTTCCATTTTGAATATGAGCACATGGTTGTTCTCTAGCCCAACAAAAACACACAATGAGTAGAATGACCCATATATATGGCTCAAATTCTACAGTACTACTACTACATCGAGCATGGCAGCACGAGACAAAAAACCCTAATCGAGCACACCGTTGCCGCTGACATATCGTATTTTATAGCCATGATATATCATAATATTTAGTAATCATCTTATTAATTGAACAACTTTATTCTTTTGTTTTTTTTTGGTCTATGGTGTAAGGGTTTTTAGTTCCGGTGAACACTCTGCTTCCGTCTTCGTGTCTGTGTCGTATTCGTTCTATTTTCATTTCCGGTAGTATTCATTTCCATATTTGGTTCCGCGGTTTCTATATTTGTTTTCGTTCCGCAAAAAAAAAAAACAAATGTGTCAGCACCCAGCTTCATCCGTTTCCGCTCCATTTTCATCCATACTTCTACTTAACTGAAGAGTTGGGAGCCCCTATATGACGCAAGGTAGATCCTAGTTGATGCCTGCAGGTGTCAACTAGTTGAGGGATGATCGCAGAGGAGCGAGCAGCAGCCCAATTTTCTACGTTTTCCATTCACGCTGTGCTATGTTTGTTCACTACCATATTTTTTTCATGTTTGTTTCTATTATGCTTCTTGGTTTGCTTTTTTTGCTTTTATGTTTTGGTTTTTATTTCTTTATATTTCCCTTTTTTACTTTCTGTTCTTCTGGGTTGAATTCTCTCCTGGTATTTTTTCTTTTTTCTTGAACTCTTCCTTATTTTTTAGTTTCCATAACTACAAACATTTTTTCAGTATACCATGAACATTTTTTATAAATACTCAGTGAACATTTTTGTAATATACATTGAACATTTTTCTATATTTATTGAACTTTTTATTAATATATGCTGAACTATTTTAACATACGGTGAACATTTTTTTTAACTGAACTTTTTGTAATGTGTGGTGAACTAATTTTGAATATATGCTAAACATTTTCTTAATAGACATGAAACTTTTTCAAAACACATACTCAATATTTTTCATAGGAAAAATAAAATATGAACGGAAAAATATCCAATAGCCAATTTTTCTAAAAAAGAAAAAAAATCACTCAGTTGAGCTCACCATATTGGACGGCAGTGGCGGAGCTTCCTTAGGGCCAAAGGGGGGCGATTGCCCCCTACTCTAGAAAATCCATTATGTGTATACCCTTAATGTTGGGCTTAAATACCAAACATTAGTCAAAATTCAAGCACAATTTGCATTCTTTGCCCCCTCAATGCTGCTTAGCCCCTCCAACAACCTCTGTCAAGCTCCGCCACTGTTGAACGGTCCCAATTGCTTTACCTTCAAGCACACCAGCGGGCGTCGACCAGGAGGCCAGTAGAAGTGAACAGGAGAGTTCCCATTATTCGAACCTGGGTCTCCTCGATGGTGTGTAGCAAAGCAATTCACTGGGAAAGCACTGCATTCGGGTTGATTACCAGGGTGCGGACTACTAATAGAGAAAAGAGTCGGGTTTTCATTTGTTTTCCTTTGTTTTTCATCGGTTATTCTTTGTTTACTTCTCCATTTTTACTGGTTTTTTCTTTTCTTCTCCAGTTCTTCTGTTTTCTTTGGTTTCTTTTTCTTTTGTTTCTTTTCTTTTTTCTTCTCTGTTTTTTATTCTTCTTGTATTTGTTTTTCTGATTTTACTTTCATTTTCATTTTTATTTGGTTATTTTATTATTTTATTATTTTTTGGTTTTCTTTGTTTCTTTTAGTTTTCATTCTACATATTTTGTATATGTCAACAACATTTTTTGAATACATGTTTATCATTTTTCTAATACAAATTTAACATTTTTTAATGCATAGTCAATATTTTTTCTATACACATTTTAAACATTTTTCAAATGCTTGATTATATTTTTTTCAAATAGAAGATTAACATTTTTTAATACATGGCCAACATGTTTCCTATACACGCTTTAAACTTTTTCAAATGCTTGATTAACATTTTTCAAATACAGTATAGCATTTTTCTAATACATGATCAACATTTTTTCTATTTACATTTAACATTTTTTACATGCTTGATTAACATTTTTAAAATGCAATATTAACCTTTTTTGAACACATGATCAACATTTTTTCTGAACACATTTAACATTTTTCAAATGCTTGATTAACATTTTTCAACTACTTGTTGATCATTTTTTGAAATGCTTGATTACCATTTTTATATACATCATAAAAAATTCATCATTTTAATACATGATCAACATTTTTCCTATACACATTTAACATTTTTAAAATACTTGTTCAACATTTTTTCAAATGCTTGATTAACATTTTTATATACATGATCAAATTTGTTTATATTTTTTAATACATGGTCAACACTTTTTCTTTGCACATTTATCATTTTCAAACACTTGTTCAACATTTTTTCAAATGCTTGATTAACTTTTTAAAAATATATGATCAGTTTGTTTCATACATATTTAACATTTTACAAAAAAATTGTCAGCATTTTTAAAATGCTTTATGTAGAGTGATTTTGTAATTTATTTATTTTGAATATTTGGAAGTATAAACAAAAGTAAAAAAACATAAAAAAAAAGAAAATGAGTCTGTTTCCCTCGCACCTGGGCCGGCCCAACTCGCGGCACAGGTGAATTCGAGACATAGGGGCACCCATGACGCAATGCAAAATAAAATCAAAAGGAAAAGGAACGAAAGAAAATGAAATAAAATAAAATGCAAAAGCAAAGAAACCAGATTAAATGAAATGGGAAAACGGAAAGTACCTGAAATGAAGCGACCGGATGAAGTGAGCAACGAGTGAATGGGAATAAAGATCGGCTCAAACCGATCAATAGATGGGCCGAGCCATGGGAGCGAAGTATGTGCGGTATCCCAACAATTTGGTGCAATGACTGTCAAATAGGGATTCACGAGGGACTTGGCTGAATTTACCTCAAAGTGCTTTAACATTTATTTACCATTTTATGATTTTAAGCCTCTTGCTTATTACCTAAAAGAAAGACCTTAGGGAGTTACCGTAAGCATCTTAGATACTAGCACCTTTAGCCCAGTTAGACTAGAGGTTTGGATGACAATTAACTACAATACCTGAACAATGTTTTCTCACCTGTACTGTTAAGGATATTACAGAATTTTTCTTGAAAAGAAGTAGATTAGATACGTGCCGAATCATCTACTGGCTGCAGCTCATAACTGCTTCTAGTCTAGAATCTAAGATACGGGGTACATAGTATACTCGCTCTACACAGAAGAGCACAGTATTTTTTGAACATAGTACTAGCACTAGTTGAGTTCTTCTTCTATGGAGCCTGTCCAATCCACATATAATTGACAACGTTCCTGTTGTTGTGCTCATATACTGTGGACGTGTGATTGGTTCTTGGCCTCACAGCCTCACTAGTCATCGAGTCGTTGTCATCACAGGTCAGGCAGAGGCACAGCCACGGCCATGTCCATTGCCCTGCATGCAGAAAGAAGCCATCATGATAGTATGAGATGCTCTCTACTAGGTAGACCTATGTTTTCTGTAGTGGGCTAGCTAGCTAGCTAGGCCTGCAGATTCAAAGACAGGATTCTTGGGTCCAAAAGCATGCAGTTAGTTGCTAGATCTGCAATGCATAACCTATCAGTTTCAAGGAGCAGGAGATCGCAAAAACCTAAACTACAGGAAAACATTTCACAAGAGGCAACCTATTCACTTCAGCCCCTCGCTCCCGTGCCGCTCGGGGAGCGGCACCGGGGCGCCCCAACCCAGATCCCCTCGCCCCCACCTCTCCTCTCCTCCCCCACCGTCGCCGGCGTGCGCCACCGGGCAAATCCCGTGTGGTGCTGGCGGCGGCGGGACTGCTATCATGCGACGGCGGTTTCTACGTCGCGGATCTGGAGGCGGGCGCGGCCAGGAGGGATCTGGCGTGGCGTGCGCCGGCGTGCTGGGCGTTGGCCTCTGCGCGGCGTGCGGCGTCCGCGCCGTCGGCTCCCCTCCGGCAGGCCTTGGCGAGGTGGCGGCCCCCTTTGTCGCCGGATCCGGCAAGTCCGGCCGGCTGACTCCGTGGGGCGGCTGCTCTGGCTCGGGACTCTGCTCCCCGATGCGGATGCGGTGCGGGGTGGTGCGCGCGGAGCAGTTCTTCCTCATCTACCGATCTGGAGGGTTGTACCTCCCCTTTGGCACTCTCTTCCCTGTAGGTTCCGGTTGATGGCGGCTCGAGGTTGCCGGATCCGAAGCAGACAGAGGTTGGTGGTGTAGGATTGGGACCGGAGGAAACTTTGGTCGGTTGGCCCGGCAGTGGCGACGTCTCTCGGTGTCGTTTTCCTCCTTGGAGGCACAGTCGAGGTCCCTCCTATCCACACCCGATCCCCCTCCCGGACGAAAGTCCAAAATCCGTCTTGGATTGGGCGGCGGCGGCGCCATGCGCGTCTTACCCTCCATGGAGGCGCCGTCTTGGGAGGCTTGGGTTTGCGGGTAAGGGTTGCTATAGGCGGTGGGCTCCGGGTGACAAGGGCTTGAGCGATGACGGTGGGTGGAGGCTGGCAGGTGGAGCGGCGTGGTTTCTACCGCGTCATCGACGACTGATCTCGGCGGCATGGCGCAGCGGGGTCTCGGCGTCAGATGCGTGACGATGGACGCGCGCAGGGAGGTGGCGCTGTCTAGCGTCGTGGCGGCGTCGACAGCAGGCCTGGCAAGGTCGATGCGTCAGTACCTGCTCTGAAGATGGATCGGTGGAAGACGGCGGCGGCGGCCTGTCAGAGTGCGCCGGACCGGTGTGTGACCTAGTCCCGGTATATGGCTGGGCTAGGGCATCCGGCTTTAGATGTTAGGCTTTGGTGCGATGTCTGTTTGGTATTAGGCTCGGACATTCGGCACCCCTTCATCAAGGGGATAGGAGTAGCGACATGTGTTGCCAAGATGGTGGCTTCAGGCTTACTGATGTATTACTTTGTAAGATCTTTGTGAATAATTAATAAAATGGCTAAATGCATCGCCCAGATGCAGAGGCCGGGAGTATATCCTCCTTTTCTAAAAAAAAAAATCAGTTTCAAGGAGCAGCAGCAGCAGAAGCAGCTGAGGCTAAGAAAAGCTGAGCCATTTCGTGGTTAACCACTTGAGTTTGATAAGATGGCCTCAGGGTCACTGTGCGTGCGTGCGTGCGTTTTGGCCTTGGGAAGCTAAATGCCCGGCCCCCTATTGCCACCTTTGGTTTTCCTGCATGTTCTTGCTAGTGGTAGCATTTCGGTCATTTCACTGTATCATCTGGCAATTGTCCACTGCACGATGATGAATTGATGATGCCTATTGACATCAGGCGTGTCATGTGATCCATCAGTCACCTAGCCGTGCACTGAAGCAGATGCAAGAGGAGGGAGGGAGGGAGAGAGACCATGCGTGTTCGGCCTTTGATCGTCAGTTTGATCGACTGAAAGAATTCATGTCATGTGGTTAGGGAATTCTGTCGTGGTCATTGACCACTGCTTCTGGTACCACTCGTACCGGCTCCCCGTGGTGCACCCTTCGAATCGAAAGGCCATGCATGCATATGCACGAGAGGCAAAGAAAGTGGATCGATGCAGTGCAGTCGCAGGCTTTCTTCTTTCCCTTTGCTAGCTTTTGGTTGCTTTGGCGCACTCTGATGCAGATGCAGCAGCAGCAGCAGCAGAATTGAAGAGTGCATGCATTCGATTCAGTGCCCGGCCGGCCCCCTCGATCAGAATCAGATCATGGTATGCAATCCTGCGTGCGTCGTAGATCATCAGATCCCCATACATCGCCATCACAAACCCAGAACGACACAGCCTTTTCCTCCCATCCTTCTCTAACTGCAATGGAATGCTTAGTTATTACTGCCCTCTTTAATCTAGTACCGGCCGGCCAGTATCTCTTTCTCTCTCTACACGTCTTTGCATTGCACCCGCCGGCCGGCTCTCTCTCTTTCTCTCTGCCATGATTGATTCTGTCTTTCTCACTCATAGTACTGCATGCATGCTGCAGGATGAAGCGGAGGAGAAGGCTATGGCTAGCTGCCTTGGGACTAGCAACCAGAAGCAGCAGAGTACCCTTTGCTGAACGAGGAAACACTCCTTCTGAAAGTACACTGCATGCTACTGCTCGATCGGCAGGCCACGCTCGGGAGCATATTATGTTCTATTCACCTAATGAGCGCAGCAAGAATTAACCTTTACTTAGTGACCCGTTGGCTGTTGCAAACGGAATGTTAGTATATGTGCACCAAGCAGGCAATCCCCATGACTAGCTACGTCATTTACTTGCTTAATTATTATTTTTCTTTCAAAAAGAAGGATAAACCCCGGGGCTCTGCATGAAGCGATGCACATGTGCCTCTAGGTCTCTGTTGACCGAGATTTTAACCAAGTCTCACTCAGATGACATAGGAGTAGTATATAAGAAGAAAAAAAAGCTAAAAAGAAAATTTTGCATGGGTCTCCACGCAAGATCGAACGAATATAGCATCGACCGAGACATAACCAAGTCTCCGTCGACTGAGACTTAGCAAAACTGTTATTATATTATTCAACAGAGCCTGACAAAATAAATACAAGGATCAATTCAAAGCCACCATCCTGTTGATCTATGTTGCTACACCTACAAGCTTTATGATGTGTCATGACCGCACCAACACACAATATCTAATTCAGTCCTCACGAAGCCGCCCGGGGCACGCTAAGAGCCCCAACCGGTCTAGCAAACCCGCAGCGCGCACCAACAAAAAATCACCAACTTGCTTAACTATTACTACGACTGAAGAATACATACTTGTACCTAGCTAGCTATGTGAAAGTATAAAAGCTTCAAAAATACAACCTCGACTTGTGTACAACTTTGTACTCCCGCGCTCATGTATAGTACGTGGCTTGCTATGCAATTTCACACCTCTTTTCTCTCTTTGCCTTTTTGGGCTAGCTAGCTACCTAGCTAGGAGGCCGGCTACCTAGGTATGGTATGGACGGTGGATATATGTATGTGTGCGTAGAGAGAGAACATGCTAAATTCCTGTCAAGTCTCCGTCTCTCTCTCCCTCCATGATGTCCCTTATCTCCTCACCTCTTTTTATTTATTCGTATCATATAATGCACATCAGTTCATTCATCGCCGCCGCGTGACTTGGGTTAGTTGTCCACATAAATTGACCATCTTGCAGGTTTTGCCCTACGATAAATTGAGCATCTTTCTGAATTGCTCTCTGGAATTACTGCATGCATGCATGCGTGCGTGATATGCGCGTGGAGTGGAGAAGAGGCCAGACGCAAAGACAGGTTCCATGTGTCCGATGCATGCATGCATGCATGCATGTGATATTTTAATTATCTCTGTGGTTGTTTCTGATGATGCATGCAGTCTGTCCTAATTGCAAGCTACTGTCACGCAGGGCGCGCATGCATGCAACGCATATGCTTTGTGATGACAAACTTTGGAGGTTTCCTTTGTGGGCGCAGCTTTAGTAACATTCCTCTTCTCTTCTTACTCATCACACATCAGTAGTAACTTCTACTCCTTGGCTCTATGCAAAACATTGATCGTGGGAAGAAAAATACACCGCATGCCAACATATATTTTTTAGTTAACGTAGTGCAAGAAGATACTTGGGCCAGAACTGATTATTTGCCGCCCAGAAATGCTCATACATACGCTTCAATATATACTTCTAATGCATAAGCTAATTAATGATCAGGTGATCAGTCCGGCTCTTCTGTGTTGATGGCAGAAATGTGATACACCCATGTCAGGATAAATAATTGAAGGTTCCCATCTGGTGTAATTAAATAAGTTAGCTTGCAAAGCAGCATGTTGACCTATGGAAAGTTGATGTGCATACATATGCATCATCTAGTGCTGCTTTTACCTTGTGTTTGGGCCAAACAAGCAGAGGGCAGCAAGTGGCATGTGTAGGGTGAGTTGGTTGGCAAGGATACATCCATGTCAGGAGCTAGGGGGAGAAGACAAACTTAATTGGGATAGCGGCAACCAACTTGATGATATCTTCTCAAAGCTTTGCCCTCCCCCCAGAGAAACACATATCATATATTATCCTCTGTCCTAGTAGTAAACTGTCTTGCTAGCTGCTTCCCATCTATATCTATATATGTATGTAGTTTATGTAGGCATGTGCAGAGATATCCACCAAATCTGGGGCAGCAGCCCATGTATATATATGTATAGGCATACACATACACAATCTAGCGAGACATATAATACTACATGCTGGGTGCCATGTGATGCCTCAACTTGGTAATGTTTCCTAGATTCCAACTTGCAATGAAATGCAGGCAGTAGTACACTGATTGTTATGTATAATATATACCGACAAAATGAAAAATAGATCCAATTTTTTGTACCCAATATATACGGATCCTGTTTCTTTTCGAGCATACCTCTCTGTATGCATATGTCTCTAGCTAGGTATGGACATGTGGCAACATTGTCGCCATTTATACCAGTGATCCAAAATTGAAGGAACCAATTAATTTGCTGGCCATAAATAACATAGTCATTCAGATCTGGCTTTCTATCAAGATGAAACTGAGAAAGTACACACAAAAGGGGGGAAAGGAGGAACTAGCTATAGGGTTCCACCGAGCTGCTTTTCTTCCAAAAGAACTATTCCTTAAAAGAGGCATATGCTTGAGAACATTAAAAGAGGCAAAAACATTATCTTCTTTTAGTGAAATTAACCCCATTTGTTTTTTTTTGGAGAAACTGGGGAGAGCATTATCTTTTAATCAAGAACAATCAAGAGCGTAATTTACACAGGTAAGGACTTGATTGGTGGTTATGCATGCCTGAGAACCCCCCCCCCTGACTGTAACCTAGTGTAGGTTTTTAGAGAGTAACCTAATGTAGTTCAACACCAAGGAAACCCGTTGAAAATTCGGCAGTTCCTTCCTCTCCAAACATTCCACACAACATAGAGGAGGTGGCCATTGTGGCCGTCTATACTGTCAACATTCATACATCCCACTTCATCAACCCACTACTTTTATTTTTCTAAGCATGCATGAGAAATAGTACTTATATTCTATAAATATTTTACAGCTATATAGCATGAAATACAATAAATTCTAAGTATTTTTAGTCTTCATTTTCATATCCAAATTCCACTCAATCAAATATCTATCAAAATAATACACGGCAACCAATTCTCACAGCAATGCACTGGGTATCATCAATTTAAGTTACATTACCGAAGACACTAAGGCCCAGGACGTTTGGGTTCTTGTCCACCGTTTGCCACACATCGCTTCACCTAAGTTAAGCAACTTTGACCAAGTTAGGTGAGTGCTTGTCACACCTTAGGCAAGATTATATTTGTGACAAACAAATCCCATATGCCATAAAAAACGAAAAGTACGGCGAGATTCTCCTAGACAGGCCAAAATGTTGCTAAGATTTTATGTACCTTAGTTTAAGCAAGTTTGGTTAAAATCATGTGGTAAACTATGGCAAAGTTAGCTTCAAACCAAAGGCCAGAAATATGTATGAAAAATGAAATGCTAGCTGATGGAGCTAGTTAAGAGCTCGCCATGGCCATAGCTAGCTGTGAATCCAATGACATGCATGATGTGGTGGTGTACGCGTCAGTTTAATTCAAGTGCAAGGTACTGTCTTGACTTGACTACACCTTCGTACAGATCACTGCAGGCAGCCAGATAGGGATTAAACTAATGCAGCAGCAGAGGTAATATAATCAATTTGTTTCATATGTGCTTGTATGGCTATTTTTTGTCTTGTTTCCAGATTGTTCCACAGCACTTTGAGATTAGTAGTTTGTAAGTACTGCCTGCATCTCTGCATGCAGGACAGCATTCTTAACTAGTTGTACTAGTTAATACCTTGGCCCAAAGTCCAAGTAAATCAAATAATATAAAATGCCTTCTATAGTGTGCAAACTTAAGAGGAGATGATCTTTGATCAGCAACTAATGATTCGATCGAAAAGCTCATCTTTTTTCACTTTACGTTCATTAACAAAGCTTATCTGGCTTGTTTGTGTACTAGTCTGGAACCTTGATTTTCTGCATAATTTTCTAAGCCCTGTTTCAGTTGGGGAAACAGCACAGTATATTAATCAATCGGTCTTTGTATTCGGAGAAAATAAAGAGCCCCATAAGCTAGTTGGTTGGTAATTCAAAGACAACTTTAGGTATCACTCGAAAAAAAAGACAGCTTCAGATGGAGAGGATGCAAGCTACAGGGAATGGGGAGGAATCTACTTACATAACAGTGCCCTTGAGATAGAACCTATACACCATAAACTAACTGCTGGTACAAGAACTACATTGTATAATAAGATGAGGGCTGCAGGCATGGCACTTCCTATGTATAGGCAATGACTACTTGTTATGACGCCCCCGACTCAATCGTGCACTAATCATACACGCAAACATGCACGATCAAGCACAGGGACTCACGGGAAGATATCACAACACAACTTTAACACAAATAAACGGAGATCCATAATATTACAGACAAGGGATCACGAAGATCCGAATACATAAGTCAGTCATACAAATATAATCTGAGTACAGACATAGTTAGACAAGTTTTGCCTTCAGAAGGCTAGCACAAACAACGACTCTAGATCGAAAGGCGAATGCCTCCTTCCTGGGAGCCTCCGATCCTACTCCTGGTCGGCTGGCTCGATCCAGTAGTACGTGCCCCCTGGACCCTCCTGGTAGTAAGCTCCTGAGGTGGCATCTGGCTCCGGGGCTCCATCATCTGATGTATCATCAAAGTGGGGTATGGGGAAAAAGAAGTAACAAAGCAACCGTGAGTACTTATCCGAAGTACTCAGCAAGCAAGGATCTACACTACATATGCAACATTATCAAAGGAGAAAGGCTGTATATGTGGACTGGGCTGCAGATATGCCAGAATAGAGAGAAGGCCTAGTCCTATCGAAGACTAGCATCTTCAAGCATCTTCACGAAACCACCATCTTGCAGCAATAGAAGAGAGTAGAATAGCATTTTATTAAGCAAACATGTTGAAGCAAGCCTAGAGATCCTTCCTCGACTCCCAGCGAGAAAGCGATCCCGAAGCTTCAATTAAGTAACAAGTATCCAGTTCAAGTAGTAGATCAGGATATACAAACTGAGCGTCCTTTACCGTAGGACCGGCTATCGATAGATTATTCATCCTTACAGGGGTGCACTACTGTTACCCAACATGCTCGATCAACTCTGGCTGGACACACTTGCTGGGTAATGCCCGGCCTCGGTAGATCAACACAAAGCAACGCCCTACCTAGGCTCAGCAGAGAGGTCAGCACGCCGGACTAACCTATGCACCCAGAGGTCTTGGGCCATCGCCCTGGGCACCCTGCATGTTGCGAGACTGGCCGGGGTGCAGGCGCGACACTGAACTCGTCAGTGAAGTATCCAGCCCAATCTCGACAATCAACCCGCACGGTGAACCGTGACGTCTGAGGAGCTTTCGGGAGAAACATACGATGTAGAGGGCCCCATAAACCATAATCCCGCGTGGTGGTAGTGCGTATAGGGCACGTCGACCCACTCAGATCAAATACCCAAATCCAATAGGCTGATTTAGTAACACGCGAAGACAATCAGAGTTTCTGAAGCTCCACCACGATATCACACTCGAGTGCCCTTCCGGCACACCCAACAACATAGATCCCCTGCGGGTACCCATCAGGGTCGACCCGCCTGTAACAAAGGTCAATGTAACCGTGTGGTCATAACATCAAGGGGGAAACCCGAGGAATCACCCTCGGCGAATTCCACTCGATGAAACCATCAGGGTGAACGTAGGAGGCATCACCCTCGAGGTTCACACTGAGGGGTTGCACGACAGGGTTGTATCGGAAGTGGAGAAGGAGGAATCACCCTCGACGACCACGACCGAACAGCTACACTGCAGAGTATTCACCAGGAGTGCGTTACGAGGTATCACCCTCGGCACTCGATAGTAACTATGCAGGGTCGTACAACTAAGGGGGTGAAGTGATGTGTCGGTCTCTGGTCGATGATCACATTGATCGAGTCGTCGATGATTAAGCAAGGGCAACAAGGGTAAGGTGGTGGGGTCACTGATGGTTCACTACCAACCTATACTAAGCAGTTTAACATAGGCAGGTAAGGTAGCAATAAACATGTTACAAAAGCAGGCTATGCATCAGGATAGGAGCAAACATTAACAGTAGCAAAATCTAATGCAAGCAGAAGAATGAAATGAGCGATATCTGGATGCTCAAGGGGGGGGGGGGCTTGCCTAGTTGCTCTGGTAAGAAAGAGGGATCGTCAACGGGCTGCTCGTCTGGAGCGTAGTCGTACCCGGCTGCAACGTCGTCGGTCTCGGCGTCTATCGAGAGAGAAGGAGGGGGAGAGAAACAATAAATTCACGGCAATAATGCAAACAATATGTATGACATGCCTAAATGATATGCCGGGGTGTTCTACTGCCTAACTAAATGATTTAGTTAATTTAGGAATTTAACCGGATTTATTTAATTAAAGATGGGCACTATTCATTTATCGAAATCGGTCTAAAAGTTCAATGTTTATCTAGCTACGGGCATCTGACAGGAATACGGAGGACGTATTCGGGTTCGTATCGAAATTCTGAGCAACTTTCATATATAAATTATTTTTATCGGAGTTACGGATTATTTTATATGATTTTCTAAAGTTTTAATCATTTTCTGAATTTAATTATTTATTTAAATCAACATTATCCAGAACAGTGTATGCTGACGTCATCATGACATCAGCAGTCAACAGGGCAGTTGACCTAGTCAAACTGACATGTGGGTCCCACCTGTCAGTGTCTGTTTAGTCTAATTAGGGTTTAGTTAATCTAATTACAGTTTAATTAAACTAACTAATTAATTAGATTAACTTAATCAGAGTTAATTAACTTAATTAATTAACTAATCAATTAATTAATTATTTTTACTAATTTTATTTTCATTTACTTTTATTTATTTTTACGTTTTAAGGGCGTGGGCCCCTCTGGTCAGTGGCCCAGGGGCGACGGGCCCCACCTGGCAGTGGCACTGGGCCACTGCGGGCGTCAACGCGTGCGCGCGCCGGCGCGGGGAGCGGCGAGGCGAGGGCGAGCGGCGCGCGGGTGCAGGCGGCGAGTTGGGCTCAGCGGCAGCGGGCGACATGGCCGCGGGGGTGGGCAGCAACAGAGGTGAGCGGGGGCGCGGTTGGTGGCTGCGGCGACAGCAGAAGCAGAGGCAGCGGCGCAGCAGGGCAAAGCAGCAGCGAGAGGAGGCCGAGCGGGCGGTAGTGGCCACAAGCACATGGGCGAGGCCCGAGCATGGCGAGCGCGCACGGGGGAAGCGGGCGGGCGTGCGGCAGTGGGCTGAGGCGCGGCCGTGGGCGCGAACGGGTGCGGCCAGGGCGCGGCGGACGGCGTCCGACAGGGGGAGAGGGGAAAGGAGGAGCGTGACCGGCGCTGTAGCTCACCGCGAGCTGTAGGGGGGAGGCAGTGGGGTCGAGGAGGCGGTGGCGGGGGAGCAGGGGGGTCGAGGAGGAGCGGGGACGGTGTTCCGTTCCGGCCGGAGAGGGTGAGGAGGGCAGGAGCAGGCCGGCGTGGCGGCTCCGGCGAGGTCCAGGCAACGGCGACGATGTTTTGGGGTGTGTTTTTGTTTTTTGTTTGGCTTGTTTTCTTTCTTCTCCTATGCCCCCGATCCAACTTTATCTTTTGTTTTTGTATTTATCGCTAGTGTTGGTTGGTATAGAAAGAAGGATGAGGTGAAGAAAAGAAAGAAACGAGGGGGAAGTTGAAAGAGGGAGGGGTGGGAGCGAGAGAAGAGGGGGACTTTGTAAACGAGAGTACGAGGGGTATGGGAGGGGGGTAAGGGATGAGGTAGGGTCAAGATGGAGAGGGAAAATGTGAGAAAGGCAGGAATTAAGTATGAGGGTAGAAGATGGGAAAGGGGAAGAGACATGGCAAGAGTTAAATTGACGTACGGGTGGGAAATAGAGGGGTTGGAGAAAACGAGATATAGAGCAGTGATCATTAAATGAAAAAGGAGGGGGGGTGGGTAATTGGTGTCGTGGGCTGGGGTTCGGTCGCCTAGGGGATAAGGGGAGTGGGATGGCCCGATTGGGCCAGTTGGGCTGGCCGGCTTGGCCGTTTGGCCCAGTAGGCCAGGGAGTCTTTTTCTTTTTATTTCTATTTTTGTTTTGCCTTTTCTGTTTTTGCAAAATTGTGTGGCCTCATATTTAGTTTTGTAAAATAGGTGAACTAGTCACAAAACTCCAGTGCAACATCTACTAATGCCATAAAATGGTTTTGAGTTCATACCATTTCATTTGCAATTTTATAAAACTAAATGGGATTAAATATTGATGTTTTGGCACTGTTAGTGTCACCTAATTAATTTTTTAAATGTTGGTTACAATTTTAGAATGGTCTCTGGAATATTTGTTACCTAATGAACATTTTAGTTTCTATGTTTGAACAACTTTTATTTTCCACTTTAACTTAATTTGAATTTTGAGTTAGGAGTTGAAATGCAATATGATGCAAATGATGATTTGGTACTGTTAAACTTGCGGACATGTCATTATCAAAAGGTGATCACTGTGGCTAATGACATGGGGTGTTACAATTCTTCTCATCTATCAAGAATTCTCGTCCCGAGAATTAAGAGGATGACTGAAAGAAAGTGGGGTATTCTTCACGAAGACGATCCTCGCGTTCCCAAGTGGCTTCATCTTCAGAATGATTCGACCACTGAACTTTGAGGAATTTGATTGACTTTTGACGAGTCCGGCGTTCAGCTTGATCAAGAATACGGATGGGATGTTCTGGATATGACAGATCTTCCCGTAATTCAAGCATTTCATGATCCACAGCTCGAATAGGATCCTTGAAGCAGCGACGGAGTTGGGATACATGAAAGACATCATGTACTTGTGAAAGATTTGGCGGCAATTGCAACTGATATGCCACTTCTCCTCGACGGGCAAGAATACGGAACGGGCCAATGTAGCGAGGAGCTAACTTGCCTTTGATTCCGAACCGATGAGTGCCTTTCAACGGGGTGACGCGGAGGTAAGCTTGCTCGCCAGGTTAATAGACCATTTCCTAGTGCTTTCGGTCATAGTTGCTCTTCTGACGAGACTGAGCAGATTTCAGATGTTCACGGACAATGCAGACTTGTTCTTCTGCTTGCTGAACAATGTCCGGTCCGACGAGTGAGCGTTCCCCAGTTTCTGACCAATTCAGAGGGGTTCGACACTTACGTCCGTAAAGAACTTCAAACGGTGCCATCTTCAAACTAGCTTGGTAGCTATTGTTGTAAGAGAATTCAGCATATAGGAGAGATTCCTCCCATTTCTTACCGAAGGAGATGACGCAAGCTCGAAGCATATCTTCGAGCACTTGATTAACTCATTCGACTTGACCCTCTGACTGAGGGTGAAAAGCGGTGCTGAAAGACAGACGAGTTCCCATAGCTTCTTGGAAACTATTCCAGAATCTATGTAACACCCCCTTGTAAATAAGCTCTGTGACACTCTGTTAATCTTGCCAAGTCATGACCATTTGCAGTGCCAAGTCACATGGGTTAAGGATCCAATTCAAATTCAATTATGAAAATCGACTCAAATCCCAAAGAGAAATATGAAGTTGATCAAACACAGTTGGAAAAATGTTCATTAATTGGCAAATAATCCAGGAACATTTATAAAACCATCATCAATTAATTTGGAGTTAGATGAGTGACTCAAACAAATTGAAACAGCCCCAAAACAGAATTATTAAATCCATTTAAAATCATATTAAATTCAAATGAAATCCAAATCTGCCCAAACAAGTTTTCGGTGATTGGTAGTATTGCATTGCATTATTTGGACCAAGTTCCATATTTTACAAAAGTGCATAAGTGCCCTAACTAATACAAAATAGGAAAGAATTAAAGAAAATAGAAAGCAGAGAAAGGAAAATAAGAAAAGGCCACTGTGCACTCCCACTAGTGCACAGTGCCTGGAGCCGGCCCATCTGGCCCATTCCTCCTTCTCTCTCCTGTGCGTGTCGCCGCCGCTGTGGCTGAGCTCGCGCTCGCCGGCCGTAGGCCGACACGCCGATGCCACCGACGAAACAGTGATGAGGAGGGGATAACGTCGAGGTCGTTCGCTCCCCCTGGATCCCCTCGACCACTCCTCCCCTCTCCCCTCGCTCTTCCCCTCTGGATCTCGTCGCCACCGAGTGCCATCGCCGCCATTTGCCACGCGCCACCGCGGCCACCGTCTCCCATTCTCCTCACCGAGACATCCTGCGGCCTCACCTCGCTCATCTGCCTCGGCTGCACATCGACCTCGAGCTCGGGGAGGACCGCACGAACGAGATCGACCTCGGCCTCTTCTTCTCTGTCGCCGGCAATCCCCGTCGATCCCGAGCCCCCTGCTGCTACTAAGCTAACGAAGGCTTTTCATAGCCGCTAGGTGAGCTCCGCCTCTTCCCCTGCTTCCTTCCCCGCATACTTGGGCGCCTCCGATGAGTAGCCAGCGATGGCGTGCTCTGACCGCCGCCGCCGCTGCCATTAGCGCGCTCCCGAGCCCCTATGGCTCGAGCCAGTGGCTCTGGTGAGCTCCTGGGGTGCTACTGCTGCTGCCTAGATAATCAACTCGAGCTCTTGCGCTGCTTTTTCACCGAATCCACGAGGTCCCGAACTCCGGCGTCCGCCTTCGCTCGTCGCCGGCCATTTTTCCGGCGACCATTTGGTCCAACACCGCCACCAAACGACGCGGCTTCGAACGCCCGATCGAACGCAAGTGGCTGCGCCCGAAACGGGCCACTGTAGCGAATTTCCGGCCAAATCCGGCGACGCGCCGCCGTGCGTTTGGGTCGCCGGCATCACTCCGGTCGCCGGAGCTGACCTGGCCGCCACCTGGCGCCCCTCTGTGCCGCTGCAAGTGGGCCCCTGGACCCACTTTGACCCGGTTGACCGCGGTCAACTGCGGTCACTGTTCACCCCAGCCGCTGACTAGTGGGTCTCGCTGACTTAATTAGCGTTAACCACTTAATTAGAATTCTGTTAACTAAATACTGACGCTGACAGTAGGCCCCACCTGAAGCTTAATTAGCTTAACTCATTAGTTAGCCTCTGAGTCAATGACATGTGGGTCCCACTGGACCCACATGTCAGGTTTGACCAGGTCAGCGTCACTGTTGACCTGCTGATGTCAGCAACACATCATGCTGACGTCATAATTCAATTCTGTTAATAAAATTAATTCCAGAAAATCAAATAATCTTTAAAAATTAATAACTTTTAAACCGTAGCTCAGATCGAAAAAGTTAAAACATGAAAGTTGCTCAGAACGACGAGACGAGTCTGATTGTGCCGTCTGTTTCCTTGTCGGAACCTCCTACGTAGGAGAACTCGTAACTCCGAGCCCGATTCCGATAGATGAATAGTGCACACATACCGGTTAATAAATCCCAGTTTAATTCTAATAATAACTAAAATGACTTAGAGGCATATTTAGGCAGCCCTACACTGCATCTTAGAATCACACGCACTGTGTTGCATCTGTTTGCATTATATTTACTTATTTCTTCCCCCTCTTCTCTTTCGGTAGACCCCGACGTTGCCGTAGCTCCTGAGGCAGACGCCACTCCGGAGTACGACTACGTCCCCGACGATCAGGCCCTTGCCGTCGAGCAGACAGGCAAGCACCCCCATTTTGAGCATTTCGATATCGCCCACTCTCTTCTCTCTTATGCTTGCATTAGAAGTTACTGCTGCAACTGTTGTCCTATATCTGCTGCATAGCCTGTTTTATTGTAGCCTACTTTTGATACCTGCCTGTTCTCCTAAACTGTTTAGTATAGGATGGGTAGAGCCTTATCAGAGACCCACTTGTCCCGACTGCCCCGCTGAACTCTCAGAAGACTCGAGCAACGGGATCGAAGATCAGACCCGGGCACCGCACGTCACTTCCCCCTATGTTGCTCGACACTACTGGGTTACTATCGAGTGCCGAGGGTGATACTTCGACAGCACTTCAGATGATAACCTTGTAGGTTAGTTACTCGGTCGTGGTAAGCGAGGGTGATTCCTCCTACACCACCCCCGATACCGACGCCGTCGTGCAACATCTCAAGTGTGGACCTCGAGGGTGATTCCTCCTTCGTTCACCTTGATGATAACATCGAGCGGGAATTCCATCGAGGGTGATTCCTCAGGGTTCCCTTGGTGTTAGACACACGGTTACTGTTATTACTGTGACTTATACTGAAACATGACACTAAAGACGGGTCGGCCCTGAGGGGTACCCACGCGAGCATGAATGCGAAGTGATGTGGAGTCGGGTTAACCTGAGAGGTTCCCGCGAGATAACTACGAGGCGTGGCCGGGCATTCTTAGCCCTTGCCGCAAGTCCTCGAGACGGGGCGACGGGGTCACATCGATCGTGAGTCTCTGCTCGTTACCGCGCGCTCCTAATCCACTAACGGTTTGGATATTTGATCCGAGGGGCCTCTAACCTGATAGCACTAACCATCACGTGGGCATAGTATGGGCGTTCTGCGTCGTATACTTCAGCCGGAGCTTAACGGACGTTAGCGACTGAGTGGCGCGCGCCGAGTTGGACTGGTTAAGCAACTGCGCTTGTATTAAGGGGTTGCTAGGTCTGCTCTCGGCCGCCTGACGCAACGTGCAGGAGTTCCTGGGGCGATGGCACAAGACCCCTGGGGGCATAGGTTTAGTCCGGCGTGCTGACCTCTCTGTTAAGTATTTGGTCGGGTTGCGGCGTGTTGCTTAGCTGAGGCCGGGCATGACCCAGAAAAGTGTGTCCTGCCGGAGTTAAGCGAGCGTGGTGGGTAAGTTGGTGCACCCCTGAAGGGAAGAAACTTCTATCGATAGCCTGTCCTATGGTAACGGACACTCGGAGTTGTATCCCGATCGGTACAACTAGAACATTACTGGAGATGAGAACTGGATAGTACGGCTCTGGGATTGCTTTCTCGCAGGGAGTCGAGAAAGGATCTCTGGCCGAGGTTGATGATGCTACTACTACTTTACATTATGTTATTCTGCTCTCTTCTTATGCTGCAAGACTGTTGAAGATGCTGAAGATGCTAGTCTTCGATAGGACTAGGTCTTCCCCTCTATTCTGGCATTTCTACAGCCCAGTCCACATATACAGCCCCATTTGAAAATGTTGCATATGTAGTGTAGATCCTTGCTTGCTGAGTACTTCGGATGAGTACTCACGTTTGCTTTATTTTCCTTTTTCCCCCTTTATCCCTTTGTCGCATCCAGACGTCGGAGCCCCTGAGTCGACGATCACTACTACTACCAGCCCGGAGAGTACTACTACTACTACGAGGAGCCGACTGACGACCAGGAGTAGGATTCGGAGGGTCCAGGGCAGGAGGCCTACGCCTTTCGATCGTAGAGTTTTATTTTGCCCCGCCTCTGTGAAGGCTTATCTCTCTTTCTGTAATATATCTGTACCCAGATATCTGATGCTTCCGCTGACACTTGTATGCCATCGAGCTATGTATTCGAGCCCTCGAGGCCCTGGCTTGTAATATAAAGCTTGTATGAATTTATTTATGTTTTAGAGTTGTGTTGTGATATCTTCAAGTGAGTCCTTAGGCTTAATCGTGTGCATTTGTGTGTATGGTTAGTGCACGATTAAGCCGGGGTCGTCACAGGTTGGTATCAGAGCCGACTGCCTCTAGGAGTCCCCCTTTCCAACTCTTTGGCCGAAGTTGAGTCTAGACGTCAAAAACTGTTTTACTAACTTGGCTGTGTGGCTTACGGGCCCACGTCGCCAACTGGGTGGTATTAGGATCTTTTATTCCTCGACCTTTACTCCGGGACTCTAATCTCTCTTCTATTCGGGTTTAATAAATTACTAACACCGACACTTAGGATCTCGTAAATTCTATTCACCCGGAGAGCTGGATTCAGTGCGATTTCCCTGTCTTTGATCTGATTAGTCTGATAATCATTTTCCTTTCCATTGTTTTGTTTAACCTTTCAATTCGAGATCTTTTATATTTCTCGTCGTCGAATGACAATCCTGAATCTTCTCTGTTTTAGATGGACCGTCTGTTTCCACCTCGCCCTACGACGCAGCTTGTGCTTCGCACCTGTGCTCGAGACGTCCCTGGGTTTCCAGCTGTTCTGATCGCCCTCTTGATCAGGCTGGGATACCGCTGGTGCCCCGAGTACATGGTCTACGAGGTTTATCGTGAGTTCAACCAGGAGCAGTACTATGCTGATGTTCGCATCTACGATCAGCAGGATGACTCTGACACTGAGCTACACCATTTTCACGGTATCGGCGTGACGATTGAGATGGCAGTCCATGATGCCGCCTACTCTGCTCTTGCACGTCTTCGAAGACAGTTCAGCGCTGACTTGGATGCCTCTGAGTATCGGTACATTCCGTATGTCCCTGCTGGAGATGTTACTGGATACTACACAGCTGTCTGTGCCCCATACAAGCCTCGTCGCTACGATCAGCGAGTTCTGATTCACTATACTCAGGCTCTGGATCGCACTATTCACGCTCTTGCTGTCGAGTTGTTCGCCACTCGAGCACGACTCTACGAGGCTATGACGCAGTTGCTACCAACTGTTCGTGCAGGGATACATCCGGATCACATTCTTTACCCAAGCAGGACCGAGATGCCATCAGGGATCGATTGGCCTGCTGTGGGAGGTCACACGCCTGCACGTGGACCTCTTCTTACAGCTCGAGACCGGGTTCTGCATCAGAGTGCGCATGGAGCGCAGGATCCTTCTGCGACGAATGTCCGTCGTCCGCACTTGCAGCTACCCCGTTTCAGTGGTTTTCTCCGACGTTGATGTAGCCTTTGCTATGTCTCGTTGTGTACTTCCTTACCGCGTGCCTGCGCGCCGCCTAGCATGTCTAGCTTTTGAATTTGCGCCGTTATGCTGCCCGAATGTAACCGACACTGTATGGATCTATATGACTTAATGACTACTATTAAGCATCTGCTGTACTATTTAAATTCCGTCACGTTACATCATGCATGACGCTTAACACTCGCATTGGCTTCTGCTAAACTACCCCTGTCGATTTAGCAGGATGGCTGACAACAATCCACCACCGCCGCCGCCACCTGATTACATGGCAGCGATGATGCAACAGTTTGAACTCAATCACCAATTTATGACGGGAATTATGCAGCAATTCCCTCGTCTTGACGCTAATCAGCAGCCACCTTCCATCACCTTGCCAGAGTTTATGCGACTTAATCCGTCGTTCTTCCGCAACACAGTCAACCTGCTGGATGCTGATGACTGGCTGCGTGACATCTCCTATGAAATGGAGTCTGCTGATGTCGCCCCGGCCAATTATGTCACCTTTGCAACATACCTTCTGAAGGGTCCCGCATCACAATGGTGGGCTACTCACCGACAGACCCTACCACCTGGTACCGTCGTCACTTGGGCAGAATTCAAGATTGCTTTCCGTGCCCGCTATATTCCTCAAGCTGTCATAGCACGGAAGAAGGCCGAGTTCCATAGTCTCGTTCAGGGCAACAAGTCTGTGGAAGTTTATCAGCGCGAGTTTCTTGACTTGTCTCGCTACGCTGAAGAAGACGTTCCCACTGATGACCGAAGGCAGGAGAAATTCCGTGAAAGGCTGCATCATGATATTCAGTTAGCTCTCCTTGTCCAAGACTATCCTGATTTCGCCACCTTGGTGAATAAGGCTATTATGGTCGAAACTGGTCTGAAGAAGCACAAGGAAGCAACCAGACGCACCCATGAGGCGGGCTCATCTTCGGGCTCGTCATCCCAGAAGCGCCGCATCTGGATACCACAGAGCATGTACCGTCCAGCAGCCCCAGTGTACAGGCCTTCCTATGCTGCACCTCGCCTGCCTCCTCCACCACCGAGGCAGCCTCTGCAAGCTCCAGCACCTCGAGCTCCTGCATCACGTCCTGACAATGGACTCTGCTTCAAGTGTGGCCAGCCAGGTCACCATGCCAGAGACTGCTCACAAAGTCAGAATCAGCTAGCTCTTCCTTCTGCTGGCCGTGGTAATGGCCGTGGGAATTCTCAGCCTCGCTACAGCAATGCCAGACCGTCTTATGATCGTGGGCAGAACTACCACGTCAATATGGCTGAAGCTCAAGACCAACCTGAAACCGTGATGGGTACACTTCTTGTTAATTCAGTACCTGCATCTGTTTTATTTGATTCAGGAGCATCGCATTCATTCATGTCGGAAGACTTTGCATTCATGCATGGCGTTAAGTGTGACAACCTACATCATCCGTTAGGGGTTGATACACCCGCGGGTAGATGTCGAGCCTCCCTGTTCAGCCCCGAAGTCACTATTGAAATTGAGGGGTTGAAATTTCGGGCACTCCCAATTATCCTGAGTTCTTCCAAGATTGATCTTATCTTGGGAATGGATTGGTTGAAGGCTCATTATGCCTCAATCAATTGTGCCACTAAAGTTGTTCACCTCTTACACCCATCGAATGAGCTAGTGAATTATCAGGCTTATCTCACTCAGAACGCAGAGGCTCAGATTTATGCCTTGAATGCGTTGAATGCTTCTCCGCTTGAGGGGATCGAGAACATCCCAGTTGTCTGTGACTTCCCGGATGTTTTTCCAGAAGAACTTCCAGGAATACCCCCTGCTAGAGCTGTCGAGTTCGTCATTGACTTGAAGCCTGGCACCACTCCTATTGCGAAACGTCCCTACAAGATGCCTCCGCACTACCTTATTGAGCTTAAGGAAGAAATCGACAAATCTCTTAGGAAGGGCTTCATCCGTCCTAGTTCCTCTGCCTGGGGAGCACCGTCTCTCTTTGTCAAGAAGAAAGATGGTACGAATAGGTTGGTCCAAGATTACCGTCCTATCAACCAGGCAACCATTCAGAATAAATATCCGCTTCCCCGAATCAATGACTTATATGATCAACTTGCTGGATCTTCGGTGTTCTCTAAACTCGACTTGAGGTTGGGTTATCACCAGATCCGTGTTCGTAAAGAGGATATTCCAAAGACTGCATTCGTTACTCGATATGGCTCCTATGAATACACCGTCATGTCATTTGGCCTGACGAATGCTCCAGCTACGTTCTCACGTCTGATGAATTATATATTCATGGATTACCTCGACAAATTCGTCGTGGTGTATCTGGATGATATCCTAGTATATTCGAAGAATAAGGAAGAACATGCGGAACATCTTCGCCTTGTTCTGGAGAGGCTTCAAGAGCACAAGTTATATGCTAAGTACTCCAAATGTGAATTCTGGCTTTCCGAAGTGACCTACCTTGGACATGTGATTTCCAAGGACGGTATTGCCGTTAACCCGGAGCGTGTTCAGGCTATCCTTGACTGGACTCCTCCGAAGAATGCCAAGCAAGTCCGAAGCTTCCTCGGTCTAGCCAGTTATTGCCGTCGATTCGTCGAGAACTTCTCCAAGATCGCCAAGCCCCTGACTAATCTGCTCCACAAAGGCGTTAAGTTTGAGTGGACAGACAAATGTCAGGAAAGTTTCCAGACCCTCAAGGACAAGCTTACTTCCGCTCAAGTGCTTGCTCCTCCTGATTCTCGCAAGGACTTTGTGATATATTGCGACGCCTCTCGACAGGGATTAGGCTGTGTCCTAATGCAAGAGCGAAGAGTAATTGCGTATGCTTCACGTCAATTGCATCCGCATGAAGAAAATTATCCAGTGCATGATCTTGAACTTGCTGCAGTGATCTATGCATTAAAGTTATGGCGACATTACCTTCTGGGTAATCGGTGTGAGATATATACCGATCACCAGAGTCTGAAGTACTTGTTCACTCAATCGGATCTTAATCTCCGTCAGCAACGATGGTTGGAAACAATTACGGACTATGACTGTGGTATTTCTTATACCCTGGGCAAGGCTAATGTAATGGCCGATGCCCTGAGCCGCAAGTCATATTGTAACAACCTCATGGTTAGGCGAGCTCAACCTCGTCTTTATGCAGAACTGATTCAGCTGAATCTGCGAATTGTTCCCCAGGGTTCTCTTAATAACCTTGTGGTACAACCAGACCTTCAAAAGGCTGTTAAGGAAGCGCAAGCCAAAGATCCTGAGATTGACTTGATGAAGAAAGAGCTTCACCTTGATAAGTACCGAGATTTCTCAGTTGCTGAAGATGGAACATTATATTTCCGAGACCGCATCGTAGTACCTCGCTTCGAGCTTATGACTGACAAGGTCATGAAGGAGGCTCATGATACACTGCTGTCTATCCATCCGGGTAGCACCAAGATGTATCGCGATCTTCGACAGAGGTACTGGTGGTCCAGAATGAAGCAGGACATTGCTCGATATGTTGCTGAATGTGACGTATGTCGTCGCGTGAAAGCAGAACATCAGAAGCCTGCTGGAATTCTTCAACCACTCCCCATTCCTTTGTGGAAGTGGGATAAAGTGCAGATGGATTTCATTACTGGTCTTCCTAAGTCTCAGAAAGGTCACGATGCTATTCTTGTCGTCGTCGACCAACTCTCCAAGGTTGCTCATTTTCTGCCTGTCAAGGAGACTATCACTGCTAGTCAACTAGCAGAGCTGTATATCTCCAGAATCGTTTCACTCCACGGCATTCCGAAGGAGATCAGTTCGGACCGTGGCAGACTTTTCACGTCCAAGTTCTGGGAAAGTTTCCAAGAAGCTATGGGAACTCACATTACATGGAGTTCAGCTTATCATCCCCAATCCCAAGGCCAAGTCGAGCGAGTTAATCAAGTGCTTGAAGATATGCTTCGCGCTTGTGTTATATCATTCGGTAAGAAGTGGGAAGAATCTCTCCCGTTTGCCTAATTCTCTTATAATAACAGCTATCAAGCCAGCTTGAAGATGGGTCCATTCGAAGTGCTATATGGACGTAAGTGTCGAACCCCTCTGAATTGGTCAGAAACTGGGGAACGACCTCTCGTGGGACCGGACATTATTCAACATGCCGAAGAACAAGTCAGAATTGTTCGAGAAAATCTCAAGGCGGCTCAGGACCGCCAGAAGAGCAATTACGATCGCAAGCGATGGGGTCTGACTTATCAACCAGGTGATCAAGTTTATCTCCGTGTCACTCCGATGAAAGGCACCCGTCGATTCGGAATCAAGGGCAAGCTAGCTCCTCGCTATATTGGTCCCTTTCGCATTGTTGCCAGACGTGGACAAGTGGCTTATAAATTGGAGTTGCCGCCGCAATTCTCTCATATCCACGATGTCTTCCACGTGTCGCAACTTCGAAAATGCTTCAAGGAATCTCCGCACCGCGCAGTGGATCACGAGATGCTTCAGTTGCAAGATGACTTATCTTATAAGGAGCATCCGATCCGCATCCTTGATGAAGCTGAACGTCGAACTCGTCAGAAGACGACCAAGTTCCTGAAAGTGCAGTGGTCGAATCACACTGAAGATGAAGCCACTTGGGAACGCGAGGATCATCTTCGGGAAGAATACCCCGACCTCTTTCCTTCTACCTCCTAAATTCTCGGGACAAGAATTTCTTTTAGAGGAGGAGAACTTGTAACACCCCCTTGTAAATAAGCTCTGTGACACTCTGTTAATCTTGCCAAGTCATGACCATTTGCAGTGCCAAGTCACATGGGTTAAGGATCCAATTCAAATTCAATTATGAAAATCGACTCAAATCCCAAAGTGAAATATGAAGTTGATCAAACACAGTTGGAAAAATGTTCATTAATTGGCAAATAATCTAGGAACATTTATAAAACCATCATCAATTAATTTGGAGTTAGATGAGTGACTCAAACAAATTGAAACAGCCCCAAAACAGAATTATTAAATCCATTTAAAATCATATTAAATTCAAATGAAATCCAAATCTGCCCAAACAAGTTTTCGGTGATGGGTAGTATTGCATTGCATTATTTGGACCAAGTTCCATATTTTACAAAAGTGCATAAGTGCCCTAACTAATACAAAACAGGAAAGAATTAAAAAAAAATAGAAAGCAGAGAAAGGAAAATAAGAAAAGGCCACTGTGCACTGCCACTAGTGCACAGTGCCTGGAGCCGGCCCATCTGGCCCATTCCTCCTTCTCTCTCCTGTGCGTGTCGCCACCGCTGTGGCGGAGCTCGCGCTCGCCGGCCGCAGGCCGACACGCCGACGCCACCGACGAAACAATGACGAGGAGGGGATAAGGTCGAGGTTGTTCGCTCCCCCTGGATCCCCTCGACCACTCCTCCCCTCTCCCCCTCTGGATCTCGTCGCCACCGGGCGCCATCGCCGCCATTCGCCCCGCGCCACCGCGGCCACCGTCTCCCATTCTCCTCACCGAGACATCCTGTGGCCTCACCTCGCTCATCTGCCTCGGCTGCACATCGACCTCGAGCTCGGGGAGGACCGCACGAACGAGATCGACCTCGGCCTCTTCTTCTCTGTCGCCGGCGATCCTCGTCGATCCCGAGCCCCCTGCTGCTACTAAGCTAACGAAGGCTTTTCATAGCCGCTAGGTGAGCTCCGCCTCTTCCCCTACTTCCTTCCCCGCGTACTTGGGTGCCTCCGACGAGCTGCCAGTGATGCCGTGCTCTGACCGCCGTTGCCACTGCCATTAGCGCGCTCCCGAGCCCCTATGGCTCGAGCTAGTGTCTCTGGTAAGCTCCTGGGGTGCTACTGCTGCTGCCTAGATAATCTGCTCGAGCTCTTGCGCTGCTTTTTCGCCGAATCCGCGAGGTCCCGAACTCCGGCATCCGCCTTCGGTCGTCGACGGCCATTTTTTCGGCGACCATTTGGTCCAACACCGCCACCAAACGACGCGGCTTCGAACGCCCGATCGAACGCAAGTGGCCGCGCTCGAAATGGGCCACTATAGCGAATTTCCGGCCAACTCCGGCGACGCGCCGCCGTGCGTTTGGGTCGCCGGCATCACTCCGGTCGCCGGAGCTGACCTGGCCGCCACCTGGCGCCCCTCTGTGCCGCTGCCAGTGGGCCCCTGGACCCACTTTGACCCGGTTGACCGCGGTCAACTGCGGTCACTGTTCACCCCAGCCGCTGACTAGTGGGTCCCGCTGACTTAATTAGCGTTAACCACTTAATTAGAATTCTGTTAACTAAATACTGACGCTGACAGTAGGCCCCACCTGAAGCTTAATTAGCTTAACTCATTAGTTAGCCTCTGAGTCAATGACATGTGGGTCCCACTGGACCCACATGTCAGGTTTGACCAGGTCAACGTCACTGTTGACCTGCTGATGTCAGCAACACATCATGCTGACGTCATAATTCAATTCTGTTAAAAAAATTAATTCCAGAAAATCAAATAATCTTTAAAAATTAATAACTTTTAAACCGTAGCTCAGATCAAAAAAGTTAAAACATGAAAGTTGCTCAGAACGACGAGACGAGTCTGATCGTGCCGTCTATTTCCTTGTCGGAACCTCCTACGTAGGAAAACTCGTAACTCCGAGCCCGATTCCGGTAGATGAATAGTGCACACATACCGGTTAATAAATCCCAGTTTAATTCTAATAATAACTAAAATGACTTAGAGGCATATTTAGGCAGCCCTGCACTGCATCTTAGAATCACACGCACTGTGTTGCATCTGTTTACATTATATTTACTTGTTTCTTCCCCCTCTTCTCTTTCGGTAGACCCCGACGTTGCCGTAGCTCCTGAGGCAGATGCCACTCCGGAGTACGACTACGTCCCCGACGATCAGGCCCTTGCCGTCGAGCAGACAGGCAAGCACCCCCATTTTGAGCATTTCGATATCGCCCACTCTCTTCTCTCTTATGCTTGCATTAGAAGTTACTGCTGCAACTGTTGTCCTATATCTGCTGCATAGCCTGTTTTATTGTAGCCTAGTTTTGATACCTGCCTGTTCTCCTAAACTATTTAGTATAGGATGGGTAGAGCCTTATCAGAGACCCACTTGTCCCGACTGCCCCGCTGGACTCTCAGAAGACCCGAGCAACGGGATCGAAGATCAGACCCGGGCACCGCACGTCACTTCCCCCTATGTTGCTCGACACTACTGGGTTACTATCGAGTGCCGAGGGTGATACCTTGACAGCACTTCAGATGATAACCCTATAGGTTAGTTATTCGGTCGTGGTAAGCGAGGGTGATTCCTCCTACACCACCCCCGATACCGACGCCGTCGTGCAACATCTCAAGTGTGGACCTCGAGGGTGATTCCTCCTTCGTTCACCTTGATGATAACATCGAGCGGGAATTCCATCGAGGGTGATTCCTCAGGGTTCCCTTGGTGTTAGACACACGGTTACTGTTGTTACTGTGACTTATACTGAAACATGACACTAAAGACGGGTCGGCCCTGACGGGTACCCGCGCGAGCATGAATGCGAAGTGATGTGGAGTCGGGTTGACCTGAGAGGTGCCCGCGAGATAACTACGAGGCGTGGCCGGGCATTCTTAGCCCTTGCCGCAAGTCCTCGAGACGGGGCGACGGGGTCACATCGATCGTGAGTCTCTGCTCGTTATCGCGCGCTCCTAATCCACTAACGGTTTGGATATTTGATCCGAGGGGCCTCTGGCTTGATAGCACTAACCATCACATGGGCATAGTATGGGCGTTCTGCGTCGTATAATTCAGCCGGAGCTTAATGGACGTCAGCGACTGAGCGGCGCACGCCGAGTTGGACTGGTTAAGCAACTGCGCTTGTATTAAGGGGTTGCTAGGTCTGCTCTCGGCCGCCTGACGCAACATGCAGGAGTTCCTGGGGCGATGGCCCAAGACTCCTGGGGGCATAGGTTTAGTCCGGCATGCTGACCTCTCTGTTAAGTATTTGGTCGGGTTGCGGCGTGTTGCTTAGCCGAGGCCGGGTATGACCCAGAAAAGTGTGTCCGGCCGGAGTTAAGCGAGCGTGGTGGGTAAGTTGGTGCACCCCTGTAGGGAAGAAACTTCTATCGATAGCCTGTCCTACGGTAACGGACACTCGGAGTTGTATCCCGATCGGTACAACTAGAACATTACTGGAGATGAGAACTGGATAGTACGACTCTGGGATTGCTTTCTCGCAGGGAGTCAAGAAAGGATCTCTGGCCGAGGTTGATGATGCTACTACTACTTTACATTATGTTATTCTGCTCTCTTCTTATGCTGCAAGACTGTTGAAGAGCTGAAGATGCTAGTCTTCGATAGGACTAGGTCTTCCCCTCTATTCTGGCATTTCTGCAGCCCAGTCCACATATATAGCCCCCTTTGAAAATGTTGCATATGTAGTGTAGATCCTTGCTTGCTGAGTACTTCGGATGAGTACTCACGTTTGCTTTATTTTCCTTTTTCCCCCTTTATCCCTTTGTCGCATCCAGACATCGGAGCCCCTGAGTCAGACGCCCCCGTCGACGACCACTACTACTACTACCATCCCGGAGAGTACTACTACTACGAGGAGCCGACTGACGACCAGGAGTAGGATTCGGAGGGTCCAGGGCAGGAGGCCTACGCCTTTTGATCGTAGAGTTTTATTTTGCCCCGCCTCTGTGAAGGCTTATCTGTCTTTCTGTAATATATCTGTACCCAGATATCTGATACTTCCACTGACACTTGTATGCCATCGAGCTATGTATTCGAGCCCTCGAGGCCCTGGCTTGTAATATAAAGCTTGTATGAATTTATTTATGTTTTAGAGTTGTGTTGTGATATCTTCAAGTGAGTCCTTAGGCTTAATCGTGTGCATTTGTGTGTATGGTTAGTGCACGATTAAGCCGGGGTCGACACAATCTAGAGGTGAAGAGGCTGCCACGATCCGAACTGATCTCCAATGGAACACCGTGGAGTGACACAATTCGGGAAACATACAAGTCTGCTAACTGACTAGCAGTGATTGTCTCCTTAACTGGCAGAAAGTGAGCAACCTTGGAGAATCGGTCAATGACGACAAAGATAGCATCATGACCCTTCTGAGATCTGGGAAAACCAGTAATGAAATCCATTTGGACCTTGTCCCATTTCCATTCAGGAATTTCATGGGGTTGCAGAGTTCCAGCAGGCCTTTGATGTTCTACTTTAATGCGGCGGCAAACGTCACACTCAAAAACATAACGAGCAATGTCTCGCTTCATATTAGGCCACCAGTATCTCTGACAAATGTCATGGTACATCTTTGTGCTACCAGGATGAATTGACAGAGGAGTGTCATGAGCTTCTTTCATAACGTGTTCCCTCTCATCCTTGAACTTGGGTACGAAGAGACGGTGTTGGAAAAATAGGATCCCATCCTTATCAAGATGGAATTCCGACGGCTTTCCTTTCTCGAGGTAATGCTTAATCCTTTCAACTTCAGAGTCATACTTTTGTATAATCTTAATGCTGTGCTCAAGATCTAGTTCAACAACCAAGGTATTGAGATAACCCTGCGGAACAATATGGAGGTTCAATTTGCGAAGCTCTTCATAAAGCATAGGTTGTGCTTCCTGAACCATAAGATTGTTGCAATAAGCCTTACGACTCAAAGCATCGGCCATTACATTAGCCTTGCCAGGGGTGTATGAGATATTCATAACATAATCGGCAATTGTCTCGAGCCATCTTTGTTGACGAAGGTTCAGATCTGGTTGAGTATATAGATACTTCAAACTTTGATGATCCGTGTATATCTCGCAACGATTACCGAGAAGGTAATGTCGCCATAGCTTTAGAGCATAAATAACCGCAGAAAGTTCAAGATCATGCACTGGGTAATTTTCTTCATGAGGACGCAATTGTCGAGAGGCATAAGCAATCACTTTACGCTCTTGCATTAGGACACAGCCTAGTCCTTGACGAGATGCATCACAGTATATCACGAAATCCTTTTGGGAATCCGGGGGTGCTAGCACTGGGGCAGATGTTAACTTATCTTTCAGTGTCTGAAAGCTTTCTTGACATTTTTCTGTCCACTCAAATTTAACACCTTTGTGAAGCAGATTCGTCAATGGTTTTGCAATCTTGGAAAAGTTCTCAATGAATCAACGGCAATAACTAGCAAGTCCAAGAAAACTTCTGACTTGCTTGACATTCTTCGGGGGAGTCCAGTCAAGAATAGCTTGAACACGCTCCGGGTTAACAGCGATACCGTCCTTGGAAATCACATGTCCAAGGTAGGTCACTTCAGAAAGCCAGAATTCGCATTTGGAGTACTTGGCATACAACTTATGTTCTCGAAACCTCTCCAGAACCAGGCGAAGATGTTCGACATGTTCTTCTTCATTCTTGGAATATATAAGGATATCATCCAAATAAACCACGACGAATTTGTCGAGGTAATCCATGAATATATAATTCATCAGATGGGAGAACGTAGCTTGAGCATTCGTTAGGCCAAATGACATGACGGTGTATTCATAGGAGCCATAATGAGTGACGAATGCAGTCTTGGGAATATCCTCTTCACGGACACGGATCTGGTGATAACCCAACCTCAAGTAGAGTTTAAAAAACACCGATGATCCAGCAAGTTGATCATATAAGTCATTGATCCGGGGAAGCGGATACTTATTCTGAATGGTTGCGTGGTTGATAGGACGGTAATCTTGAACCAACCTATTCGTACCATCTTTCTTCTTGACAAAGAGAGACGGTGCTCCCTAGGCAGAGGAACTAGGACGGATGAAGCCCATCTTAAGTGATTTATCGATTTCTTCCTTAAGCTCGAGAAGGTGGTGCAGAGGCATCTGATAAGGACGCTTCGCAATAGGGACAGTGCCAGGCTTGAAGTCAATGACAAACTCGACAGCTCTAGCCGGGGGTATTCCTGGAAGTTCTTCTGAAAAAATGTCCGGAAAATCTCGAACGATAGGAACGTTCTCGATCCCTTCCAGAGGTGAGGCGTTCAAAGCATTCAGAACATATATCTGAGCTTCATCATCTCGAGTAATTCGGGCGGTGTAGTTCACTATCTCATCAGAGGGGTGAAGAAGTTGGACGGCTTTAGTGACACAATTGATCGAAGCAATGTGAGCTTTCAACCAATCCATTCCGAGTATGAGGTCTATGGTGGAAGACTTCAAGACGATGGGTGAGGCAAGGAATTCCAACCCTTTAATTTCGACGACAACGTCTGGTGCTATCACGTCAGCATGACAATGACCTCCGGGAGTTTTAATGACTAACGGAGTATGCATCTTCTCATACTGAATGCCATGCATGAATGCAAATTTTCCAGAGATGAATGAATGTGATGCTCCTGAATCAAATAAAACAGAAGCAGGTACTGAATTAACGAGAAGGGTACCCATCACAGTAGCAGGTTGATCCTGGACTTCTTCAATATCAATGTTGTAAGCGTGTCCACGACCATGTGCAGTAGACCCAGTATTATAGTTGCGGGCCTGATTGTTGCCACGACCATTGCCACGGCCAGTACGAGGAAAAGCCAGCTGATTCTGAGTCTGGCGGCAATCTCTAGCATGGTGACCTGGTTTGCGGCACTTGAAGCACATACCATCTTCAGGACGAAGAGGAGCATTTTGTTGAATAGCTTGAGCTCTTGGCTGCCTCGGTGGTGGAGGAGGTAGACATGGTGCAACATAGTTGTTCTTTGGCGCAGGGGCATTTGGACGGAACATGTTGTTCGGAATCCAGACTCGACGCTTCTGTGCTGAGCCCGAAGATGAGCCAGCAGCACGATAGCGCTTCTGCGAGTCCTTGTGTTTCATCTGAGCGGTCTCAACCAGAATAGCCTTGTTCACAAGAGTTTAAAAGTCGTTGAAGTCTTGAGCAGCAAGTGCAAGCTCGAGGTCTGGGTCGAGTCCACTACGGAACTTCTCTTGTCTACGGGCATCTGTGGCGATATCTTCTTCAGCATAGCGGGAGAGGTCAAGAAATTCCCGCTGATAAGCTTCGACAGTCTTGTTGCCCTGAGTGAGGTTGCGGAACTAGGTCTTCATCCGGTCCATAATTCCCTGAGGAATATAACGGGCACGGAAAGCAGCCTGGAACTCATACCAGGTAATGACTGTTCCAGCAGGTAGTGTATGCTTGTGTGTGTCCCACCATTGAGCAGCGGGACCCTTTAGGAAAAAGGCCGCGAAGGTGACGAAGTTGGCAGGGGCGACATTAGCATACTCCATCTCGTGAGTGATGTCGCGGAGCCAGTCATCAGCATCCAGTGGCTTGTCAGAGTTGCGGAACTGAGTGGGGTTGAGTCGCATAAACTCTCTCAAAGTTATTGGAGCAGGGTTCTGGTTCTGGTTGTTCTGATGTAGAATCTGAGCCATGATCCCAGTCATGAACTGGCGGTTGAGCTCGAATTGTTGCATCATAGCTGCCATATAGTCTGGCGGTGGTGGGCGTTCAGGGGCACGACCACGACCACCTGATCTAACCATCCTGCTAAGTATCAACAGGGGTAGTTTAGTAAAAGCAATTGCGAGTGTTTAGCGACAAGCATGATGTAACTCGACAACAATTAAGTAGTGTAACAGATACATAACAGTAGTTAATTAAGACATACAGATCCATACACAGAGTCGGGTACATGCGGACAGCATAACGGTGCAATTTAGAACTAGACATACTAGGCGGCGCGCAGGCACGCGGTAAGGAAGTACACAACGAGACATAGCAAAGGCTACATCAACGTCAGAGAAAACCACTGAAACGGGGTAACTGCGAGTGCGGACGACGAATGTTTGTCGCGGAAGGATCCTGCGCTCCATGTGCACTTTGATGCAGAATCCAGTCTTGAGCTGTAAGAAGAGGTCCACGTGTAGGTGTGTGGCCTCCAACAATAGGCCAATCAATACCAGCATACATCTGAGTCCTGCACGGATAAAGGATGTGCTCCGGATGTATCCCTACATGAACAGTGGGTAGCAACTGCGTCATAGCATCATAGAGACGTGCTCGAGTGGCAACCAACTCGACGGCAAGAGCCCGAACAGTGCGATCCAGAGCCTGAGTGCACTGAATCAGAACACGCTGGTCGTAGCGACGAGGCTCGTACGGGGCACAGATAGCTGTGTAGTATCCAGTAGCATCTCCAGCAAGGGCATAAGGAATGTATCGGAACTCAGAGTCATCCAAGATATCGCTGAACTCTCCTCGGAGTCGTGCGATAGCAGAGTAGGCGGCATCATGGACTGCCATCTCAATCGTCACGCCGATACCGTGGAAAAGGTGTAGCTCAGTGTCTGAGTCATCTTGCCGATCATAGATACGAACATCAGCATGGTACTGCTCTTGGTTGAACTCGCAGTAATCCTCGTAGACCATGTACTCGGGGTACCAGCGGTAGCCAAGTCTGGTCAAGAGAGCGATCAGAACAGCTGGAAACCCAGGGGCATCACGAGCCCAAGTGCGAAGCACAAGCTGTGTCGTAGGACGCGGTGGAAACAAATGATCCATCTGAAATAGTGGAAAATTCAGGATTGTCAAATGACAATGAGAAGTTTAACACAACTCAGAGAGAAAGGTTAAACAAAACAATGGAAAGGAAAATGATTATCAGACTAATGAGATCAATGACAGGGAAATCGCACAGATATCCAGCTCTCCGGGTAGACGGAATTTACGAGACCCTAGGTGTCGGCGTTAGTAAAATTCATTTAACCCGAATAGAAGAGAGATCAGAGTCCCAGAGTATAGACAAGGAATAAAAGATCCTAATACCACCCAGTTGGCGACGTGGGCTCGTAAGCCACACAACCAAGTTAGTAAATTAGTTTTTTGATGTCTAGACTCAACTTCGGCCAAGGAATTGGAAGGGGGCTTCCTACAGGCGGTCGGCTCTGATACCAACTTGTGACGCCCCCGACTCAATCGTGCACTAATCATACACACAAACATGCACGATCAAGCACAGGGACTCACGGGAAGATATCACAACACAACTCTAACACAAATAAACGGAGATCCATAATATTACAGACCAGGGATCACGAAGATCCAAATACATAAGTCAGTCATACAAATATAATCTGAGTACAGACATAGTTAGACAAGTTTTGCCTTAAGAAGGCTAACACAAACAACGACTCTAGATCGAAAGGCGAAGGCCTCCTGCCTGGGAGCCTCCGATCCTACTCCTGGTCGGCTGGCTCGATCCAGTAGTACGTGGCCTCTGGAGCCTCCTGGTAGTAAGCTCCTGAGGTGGCATATGGCTCCGGGGCTTCATCGTCTGATGTATCATCAAAGTGGGGTATGGGGAAAAAGAAGTAACAAGGCAACCGTGAGTACTCATCCGAAGTACTCAGCAAGCAAGGATCTACACTACATATGCAACATTATCAAAGGAGAAAGGCTGTATATATGGACTGGGCTGCAGATATGCCAGAATAGAGAGAAGGCCTAGTCCTATCGAAGACTAGCATCTTCAAGCATCTTCACGAAACCACCATGTTGCAGCAATAGAAGAGAGTAGAATAGCATTTTATTAAGCAAACATGTTGAAGCAAGCCTAGAGATCCTTCCTCGACTCCCAGCGAGAAAGCGATCCCGAAGCTTCAATTAAGTAACAAGTATCCAGTTCAAGTAGTAGATCGTGATATACAAACTGAGCGTCCTTTACCGTAGGACCGTCTATCGATAGATTATTCATCCCTGCAGGGGTGCACTACTGTTACCCAACACGCTCGATCAACTCTGGCCGAACACACTTGCTGGGTAATGCCCGGCCTCGGTAGATCAACACGAAGCAACGCCCTACCTAGGCTCAGCAGAGAGGTCAGCACGCCAGACTAACCTATGCACCCAGAGGTCTTGGGCCATCACCTTGGGCACCCTGCGTGTTGCGAGACTGGCCGGGGTGCAGGCGCGACACTGAACTCGTTAGTGAAGTATCCAGCCCAATCCCGACAATCAGCCCGCACAGTGAACCGTGACGTCTGAGGAGCTTTCGGGAGAAACGTACGATGTAGAGGGCCCCATAAACCATAATCCCGCATGGTGGTAGTGCGCATAGGGCACATCGACCCACTCAGATCAAATACCCAAATCCAATAGGCTGATTTAGTAACACGCGGAGACAATCAGAGTTTCTGAAGCTCCGCCACAATATCACACTCGAGTGCCCTTCCGGCACACCCGACAACATAGATCCCCTGCGGGTACCCATCAGGGTTGACCCGCCTGTAACAAAGGTCAAAGTAACCGTGTGGTCATAACATCAAGGGGGAAACCCGAGGAATCACCCTCGGCGAATTCCACTCGATGAAAACATCGGGGTGAACGTAGGAGGCATCACCCTCGAGGTTCACACTGAGAGGTTGCACGACAGGGTCGTATCAGAAGTGGAGAAGGAGGAATCACCCTCGACGACCACGACCGAATAGCTACACTACAGAGTATTCACCAGGAGTGCGTTACGAGGTATCACCCTCGGCACTTGATAGTAACTATGCAGGGTCGTACAACTAAGGGGGTGAAGTGATGTGTTGGTCTCTGGTCGACGATCACATTGATCGAGTCGTCGATGATCAAGCAGAGGCAACAAGGGTAAGGTGGTGGGGTCACTGATGGTTCACTACCAACCTATACTAAGCAGCTTAACATAGGCAGGTAAGGTAGCAATAAACAGGTTACAAAAGCAGGCTATGCATCAGGATAGGAGCAAACATTAACAGTAGCAAAATCTAATGCAAGCAGAAGAATGAAATGGGCGATATCTAGATGCTCAAGGGGGGGGGGGGGCTTGCGTGGTTGCTCTGGCAAGAAAGAGGGATCGTCAACGGGCTGCTCGTCTGGAGCGTAGTCGTACCCAGCTGCAACGTCGTCGGTCTCGGCGCCTATCTAGAGAGAAGGAGGGGGAGAGAAACAATAAATTCATGGCAATAATGCAAATAATATGTATGACATGCCTAAATGATATGCCGGGGTGTTCTACTGCCTAACTAAATGATTTAGTTAATTTAGGAATTTAACCAGATTTATTTAATTAAAGATGGGCACTATTCATTTATCGAAATCGGTCTAAAAGTTCAACGTTTATCTAGCTACGGGCATCTGACAGGAATACGAAGGACATATTCGGGTTCATATCGAAAATTCTGAGCAACTTTCATGTATAAATTATTTTTATCGGAGTTACGGATTATTTTATATGATTTTCTAAAGTTTTAATCATTTTCTGAATTTAATTATTTATTTAAATCAACATTATCCAGAACAGTGTATGCTGACGTCATCATGACATCAGCAGTCAATAGGGCAGTTGACCTTGTCAAACTGACGTGTGTGTCCCACCTGTCAATGTCTGTTTAGTCTAATTAGGGTTTAGTTAATCTTATTATAGTTTAATTAAACTAACTAATTAATTAGATTAACTTAATCAGAGTTAATTAACTTAATTAATTAATTATTTTTACTAATTTTATTTTCATTTACTTTTTTTTACGTTTTAAGGGCGTGGGCTCCTCTGGTCAGTGGCCCAGGGGCGTCGGGCCCCACCTGGCAGTGGCACTGGGCCACTGCGGGCGTCAACGCGTGCGCGCGCGTGCACAGCACGCGGCGACGCGACTACGGGCGCGCGCCGGCGCGGGGAGCGGCGAGGCAAGGGCGAGCGGCGCTCGGGTGCAGGTGGCGAGCTAGGCTCAGCGGCAGCGGGCGACATGGCCACGGGGGCGGGCAACAACAGAGGCGAGGGGGGCGCGGTTGGTGGCTGCGGCGACAGCAGAAGCAGAGGCAGCGGCGCAGCAGGGCAAAGCAGCAGTGGGAGGAGGCCGAGCGGGCGGCAGCGGCCACACGCGCACGCGGGCGAGGCCCGAGCATGGCAAGCGCGCATGGGGGAAGCGGGCGGGCGTGCGGCAGTGGGCGGAGGCGCGGCCGTGGGCGCGAGCGGGCGCGGCCAGGGCGCGACGGACGGCGTCCGACAGGGGGAGAGGGGAGAGGAGGAGCGCGACCGGCGCGGTAGCTCACCGCGAGCTGTAGGGGGGACACAGTGGGGGTCGAGGAGGAGGGCGGGGACGGTGTTCCGGCGCGGATTGGGATGAGGAGGCGAGGAGGCAGGCCAGCGTGGCGGCTCCGGCGATGTCCAGGCGACGACGACGATGGCGGGGCGGCGACGTCGAGTGCCCCGATCCAAATCTGGATTGGGGGGGGGGGGGAAGGGGGGGGAGGAGGAGGATCGGAGAGCGAGTGGGAGGGGGGGAATGGGGTGTCGGTGGGGCTGGGGTTCGGTCGCCTAGGGGATAATGGGAGTGGGGTGGCCCGGTTGGTCCAGTTGGGCTGGCCGGCTGGGCCGTTTGGCCCAGTAGGCCAGGGAGTCTTTTTCTTTTTATTTCTATTTTTGTTTTGCCTTTTCTGTTTTCTGTTTTTGCAAAATTGTGTGGCCTCATATTTAGTTTTGTAAAATAGGTGAACTAGTCACAAAACTCCAGTGCAACATCTACTAATGCCATAAAATGGTTTTGAGTTCATTCCATTTCATTTGCAATTTTATAAAACTAAATGGGATTAAATATTGCTATTTTGGCACTGTTAGAGTCACCTAATTAATTTATTAAATGTTGATTACAATTTTAGAATGGTCTCTGGATACTTGTTACCTAATGAACATTTTAGTTTCTATGTTTGAACAACTTTTATTTTCCACTTTAATTTAATTTGAATTTTGAGTTGGGAGTTGAAATGCAATATGATGCAAATGATGATTTGGTACTGTTAAACTTGCTGACATGTCATTATCAAAAGGTGATCACTGTGGCTAATGACATGGGGTGTTACACTTGTCTACTCAGAGGGCGTCTATACATTGGCTGCGTGAATTCAATGCTTCCATTTGTCACACAACAATCATGTTCATGGGTGTGGGTGGGTGTGGGGGAGAGATCACATCATCTTGTCCACAAGAAACATGGAGCTCAACCTCACATGTAATCCTCACGGGTGAGTATTGCTAGTAAAACACTTTTTGGAGGTAAAAAGGGGCCATAGGCCACCCTGACATTACAATGAACAGAACACTTGCTACATTAATTGATGAGGAAAGTATTTTTCGGTCTCTCAACTTGTCTATGAGTTTATTTTTGGACCCTCAGCCAAAAAACGGCACACTTTAATCGCTCATATTCGAGAAACTAGACAGATTTAGTTCAAAATCCGTTTGAAGTGGTATCGTGCCTGACGTGTACCTGGTTTTTGCATCTCACATAGTCACATGCAGCAAGGACCAAGTGGCACATCTTAGTAGCCAGAGGAAAAGAAAGCAAAAGCGATTCATATACGGAAATTCATTTACAGGGCTATAATATTAAAAAACTACTAAAACACTTTCTTTCACACATTAGTCATAAATTCCTTCTCGCTCATTATGTTTCCATTGACGTACTTTATCGAACAAAATGATATTGTGAAGTTATTTAATTATTATTCCACATCTTAGTTTTACAATTTTTTTTCATTTGAACCACATAACTTTTTTTTTCATAAAATTTGTCCAAAAATTAGCTATTTAAAAACTTTTACAACTTAGCGGTTAAATTCAATTTTGTTTTTTTATTTTTGTTTACTATTGATGTACATCACATTTTATTACATCTTAGCGGTTAATTGCCTTTTTTGTTATTTAATTTTTATATTTATCCCTCAAAATATTTTAATTTTATATTTTATTTTTTAAAGATGTGCTAATATTATTGATAGACAAACAAACATTTTTCTGTATGTGAAATTTTGTAAAACTACATGATTTTTTTAAAAACATGTAAAGTTTTTTTAGAAGTAAAAAATATCTTTTAAAAACCAGGAACTCTTTTAATTACATGAACATATATAAAAAAGAGTGGGGAATTTTCACAATACATGACCAGTTTTAGAATTGCATGGTTGTCTTTTTAAATTACATTAACACTTTCTAAATTGCATAAATTTCCGCTTAAAATTATGTGATCAATTTGTTAAATTACACGAATATGAAGTCTTTTTTTAAATCCATGAACATATTTCAAAAAGTTAAAAATTAACACAGATTTTTTTATATGTGCAAATATTTCTTACAATACAAGAATTTTTTTGAATAATAATAATAAATTATTAGTGATTAAAAAAACTCTAAAATAAATAAATTTTTTTAACGGGTGCATTGGTGGGCTCATTTATGTTTCATGAGGAGTGCACTAAAAGCCCCGCATAGAGATTGGCCTGCGTACCATGTTGGTGGTTTGTATTTTTGTCTCATTAGAATTCGAACCAGAAACTGGTTCCGAGTGCCCTAAGCCGAGTTCTTTTGGTCAATTCTCTCAGAATCTTGAGAATCGAACCTCCACCCAGCTTCTCCCAAAATCTTGAACCTGTATTTTTTTGACAATCCTAGTTATTTACATCCTATCTAGTTGGGATTGTCAAAAAGATATGGGTTCAAAATTCTAGGAGAAGCTAGGGTGAGGCCTGATTCTCAAGATTCTGAGAGTATCGGCCAAAAGAACTAGGCCTAAGTACAACACTTAAGGGCATTCCCCTGAAAAAAGGATCCAGATAGGTGGGGAACGTCAGCCAAGGGGTGGTCCTGGTGAACCGAGTTGTTCCCCAGGGAAGGGTTGATCGAGCGAACATAATCGTTCATTGGGAAAAACCAAGAGCAACTAGTTAACGATTACCTAGGGTGGGCTGAGAGCGCGCCACTTGGCGCGCACTCAGCCGCCGCCACATGTCGCGCTCTGGGCGTTTCGTCTGGATTTTGTTCTTTTATTTTATTTTTTCGCACGCGTTTTCGGCTTTTAGATGGTTCTTTCCCGGTTTTTATGGTTTTTCACCGGTCTTTCTTAGCTTTTGGATGGAAAAAAATTCAAAAAAAAATTTGCGAGAAAAAACAGGTTTTTTTGCTTCCGTGAGAGGCACAGCCGTGCCTCTCGAAAATAAAAAACACAATTTTTTTTGCTTCCGCGAGAGGCAATGTTTTGCTTTTGCAAGAGGCACTGCCGTGCCTCGCGGAAAAGGAAAAACACATTTTCTCCATTTTTTTCCTTCCGTGAGAGGCACGTTTTTGCTTCTGCGAGAGGTACGGTTTTGCTCCCGTCGTGCCTCTCGAAAATGGGAAAAAATGCGTTTTCTCTTTTGTTTTTTCTTCTATAAAAGGCACGATTTTGCTTCTGCCAGAGGCACGACCGTGCCTCTCAGAAAAAAATGCTTTTTCGCTTTTTTTCCTTTCGTGAGAGGCACGGTTTGCCTCTTCGAAACGAAAAAATGCGTTTTCTATTTTTTTCCTTCCACGAGAGGCATGGGTTTTTCGTGAAAAAAAGTTCGTCAAAACCTATCAACATGGGATCTAGTTTCGAAGATCTCGACGCGAGGAATCCAACGGTGAAAACGGTTTAAGATTTGGACGCACGGTTTAAGAGATAAATGTTTTGAATAAATGGATCTATGAAAAAAGGGACACACGGTTTAAAAGATAAACGTTTTGAATAAATGGATCTATGAAAAAAGAGAAAACTACTAGGTTGCGACAAGTGATGCACATGCAGCGCACCACTTCTCGCAACCTGAGGAGGAGGGAGTGATCTTTGGAAGGAGTACTCCTCAATTAGTGATTTCGGGCAAAACCGTCCCAACAAACCTCTACCCCTCGACGAAAAATGGCTAAGACGTTCAGTTGGGCCACAAAAAAGCCTATTATCCTGACACACTACAAAACTTAAAAACAGATACTTGGGCCGCATTTCAAAATACCTAAAAAACAAACAAAAATATGCATAGAAGCATATTGTTTTGATAGAAAAACACAATGACAAATCAAAATTGTTTGAAAAAAATCTCATAAAAAAAGCGGAGAACAAATAAAAATTACAATGTGTCAAGCCCTGGATGATAAAAATTGACATGCATACTAATTTATTAACTATAAAAATGCCATGGCTGTGAAAAGACTTGCCATAGGAATAGACATATAGGAAAAACCAGTTTCTTCAAATTGACATGCTAGCTACCATGGCCATGCTATAAAAACATCTAATGGGGACATACTAGATTCTTAGTAATAGACATAAAATTACCATGGGGATATGACAAACAACCATTCATACAAAATTAATGCCATGCTCTTAAATTCATATATATATGTTATGTGTGTGTGTGTTCCTATGGCAATTATCAAAACTACCACGATCTACTTAGTAAAAAATGCAATTATCTAAGTATTAAAATTGCCATGCTCTTAAGAATATGAAAGTGACATGCTACCTAAATTAAAAGTGCCATGTTCTACTTAGTAAAAAATGCCATGATCTAAATATTAAAATTGCCATGTTCTCAAGAATATAAAAATGCCATGCTACCTAAATTAAACCTACCATGGTCTACTTAGTAGAAAAGTGCCATGATCTAGTTATTAAAATTGCCATGCTCTCAAGAATATAAAAATGCCATGCTACCTAAATTAAAACTGCAAGGGTCTACTTAGTAAAAAGTGCCATGGTCTAATTATTAAAATTACCATGCTCTAAATTAAACAAAAAAATTCATGCTACCTAGATTAAAACTACCATACTTTCCTTACTAAAAATGCCATTGTCTAAATACTTAAATTGCCATGGTAGTTCAAATGTTCATAGCCTATTAAATAAAATAGCCATGAACTAAAAGAGTGAAAATGCCATGCTACATAAATTAAAATTGCCATGGCCTACTTAATAAAAAAATGCCAAGATATTACTAGTAAAAATGTCATGCTCTTAACGAAAAATGCCATGCACTTACTAGTAAAAAATGTCATGATCTTAATAGTAAAAATGGAATGCTTTAACATAAAAATGCCATGCTCTTAATAGTAAAAATGCCATGGAAAAAACATAAAAAAGTAACAAAACATGGGCCATGACTAACAAACATGGCAAGTTTTTAATAAAATAGCAAAATTAGGAATTAGCCATGTCAATTTTAAACTACGCTATGTCACTTTATAAGGGAAAGAATGTCATGCTTTTTCAAAGAGGTTTCCAGCCATGGCGGTTTATTGATGAAACTTCCATGGTCTAGTAAAATAAAAATGCCATGGCCTAAAATATAAAAAATGCCATGCTACCTATATAAACCTACCATGGCCTAATTAAAAGTACCGGAGACTAAAAATAATAAATAGAAAAATGCCATGATCTAATTAATATAATTTTCATGGCCCAAATAATAATAATAATAATAATAATAATGCCATGGAACATACAATCTAACTACCATATTCTAAATTCCTGATTAAATGAAATTGCCATTGAGTAACAGAAATTGCCATGGACGAAAAAAATAAAATTTCCATGCTATATATAATAAACTACCATGTTCTAATTATAAAAAGTGCCATACTACCCACAAAAAAGTTGTGATGGCATTTTGCAGGAACCATGGAATTCTTAGAACACATAATTAACGATGATACTTCCACATAGTAGCACCACATAATTAACCATGGCAATACTTTACTCATTGCGGCAACCTACAACTCTCCATGATTCACTAGTACGAATGGCACGAAAAAATTGATGCAGCTTCCGTTGCAATTTGATTTTGACCCATTTGAGATGGAATTTACATGCGCTCTATCATTCAGCTCAACTAGACTTGTCCATACCCAAAAATTGCGAACTAGAACGCTATAACCTAACAATATGCTCCAGCACAACCGTGAAAAAGAAGTAGGATAGAACGTGATTCGTAACTCACCGGCGGGAAGATAGAAGGAGCCGAATTGAAGCACCCTCTAGCCACGACCTCGGTGAAGTGCTACGTCCCCCATGCCACCCCCTCCCCGCTAGTGCTCGTGCTCGCGCTCTGGGCGCAACTCGTCCTCCCCCGCCACCGTGCTCGCGCTCCTCCGCCTCACCTGCATCGCGACACTGCCGTGGCTTTTCTCTTCAGACACCGGCGAGGTCTTCATCAAGCCCCTTCCTTGAGGCACACCACCGCCTCCCTCTACATTTTGTGTCGCCATAGAGATGTGAATAGTAGTAGGTTGACCACCTCTGCATCATTCTATCTCGCTGCTCCACACGCAGCTCCTCCCGCCGCAGTCTCCTCGTGTGTCGCCGGAGCAGCTGGTTAGTGAGAGCTTGAAGAAGAAAGGGGAGCGGTGTGGGGATGCGTGGCGGGGATGGTGGTTGAGAGAAAGTGAGAAAGTGGTGGGGGAGGGGGACTGGATAAGGCAATATGGAGTGATGATACGTTCACGGGCATGTCAGTTGTAGCGAACATGAAGAAAAACCCGACCTGGCACTTTTTGTTGTTTTAAGATCTGTGAATTTGATCTGACGGTAGATACTACGTTTGCTGGAGATGCCCAAATACCGGACGACAGCTAGATAACATTTCCCAAAGGAAATACGCATAATAGTATTGTAAGATTGTTGCTGTCCAACTCTTATAGTATGTCATGTTTTCTGTCACCTATGTACATCCATGACGATTTTATGACAGAGTAAAGATAGGCCTGCTAACGGTCTACCTACATATACCCATTTATGGCTCGGGTACACATGACCCAGTAGGACCTTTATGAGTTCAGCCAAACACTGGCCATGGGCAATCCAATATGATTCACTTTCGGCCCCTGTGTGGCCCGTCGTGTCCCTTGTTCAGTTTCGGCCCATACTTCCTTTCGACCCTGATACGTCCATTTTGCATCAAGTTTTCTACTGTTATTTCTATTGTTTAGAAGTTATATTTCAATTTTTGATGCAATTCTAATGCCTTTACTCTCTTAAATTGAAAGTTATATCACAAAAGGGAGATTCCCGACAACTAGAATTCTGAGCCTGAAAAGAGCTACAACAGAGATAGCTATCCTCCGGAGCTCCAAATGATCTGAAAACTTACGGAGATTTATTTTGTGATATATAAAAAATACTGGAAGAGAAATATACCAGAGAGGACCCTCCATGGTTCAAAATCTCAGGGGGTGCGCCACCTGTACTTGTGGGTCCAATGGTGTCGGTGGGCGTGTGCAGAACACGCGCGTGACACCGTGGACGGAAAACATCCTGATGCTAGTTCGGGGATGGGACACGAAGGTGAGGACCTACAGTACCAAAATGCACGAAATGGACACGATAGTTTACCCAGGTTTGGGCCGCATGGTTGCATAATACCCTACTCCTGCTTATGTGTGTTTTTATGGTGGTGGATTAAGACTTACAAGTCCTTCCGGTGAACGGGAATCGTAGTGCACTCATACTGGTGTTCTACCAAGGGTCCAACCTTGGTTCCTTTCTACGTCCTCTCTGGAGGTTCAACCTCTTTCTGTAGGGGTTTCAACCTCTTTCTGTAGGGGTTTCAACCTTTTTTTGCTCTCTAGCCTAGCCCTCCTTTTATATCGCAAGGGGTGCCACAATGGCTTCAAGGCTAAGGAAGTAACCTGGGTCTGACCAGATAGGTGATTGTATTTAATGCATGGATGAAGTGACAATGCCTTCTGTCTTTTGGGAACGGATGCCTTCCTGATAACCCACAAGTATAGGGGATCGCAATAGTTTTCGAGGGTAGTATTTCACCCAAATCTATTGATTCAACACAAGGGGAGCCAAAGAATAATTGCAAGTATTAGCAGTTGAGTTGTCAATTCAACCACACCTGGAGAACTATATATCTGCAGCAAAGTGATCAGTAGCACAGTAGTATGATAGTTTGGTAGCAATGGTAACAGTAGTAATAGTAACGGTAACCGTAACAATAGCGGTTTTGTAGTGATTGTATCATCAGCAGCAACGAAAGTAACTTAGCAAAGATCAATGTATAAAAAGCGTAGGCATTGGATCCGTGATGGATATCTGTGTTGGATGACATTCATCATGTAACAGTCACAACCTAGAGCGATGCACAATAGCTCCAATTCATCAATGTAATGTAGGCATGTATTTCGTATATAGTCATACATGCTTATAATAAGAACTTGCATGACATCTTTTACCCTACCCTCCCGTGGCAGCGGGATCCATAAGGAAACTAAGGGATATTAAGGCCTCTTTTTAATAGAGAACTAGAACAAAGCATTAACACATAGTGAATACATGAACTCCTCAAACTATAGTCATCACCGGAAGAATCCCAACTATTGTCACTTTGGGGTATGCAGATCATAACACATAATAGGTGCATATAACTTGCAAGATAGGATCAATAACTCAAATATATTCATGAAAACATAAAGGGTCATATCTGAAATCATGGCACTCAGGCCCTAGTGACAAGCATTAAGCATAGCAAAGTCATAGCAACATCGATCTCAGAACATAGTGGATACTAGGGATGAAGCCCTAGGAATTATCGCTTAGCTCTCAATCTAGCGGTTCTTTCTTTACTTTCGTTAATGGAGACATAGATAGCTTTAATAGAATCATTAATATCAAGCTTGCTTGGCAAAATTTTAGATTTGAGATTTTCCACATCATGAGCAATTCTATCCATGTTCCTCGCGATATCATCAACTTTATTCAATTTTTCCTCTACCATGACATTAAAAATCTTTTGAGAATTAATAAATTCTTTAATATTATTCTCAAGATCAGAGGGCATCCTATTATTATTATTATTATTATTATTATATGAATTACCATATGAATTGCCATAATTATTAGAGGAATTTCCGGGAAACGGCCTAGGATCGAAATTACCCCTATAAACACTGTTATTGAAATTATTTTGAGAGAAAAAATTCACATCAACGGAAAATCATTATTTTGCTCAATCAAAGTAGATAATGGCACATCATTAGGATCAACATGAGCATTCTTACTAGCAACCATTTTCATAAGTGCATCCATTTTATCACTCAAAGTATTAATCTCTTCGACATAATTCACCTTTTTACTAGTTGGAGTTCTTTCAGTGTGCTATTGTGAATAATTTGTCATAATATTATCAAGGAGTTTTGTAGCTTCTCCTAATGTGATTTCCATAAAGGTACCCCCGCGGCAGAATCTAAAAGATTTCTAGAAACAAAGTTTAATCCCGCATTAATTTTTTGTATGATCATCCATAAGCTTAAACCATGAGTGGGGCAATTTCTTATCATTAATTTCATTCTCTCCCAAGATTTTGCAACATGTTCATGCTCAAGTTTCTTAAAATTCATGATTTGATTTCTAAGAGAAATAATTTTTGCGAGAGGAAAATACTTGGCAATAAAAGCATCCTTACACTTATCCCAAGAATCAATATTATTTCATGGCAAGGATGAAAACCTAGTTTTAGCACGATCTCATAGTGAGAACAGAAATAATTTAAATTTGACAATATCATTATCCACATCTTTTTTCTTTTGCATATGACACAATTCAAAGAAAGTATTAAGATGGGATGCAACATCTTCATTAGGACTACCAGAAAATTGTTCTTCCATAACAAGATTTAGCAAAACAACATTAATAGCACACAACTCCGCACTCTTGGCGGGAGGAGCAATTGGAGTACTAATAAAATCATTATTATTAGTATTGGAAAAGTCATAGAACTTGGTATTTTCTGGAGACATGATACATCTCCGTCGTATCTACTTTTCCAAATGCTTTTGCTCTTGTTTTGGACTCTAATTTGCACGATTTGAATGAAACTAGCCCGCACTGACGCCGTTTTCAGTAGAACTACCATGGTGTTGTTTTTGTGCGGAAATAAAAGTTCTCGGAATTGGATGAAACTTTTTGGATATTTTTTATGGAATATATAAAAAATACTTGAGCAAAGACCCACTGGAGGGGGGCCACCCTGTGCCCACAAGGCACCATGGCGCGCCCTGGTGGCTTGTGGGGCCCACATGGCTCTGCTGACCCTAATCTCAGCACTATAAATTCCTATTTCCTGAGAAAAAATAGGGGAGGAAGTTTCATTGTGTTTTACGATACGGAGCTGCCGCCACCTCCTGTTCTTCATCGGGAGGCCAGATCTGGAGTCCGTTCGGGGCTCCGAAGAGGGGGATCTTCCGTCTTCGTCATTATCAACCATCCTCCATCACCAATTTCATGATGCTCACTGCTGGGAGTGAGTAATTCCTTCATAAGCTTGCTGGACGGTGATGGGTTGGATGAGATTTATCATGTAATCGAGTTACTTTTGTTAGGGCTTGATCCCTAGTATCAACTATGTTCTGAAATTTATGTTGCTATGACTTTTCTATGCTTAATGCTTGTCACTAGGGCCCGAGTTCCATGATTTTAGATCTGAACCCTTTATGTTTTCGCGAATGTATTTATGTTCTTGATCCTACCATGCAAGTTATATGCACCCACTACGTGTTATGATCCGCATACCCCAAGGTGACAATAATTGGGATTCTTTCTGGTGATTACCGTAGTTTGAGGAGTTCATGTATTCACTATGTGTTAATGCTTTGTTCCAGTTCTGTATTAACAGGAGGCCATAATATCCCTTAGTTTCCTTATGGACCCCGCTGCCACGGAAGGGTAGGACAAAAGATGTCATGCAAGTTCTTATCATAAGCACGTATGACTATATACGGAATACATGCCTACATTATATTGATGAATTGGAGCTAGTTTTGTGTCGCCCTAGGTTATGACTGTTACATGATGAATGTTATCCAACTTTATCACCAATCCAATGCCTACAAGCTTTTCACATATTGATCTTTGGTAAGTTACTACTGTTGCTGCTACTGTCACAATTGCTACAAAACTACTGCTACTACTGTTACCGTTACTATTGCTACTATTACCACTGTTATCAAATTATCATACTACTGTGCTACTGATCACACTACTACAGATATTTAGTCTCCAGGTGTGGTTGAATTGACAACTCAACTTCTTTACTTGCAAATATTATTTGGCTCCCCTTGTGTCGAATCAATAAATTTGGGTTGAATACTCTACCCTTGAAAACTGTTGTGATCCCCTATACTTGTGGGTTATCAAGACTTTTTCTGGCGCCGTTACCGGGGAGCATAAATTTATTTGCTGAGTCACTTGGGATTTAAATCTGTTGATCACTATGAAGAATCTTAAGGATGATAGAACCAACATCGTTCCCTCTAAGATGAGGGGAGTTAAGGAACTATTATCTAGCTCTGCACTTGATTCACCTTCTGTTTTGAGTAAGCTTGCAACACCACCACCTGCTATTAATTCTTATATGTCGCAAGTAATTGATGATGCTACTTCTGCTATGAATGATACTTATGATGATGCTAGTACTTTGCTTGATAAGACTGTGCCACTAGGTGAATTTCTTGATGAACGACTTGCAAAAGCTAAAGAATTTGAAAATGCTGAAACTAATGAAATTACTGAAACTGAAAGTTATGAAACACCTATTAGACCTAGCTCTCCTAGATATGAATTGCATAAGACACCCAAGGGTTATGTTATGGATGGAGAGGTTGCTAGGGATTTTCTTTCTTGTAATGATAGAGAAGATCTTAAAAAATTATTACTCAAGTTGAAAGAAAAATCTTTGAATGCTAGAATGAAATATGATCCTAAGTTTGCTACTTCACCTATCCTTATTACTGATAAGGATTATGAATTCTCTGTCGATCCTGAGTTAATTACTTTGGTTGAATCTGATCCTTTCCATGGCTATGAAACTGAAACTGTTGTGGCACATCTTACTAAATTAAATGATATAGCCACCCTATTTGCTCGTGAGGAAAAAAAATTCTCTATTACTATATTATTAACTTATTTCTTTCTCGTTAAAGGGTGATGCAAAGATATGGTATAATACTCTTGCTCTTGATTGTTTGTGTAGTCCTCAGGATTTGATTTATTACTTCTCTGAAAAATATTTTCCTGCTCATAAGAAACAAGCTGCCTTACAGGAAATATTTAACTTTGTGCAAATTGAAGAAGGTAATCTCCCTCAAACTTGGGGGAGACTTCTCCGATTACTTAATGCTTTTCCTGATCATCCTCTTAAGTAAAATGAAATACTTGATATCTTCTATAATGGACTAAACAATGCTTCTAGGGACTACCTAGACAGTTGTGCTGGTTGTGTTTTCAAGGAACTAACTATTGAATAATATATTGAAGAATGATAATGATTGGACACTTCCTGAACCACCACCTAAACTCACTCCAAAGAAGAGGGGTATTTTATTTCTCAGTCCTGAAGATATTCAAGAAGCAAAGAAATGTATGAAGGAAAAAGGTATTAAAGCTGAAGATGTTAAGAATTTACTGCCTATTGAAGAGATACATGGTCTTGACACACCACCATAGGTGGTAGAGGTAAATTCTCTTATAAAGTTTGATGAAGGTCATATTCCTTATAACAAACCTCCTAGTCAATGCTTGTATGAATTTGACAATTACATTATTAAGCAAGATCATTTTAGTGCAAATGTTATGAAACAATTAAAACGAAATGCCTACATGATTGATCGCTTGAGTGACTTGTTGTTTAGAATTGTTAATGATCTCAAAGGTGTAAGTAAACATATATCTATGGTCCAAACTCAGTTAGAACAAGTTGCTAAATCTCAAAGTGAATTGCTCAATGAAATGAATAACCATATACATGATAATGCTGTTAGAGTAATGACTAGAGGAAGTACAATGACTCAGGAGCCAGTTTATCCTGAAGGTTGCCCTAAAAGAATTGAACAAGACGCTCAAAGAATTAATGTTGATGCACCTAGTCCTTGTAAAAAGAAAAATAAAAATGATAGGACTTTGCATACTTCTAGTGAACCTGAGGTGGAAAAACCTTCTGAGAATGATAATGATGTTTCTATTTCTGATGCTGAAACACAATCTAGTAATGAACATTCACCTAGTGATAATGATAATGACAATGATGATGTTCATGTAGATGCTCAACCAGATAATGATAAGGAACCAGATAATGATGTTGAAATAGAACCTGCTGTTGATCTTGATAACCCACCTCCTAAAAACAAATGTTATGATAAGAGAGACTTTGTTGCTAGAAAACATGGTAAAGAAAGAGAACCATGGGTTCAAAACCCCATGCCCTTTCCTCCTAAACCATCTAAGAATAAGGATGAGGAATAATTTGAACGCTTTGCTAAAATGCTTAGGACAGTCTTTTTACGTACTTATTTGACTGATATTTTAAAGATGGCCCCTTTTGCTAAATACATGAAAGATATTGTCACTAATAAAAGAAAAACACCTGAAGCTGAAATCTCCACCATGCTTGATAATTATTCTTTTAAGAATGGAGTACCTAAAAACTAAGATATCCAGGAATACCAACTATACCATGCTCCATTAAAAGAAACTATGCCAAAACTGCTTTTTGTGGTTTACGAGCCGATGTTACTGTTACGCCTTTCTCTTTATATAAAAGACTTGATTTGAATAAACTCACACCCACTGAAATATCATTACAGATGGCTGACAAATCAACTTCCATACCTATCGGTGTTTGCGAGGATGTGCCCGTTGTAGTTGCAAATGTTACTATCTTAACATACTTTGTTATACTTGATATGCCTGAGGACGACAATATGTTGATTATCCTTGGTAGACCCTTTCTAATACTCCAAGGGCTGTTATTGGTTGCAACAAAAGCAACGTCACTTTTCATATTAATGGTAATGAACATACGGTGCACTTTTCGAAGAAACAATTTCAAGTAAATGGTATTCATGTTATTGAAAAGACTCCGACAATTACTATTGGAAGTTTTCTACTCCCTCTTCCTACTATTAAAAAGAAATATGAAACACTTATAATTGGGGAGATGCATATCCCCGTTGAGATAACTTAGTGTTATATGAAGATTCTTCGGTTTCATGTTAATCGAAAATAGTTTGTTAATAAGACTTGATCAACCTTATTAATGGATTCTTTTTGAGAGGCATGTGGTTGATGAATTTAGTAAGCACAACCTTCTGTACCCACCTTTTGTTTTCTGTTATTTTTGGTTAAATGCAATAAAATGCCATGATTATCATGTTTTCTGAATTATCCGTGCAATAAAAAGTGCCAAAAAATGAAAGTGCTCAAAATGACATGAAATTTTTACATGATTTTTTATAGAATATTTATGAATTTTTGGCACTGAAAACATCCCGGGGGATGCCACAGGTGCCCATGAGGTAGCAGGGCGCGCCAAGCCCCACAAGGACCCCTCACTTATTCCTTTAGCCCACTTCGTCTCTTACCTCTAGCAAAAATTCTTGGTAGCTCTCTCTCCCTCTCTCTCGTGTTCTTGCTCCCAAACCTGAGATTTTCGATCTCTTTGCTCGGAGCTCCGTTTCCGAAACTGTTTTGGCGGACTGCTACTTGGTATGTGACTCCTCCATTGCTCCAATTAGTTTTTGCTCTAGTGGATTATATTTTGCATAATCAGCTGCTCTTGGTGCTACTGAAAATGAGCTTGCATGTTGAATTTGTTGAGTTCCAAGTAGTTTGAATGCTTGATATAGCCTCTAGACATCCATATGAGTAGTTGCTATCAATCTTGTGAAGTTTTGTTGATATCATTTTGTGGCCCAAAAATTCAGAAATTTGTTCACAGGAGAAATGAATATCTTTCGGAGGAGTTCCTTGAAACGGAACGCCAAGGGAGTCCTTGGAGACTCCTCGGGCAGTGACCTCAACACTCCGCGTAGGACGGAGGTCCGGCCATGCGAATGACCGCACATTGCCTTCATGAACGAAGCCAGATTTTCCCAAGAGTTCGCGCAATTCGTTGTAAATGCCGAATTGACTGACTTCCCCGCAGATGAGTGTGACCAGCACCACATCGTTACAAATTCCTTTGTGCAAAATTTTTCATTTCCTGAATAGGCTCAAACCACCTGAGGTGCGCTTTGATTTATATGCTGAACATCACCAGATAACGCTTGCTGAATTCTGTGAGATATGCTTGATCCCCTTTGATGGGGAAATAAGAGAGCCTCGACCGTAGGAGTTTGAGGGTTACCTCCACACTTTAACTATGGGAGAGGAAAGGGGAGTATCGAAAGCCCGAGCCACTAGCTTGCAATTTCCCGCTGCTCATTACTTTGCTTTATTCATAGGGAAATGCTTGACTGCTAGAGAGCAAGGTGGTGCACTATGTGCCCCTGACCTCGCCATTTTACGTCATGCACTTCATAATGACAACACCTATAACCTTGGCGCTATCATTGCACGCCGCCTGCACACTAACAGGACCAAGGGTAAAATTCATGGTAGTATTTATGCTACTTGCTTAGCGAGACGTTTTAATGTTTAGATACACCCTCATGATTACTTGTTGCCTAGAGTTTACCTAGATCACCAGCCGATGGAGGACCACCACTTTATTGATGTTCCTGAGCCTCCTCACCACATTCCTTATATCTTGGTTTTTAGTGAGGATACTGATGATATTATTCTGTTGCCTGCACCTGCTTTGTTTAACTCTCTCTCTCTCTCTCATGTTCTTGCTCCCAAACCTGAGATTTTTGATCTCTTTGCTCAGAGCTCCATTTCCGAAACTGTTTTGGGGGGCTGCTACTTGGTATGTGACTCCTCCATTGCTCCAATTTGTTTTTGCTCTAGTGGATTATATTTTGCATAATTAGTTGCTCTTGGTGCTACTGAAAATGAGCTTGCATGTTGAATTTGTTGAGTTCCAAGTAGTTTGAATGCTTGATATAGCCTCTAGACATCCATATGAGTAGTTGCTATCAATCTTGTGAAGTTTTTCTGATATCATTTTGTGGCCCAAAAATTTCAGAAATTTGTTCAAAGGAGAAATGAATATCTTCCGGAGGAGTTCCTCGAAACGGAATGCCAAGGGAGTCCTTGGAGACTCCTCGGGCAGTGACCTCAACACTCCGCGTAGGACGCAGGTCCGGCCATGCGAATGACCGCACATTGCCTTCATGAACGAAGCCAGATTCTGCCAAGAGTTTGGGCAATTCGTTGCAAATGCTGAATTGACTGACTTCCCCGCAGATGAGTGTGACCAACACCACATCGTTACAAATTCCTTTGTGCAAATTTTTGCATTTCCTGAATAGGCTCAAACCACCTGAGGTGCGCTTTGATTTATATGCTGAACATATCCAGATACCGCTTGCTGAATTCTGTGAGATATGCTTGATCCCCTTTGATGGGAAAATAAGAGAGCCTCGAACGTAGGAGTTTGAGGGTTACCTACGCACTTTAACTATGGGAGAGGAAAGGGGAGTGTCGAAAGCCCGAGCCACTAGCTTGCAATTTCCCGCTGCTCATTACTTTGCTTTATTCATAGGGAAATGCTTGACTGCTAGAGAGCAAGGTGGTGCACTATGTGCTCCTGACCTCGCCATTTTACGTCATGCACTTCATAATGACAACACCTATAACCTTGGTGCTATCATTGCACGCCGCCTGCACACTAACAGGACCAAGGGTAAAATTCATGGTGGTATTTATGCTACTCGCTTAGCATTTTAATGTTCAGATACGCCCTCATGATTACTTGTTGCCTAGAGTTTACCTAGATCACCAGCCGATGGAGGACCACCAGTTTATTGATGTTCCTGAGCCTCCTCACCACATTTGTTATAACTTGGCTTTTAGTGAGGATACTCATGATATTATTATGTTGCCTGCACCTGCTTTGTTTGACTCTCATGCCAGGAACGGATACACCGTCCTACCAGAGGACATCGTTGCTTACCGGAACACGTTGGCAGTGGCAGAGGCTGAGGTCCAGGTGTGGGACGCTCAGGTGCCGCCGCCTCGGCACTTTAATATGGAACCGGATGGCTACTACGGATGGTGATTACCAAGCTAGGCAAAAGACTTAGCTTGGGGGAGTACGTATTTCTCACCGACATTACATTCATGTTCACACATTTCATTCTAGTAGTCGGTGTTCATCCTTTTTCATTGTATAATCTATGTTAGTTTTATTTTCTCGCCTTCTTCTTGTGTGTTTGGAAAACTTTGATAAAATCCAAAAATACTTCTCGCTTCTTTTCATTTTTTCTTTCTAGTTTAATTAGTTGTAGTACTAAAATAAAACCCAAAAGATTTCTCGTTTCTTCTTTTACTTGTTGGGAGATTTCTCGTGTAAATAGTTTTTTCTCATTTTTGTTTTTCCCTTGTTAATTCGCTTTCTTCAAGAAAAACTAAAAACTCCAAAAATATTTCAGTGTGTTTCTCTAAAATTCTTTTCTTTTGTTGAGTTGTACTAAGGGGAAGACCATGATGAAAATGTTGAGTGGCTCAAAAATGCATTATTATTGATCTAACAAAGAGCCCATATTACTTTGTTTTCTCCTATGAATAAAATGTTTGCAGATTCCAGCTTAGTCCACAACACTCTTGCACTATTATTATTTTCATATTATTTGGTAATGCAAGTGAAAGGAAATAATGATGATAATTTGATGAAGTGACTGTGGCAAGGAAAAGCGGGTATGAACTCAACTTGTTTTTGTTTTTGTAAATATGTTTAACTCAGTATCCATGATTTAGCATATTATGATTAAACATGTTTATGATGACAATTAGAGATTATAGTTGCTCATGCCGTGCTTAAGTAGCTCAGAGTGGATAATGATTTATCTTGGGTGTCAACATGCATTAAAATTATTGTGATGTAGTATGATGATATGGTATCCTCCTCTGAATGTTTCAAGTGGCTTGACTTGGCACATGTGCACGCATGTAGTTGATTCAAAACCAACATAGCCTCCATGATATTTATATTCATGGTGTTTATATCCTACTCATGCTAGTATTCAATGTTAATTATTCACTATGCATGTTTATGACCGTTTTCGCTCTCTAGTTGGTGCTACTTCTTGAGCTTGCGTTGATTTTTCCCTTGAAGAGGAAAGGGTGATGCAGAAAAGTACAGATAAGTATTTCCCTCAGTTAAGAACCAAGGTATCAATCCAGTAGGAGGCACAAGCAAGTCTCCAATATATGCACCTGCACAAACTAACAAACACTTGCACACAACGCGAAAAAGGGATTGTCAATCCCTTCACGGTCACGAACAAGAGTGAGATCTAATAGAGATAGTTGTAAAATATAAATAAAAAGGCAAAATAAAGTAAATATAAATAAATTGCAGCAAGGTATTTTTGAGTTTTTTGGTTTATAGATTTAAAAATATATGATGGAAAATAGACCTGGGGGCCATAGGTTTCACTAGAGGCTTCTCTCTTGAAGAAAACATACGGTGAGTAAACAAATTACTGTTGAGCAATTGATAGAAAAGTGCATAATTATGAAGGCATCTAAGGCAATGATCATGAATATAGGCATCACGTCCGTGACAAGTAGGCCAAAACGATTCTGCATCTACTACTATTACCCCACACATCGACCGCTATCCAGCATGCATCAAGAGTATTAAGTTCATAAGAACAGAGTAACGCCTTAAGCAAGATGACATGATGTAGAGGGATAAACTCAAGCAATATGATATAAACCCCATCTTTTTATCCTTAATGGCAACAATACAATAGGTGCCTTGCTACCCCTTCTGTCACTGGGTGAGGACATCGCAAGATTGAACCCATCACAAAGCACCTCTCCCATTGCAAGAAAAACCAATCTAGTTGGCCAAACCAAATCGATAGATCGGAGAGAAATACAAAGCTATCTCAATCATGCATAAAAGAGTTCAGAGAAGACTCAAATAATATTCATACATAATCTGATCATAAATCCACAATTCATCGGATCTCAACAAACGCACTGCAAAAGAAGATTACATCGAATAGATCTCCAAGAACATCGAGGAGAACATTGTATTGAAGAATAAAGAGAGAGAAGAAGCCATCTAGCTACTAGCTATGGACCCGTAGGTCTGTGGTAAACTACTCACACATCATCGGAAGGGCAACAAGGATGGTGTAGAGGTCCTCCGTGATCGAATCCCCCTCCGGCGGAGTGCCAGAAAAGGCCCCAAGATGGGATCTCACGGGAACAGAAGCTTGCGGCGGCGGAAAAGTATTTTTGGTGTGCCCTCTGGTATAGGGGGAATATTTGAGAATATATAGTGGTGGAATTAGGGTTAAAAGGTCTACGAGGGGCCCACAAGCCCTAGGGGCGCACCCCTAAGGCTTGTGGCTGCCTCGTAGGTCTTCTGGCCTCCTTCCCAAGTCTCGTGGGTTTCTTCTGGTCCAAGAAAATCACCGTAAAGTTTTATTCCGTTTGGACTCCATTTGGTATTGATTTTCTGTAAAAGACAAAAACAAGGAAAAAACAGAAACTGACACTGGGCACTAGGTTAATAGGTTAGTCCCAAAAATAATATAAAATACCATATTAATGCATATAAAACATCCAAAATAGATAATATAATAGCGTGGAACAATAAAAAATTATAGATACGTTTGAGACGTATCAAGCATCCCCAAGCTTAATTCCTGCTCGTCCTCGAGTAGGTAAATGATAAAAATAGAATTTTTGATGTGAAATGCTACCTAACATATTTATCAATGCAATTTTCTTTATTGTGGCATGAATGTTCAGATCCATAAGATTCAAAACAAAATTTTAATATTGACATAAAAACAATAATACTTCAAGCATACTAATAAAGCAATCATGTCTTCTCAAAATATCATGGCTAAAGAAAGTTATCCCTACAAAATCATATAGTCTGGCTATGCTCTATCTTCATCACACAAAATATTTCATCATGCACAACCCCGATGGCAATCCAAGCAATTGTTTCATACTTTTAATGTTCTCAAGCTTTTTCAACTTTCATGCAATACATGAGCGTGAGCCATAGATATAACACTATAGGTGGAATAGAGTGTGGTGGAGGTTGTGAGGAGAAGACAAAAAGGAGAAAGTCTCACATCAGCAAGGCAAATTAATGGGCTATGGAGATGCCCATCAATTGATATCGATGCAAGTGAGTAGGGATTGCCATGCAACGGATGCACTAGAGCTATAAGTGTATGAAAGCTCAAAAAGAAAACTTAAGTTGGTGCGCATCCAACTTGCTTGCTCACGAAGACCTAGGGAAATTTGAGGAAGCCCATCATTGGAATATACAAGCCAAGTTCTATAATGAAAAATTCCCACTAGTATATGAAAGTGATAAAATAAGAGACTCTTCATCATGAAGAACATGGTGCTACTTTGAAGCACAAGTGTGGAAAAAGGATAGTAACATTGTCCCTTCTCTCTTTTTCTCTCATTTTTTGTTTGGGCTCTTTGGGCTCTTTTTTTAGGTCCGTAGTCTCATCCCGACTTTTGAGGGAATCATAGCCTCCATCATCCTTTCCTCACATGGGACAGTGCTCTAATAATGATGATCATCACATTTTTATTTACTTACAACTCAAGAATTACAACTCGATACTAGAACAAAATATGACTCTATATGAATGCCTCCGGCGGTTTACCGGGATGTGCAATTATCTAGAGTGACATGTATAAAAAAATATGAACGGTGGCCAAGCCACAAATACTATGCCAACTAGATGATCATGCAAAGCAATATGACAATGATGGTATGGGTCATAATAAACAGAACGGTGGAAGTTGCATGGCAATATATCTCGGAATGGCTATGGAAATGCCATAATAGGTAGGTATGGTGGCTGTTTTGAGGAAGGGTATATGGTGGGTTTAATGCACCGGCGAAAGTTGCACAGTACTAGAGAGGCTAGCAATGGTGGAAGGGTGAGAGTGCGTATAATCCATGGACTCAACATTAGTCATAAAGAACTGATACGTCTCCATCGTATCTATAATTTTTGCTTGTTCCATGCTATTATATTATCATTCTTGGATGTTTTACAATCATTTTAAAGCAACTTTATATCATTTTTTGGGACTAACCTATTGACATAGTGCCCAGTGCCAGTTGCTGTTTTTTGCTTTTTTTTTACTTCACAGAAAATCAATACCAAACGGAGTCCAAATGCAGCGAAACTTTTTGGAGAATTTTTTTGGGCCAGAAGACACACGATGGGCCAAGGAAGTACCAGAGAGGGGCTCCTAGGTGAGCACAACCCACCTGGGCGTTCCTGGGGGCCTAGGCGCGCCCTGGTGGGTTGTGCCCACCTCGGCCGCCTCCCGCACCGCCTCTTTGCTCTATAAATACCCCAAAAATCCAAAAACCCTAGGGGAGTCGACAAAACACAATTCCAGCTGCCACAAGTTCCAGAAACCACAGATCCAATCTAGACACCATCGCGGAGGGGTTCATCATCCTCATTGGTGCCTCTCCGATGATGCGTGAGTAGTTCATTGTAGACCTACGGGTCCATAGTTAGTAGCTAGATGGCTTCCTCTCTCTCTTTTGATTCTCAATACAATGGTCTCTTGGAGATCTATTTGATGTAACTCTTTTTGGGTGTGTTTGTTGGGATCCGATGAACTTTGAGTTTATGATCAGATCTATATTTTTATCCTTGAAAGTTATTTGAGTTTCTTTGATCTCTTATATGTATGATTACTTATAGCCTCGTATTTCTTCTTCGAATCTTTGGTTTAGTTAGGCCGACTAGATCGATTTTTCTTGCCATGGGAAGAGGTGCTTTGTGATGGGTTCGATCTTACGGTGCTCAATCCCAGTGACAGAAGGGGACATGACACGTATGTATCATTGCTATTAAGGATAACAAGATGGGGTCTATTCCTACATGAATAGATCTTGTCTACATCATGTCATCGTTCTTATTGCATTACTCTGTTTTCCATGAACTTAATACACTAGATGCATGCTGGATAGCGGTCGATGTGTGGAGTAATAGTAGTAGATGCAGGCAGAAGTCGGTCTACTAATCTTGGACGTGATGCCTATATAATGATCATTGCCTGGATATCGTCATAATTATTTGAAGTTCTATCAATTGCCCAACAGTAATTTGTTTACCCGCCGTATGCTATTTTTCTCGAGAGAAGCCACTAGTGAAATCTACAGCCCCCGGGTCTCTTCCTTATCATATTTGCCTTCAAGATCTATTTTTATTTGCTTTTTATTTTCAGATCTATTAATCCAAAAACCCAAAAATACCTTGCTGCAATTTTTTTATTTATTTTATTTCGTGTTTCCGCGAGATCTATTTATCTAATCTACTACAAATTTATCTATCTTTTACCCGGGAGGGATTGACAACCCCTCTTACACGTCGGGTTGCAAGTATTTGTTCTTTGTGTGCAGGTACCGTTTACATAGTGTTGCGTGGTTCTCCTACTGGTTCGATAACCTTCGTCATATCACTGAGGGAAATACCTACCGTAGCTATGCTGCATCATCCCTTCCTCTTTGGGGAAATACCGACGTAGTTCAAGCCGCATCAAGAACTCACATACTTATTGCAAAAAATTATTAGCCATCAAAGCAAAGTACTAATATGCATGCTCCTAGGGGATAGATTGGTAGGAAAAGACCATTGCTCGTCCCCGACCGCCACTCATAAGGAAGACAATCAAAAAATAAATCATGCTCCGACTTCATCACATAACGGTTCACCATACGTGCATGCTTCGGGAATCACAAAACTTAACATAAGTATTTCTACCAATCCACAATTGCTCACTAGCATGAATCTAATATCACCAACTTTATAACTCAAGACAAATGCAAGGAATCAAACTTCTCATATATTCAATGCTCTTTATGAAAGTTTTTATTATATCCCTCTTGGATGCCCATCATATTAGGACCAAATTCATAACCTAAGAAAATTACCATACTATTTTTAAGATCTCAAAATAATATAAGTGAAGCATGATAGTTCATCAATTTCTATAAAATAAAACCACCGCCGTGCTCTAAAAAGATATAAGTGAAGCACTAGAGCAACTGCCTAGCTCAAAAAATATAAGTGAAGCACATAGAGTATTCTAATAAATTCATGATTAATGTGTGTCCCTCTAAAAAGGTGTGTAAATCAAGGGTGATTGTGGTAAAATAAAAAGAAAAGACTCATATCATACAAGACACTCCAAGCAAAACACATATCATGTGGTGAATAAAAGTATAGCCTCAAGTAAATTTACCGATGGATTGAAGCCAAAAGAGGGGATGCCATCCGGGGCATCCCCAAGCTTAGATGCTTGGTTGTCCTTGAATATTATCTTGGGGTGCCTTGGGCCTCCCCAAGCTTAGGCTCTTGCCACTCCTTATTCCATGGTCCATCAAAACTTTACCCAAAAACTTGAAAACTTCACAACACAAAACTCAACAGAAAACTCGTAAGATCCGTTAGTATAATAAAATAAATCACCACTTTAGGAACTATTGTGAACTCATTATAAATTTATATTGGTGTTATATATACTCTATTACAACTTCTCCATGGTTCATACTCCCTGATACTACCCATAGATTCATCAAAATAAGCAAACAACACATAGAAAACAGAATCTGTCAAAACAGAACAGTCTGTAGTAATATGGAAATTTCGTATACTTATGTAACTCCAAAAATTCTGAAAAATTAGGACAACCTAGGAAATTTGTATATAAATCTTGTGTAAAAAAATCCAGATCAATAGCACGTTTCTGTGATTTCTTAAATTTCTGGAAATGAGCGCAAACGTTTCTGTTTTTCAGCAAGATCAAATCAACTATCACCATAGACCATCCCAAAGGTCTTACTTGGCTCAAACACTAATTAAAACACTAAAACACAACTACTACAGAGTTAATAATGTGTATTTATTGGAAAACAGGAACAAAAACAAAAAAACAAAATGAAAACTGGGTTGCCTCCCAACAAGCATTATTGTTTAACGCCCCTAGCTAGGCATATTGCATAGATCTAGGTATTGTAATCGAAGTGAGGGAGATCATCCATGCTCATCTCATACTCCCTCCTTTCAGCAGAAAGTTTCCTTTGTGGTAAGCAAAAATAATCAAAGGGACTAAATTTGATAGGGTATGGATCTATAAGATCAAGTTTGGGAGGAATAGGTTCCTGTTTTGGCCCTTTGTAATTGATAATTATCTCCTCATTATAAACATTCCTTTGATTGAATTCTCTAAGTTTATCCCATAACACAAATCCTAATCCGTTATTTTGTATAGCAAAATTATCATTAAATTCAGAAATCTTATCAATCAAAACATCGGTAGGAACCCTTTTCTTAGATTTTCATTATAAGCAGCATAATCCGGAGATCGTAATCTCATTATTTCTTCTTGATTAAAAAGGATCTCCTCTATGGGAGGGCAACCACTATTGATATTATAATGAGAAAATATTTCACTATCTTCTTTTATGATGTATCTAAATTCATGAGTTAGGAATATGGTGGTAACATGTTTAACAAAGGGATGATGAATATTAGAGAATTATAGGAAAATCCTTTGTATGCATGGATGCATGTGAAAAAATTGTCTTTCAAGTTCAACTATAAGCAAATAAATTGCATCCGCAAGGCTATTAGTTTTATTAAGGATAGACCCTCCTAGCATAGGTATCGTACCCGCACAAGTGAAGAAATCTTGAATAGCACCTTTTCCAATAATATTACCGATACCCACACGGAGCTTTTTAGTGTGCATGATGGTAGGTTCTTTTTCATGAGGGTCATTATTAGCAAAATCATCAAAGTTTCCCTCAAGATTATTACTACCTTTTTCAAAGATAACCTCCCTAGATCCAGACATGATGGCAAAGCAAGCAATCTAGCACACAAGCAAACAAAAAGACAAATGAAAGAAGGCGAATAAAAAGGCAAATATTTTTGTGTTTTTCTGAAAATGTTTTAGAAGTGGGGGAGAGGAAAACAAGAGGCAAATGGCAAATAATGGAAGTGCAAGAGATGAGAGTTTATGATAGGTACTTGGTAGGCTTGATGTAGAACCTCCCCGGCAACGGTGCCAGAAATTCTTCCTGCTACTTCTTAAGCTTGTGTTGATTTTTCCCTTGAAGAGGAAAGGGTGATGCAGCAAAGTAGAGATAAGTATTTCCCTCAGTTAAGAACCAAGGTATCAATCTAGTAGGAGGCAGAAGCAAGTCTCCAATATATGCACCTACACAAACTAACAAACACTTACACACAACGTGAAAAAGGGGTTGTCAATCTCTTCACAGTCACGAACAAGAGTGAGATCTAATAGCGATAGGTATAAATGATAAATAAAAAGGAAAACTAAAGTATATATATATATATAAATTGCAGAAAGGTATTTTTGGGCTTTTTGGTTTATAGATCTGAAAATATATGATGGAAAATAGACACGGGGGCCATGGGTTTCACTGGAGGCTTCTCTCTTGAAGAAAACATACGGTGAGTAAACAAATTACTGTTGAGCAATTGATAGAAAAGTGCATAATTATGAAGGCATCTAAGGTAATGATCATGAATATAGGCATCACGTCTGTGACAAGTAGACCGAAACGATTCTGCATCTACTACTATTACTCCACACATCGCCGCTATCCAGCATGCATCTAGAGTATTAAGTTCATAAGAACAGAGTAATGCCTTAAGCAAGATGACATGATGTAGAGGGATAAACTCAAGCAATATGATATAAACCTCATCTTTTTATCCTTAATGGCAACAATACAATACGTGCCTCATTACCCCTTCTGTCACTGGGTGAGGACACCGCAAGATTGAACCCATCACAAAGCACCACTCCCATTGCAAGAAAAACCATTCTAGTTGGCCAAACCAAATTGATAGATCGGAGAGAAATACAAAGCTATCTCAATCATGCATAAAAGAGTTCAGATAAGACTCAAATAATATTCATAGATAATCTGATCATAAATCCATAATTCATCGGATCTCAACAAATGCACCCCAAAAGAAGATTACATCGAATAGATCTGCAAGAACATCGAGGAGATCATTGTATTGAAGATCAAAGAGAGAGAAGAAGCCATCTAGCTACTAGCTATGGACCCGTAGGTCTATGGTAAACTACTCACACATCATCGAAAAGGGCAGCAAGGTTGGTGTAGAGGCCCTCCGTGATGGAATGCCCCTTCGGCGGAGTGCCGAAAAAGGCCCCAAGATGGGATCTCACGGGAACAGAAGCTTGCGGCGGCAGAAAAGTATTTTTGGTGTGCCCTCTGGTATAGGGGGAATATTTGAGAATATATAGTGGTGGAATTAGGGTTAGAAGGTCTACGAGGGGCCCACAAGCCCTGGGGACGCGCCCCCTACGCCTTGTGGCCGCCTCGTAGGTGTTCTAGCCTCCTCTCCAAGTCTCGTGGGTTTCGTCTGGTCCAAGAAAAATCACCGTAAAGTTTTATTCCGTTTGGACTCCATTTGTTATTGATTTTCTGTAAAAGACAAAAACAAGGAAAAAATAGAAACTGGCACTGGGCACTAGGTTAATAGGTTAGTCCCAAAAATAATATAAAATACCATATTAATGCATATAAAACATCCAAAACAGATAATATAATAGCATGGAACAATAAAAAATTATAGATACGTTGGAGATGTATCAGTTGCTCGCTTCTCAACCTATCTGCTAGCCTTCACCTGTACTATGCGGGAATACTGCTTGTGCATCCAAATCCTTAAACAAAAATTATTCCAGATGAGTCCACTATATCTACCTATAAGAGGTATTACCCTGCCATTCTAAGTAAATTTGCATGTGCCACCTCTAAATATTCAAATGAACATCTGTTTTGTGTGGCCATACCACTCATGAAGCGACGGGGGGTGGTCAGTATCTTCCATGCTAAGCGGGTTGTTCTCATGATGAGTGTTTATTCACTTGTCCTTGCACGAGAGGGGTTGGTAATCGGGATGCCAAGTCCCATGATTAAAATTGCAAATAATAAAACAAACTCCCCCGGAAAGTTGTTGGTATGGAGGGCACCCGAGGATTCGGCTAGCCATGGCTTGTGTTTGTTGGTGGAGGGGGAGTAAACTTTACTTTACCACTTGGGAACCGCCGCTAATTTGTTTAGCATGGAAGATATTGAAAACACTCGGTCGGGACGTTGACAGGAAAGGTATACCTCCCAAAATTATATTTATCTCTGATTTAAGCTTTGAGCTCTGGCACCTCTTCAAATCCCTGCTTCACTCTGTGAAGGGCCTATCTATTTACTTTTATGTTATTTTACTTTTACTGTTGAGTAGTCACCTTCTCAAACAAGCACCAGTCCTGAGAGCACTATTGTCATTCTCATGCATTGTGTATAGTTAATGTTGTGTGCATCATGAGTGGATATCTTCTACCATGAATTACAATGTTTAGTCGTTGCTTGAACTTTGGAGGTGCTCTGCATTTATGTTTTGAGGTCTCAGAAAGGGCTAGAGAGATACCATGTTGTCATATTATATCATGATTGTTTTGACAAAGTGTTGGCATTTGAGATAATTTATTATTGCTTGCTAGTTGATTATGCCATTGATATGAGTGAATATAGTTTCTAAGAGTTATCATCTGCATGGTTAGTTATAATCTTTGATGAAAACCTGGGTATTATTTAAGAATATATATAGATACAAAAAAAAAAGAGTTCGTAAAAGTTTTTCTTTATCACTTTCAGTTTGTCAGCTGAATTGCTTGAGGACAAACAATGGGTTAAGCTTGGGGGAGTTGATACGTCTCTGTCGTATCTACTTTTCCAAATGCTTTTGCTCTTGTTTTGGACTCTAATTTGCATGATTTGAATGAAACTAACCCAGACTAACGCTGTTTCCAGTAGAACTACCATGGTGTTGTTTTTGTGCAGAAATAAAAGTTCTCAGAATTGGACGAAACTTTTTGGACATTTTTATGGAATATCTGAAAAATGCTGGAGCAAAGACGCACTTGAGGGGGGCCACCTTGTGCCCACAAGGCACTAGGGCGCGCCCACCCCCTAAGGCGCGCCCTGGTGGCTTATGGGGCCCACGTGGTTCCGATGACCCTAATCTCAGCACTATAAATTCCTATTTCCCGAGAAAAAAATAAGGGAGGAAGTTTCATCGCGTTTTATGATACGGAGCCGCCACCTCATGTTCTTCATCGGAGGCCAGATCTGGAGTCCGTTCGAGGCTCCGGAGAGGGGGATCTTCCGTCTTCGTCATCATCAACCATCCTCCATCATGAATTTCATGATGCTCACCACCAGGAGTGAGTAATTCCTTCGTAGGCTTGATGGACGGTGATGGGTTGGATGAGATTTATCATGTAAACGAGTTAGTTTTGTTAGGGCTTGATCCCTAGTATCCATTATGTTCTGAGATTGATGTTGCTATCAGTTTGCTATGCTTAATGCTTGTCACTAGGGCCCGAGTGCCATGGTTTCAGATATGAACCCTTTATGTTTTTGCAAATATATTTGTGTTCTTGATCCTACCATGCAAGTTATATGCACCTGCTACATGTTAATGCTTTGTTCCAGTTCTCTATTAAAAGGAAGCCTTAATATCCCTTAATTTCCTTATGGACCCCGCTGCCACGGGAGGGTAGGACAAAACATGTCATGCAAGTTCTTATCATAAGCATGCATGACTATATATGGAATACATGCCTACATTATATTGATGAATTGGAGCTAGTTCTATGTCGCCCTAGGTTATGACTATTACATGATGAATGTTATCCAACATTATCACCGATCCAATGCCTACGAGCTTTTCACATATTGATCTTTGGTAATTTACTACTATTGCTGCTACTGTCACAATTGCTACAAAACTACTACTACTGTTACCGTTACTGTTGCTACTATTAGCACAGTTATCGGATTATCATACTACTGTGCTACTGATCACACTACTGCAGTTATTTAGTCTCCAGGTCTGGTTGAATGGACAACTCAACTGCTAATACTTGCAAATATTCTTTGGCTCCCCTTGTGTCGGATCGATAAATTTGGGTTGAATACTCTACCCTCGAAAACGGTTGTTATCCTATACTTCTGGGTTATCAAGACATAGCGACAAAGAAAGCAACAAGCAAACGAAAATAGTTTTGTGTTTTTTATAAAATCATTTTAGATGTGGGGGAGATGTAAATGAGAGGCAAATGGCAAATGAAAGCAAGACCAAGTACATAAGAGTTTATGCGAAGGTACTTGATAGGTTTTGGTGATGTCTCCCCGGCAACGGCGCCAGAAATTATTCCTGCTACTTATGAGCTGTGCTGGGATTTCCTCGAAGAGGAGAGGATGATGCAGTATAGTAGAGATAAGTATTTCCCTCAGTTAAGAACCAAGGTTATCAATCTAGTAGGAGAACCACGTGAAACCTCGTTAACAACACCTACACACAAAAGAGCAAATACTTGCACCCAACGCGATCAAGGGGGTTGTCAATCCCCTCGGCGATTATTTGCATGGATCAAATCTGATAGTGATAGATAGATGGACAAAAACATAAAATAAAATAAATTGTAGCAAGGTATTGTTGGATTTTATGTATGATAACAGTAGACCCTGGGGCCATAGTATTCACTAGAGGCTTCTCTCTCGAACAAAAAGGATGCGGTGGGTAAATTTTTTACTGTTGGGCAATTGATAGAAAAGCGCATAGTTATGACGATATTGAAGACAATTATCATGTATATAGGCATCACGTCCGTGAAAAGTAGACTGACTCCTGGCTGCATCTACTACTATTACTCCACCCATCTACTGCTATCCAGCATGCATCTAGAGTATTAAGTTCATCAAAAATGGAGTAACGCCTTAAGCAAGATGACATGATTAGACAAAGGAAACTCAAGCAATATGATTAAATCCCATCGTTTTCCCCTTAATGGTAAGAATACAAATACGTATCTTGTCCCCTTCTTTCATTGGGATATAGATCACCGCAAGATTGAACCCATTAGAAAGCACCTCTCCCATTGCAAGATAAATCAATCTAGTTGGCCAAACCAAACGGATAGATCAGAGAGAAATACAAAGCTATAATAATCATGCATAAAAGAATTCAGAGAAGTCACAATTAATATTCATGAATGATCTCATCATAAACCCACAATTCATCGGATCCCAACAAACACTCCGCAAAAGAAGATTACATCGAATAGAACTCCAAGAACATCGCGGAGAACATTTTATTGAATATCAAAGTGAGAAAAGAAACCATCTAGCTACTAGCTATGGACCCGTAGGTCTATGTTAAACTACTCACACATCATCGGAAGGGTAAGAAGGTTGATGTTGAAGCCCTCCATGATCGATTCCCCCTCCAGTAGGGTGCCGGAAAAGGCCTCCAGATGGGATCATGGAAGAATAGAAACTTGCGGTGGTAGAAAAAGTATTTTGGGTGCCTCTCTATTGGTTTCCTGATTTTATAGAATTTATTGAGGTCGAATTAGGTCAGACGGAGCCACGAGGGCCCAACAAGGCATCAGGGCGTGCCTACCCCCCTAGATGCACCCTGTTGCCTTGTCGTCTCCTCGTTTGCCTTCTGTTATCCTCCCGAAGCTTCTAGGGTCTCTCTTGTCCAGAAAAAAAACCGTCAAATTTTTTTGTAGCGTTTGGACTTCGTTTGGTACTGATTTCCTGGAAAATAAAAAACAGGCAAAAATCAACATCTGGCACTTGACACTAGGTCAATAGATTAGTCCCAAAAAATGATATATAATTTCATATAATTGCATATAGAACATTCAAGATTGATACTATAATAGCATGGAACAACAACAAATTATAGATACGTTGGAGACATATCAGAGGACGCGGGTGAAGCTCCGCGCCGCTTGAGGGAGTCCTGGACTAAGTGGTCCTCGGGCTGCCGGCTATCTCTTATGGGCCGGACAGGTGGGCTGCTATGCGACTACTATAAGGCCGAGCTATAAGGCGACTCCGTATCCGGAAAGGAAAACTTTGGAGCCTTGGTGTGCCCTCCAAGTCAAGATAAGAGAATCGACATGTTTATTCCTTCATTGTAACCGACCATGTGTAACCTTAGTACCCCTGGTGTCTATATAAACAAGAGGGTTTAGTCCATAGGGCCCAGAAGAAAAACCATCATCCTACTCACCTAGGGTTTAGTTCATCTGATCTCGTGGTAGATCAACTATGTAACCATCATATACACTTCAATATAATCAAGCAGGACGTAGGGTTTTACCTCTTCGAGAGGGCCCGAACCTGGGTAAACATCGTCTCCTTCATCCCTTGTTCCCCATTGATCCAATATCCACAGCTTGGGACACCCTACCCGAGATCCGCCGGTTTTGACACCGACATTGGTGCTTTCATTGAGAGTTCCGCTATTGGATCGCCGAAGGATCGATGGCTCGCCTATTCATCGGATATAGCATCTGCACCGGGGACATTTTTGTTCCCGGACAACTCTTCGTGTTAGGTGACATCGTCTTGGACGCCAACTCGGCTAGTCACCTCGACCAGGTCGACAACTTTGCTCCTGGGCACCATATCAGGTTCGACAACCTAGAGTATGTCGCTGATGCTCGGGGTGATCTGATCTTCATTGGGTTCTCAGCCTTTCCTGAGAAGCCTGAAATCCCTGAAGCCTTGACTTCAGATTCTTTCCCCGACCTTACCTCGGATCCTACTTCGAGCCCAGATCCGACTTCGGCGTCCAAAGACCAGGAGTCAGCCCGGGCCGGACACGCCCCTCACACCACCATACCGGAGGTCTCTCCTTATTAAGCGAGATACTAGATTAGATCCAGATGATGAACATCATGGATTACTGATGTCTACTACGCAACTTTATTTTTGTAGACTTGTGTTGGGCCTCCAAGCGCAGAGTTTTGTAGGACAGTAGCAATTTTCCCTCAAGTAGATGACCTAAGGTTTATCAATCCGTGGGAGGCGTACGATGAAGATGGTCTCTCTCAAACAACCCTGCAACCAAATAACAAAGAGTCTCTTTTGTCCCCAACACACCAAATACAATGGTAAATTGTATAGGTGCACTAGTTCGGCGAAGAGATGGCGATACAAGTGTAATATGGATAGTAGATATTGATTTTTGTAATAGGAACAATAAAAAACAGCAAGGTAGCAAGTAAAAAAAGTGAGCACAAACGGTATTGCAATGCTTAGAAACAAGACCTGGGGTCCATACTTTCGCTAGTGCAATCTCTCAACAATGCTAATATAATTGGATTGTATAACCATCCCTCAACGTGCGATGACTAATCCACTCCAAAGTTCTTATCTAGCAGAGAACATAAGACAAAATTGTTTGTAGGGTACGAAACCACCTCAAAGTTATCCTTTTCGATCGATCTATCCAAGAGTTCGTACTAAAATAACACCAAGTTATCCTTTCCGATCGATCTATCTAAGAGTTCGTACTAAAATAACACCATATGATACACATCAACCAACTCTAATGTCACCTAGATACTCCAATGTCACCACGAGTATCCGTGAGTTGATTATACGATATGCATGAAACAATTTCAGATTCATAATACTCAATCCAACACAAAGAACCTCAAAGAGTGCCCCAAGATTTCTACTGGAGAAACAAGGACGAAAACGTGCATCAACTCCTATGCATAGATTACCCCAATGTCACCTCGGGAATCCGTGAGTTGAGTGCCAAAACATATATCAAGTGAATCAATATGATACCCCATTGTCACCACGGGTATTCATAGCAAGACCTACATGAAGTGCTCTCAAATCCATAAAAGTATTCAATCCGATAATAACAAAATCTCAAAGGGAAAACTCAATTCATCACATTCAGATTGAGATGGAGAAACACCATATGATCCAAGTATATTAACAAAGCTCGTGATACATCAAGATCGTGCCAAATCAAGAACACGAGAGAGAGAGAGAGATTAAACACATAGCTACTGGTACAAACCCTCAGCCCCGAGGGTGGACTACTCCCTCCTCATCATGGTAGCCTCCGGGATGATGAAGATGGCCACCGGTGATGATTTCCCCCTTCGGCAGTGTGCCGGAACTGGGTCTAGATTTTTTTTTGTGGCTACAGAGGCTTGCAGCGGCAAAACTTCTAATCTAGGTTAACTTTTAGAGGTTTCTGAATATATAGGATTTTTTAGCGTCGATTTTCATGCGAAGATGGGCCTCAGGGGGCCCACTACCCACCAGGGCGCGCCAGGGGGGTGGCGCACCCTGGTGCCTTGTGGGCAGCAGGGGGCCCCCCTCCAGTGGTTCTTTGCTTCGGTATTTTTCTTTTCTTCCAAAAAAAATCATCAAAAAGTTTTGTCCAATTCTGAGAACTTTTATTTCTGCACAAAAACAACACCATGGTAGTTCTGCTAAAAACAGCGTCAGTCTGGGTTAGTTCCATTCAAATCATACCAAAACCGTGTACAATTGTTGTAAACATGGCATGAATACTTCATAAATTATAGATACGTTGGAGACGTATCAATTACCCGTCCCCGACCTATGCTCGGATTGGTCTTGAGGCGGGGCATGGGGAATTTTACATCACCCACCACCCACTTGGTAGCCACTATCTAAGACTTAACCGACATGCTGGACTACACTTCCGAGGAGGCAGATGACATGGATGAAGATGTCGACGCCACGACCCGTATTGCTACTGCCCCTCCCACCACTGGACGGTGGACAGCGACCTCCACCTACGATGTCTACATTGTGGACACCCCCAACGATGAGGGCGATGGCACCCCCAGAAAAGATGGTGACAAGCCCAGTGAGGAGCCGCCCAAATGCTGACGACAGCGCAGACGACCCAAGGGGTGTAGGGCCAGGGAAAGCAACACTGGCACTGGAGAAAATGACATCCCGGACAACGTGGAGGACCTCGGCGACCCCATCGCCCCCGAGCAATAACCCGATGACTCGGAGGGGCACGAGGATCAGTACAACCCCGAGGACCTCAATGACTCTGAGGACAGTAACTACCTCCTTCTCTCCGAAGAGGAGGTTAGCCTCGGAGCCAAGGACTTCATCGTCCTTGAGGACCCACTGGATCAAGAGCAGTTCAAGAGGCAACTTATAGCCACCGCACGAAGCTTGAAGAAGAAGCAGGAACAGCTAAAAGCCGAACAAGACACCCTCAATGATAGATGGACAAGAGTCCTAGCAGCTGAAGAAGGGTACGGCTATGAGCGGCAAGACCAGAACAAAAGCTACCACACCGACGTCTGCTGCCTCAATTCGGCGACGAGGCCCTGGAGCCCGTACCCCCAAGATACACTCAAGCAAACCAGCACGACCGCCCCCTCGAGGATGGGACAGGACGACCGTAGAGGCCGAAGACCCACCCGTACTACCTCGCCAGAGAGGCAAGGAGCCAATGCTGCCAGAGGACCCATACGACCTATGACACGACCTCGCCACTAGAGCAGGTCAACAAGATCCATCTATGGATCTAGAGGGTACGCTCCCACTGGAAAGGATGGATACCAAGATTGGCGCGACCGAAATGATAGAGCTCGGGAACAACACCGGGCCCAGATGGCAGCCGATCTCTGGCGCGACGTTGCTCGGGTCCGGGGCGCCGCTCACCCAATGTGCTTTACAGATGAGGTGATGCAGCATCAGTTCCTCGAAGGGTTCAAACCCGTGAACATCGAGCAATATGATGGGACAACAGACTCGGCTGTGTGGATTGAAGATTTCCTTCTCCACATCCATATGGCCCGAGGAGATGATCTCCATGCCGTAAAATACCTGCCATTAAAGCTTAAAGGACCAGCCAGGCATTGGCTGAACAGCCTCCCTGAAAACTCCATAGGGAGCTGGGAAGAGCTCGAGGATGCCTTCCGAGCTAACTTTCAAGGCACTTATGTTCGGCCTCCAGATGTCGATGACCTGAGCCATGTGGTCCAACAGCCTGGTGGGTCAGCCCGGCAATTTTGGAATAGATTCTGGACTAAGAAGAACCAAATCATTGAATGTACGGATGCGGAGGCGATAGCTGCGTTTAAGCATGGTATCCGAGACGAATGGCTAGCTCGTTAGCTTGGCCAAGACAAGCCGAGGACGATGCCGGCTCGTACCTCACTCATGACCCGCTTTTGCATGGACAAAGATAGCTGGTTAGCTCATAGAAGCAACAACCCCGAAGACCCCGACACCTCAGTAGTCCGGGATGGAAATGGGAAACCACAACGTAACAAGAACAAGCATTGACGCCACAATGGTGGTGAAGCCGAAGACACGGCAGTAAATGTCGGATTCAGCAACTGAAAATCGGGACCACGGAAGAAACCCTTTAAAGGGAACAGGGATGGCCCGACCACACTCGACAAAATCCTGGATAGGCCCTGCCAGATCCATGGCACCTCAGACAAGCCCGCCAACCACACCAACTGTAACGGTTGGGTGATCAAACAGGACGGCAAACTCACAGCCGAGGAGCAAGGCAAGGGCCCCTGCAGCGAGGACGATGAAGAGCCTCGCGGGCCGAACAATGGAGGCTAGAAGAAATTCCCTCCAGAGGTAAAAACTGTGAACATGATCTATGCCACACATATACCCAAGAAGGAGAGGAAGCGCGCACTTTGGGACGTCTACACTGTAGAGCCGGTAGCCTCGAAATTTAACCCATGGTCGGCATGCCCGATCACCTCCAACCGCAGGAACCATCCGACCAGTATCCATCATGGAGGATTGGTGGCCCTAGTTCTGGACCCCATTATCGATGGGACCACCTCACTAGAGTCCTTATGGATGGAGGCAGCAGCCTCAATCTGATTTACTCAGCTACAGTGAGGAAAATGGGTATCGATCCGTCAAGGATCAAACCCAGTAACACCACCTTCAAAGGAGTAATCCCTGGCGTCGGGTGTTCGCTCGTTTCAACGCCGTCCCCCATTATGCATACCTCAAGCTAAAGATGCCCGGACCTAAGGGCATCATCATAGTCAATGGCAACACAGAGCGCTCACGCCGGACTAAGGAGCATACAGCGGCTCTAGCGGCCGAAGTCCAAATCGGCAGTGACGGACCTAAGTACCAGCCCCCCGTCAAGGCGCGAGAGGCAAGTAAGCAGGCCCGAGCTCTGTCTCATCTCGAGGAACCTCCCTACGCTCAACATAAATAGGGATACGCACCCCACAGCATGCCCACCCAGTCACACAAATATGTGCCTCGTATGCACAACTTCGCGCTCAAAATACCATGGGCAGCTGTAGGGACTAACCACCCAAGTGCCAAGTGTTCGGCTTAACCGAGCTATGGTCAAACACGTCTTCGGACAGTAATAGGTACCATCTAGGACCTATCCGGCATCAAGCGAGTACAGTGCGGTGAGTTCTCAAGACCCTCTCTCAAGGGCCCATCGGCCGATTATTACCGCCTCCAAGGAGTTCTTCCTCCCTTCAGGAGCAAAGGCGCAGACGTGCAACAGGGCACAGTAGGGACGTTAAACCATGCGTTAAGGCCCTGTGTAAACCTTTCCTCTTTAAAATTTATTTTTCTCATGAAGTATCTATAACAGTTGCTTTGGCAGTTCGAATTGCAAGGTTAGACGTCACGAGTTCGCTGGAAATAATGACCACTCTTTACGGTCCTGTTGCAAGTCATTTATGTTGCATAACCATTTCCGCTCTTCGATGCCGAAGCAAACTAGTTTGGTACATATTTTCTTTAGATGCGATCGGCTAATAGACCGGGGCCTCGATTATAAAGCTCACCCCAAGCATCACCCAGCACTAATCTCTATTTCATGTGCTCAGTGTCTCGGATATTGCATTATATGAATTAGTTCTGAATTATGTCTTGGGTCAATAGTTGGGTTGCCCGGCTCTTGTGCTTACCCTCTTACGTTCCGCATGTTCGGCTAGGAGGGTAAAGGGAGAACCGCTGTGATTGTACATCCAGCTCATCTGTACAAGTACCTCAGTGGAGAAAGCCGAAAACTGACTGTCATAATAAGCAAGAACTGGTCGGCGATCCGATGACAAGTGTCAAACTACAAAATCGATGGAGGTTATGTCGTGTTATACGAAGGGTTTGTCTTCACACAAACCATGTGATGAAGGTATATACCTCGGCTCGTCTGAACATCACAAAACACTGGGGGCTAGTCACTAGCCCCCACAGTCAAGCTCCTATGGCTAAGTGAAAGCACTAAAACCGCATAGTCTGATTGCCTCGTGTCCCTCATACGCTACTGCCTTTGGGCACCGAGACGTCGGCTAAGGGTCATAGTGTGGAGGTCGAAACACCCCTTGTAGCGTCTACATGGAGGCTAAAGCTGATGACTGGTAACTTTTAGATTAAAACGGCCGCACAAAAGTCAAAATAAACAAAATCATACAAAGTATGATACACCATACAAAGCAACCGCATCATAAAGCAAAAGGTTCAAACTGTCATCTGACACATGATAGTGCGCTCATTCATAGATTACATCTTTCAAACACTAGGCCTCTATCGCCCGAGCACCATCCATTACGATGGAAAAGTACCGCTCGGGGCGCCTGTGCTCCTTTCCTGGGGGCGGAGGTTCGGTGGCCATCTCAACCGGCTTGATCTTCGGCCAGTGCACCATCATGTTCACGAAAGCCATCCGAGCTCCCTCGATGCATACTGACCGCTTCAAGACGTCAATCCGGGGCGCGACATTGCATAGCTTCTGCACTAAGCTGAAGTAGCTGCTCAGCAGCGGCTCTGAAGGCCATAGCCGGACACAGAGGTCCCTCATGGCCGGCTCCGCCATCCGGTGCAACTCCATCAGTTGCTTCATTTGATTGCTCAGGAGGGGAGGGTGCTCGGGCGTCTGGAACTGCGCCCAGAACAGCCTATGCTCGGTGTCGCCCTCCCGAGATGCAAAATGCCTCGTTGCATCTGCCGCACTCCTCGGAAGATCCACAAATGCACTTGAGGAATTCCACACTCATGTGAGCAAAGCAAACGTGTAACCGCCAAAGAAACTCTACAGTAAGTATGGCTTACCATCCGCAATAAGCTTCACTTGGTAGAGTTCCTCTCGGGCGCCCCGAGTTTCCGTCCTCACCTCCTGGATCTCCAGCTTCATCGCAGACAGCTTGGTGGCTTGACCCTTATTTTTTTGCTCAAGGTCCTCACATTTAGTGATGGCATCCTTGAGCTCCTGCTGCCCCTCGGCCACTCTAGCCTCGTGCTTGTCAATGACGATCTTCACCATCGACAGTTCGGTGGCCGCTCGTTCGGCCGCCACCTTCTGTTCGGCGGCCTCCTGCTTCGCCTTCTTCAGCTCGGCCTTGAGGTTCTCGACCTCCGTGGCGACAGCTACAGTCATAATCAAACACTTCTTGCTTAGGGTTCACTCCGAATACCTTGCTTGACAAGGCAAATCAAATTACTAATGAGCATAGTCCAGATAACCTTGTGCTTCATCGAACTGCTTGTTGACAAGGTCGATCTCCTCATCGGAGCTTTTGAGCTTCTGATTCACTTCGGCCAGCTCTGCGGCATTGGCAGCCGCTGCCAAGGACGAGGCCTACAAAATAGCATACATAATTTAGACTCCTGATTCAATGATTTTTTATCCTCCGCCAGGTTTTTTTCAATCCTGACAGAGTTTGGGGGCTGCTACATATGAGGATTGCATGACCTTGCTCAAGAAATTCACTTTATATAAAAAAGAGGATATTACATGGCTTACCTCAAAGCTCGTTAGAAGGCCGCCAAAAGCTTCCTTCAGTCCGCTGTTAATGGACCGAATACTTTGTAAAACCACGCCCATCAGGGCGCGGTGTTCCGCGATGATGGAGGAGCTATTCAAAGCCTCCTCCATCATGTCCAGCCACCCGGCCGGAACCTGATCTCCGGTGGTTGGCACTGGTGGCGGGGCCCCGGGACCCCTTTAGTGGAGGGCGGGATGGATGACTCTGGGGGCCTCGGGGCCTCCGGAACCATCTTTGGGGAGGGCTCGGATTGACCGAGCTCCCCCTCTTTGTTCACCAGGAGGGATCCCCCTCCTGGTCTTCGGCAACCAAGGTGTTAACCTCGGCCATGATGTCGTCACGGCAGCCCCCTCTGTCCGGGCTGGGAGGGGTCCTTTGGGACAACACCTCTCCAGTCTCCCTGATGGCCGGAGAAGGCGTGGAGCGCGATCCGGTTCCACTCTCCGCCAGCTCGGCTGGCGGGGAGTCCCCCTCCGATGCATGATCGGTGGGGAGGTCGCACGGCGGGCTACAATATGAAAGACACACGTATAATTAGTAACAAAACTTAAGGTTTGTGCCCAGACAGTCTTCGGATTCGTACCTTTGGCAGGGGATTGACCCTAGGGTTCCTTTGAGGAACCTCTTCAGAAGCCTCGGACTCCTTGGCGGAATCCAAGCTGTGATCGGACATGACCACCTTGGCCCTGCACTGCTTCTTTGGGGCAGGAGGATGTTGTTCCTCCTCGGCGTTGTCCGACGCCGCCCTCTTCCTTCTGCGGGAGGAGTCGCTCTCCTCCCTGTCCTCTTCCTACTCCCCCTCGTGAGCGGAAGGGGCTTGGGTTTCCCCGGACTTGGTGTCCGGATGCCCCCTTGGGCGGAGGCCTTCTCGGGCCTCCCTCATCTCGACCTTCTTCTTCTCTTTCTTCTCCGGCGCCTTATACGACGCCATGGCTAGCATCTCCTCCAGCAGGACCGACCTGGGATCTTCGCGCAACGGAGTCGGGCTGTTGATTAGCACGCTTTGTTTAGCCAGCTCTGTGAATGCGGGGAAGAAAGATTTAGGTTCCTTGTTAAAAGGCGAATACCGAAACATGAAAAGTAAAACCTCGTTACCTCCCGAGGGGGGTGTGCGATGTCAAGACCAATGTCTTCTTCCTTGGCCGGCCACTCCTTCTGGGGCTTGAATAGCACCTTCCATAGCTTGTCATGGGTGGTGCCATAGAAGCGGAGCACGGTGGCTGGGTCTTCGGGCTTGTAGGACCACATTGGGGTGGCCCATTACTGGCAAGGTAGGAGGCAGCGGCAGAGCATCACCTGGACCACGTTGGTCAGCTTGGCCTTCGCTTTATCATACTGGAGACGCGTTTCTGCAATGACTCCACCTCTATGGGTGATCCCCAGTCAAGGCCCTTCTTGGTCCACGAGGTTAGCCTCATGGGGGGGAGGGGTCAGAATATGAATTCGGGGGCCGCTGCCCAGTCCGTGATGCATGGTTCGGTGATGTAGAACCACTCTTTCTGCCATACCTTGACGGTATTTATGAAGGTAACCTCCGGCCACTCGACCCGGGTAAGCTTGCTAATCATCGCCACCCCCACAGTCCTCCTCCTGGCCGTCGACTATCTTCGGCTTGACGTTGAAGACCTTGAGCCACAAGCCGAAGTGTGGCTGGACCTGCAGAAAGGCCTCGCAAATGACAATGAAGGCCAAAATATGAAGAAAAGAGTTTGGGGTGAGATCATGGTAGTCTAGCCCGTAGAAGAACATCAACCCCCTAACGAAGGGGTGGAGCAGGAAGCCCAACCCCCGGATGAAGTGGGGGATGAACACCACCCTCTTGCCTGGCTGGGGCGTGGGGACGACTTGGCCCTCCTCCGGAGCCCGGTGAGTGACGTTGGCCGGGAGGTAGCTGGCGCACTTCAGATCCTTGACGTCGTCGTTGGTGACGCTGGAGGCCTCCCACTTGCCTTTTGAACCAGATCCATCCATTGCCGGATTGAGGAAGTGGCTAGGAGGGGATTCTTGAGGAAGGGTGGATCTGGGCGCTGGAGCTTAGTAGATTGGGGAAAGCAATGACGCGAGAGGAAGGGGAAAGCATGTAGAAAAAACAGTAGCAGTTTTCCTTTTATAAGCTGCCGTAATACCAAGAGTCCCTTTTACTGCGCCGCATACCTCACCGCTTCCCAACATAATCGTGCCATTATGTGCAAGTGGGATAAACCAAAATCATTGATCATATCCCTTAACAAACAGGGCACGATCTCCATATTGATGGGACGTGCCAATGAAGGAGCTGCCTCGAACCGTGAATCGAGTTTTCACAACTGTTCAGTGTTTGTGGCCGGCCGTGACCTTTTGCCAAAAGTTGTCAGGCGAGGCACTATTCACACTTGAGCGGTTGGCCTTCGAGGCTAAGCAATGTTCACAATTCGGAATCAAAACATCATCTGGATGACCCATGGCCGAACTTGAGAAAGTGGCTGCAGCTTTTCTTATTAAGAATTACAACCCATTTGGTGTGCTAGCTGAAAATAAGTTTGTGGGTGCTGGTGGGCGCTAACAACTTACGGGTTCTGTAATGAACAAAGATCTCAAGGATCCCGCGAGAGTGATGTTCTTTCCCTATGTTGTGAATGCTTATAATATTTATGTCTTAATTAAAGAAATGGCAAGCCATTGGCCCAGTGTGAAAGAAAATATGGGTCAAAGCCGAGTTGAAAAGGGGAACAATATCTAACTCCAACTTACAAAAGGTACAAAAGCACAAGGATTAATTTCCCATCAGGTTTACACAAAATCCAGATTGAACATGACAATAATATCTAACTCAACCAAAGTTTTTGGCAGTCACAATCAAATGGATCGGTCTGATCCATAAAATCAAGATCCTGGTACAAAAAATCTAATGGTCCATGATGACGACAAGTAGTTGTAAATAGAAGCCGAGCATGATCAGAAGCCCTTAGGTCCACCTGAAACTTCTTTTTATGTTGTTCAACATGTCCTTCTATGAGAAATTTCTTGTTGAAAAACATAATCCTCACGGACAATAGTGCCCTCGCATTCAACATGAAGAATGTGACAAAGCTAGTGTTTGCATGGTTGGATGCATATCCTTCCACCGTTATTGTCTTCAAATGAATGTCATGAGATCTGAGAAAATCCTTGTGCTTCCTCTGCCATCGATTGGTTAGACCTTTTTCTCGAAGTCCTAGTACCTAAATAGATATGAAGATTGAAAACAATTAATGTCTAAAATAGAGTATGTCAAAGGAGCGACAGCTGAACGGTTAATTCTAGTACATTATATATGGGCTTTCAATGTGTGTGAAATCATCACCTTTATATACAAATTCTCCAGACATGGAAAGCATCGCAACAAGCCAATACTGGTGTTCAGATCAAGACACCCCATACAAACATATAAGGTCTTGACAGAATCCCGCACCCCTGGTAGGCCATCCATGGACAAGCTCTTCATTCAGCATAGAACATAATAATAGCATCAAAAGTGTACTCCAAGATGATATTTAACTTGTGCTCACAAATGAAAAATGCAGATTACAAAAGTGTACATGAATAATATACAGTACCTGAATAAGTGTGGAGCCAAACACCATCTTGAACGATTTAAACGGATCATCAATTGCACCCAAGGTCTCCAGTTTAGGCGCAGAGACCACAATTATTTGCGAAGGTGCATAACACCAATGAAGGAGCAACCTTTGAAGTGAAGGGGCATCTTCGATGATGAGCTCCTATCCTTCAAAACAAATTCCAATGCTTACAAGGTGAGGCGACTTTATTTTGAGATAAGGGACATGGATTCTACTTCCAAAATCAAGCACCAAGCGCTCCAGGGCAGGGCAGCTCGAGTGGATAATGCTGTGCAATGAGGCCTCCGACAGATCAAGCAACATAAGCGCAAGTTTTTTCAGCAGTGGGAGTCGAAGCATTTGTACCAGATTGTTTGCTAGATGGCATCAGGTCAAGGTGGCGGTGTGGAGAGAGGAGGAAAACCATGAGATGGACATCGGTGGTGAGGGCACAGATACAATGATTGGTAGTAAGTTATTTTCATAGTAATGGTAGAACTCAAGCTGCTGGAGTTTTTTGAATTGACGGGATGTCAGCCAGGCCGCCACCGTGCAGGGTATGTCTAGCAGGTAGCATGCTGGGATGCAGATGCATTGAACGGAGCCCTGGTGTGAGGAGATGATGGCTCCAGGCAGTTCAGAATCATCATCGACAGATACGTGATGACAGTTGAGATTAGGAGGCACGACGCGCTACTGAGTGCGCCACCGAGATGCGAGGACTTGTGTGCGGCAACCATCCTTGGTGGGGAGAAGGGAGATGATCTCCCCAAGTATGGTGTCCGGGAGATCGCTGATGTGGTCTGCCGGAGATTCTACAGGTTCCTCAGATCCAGGGAGGAGCCGTGGCCGCTTCTAGCCGCGCTGCCAGGTCCAACATCTACAACCGGCGGCACCACTGGTCCGAGCCTCATCTGGTACATACCAATCTGAAAAATGGCAGAAACATACATGCAGGACATTCAAAATCAATTCTCAAGATCTGGAAGAAAAAAAAGGCATAAACATATATGTAGGACATTCAAAATCAATTCTCAAGATCTGGCCACGAATTATTAGCACACACGCTAAACCTGGTCGGATTATTAGCAAAAATCATTTGTACAGAACAAACAATTAATCACTAACCCTATACAAATACCATTCAAACAATCAATACACTACATGCATCTAACGGATCTTAATTACTCTGATTTCATGCACTGAGAGAACATAACCATAGGATTTGTATTCCAAAAAAATTAGAGGGGGTGAGGGGAGTAACCAGAGAAGACACATGATTTGTTTGCCCTACAAATGGGTATAGATGACTAACCAGTTTTCCGTCGGAGTCGCAGTCGTTGCCGGAGTTGCCATGGACCTCCGGCTCCGGCTGGGGGGGGGGGGGCACGACGGTGCTGACGAAGTCAAGGTCGTGCTGCTACCCGCGTGAGACCTCGTTGGCGGCGACGGCAACCTCTGTGCCCAGCTTCATGCATTACACGGGTGCTTCACCAGCCCCGTCGTCGCCACTCCCTTCGATGGTGCGCTTCAGCGGCATCCTGATACACTCCAGACGGCGGTGACCACTCTGGACTGGGGGTGTGGCCACCTATTCCGGCTAGCGGCTCGGGCACGCCATTAATATGGAGCTGTGGGAGCGAGGCACGCGACGGTCAAAGGCTGTCTCGCCTCCTGGTGAGCCTCCGCGACGGACTTCTGGCATGCCTACCATCATTTCACACAGCTAGTCGCATGACTCCCGATGACACTGTGCAGCGAAAATGCCTCCCGTCAATTCACACACCTGCATGCACGCCTCCCGGTCTGTCTGCGCGGCAGACTGCTCGCATGCGTCCCGTCAACTCACGCCTGCTCGTACGACACACGGGGCGCGTGGCGACATGTGTATTGTTTTTCTTTTTTGCTGATTAATTCTGCCGCTTTATTGCTTAACCGAAGCATGGCACGTATACATTGTTGGTGTAACACACACGGTCCGAATAAATAATCTGTATGCGATATTGGTTGCCAATTATTAACAATCTCCCGTTTGTAAGAAGATTATATCAAAACTTGGCTCAAATTTGATGAAAAAATACAATATCACAGTCTACTGGTGTCCATATGACACCACGATAAGTTTCATGAATTTCAACTAAGTTTTGGATTTACTGAATTTTAAAAATCAATATTCTCAATGTTTTGAAATCTCTTACACGGGGAAACATGCACCCAGGGACACACATATGATTTTGCAATCCATTTTGGTGCACATGTAGCTCAAATTTGATTTTTGCACATTAAATCCCTAGGAAATCAATCAATGTATAAAAATGATAGAATGATCTCTATTTTTTTGCAAATTTTAACACGACACTCCTTTGGTCACATGCATGTTCACTGCAGAAAAAGTTTGACATGCCTCAGAGTGGCGGTGGTGGTGCGGGATGTGTGTATCTCTGTGTGTGTGGGAGGGGTGGGGGGGGTCTGGTAGTACACTACGAGTCATGAGCCTCCATGTGGGATTGATCATTTTGCGAGTCATATATGCCACATCAAAGTTGTGAATTGGTTATTTAAAACATTACACAACCCTTTCATACATACATGTTCGGGCCACATGCATGCATTAATTGGTGATCCTCTCGGACACTCCCTCGTGTGGTTATCAGCGATGTGCCCACTCGTTAGCCCGCAAAGGTTTTCAGTTTCCACCGACAACGAGAGGCATTTGAGCAAATTAGGTGGATTCATCTTGGCATGTGTGTTACAGTGTGGATCATGGTGAGATTCCATATCAAAGTTCGGGCACCTGCATACACATGAGTCCTTCCCACCAGCTCGAAGTGAGGGGGCTACGCGTCGTGAACCTCTGTGTAATGCGTTTCCGGTTTGTGAAGCATGTGCCACATCAAAGTTGTGCATTGGGTATTCAAACATCATACAACACACCTCTTTTGGGCACATGCATGCAGTGGTTGTCCTATGACACTCACTCGCGTGTGACTCTCTCTGTGGGTCCGCGAGATCATCGTCGATCAGTTGAACCTACAGCGAGAGAGAGGTTAATTTGACCAACAAGGATGGTTCTTTTTTGGTTTGTGTTACGTATATGCACGGTAGGAGTATGTAGTACATGTCAAAGAGGGGGCAACATGTATACTATATATGTGTCATAACCTCGCTCCATGTGGGGACTTTACGGCTCCCGAGGTAGGTGCCACATCAAAGTTGTGCATTGGTATTCAAACATCATGCAATACCATGCAGGCGGTGGTTGCCCTATAGGAACTCACTCGCGTGCGGCGCTTTTCCATCTATGGGCCTGCGAGGTTGTCCTCCATCACTTTGACCCAACGAGAGAGAGGTTAATTTGACCATCAAGGAATGATTCTTTTTGGTTTGTGCTACAGTAGGAGTATATATACCACGCGTCGAAATGGGGGTGGGGGGTAGCACATACAACGTATCATGAACCTCGCTCTTTGTGGGGACTTTTCGGTTTTTGAGGTATATATAGGTGCCACATCAAAGTTGTGCATTGCGTATTCAAACATCACACAAATACCTCTTTGGGCCACATGCAGATGGTGGTTGTCCTATATAGGACGCTCACTCGCGTGCAACATACGCTTCGCTCTTATGGGCCCGCGAGGTCGTCGTCCATCACTTTGACCCAACGAGAGAGAGGTATAGTTTGACGAACAAGGAGGATTAATTCTTTTAGGGCTGTGTTACAGTAGGAGTATATATATAGTACGTGTCGAAGGGGGGATGGGACTAGCATATACTAGGTGTCATGAACCTCACTCCGCGTGGGGACTTTAGAGATTTTGAGGCAGAGATGCCACATCAAAGTTGTGCATTAGGTATTCAAAACATCACAACCACACACCTCTCTCCATATATATGTTTGGCACACATGCAAGCGATGGTAGTTGTCCTCTCGCACTCAGTCACACGGTTATCGGTGATGCTTCCATCTATGGGCCCTCTTGGTCCTTCACTTTCGCCGAGAGCGAGAGAGGGTTAATTAATTTAACTAAGGAGGGGATTAATTTTTTGTTTGTCTCACGGTATAGGTCATAATTAATAGCGCATGTGTACACATGAATCCACCCCACTGGATCGAAGTGTGTGTGGGGGGGGGGGGGAGCGAGCACACGACACATCATGAACCTCTTGCTCTATGTGGGGACCTGTGCGATTTTCAACGCATGCACCACATCAATGTTGTGCATTGGGTATTCAACACATATACATGCATCACGCACCTCCATAAATATGTTTGGGACACATGCATGCAATGGTTGTCTTTGGACACTCGCACTCGCTTGGTTATCGGCGGCAAGCCTATATATATTCATGGGCCCGCGTGGACGTCCATCATTTCGACCGACGACGAGAAAGGTTACTAGGGTGGATTCTTCTTCTTTGGTTTGTGTTACCGTATAGTAGTTTGATCATTCCAGGCCTAATTAATTAAGTTTGAGTGCATGTTACACGTCGTGAACCCTCGCTCACTGTGGGGATTTTACAGTTCCAAAGCATGGTGCCACATCAAATTTGTGCATTGGGTATTCAAACACCACACAACACTTCCATATACATATGTTTGGGCCACTTGCACAGAGTGGGTTTTGTCTTCAGGCACTCCCTCGTGAGGTTATCAGCGACAAAAGCTAGCCCATTTTGCGGGGCTGTGTGGACGTCCATCACTTTGACCAACAACGAGCGAGAGAGGTTATATGACCAAGTTGGATTCTTCTTGGTCCATGTTACAATACGTCTTGGTGAGATGCCCTCCCCCCGATGCGTGTGTGTGTGGGGGGGGGGGGAGGGGCTACTTCGCACTACCTGCAACCTTTGTGGGCGATTAATTTGCAAGGCACATGTGCCACATCAAAGTTGTGAATGTAGTTAAACATCACACACTGCACCCTTTTCATACATATAGTAGGGCCACCCGGAGGTGGTTTGTATGTGGTCTTACCCATCTCGCGCCACAAAGCACACATTTGTGGGTCGGCACACAGTCCACCTTTGTCCAGAAGCGAAAGGGGAAGTTTGACCATGATGGACTCCTAAAGGTTTTGTGTTACGGTAGGGTGAGATTCCAGACCTAGCTATTTGGGGGCATGCGTTCGTAGCAAGGATTCCCTTACCGCTGACACGAAGTGGGGTTCGTAGGGGGTGGCTGACTAGCAATATTGTGTGCTTTGTGCGATAGGTGCCACATCAAAGTTGTGCATTGGGTATTTGAACATCAAACCACCCTTTTCATACATATATTTGGTCCACATGCAAGTGTGTTCATGTTCATACCCTTTCCCGCGTTATTCTTTTTGCCAAATTTATAAACAGCAAATGATTTGGATGCATCAACCGTCTGCGATTGGGGACGCAACAGACACGGTTCGCTCAGACTACCCGTGTGCCATGCCTGTGCCCTTGTCACTCACATCAGCATAGTAGTTTTGGGCTCCATGAGGCTTGCCTCCCGCTCTCAAAAATATCTACTACCTCGCAATCTCGAAAATATCTACCGCCTGGAAGGTTTTTGTGTTTGATAGCACATGATTAGTATGTGTGGACCATGTGCGATGTCTGTTACTCCCGCTCTGCTTCAATCCCTTGATTCAAATTTTCAGTAGCCCCAGCATTTTACTCCCTCCTCTACATCCCTCGCAATCTAAAAAATATCTGCTCGCCCTTGATTCAAATTTTCAGTAGCCTCGGCATGTTACTCCCGCCTCTGCATCCCCCGCAACCTCAAAAATATCTGCTCACCCTTGATCCAAATTTTCAGTAGCCCCGGCATTTTACTCCCGCCTCTGCATCCCTCGCGATCTCAAAAATATCTGCTCGCCCTTGATCCAAGTTTTCAGTAGCCCGACATTTTACTCCCGCCTAGTAAAATTTTCAGTTGCCGTGGTATTTCCTCAAACACCACCTTGGCCCCCCTCCACACCCCCCCAAAACCTCCGCTCACACAGACACACACCACCCCTCCCTCGCTCGAAAACATTGGTAGGTCACCGCCATCACCGCCGCTGCCGCTTCCATCCTCAACCTCTCGTTTGTGCCGAGGAGCTCGAGGAGCCAATGGCCCAAAAGAGGTTTATCGCGGCCTCTTCGCCCGACATCGGCGAGGTGGCCGCCCAGGTGTCCCCGTCGTCCTCCGCGGGCTCTTTACCGAGCCATCGTCGCCGATCGCCCGATGCACCCGCCGCCAGCCCCTACGCATGTTCGTGGACCTCCCCGTCCTCCCTCGGGCCCGGCCACCGACGAGGTCCTACCTCGGGGTCCGGCAGCGGTGGTGGGGACGTGGGTCGCCGAGATTACGGATCAGGAGACCCACACCCACTGGTGGCTCGGTAGCTTCCACACGGCCGAGCTCACGGCCATGGAGTACGACCGCTAGCAGGTCTGCTACCACGGCGCGGTGGCTAGGCTCAATTTCCCCTTTCACACATGTTCGGTCGACCTCGTCCTGCTGGAGCCAGGGGTGGTGAGTTCGGCTATTGCGCGGGAGGACCGCGAGGTGAGGGAGCGCCTCGAGGCCGAGGCCTACATGCAAGAGCTCCGCCGGCAGCACCCGGAGCTCGTGGAGGCGGAGCGGATGATCTTTGCTGGCGTGGAGGGCGGCGAGGTTATCATGCTCTCCTTCGATGACGAGGCCGAAGGCGGCGAGGACGGAGGCACGGAGGCCGTCGAGGTGGGCGGCGAGGACGAGGAGATCGACATCGACGAGTGGTGGAGTGTCTTCCCTAACGACCCCGACGACGGCACCGGCCCGGACCCGGCTCGCGGCACCGTACCTGACGAGGAATGATTGGCTCGAACTCCACTTTTACCGAACGTAGTTTAGTTTAGTTTAAATTTATGTTTTATGTTCGGTTATGCAAAACTATCTATGTTTATGTTTGAATGCATGCTACTTTCGGTTGAACCTGCTTTGAACTTGATCAAATTGAAGTTTACAACGTTAAGTTTAGGGGATCGACTAGAAATGGCCAAAAATTGCCGTAGTATATATATACCTAGTAAGGGTTTTACTCCGTTAACTTTTAGGGGATCGGCTAGAGATGGCCTTATGCCTTGTTTATTTCAGTTATTTACAATGTGATGCTCTATATGTGCAACTATTTGCCGTGCAGTTCAATTTCATCAATAACAGTTTCAAAAATACAACTATGAATTACGATATTTGGTGTTAACATGCCTTTCTGTTTTTTTAACAATAACTATTGTACTTTAGACTTGCACAATACCAGTTTGAATGACTATATTTGCTAGTTTTTAAATGTTATGCCTGTTGCAGTTAAAACACCTTTCCACTTCTTGTTTTGCTTAACTAGCATGCTTAAACCTGCACACTGAAGCTATCAATTGGATATTATGTTGTCTACCATGGATATATTTGGTTGATATTTAGCCTGTTGTGCTTAACATGCCATTAGATGTATTCACACAGGACAATATTGGGAACAACTGTGGTTTTCCATCGAGGTTAGTTTCATCGCATTGCTTATATATACTCACTGTTCAGGATATCGGTAATTGGTACCATATAGCCTGGGGGCTGATAAGGGATTAATCGTCGAATCGGACATTTCACTAAATATATCTGTAACCCATTTATCGATAGGTTAACTAGGGCCATATTTAATATATATGAGGCTACATAGCAACATGCATTGTACTGAATGACTAAATATGCAATCCCAGGCTACATAGCAACAAGGAAGAGTGTTACCTTAATGTTCTGATGATGTCTAGATATACATGTAATAAGATCTTATATAATGGGATGGAGGGAGTGTTGTACTACATCATTGTGCAATTGTTGTTTAGCTTCTAGTATTAACTTATTGCTTTTAGGTACATATGTCATTGCCAAAGATCCATGCTTCGACCCTTTCTGTGTATGGGGCGATGAGATATTCATGAACGAGCATCAAGTGAGGAAACTAATAAAGATTGTTATTAAAATGGGTCAAAAGATGTCAATCGAACTATTTGTTTACACTTTATGCAAGACAACAGTCAACTGCAGGATGGTAAGTAAGAACTCTGTAGCCTTCTTTTTACTACCCATAATGAGTTGTGTTAGATGACAATGTCTGAATCTTTTTCCTTTGCAGTGGTTCCCGAAGCAGTTTACTCAAGATTACCTCTCAAACTACATGATTGGCGGCCGGTCATCACAAGGGGTTGGACTAGAGTCGTGCGTGCCATCTGCATGGAGGAGAGCACAATAAGGGCATTCTGCTTCACCTTGTTCAGCAACCAGAATGTCTCTCGCCTCTTCCTTTACCATCTTTAATAGTACAAGTATACAACCCCGGTTCATCATTCTTTATTTGGTGCTTATGTCATTCTTTTTTTGATGTAATTCTTGAACATATGTACCTGTGAATCGAATAATGCATTAGTTGTTTGAACCTGATGGATATGAATAAAGCTATAGCCTACTTTCAAATTCAAATTCGGTACAATTTTAAAATAGCAGCAATTAAACTAGGGTTAAATTACGCTCTGTAGGTCATTACGGCGCACACGGTCTATAAAGCACAGCGTGTCTGATATACATCATAATCTGACACGGTTCACAGAGAGGAAATGTGTGTAACCATGTACACAGTTGCCATCTGCAAAGCATGTGTGATGTCAGAAAATATCACAAATGGTGCGAGAAAACAAAATGTGTGTGATTGTCACCTTATCGTACATGCTTTACAATCATGAACTGCTTGTGATGTGGCACGCATCGTAAATGTAAAGCCAGTTTGGTACGTGCCTTGAAAAATCCCGTGCCTGGACTGTGCCTAGACTGTGCCTGGACTGTGCCTGGTATAAGGTAAAACCATAGAACTCTGACTGCGATGGTAATGCGAGCACAAATGAGTAGCAAGGATGGAGCGTTTGGGATACATGCTGGCATCGCATACGCTTTGTTCTGGAAAACATATGCATTCCTACTACCTATCCCCTACGGTTTCTAGGTCGTGTGGGAAGGACCCCCCTATCGCCCACACTCACTAGGCGACGGTTTAAAATGCCATCGCGGAAAGGGGTTAAAAACCATTTGTATAGCAGCTCGTTGTACTAGTGTGTGCACCGGCGCGGGTGTCTTGGACGGCGTCATGCCATCCTTGTAGTTTTTCGCGCTGCCCGCAGGCACCACGGCTTCGTCCTTAGACCTGGTGGCATGTGGGTAGTAGTTGTTGTTATCACGGATGATGTCGCTCGCCTGGCTCTGATCACCAGAACACCGCAGAAGCTGTTCGTGGCCTCCGCCTCCTCTGCTGACACCCGTGTCGTTGCCTGTCTGCATGGGCATTGGCAACTTGGACGTGGACAGATCGACCACCGTGGTGCCCTTATTCTTGGGAGCCATGGCGATGAAAATGATGAAGCTGACGCGCTGACTTCTGAACCAGATTCACGCAAGTGATCCCCCTGCTTGGCGCGCCAAAGATGTCATGCGCATGACGATCTATGGGACCAACAAAGGCCCCTTTATGGTTCGACTGGGGAGATCAACAAATGCAAAGAGTAGATCCAGGAATCAACACGGTGGTTTACCCAGGTTCAGGCCGCTGTGAAGCGTAAAACCCTACTCCTGCTTTGTTATATTGAATGTGTGAGCACAAGGACAAGGAGCGCTACTTGCCGGCAAGGTTGCATGGGAAGTGCAGCTACGTGTGTAATTGAGCAAAGTGTCGACCTTTGTAAAGGTAGCCATGGGCCTCCTTTTATAGGACAAGGAGTCACCATAATGGAAAAATAGTAAATATAGACTGTAAATAGTGGCTACAATGCTTATCATACCTAACCCTGACGGGTTAGGACAAGGGCATTAAATGTACCGTGAGGTGTCATGCTGATGAAGCTCCCCGGCAAGGATTGTCTCTCCTTCTGTGTCATTCGCCCATCTACCTCATATTTCCTTGACACACTCCTGGGACGAGTGTCATTAAAGTTGTATCTTCAGCAGTGAGATGCCATATGGCCAGGCAAAACTCACCTAACTAACTGCCCGGTCGACACCTACTTGACAAATGACAAGCTGATCATTGAGCTAGAGCAGTGGCAAGGTAGTGGAAGCTTGCTAGGCCCGGAGCTTGCCGGGTCTTCACTTGTTTGCCGGCAAGGATCTTGCTGGCAACTACAGCCTTGATATTCCGTGCTTCTGTTTGCTGGCTTGGATGTCTTCTTTATATCTTTGTCAACTGGTCTTGATCATGTTCTTAGTTGCCCCCCGGCAAGCCTTGCTGCCGGGAAGGCTGCCACTGCATGTGCACAAGTCTGGGGGAACTAAAGTACCCAAACTTTAGTACACCGACTCTCTCTCTCTCTCCTCCCCTTCTACGTTTAGACTCATGGGCAAACATGAAGAACGCATGGGCGGTGTTAAAAAAAGTAAACATGGCACGCCACCCGGGGCGGATGCCCGGTGCCGTTGACCGTATTTGGACATGTTCACAAGTTATGGCACCAATTTCATGTACTACTAGTACTATATATTACAAGTTTAGGAACAAAAGTCACCGTGAGCGCTCCTCTGAACGGTGCTCCCACCTCCCCACCCCAAACCCTAGCCCACCGGCGATCTCCACCCACATCCAGTAATTTGGATTTCCTCTCCGAGCAACCCCTCCAGCGTCTTCTGATCTGCACGCTAGTACCCATGGTCATGGGTTCCCCCTATAGATCTACTCTTGGCTTGGATTTCTCCAAGGGTAGAGGTTTTGCGGATGAGATCTATGATGCTTCTGGTCTTATGGTCCACCCCATGGAGAATATGGGATCTTTCACTTTGGTTTTTTCTTTTAGTACTATGATTTCATGCTTACTGAGGATTCTGTGGCGATTGCTCTTGAATCTGCAATTGGTGGTTCGACCATTGAATTCATGGTTTCTTCTATCAGGGACAAGGTTTTTAGCTTTATTGTCTCACGCAAGGATGTTGGTTTTCACATTGTTGATTTGAGATCTTCTTCATGCCCTCAATTCAAATGCTATTTCCATCTTTGGGGTAATGGAGGTCCAAACTAGAGCCGTGAGTTCAAAATTAGGAAGAAGGAGTGTGATGCAGAATGGATCTTGGTTAGTCCGTCCAAGCGCCATGCTTATTTGGGTTTATTGGCAATGCATAACCCTTCTGTTAAATCTTCCATCAAGTCTCTTTTGCTACGTTTCATAATTATGTTGTATGCAAAGGTTATAGATACCCTGCTATGGCTGATTGTATTGCTACTACTTAGGATGCTGGCTATGTCCTCCCTGCTCATGAGCGAGTTATCATCCACCCACATGTCACGACTGACTTGCAGTGGACAGCGGCCTCGCCACCGATCATTTTTGGCACGGTGAGTTCTCCGGTGGTTAGGGCTCGCCTTGATTCTCGTCAAATCGCGCAATCTTTGGGTCCGTCTTCTTCGGAATTGCTGGCACGCGAGATATCTGATACGAATCTCCATAATGGGCCGGTTCCCCATGTTGGGCCGCCGGATGCGGGTCAATCACCTATTTCTGGCCCACCCAGGCGCGTTTTGATTAGGCCATTGGAGGAAATTCCGTCTTCTTAGGATGCTGGTAACGCTTTTGGCGCATTGATTGATAATATGGTTGAAGAGATTTTGACGTGTCAGAAATGTCATCTGCCTAGTCACGTTGGAAAAAATTGTCCTTCAAATTCTATTTGTTTGGCATGCTCACGTCAGGGCCATAAGAGACGGGATTGTAACAAGATTGCACTCGAGCAGGGTTTATTTTGGAAACAGAAATATCCCCCATCTTCTCCAGATCCCAATACCGGTCTCGGGGCTGCCGCCTCCCCTGTTTCCCCCCACGCTCTTGACCCATCGTGCTCCTATGACAAGGCAGCCCCGTCTAGTCTCATTGCTTCTCCACCAAAAAACCCCCTTGGAAGCCCTTCGGCGATGCCTCCATCGCCTCCATCTCCTACGATGCCAAGCCCGGAGCGCATGGCTATCTTTACCATCGACCCTCTGCGGTGTGTGCCGGCTGGCCACCGCATTATTGATGGTGGCGTCAACCTCCTGCCACGGACGTTTGTCACTCCGCCTTCACCGATTGTCCGGCGACATGAGGACTAAACTACAAAAAAATACACTTCCGTGATGATACGTGTTTGTCACAGTAGGTCACGTTTTCTATCATGCATGTATATCCATGATGATTTTATGACAGAATCAAGATAGTCATACCTGTGCTGTCGTAGAAGTGTTCCATGACAATACCAAAATTATCATCACGGAAGTGTCCACTTCCATGACGATAAATGTCGCGTCATGGAAGCGCTTTCGTCAAGGGTAACCGACACGTGGTATCCGCCATAACGGGTCGCCGTTAAGCTATCGGGTTCCGGTTTGGATCCGATAACCTGTTAAGAGCCCGAACCAATGGGGATTTTCCATGTGTAAAATTCTCATTCACCGGCGGAACCACGTGTTGACTCAGCGTTGGGACAGTTGTCATCCAACGAATGGACGGGACACGCCTATGATACGTTAACATGTGGCTCGGCCCAACAGTGGCCCATTCAGGTCAAAAGGCTGGCCCATTTGACCTGGTCAAAAGGTAATGACCCGGCCCATTTAAAGCCTATTAACGGCTTGTTCGCATATAGCCCATTTACCGCCCGCTAACTCACGGCCCATTATGGCATATCCGAATTAGGCCCAGTAGCGTTATCTGGGCCGTCCAATATGATTCCAGCCCATTGTAACTTCCGGCCCATGTATGGCCAATGACGTCTTTTGGCCCATATGAGGCCCTTTGTAACTCTTGGCCCATTAACGACCCGTGGTGAAACTGGCCCGTAATGAACAGTGGACCGCTTTATACCAATTAATGGCCCATTATTCCATTGGGCCGTTTCCAGCCCGTGTTATCTGTCGGCCTTCTAAGGGCCCATTTATTCTTGGGCTGATTTGCAGCATTTGATTACTTACGGTCCGTTACTGGCCTGTTCCGGTTGTGGGCCAAATTCAGCCCGTGGTTAAAGTCGGCCCGTTTGTGGCTCGTTAATCCGTTGGGCCGTTTTCACAGCGTCATCAAATACGGCCCATTAACGACCCGTTATGCCTGTCGATAGAATCAAACCCGTTATACTCATCAGCCTATTAATGACCCGTTATGGTCGGCCCATGAACGGACGATTCCCACTCTAGCCTGTTTACAGCCCATAATGTGGTCCGTTATTGGCCCATGTTTGGCCAATCGATCATACGGCCTGTAGATGTTCCATTGATTTTACGGCCCGTAGAAGGCCCGTAGGAGGCCCATGGTCACTACAGCAGATAGCAGGGCCATGGTGGCAACGATCCGTATGTAGCCCATGGTTATTGTGTTCTAGTTTTAAAAAATAGGTTATCGCGGCACCTAGCAAACCTCGGAAAAAGAACTGCACTGACTACAAGCAAACAAATAAACAAGACAACAATGAAATAAATAAGCAAGCAACTTACGCTAGGCTATTACAGCTATTACATGTATCCACTGGTCATCAAAGTTCGCCAACAGTGCAAATATGGGGAAAAGAGCAACATGTTACATACACTGGTTGTCAAAGTTGGCGACCAGTGCAAATAAACGCCGCAGCAAAACAAGTCTAGAACTAAAACCACTTCAGAAGAGCTCAAGAAACAATATCCTGGGTACCCAGCATGCTGGCAAGATGCTTAGCAAGCTTATTAGCTTTCTCTTGTTTGGCGCTTAAATCCTCCAACGCTTGCTGTTGCACCAGAAAGTATGCATATAAATTCTACAGGGACTTCCTGAGTCCTTCGGCTTCGTGTCACAGCACATTTGATCGATGTCTTTCAACTTGAAGTTGAGACTCAAGAAGACGAACTGATTCAGGCAGCGAGTTCGAAGAGCTTGTGCAAGCAGTAGTGGCCAGTAACTCGAACACTACATCAAGACAGGACTTTGGTGTTGTCTCACTGTCGTTAAGATAGTTTTTATCAGCTTTCTTGGAGACCAATAGGGATGTCTCACTATCTTGAACCTTATTTGCATTACTTCCTTTACCATTGCATAATGGGGTACTCTTCTCCAATATTTTGTCCGCATTCTAAAAGAGAAACAAGAAGACACATCATAGTTTTACCATTTCAGTAGTAAGGTGGATAGGATAACAGCATGAAACAAACATATATCTATGTAGTATGGTCACTGTATGGTCTATATCATTCTAGTTTATGTTGCCAAATCAAGATAGAGACAGTTCAAATCATATCTGTTTAAGAGAAAGCAGCATAGACAAAATATAGGTGTGGGAAACTACACATCACTAACAACACTTGTAATATGCATGGCATCAGAACATAACTGTTTATTTAATTGAAACTAAAATCAACATAGAGCAAGTTACAACAGCAAACCAGTTAAAGAAACAGGTTTAAAACATACCTGTTGCGCCATTGGAGTTTCAATTGCATCCTTCAAATTTGAAATTAGTTGGTATGAGTAAATACAGTGATGCAAGAGCAAAGGAGTATGAACCATAGCTACGGAACTTGACTTGAGAACAATTCTTCTTTTGCTTTAAGCGTTGAATTGGGGTTCGGAGTGGCAGTTCTCGTGCTTTGGGAACCGCAGTTGCCTTACTAACTTCTCAAGTTTGGGTGCTCTATGGTGGAGACGGTGCTGTGTCAACTGGAACTGGATTACTATCTGCTGGGGTTGGGGTTAGAAGGGGTGTAGCTGGTTCTCTGTCCAACTGGGTAGGGGTACAATCTGCACGAGTCTGGCTTATGTGTGGTGGGGCTGGTTCTTGGGCAAGTACAACCGTGGTTCTATCTGCATCGACAGGTAGCACGATCTTTTCTGAAGACTGTGTTTTTACTCCCATAGATACTGCCATCACCCCCTCCAATTCAAATGGCTGATAAACAAGAAAATTAATTGAATGTACAAACATTGTATGGTAGACATGTGCAATGGATAGTAGGGAAGAAAATAGGGCATGAAATAATTCACATTTATGTTGTCTAACCAAATAGGATAGCATGACATAATTTCACATATATGATGGCTAATTAAACAGGATAGCATGACAAAATTTCACATATATGATGGCTAACTAAACAGGATAGAATGACATACTTCAAAATATGATGACTATGCAAATAGGGTGACATGATATAACTATACGATGTGTCTATTAAAGTGGTTGGCATGCCATAGTTCACATACATGCCATCGATGGAAACATGATGGCATGATATAATTCACGGATAGAATGACATAATTCAAAATATGATGACTATGTAAACATGATGAGATGATATAACTATATTATGTCTTTAGAAAATGGGTTGGCATGCCATAATTCAGATACATGCTGTCCATGTAAACATCATGGCATGATATAATTCAAATATATGATTTATATACTAAGCAAGTGAGCAGAGGGCAATCGCATATATGATGTGTCAACTAAGCAGATGGCATTCAATATTGTGTATTTGATGTAAAACCTAAGCATTGCAAGACAACATATGCATGATATGACTAATATAACCCTGCCAAGTTTGAGCATACATCCCAGGGGGAAAATAGGACTGGTCATCTGTCTCTGAATCCTCCTCTGAGGAGCTATCTGTAACCAGCAAGATATCTGCTTCAGCAGGTAGCAATGTCTGCTCTGAAGACCTTGTTTTCACTCTAGATTTTTCCATCACCAATTCAAATGGCTGATGCACAGGAAGAGTAGTTGAATATACAAACATTATCGACAAAGGGAATACGTAATACAAAAAAAGGATGGCATGATATAATTCACATATATGACGCTTGGCTAAACAACATGTCATTGCATAATCCACATACATAATGCCTTGCAACAAGATAGCATTGCATAATTCACATATATAATGTCTTGCAACAAGATGGCATTGCATAATTCACATATATGGTAATTAGACACTAAACAGGTGACGTTCACACAAAGCATGTCTAAACTAAGCAAATGACATGGCAATGCAAGACACCATATGCATAATATGAGCAATATAACCCTGCCAAGTTAGAGCATGCACCTCGGGGCGGGGGGGGGGGGATAGGACTGGTCATCTGTCTCTGAATACTCCTTTGAGGAGCTATCCGTAACCAGCAAGACATGCGCTTAGTCAGATAGCATTGTCTGCTCTAAAGACCTTGTTTTCACTCCAGATTTTTCCATGACCGTGTGGAATGGCTGATGCACAGGAAGAGTAATTGAATGTACTAACATTGTTGACAAATTTAATATGTAATAAAAAAGGATGGCATGATATAATTCACATATAAGATGACTGGCTAACCAGGATGGCATTGCAAAATTCACATATATGATGCCTGGCTAAACAAGATGGCATTGCATGATTCACATATATGATATAGAAACTAAAGAGATGGCATTCACACAATGCATGTCTAAACTAAGTAGATGCCATATTTTATGTATAAAGTAAGCAATGCAAGGCACCATATGCATGATATGACGAACATCAGCATGCCAAGTTATAGCAAAAGACCTCAGGGGGTAAATAGGAGTGGTCTGCTCCCTCTGAATCCCCCTCTGAACAGTTATCTTCCTCTTGATTACAGTCTGGAATGGGGGGAGGGGGTTGCTTTTGCGCCCACCATGGAGCGACGTCTGCATGAAATTTTATTGCCACGCAAGGCTCGTCTCTTTTGCTCTACATGTTCAGTACCATTGTGTACAATAACTGACATGCATAGGAATAAAACATAGTGAGATTATGTAAGGAGTGCATGCACAAATCTAGAGTGATGGTAGCAAACTGTGGATAGACCCAAAACCAATGATAGCAGGCAGATAATAGCTTCAGTTAAAAAATACAGATAATGGCTCCTTTAATGTTTGTTTCCACCCAACATGAAACTCATAGTAGACTCCCGAGATTAACTAGTTAGTAGACAGATAGTATTGATTGCTGCCCCAATATGTACCCCACAACCATTTAAAAACTCAAGTTTGAGCATTAGTTTGGACCTGACTCGGAGTCTAATCGGTCAAGAGGACGATAAAGTAGCATGTCATCATATTAAGCGATGCATAACGTAAGCAGACACGAAAGAGTGCGACCTCTCTTGTGGACCCGTGTAGTCCTCAAGGTCATCTGCTCAGTTGGTTATGGTAATGCAGTTGTCGTGGCTGCCGACGGCGAGGAAGAAGATCTGAGGCGGCGAAAGATAGTCTGGAGGGCGGATCCCTGCTGTGGTGAACCCTTTCGTCATTGGAGCCGCTGAGCTGGGGTGGACCACAGCGCAACAGGAGCGGGACAAACCACACATGGTTTTCTTGGACACATATCTGCAACAGAATTAATTCTGTAAGGGCTTGTTTGAATTGGAGGATTCTAACAATGCAGGGATAGGAAATACACAGGAATAGGATAGGAATGCACGTGCAAAACAGAGAACTTAAAAACACTGGATTCTACCAATCTGGGTGTTTGGTTCACAAGAATTGGAAGATCACAGGAATGGAAAGAAGCATGATGAAATTAAGTCAAACCACAAGAAAATGTACGGTTATAATGCTATTATGCTACTATCTCTTAGTCTTGTGCTTCATGAATAGGAATTTGAAAAGGAGGCCAAGTGGATATTAAAATTCCTATGGTTTTTCTTTCAAGGAGACACTAAAGGAATAAATCCTACAGTTTTCCTTTGCTCCATTCCTTTGAACCAAATGCATGAATAGTAGTAGCATACAAAACTTTCCAATTCCTATGTTTTTCCTTCACTTTTCCTTTCAAGCACTAGCGATTCTAGTAGGCAGGCTTGAACAGGGAAAAGCCTACACTCCAAAAATGCTTTTGTGCTACTTCTACTACTTTGGACCCAGGCCACTGCCCTACTAGCTCAACTCCCAGGCCCATCTACAAATGCACAGCTCAAACACGCAGAACTAAATAATGATAGCGTTCTAGAGAGTCCATCATGAATAGCTAAGTTGCCTGGTACCTCACTGCTTGTCATATAGTAGGAGAAACTAATCATATTTCATGTTACTATGCGTGTTCAGTGGACAGTATATATAACATGTAGAGTAAAAAAGCGATGCAACAAGTGTACAACCTCTTTGGCGAAGCCATGTCGATCTCAGCATCATTTGGTTGGTCGGTGAGGATGCTCCGGCTGATGTGGCTGTCGAAGGAGGGGAAGAAGATCTTAGGCATCTGGAGATGGAGCCGAGGGTACTGCTCCGCTGTGATGGAGGGTTTCATCGTTGGAGCAGCTCCGGTGAGTTGTACGACGGTGAGGCTGAAGCAGGACAAGAGAGACAACGTTAACCTGAGTGGAATTCTAATAGCATCTCCAATAGTTGATGTAAAATACATAACCACAAAGTGCTAGATGTAAAATACATCAGCCGCTCATCGCTGAACTTAACTGTCGAAACTGAATTTAACTGTCGAAACTGAATTTTACTGTTAAAACTGAATTTTGCTGTCGAAACCGACTTTTACAGTCGAAACTGAGCGCACTAGTAGCAGAAAAGCAGTAGTAGCAGCAGCAGCGCCCAGAGCAGCAGCGCGTGCGAGAGCCGGGGCAGCTGGTCGTGTAGCAGCATCTCGGGTAGCAGCTATAGGGGCTCGAGCAAGAGCAGGATCTGCTCCTCGTGCAGCAGCAGCGCAAGCAAGAGTAGAGCAGCAACGCAAGCAAGAGCAAGAGCAGCAGCACGAGCAAGAGCAAGAGCAGACCAGGTAGGGGACCGAGAGCAAGAGCAGAGCAGTAGCGCGAGCGAGAGCCAAAGCAGCAGCAGCTCCTACTAATGTGGACGTCGCTGCCGAGGGAGCGACGCCGTAAAGGAAGTGGCCGGCGACGCCGCCGTAGATGGAGCCGCGCCATGGCGGCTCGGGACCGAGCACCGGCAGCACCATGAGATCGAATCAAGAAAAAAATGCAGCGATTAGTGTAGAACCTCTTTGGTGGCACCGATTAGGCCTCAGTTTCATCCGAGGAATCGGTGATAGTGCTGCTCTTCCGGTGGTGCAGGTGAAGATGGCGCTGTGGGATGGAGGTGGTGCGAAAGACAAGGCGAACATCGGGGCAGCTCCTTGGAGGTGGAGGACGGGGTGGCTGAACCGGTGGGACGACGAGATCGACGATGGATCCTCACTCGGTGTGGTGGATGAGGGACATCGAGGTGTTGCTGTGGACGACGTCGTTGGGGAAGAGGCTCCAGCTGTGTGGCGGACGGAGGAGGGTGTGGGGCTTCGCGGGTTTTCGCGGCCTCGTTGTATGAATGGGTGGGCGGAGGGGATGGGAGGGGGAACCATGGCTTAGGGACGCGCTTGTCCGAAATGTGGGGTAAGTTAGAAAAGTACCCCCACCAATTTGAGCTTGGCGGTTCTTTTGGTTCAGGAGTATCATTGGAATTTCGCGTGTCGGGATTTCACAGGAGGTGGGAGTTTTCATGTGCGTTGTAATTTTGGGATAGCAAGGCACAGGTTGAGATGGACGGAGTTTTCGGAGCACAACGAGACAAAGAGATATCTTAAAATTTTGGGGTAACAAGGTGCGGGTTGAAGAGTCGGGAGTTTCGCAGCACGATAGACAGAGATGCTAGCTTGAAATTTTGGCATGACAAGGCGCGGCTTGAAATTTTGGGTGAACAAGCTTAACATGTACAAAAAAACAAAACAAAAAAGACAATTCGCACCCCACTAGAGAGAGCCATGTCCCATTTTACTATATTACTAGAAAAGCCATTCAAATACAACAACAAAAAACTAAAAAAAATCAGGACAACAAGCTTAACGTGTATAGTACCAAATCAATTTGCACTTCCCTCAACAATAAAAAACAATTCGTGTTGTCTATCATATGGAATAAATTTGAGTATATTTTCCCTGTTTGAATGGGATTGTACTTGGGTTAGTTATCCAACCATCTAAATATTATCTTCACAACACATGACATGAATATAGGAGTAGTAAATTCCCATATAAATATGAACTACTTGTACATACGATCTCAAATTCAAATATATGTATCCATTTTATGTTGAATTCAAATCATAGTACATGTATGCTCTAGCTAGATGTTTGGAATCTAAACCATGTATGATACTATGTACAATGTGTTTAACACGCATAACACACACACACCATTTAGAGTAGTAAGGTACACGTGCATTGCACGCATGAGATTTGGCAACCAAATTATGAATAAATACCACACTATAGCATGTATGCTTTGAGTCATATATGCATGATGTAGATGTTCATTTAATTCTTATAGTTCATCTCATTCAAAATCAATTAGTTTTTATGAAAAAGTTAATCTATTTTAAGATTCATGGAATTGTGCGTTGTAAAGCATAAAGTAAAAAACAAATAATGGCAATTCATCTAAAAAAATTGGGCAATTATGATACGGAAGATTCTAGAACAACGGAGAAGTGCTTGTGTTTTGAGGTTTGTGCATTATGCTTAAGTTCAACCATGGAGTCTTCTAGATTGTACATGTGGTAGAATCTGATGGAATGTAGATGATATCCAACGGCCAGTAGTGCTCGGGTTTGCCATCTCTGCACCATCGGATTGGCTTCATCCAATGACCATCTTTCAAAGTTATTCGCATACTTTTAGGGGGGTATAGATATGTGATGCCAAAGCCACCCATCATCTCCAATTTGAATAGTGTGTCCATGCATGGATGCAATGTGGCAAAACAATGCCTGCCATCGGTATCTCAAATTCAAATCAGTCTGACCTTGTTCAATGTGTATACAGTATAGCATGCTCGTTTCCAAACCACACCACACATATCTTAGTTATATTCATGCATGCATGGGTTTCAAACATCATGATCTCTTATTCAAATATTTGAATTCAACTTTACATTGATTATGACCTCACCTAGTCTGTTACACCCACACAGTCGTCTTCTCTTTATAGTTGTACCACTAACTTTCTCTCGTGCATGCATGCACACACACTACCACTCGGCATTATCCATCGCACACACGCAATCTTTTTCTTCAGGTCGGTCTCCCATGCATGCACACTCACACACCTCCCCCTCTTCATCACGTCGGGCATTCTTTATCTCTCACATGCATGTGCAATGATTCATGTTCCCCTATGTGTGTATATATATAGCTAGGTATTTCCTAGTTTTCCACACAAACCGATCTATCTATGTATCTAGTCAGGTGTCACCCTCTTTCCCACGTACACAGTGATCAATCTACCTCTCTATATAGGACTACATAGCTAATACACACACATTATCTATCCATCGTCTCCCTCTCATCATCCATGCTTTCCGCTTCATCTCTCAGACGCGCGCACAGTGTCGAAGACAGGGGGCAGCAAGGGCCCTGCCCCCCCCCCCCCTAACATCACTATATTGAGGCTAATATGAATGTGATCAGTAGATCAATTGTTGGTAAAATGGTTTAAGTTGATGAATTGGCCCTCCCCATAAAGGATTAGCTATGCTTGGCCCCATAGCTCATCTAATTTTCATGACTCCAGCACTGCGCGCAACCACGCACGTTCTCGCCCCCTCTCTTAAATATCGATCTTGCACTTGTGCACTCCTTCACAGTATCCCTCCACTTGGCCCCTCGCACCATCTTCCAGCCCCCCATATCCCAGTGCTTGTACGATCGTAGAGCTCTTCCCTCTATCTGTCTCTATCGATATCTCGCGCGGTCGACCCCTCCCCTCCCTTCTCGTATATCACCCCGAGCCCATGCACATACATGTATGTATACATGCCTCTCCTTCACACAAATTGCATTGTCATGTATTCCCTCACCATATCTTAGTATCTCTCACACACACGGACTACGTTTGTGAAAGAGAAGAGGTGCACACACGCACTCGTTCCCACATACAAACGCGCGGGTGCATGGTGGAGCACATTTGTACAAAAAATGAGCTTGTAGAAAGGCTTTAGATGATGTGCCACTAGTGTATATCTATACCTCTACATCTATATCTATATCTATACCCCTATATAGTGTGTGAATAACTTTGAAAGATGGTCGTTGGATGAAGCCAATCTGACGGTGCAGAGATGGCAAATCCGAGCACTACTGGCCGTTGGACATCATCTACATTCCACCAGATTCTACCACATGTACAATCTAGAAGAATCCATGGTTGAACTTAAGCATAATGCACAAACCTCAAAACACAAGCACTTCTCCTTTGTTCTAGAATCTTTCGTATCATAATTGCCCAAACTTTTTTTTCTAGATGAATTGCCATTATTAGTTTTTACTTTATGCTTTACAACGCACAATTCCATGAATCTTAAAATAGATTAACTTCTTTATAAAAACTAATTGATTTTGAATGAGATGAACTATAAGAATTAAACGAACGTCTACATCATGCATATATGACTCAAAGCTTACATGCTATAGTGTGGTATTTATTCATAATTTGGTTGCCAAATCTCATGCGTGCAATGCACGTGTACCTTACTAGTACTTCTAGTATGTGCAAAACACGTAAATTAGAATTCCAATGGCACTCTACACAGTGTCTCTCCCTTTTTCAGTTAATATATTATGATTAAAATGATGTGGGGGGCATCCATGAAGCCACGTGGCACATGTGGAGGCGTTGTCACGACCTTCTTATGTGGATTGATCACAGTGACGTGCTGCTGGTTCCAGAAGAATGTACTCGTCCTCTCTCATGCACACTGGCAGTACGTGCATGAAGGTGCACGCACAAACTCATTCCCTCTCACGCACACGCGGGTACACGGTGGGACACATTTTTGTACGAAGATCCACCCCATGAGATAATTTGACGCGTGTAAAGTCGTTGACTTAATTGATGGTCAATTAATACAGCACATGCAAATTGAGTGGATGTGAGGGAGGAAGTAGTTGAGAATGACATTACTACTCCACTGCGTGCATGCGAGTAGTTAAATCATGGGTTGCTACTTCCATTGGTCTCCTTCGTATTTTGTGCCAATTTTTGACCATAATTTTAAGTAACACAATATTTAGTCATGTCATAAAAATAAATTTCATTGAAAACTATGTTCAAATGTGATTCCAATGATATAATTTTTGTTCAAAAAGTGGCACAAAATAAAAAGGGGGCCAATAAAAACCAGGACACAGGTAGCATGATCTATTTTTGCCTGGGTTACTGTTGGTGGCCTTTGTATTTAAATATGGACGGAGTGGAGTAGTACTATATTTATCTTAGCCTCGTAGGGCTTTCCCAGCGCCTACGCTCGCCTCCCCGCCTCGCCCACCGGATCCCGCCATGGAGGATCCCGCCATGGATAATCCCTTAGATCCCAGGATCCCAGGGGCTGCCCTCTCGCTACAGCCCGCAGCACTGCCGCCTTTGAGAGAAACCCACATGTGTTTCAGAGGGGATCCATTGCTCTGGAATCACAGATCGGTGGCGCCGGAGGACATGCCAGGGCTCCGTTTCAGGTGGTGGGCAGCAAGGGCAAATCGGATCAAGGAAGCGTCGCATCAATTGGAGACAAGTTCGAAGGAGCTGCGTCTGGCGAAGCACAAGGCGGAGGCGCATGACGATCTCAGGGGAGAGATGCTGAGGGATGTCAGCATCTGGCAGCGCCGCATTGATTTTGAGATGGGGCTAATTGCAAAGATCATATTCACGGAGTTGACTACGAAGGAAAGAATGCGCATGCCTGCGGAATGGCATGAGTAGCCGGTGCAACTGTTCAAATGGGCGGTAGGAGAAGCCAAATCGCGGGACCAGCTGCAGTGGCGCCGCTGGGCATGCATCATAGGCGAGGTGAGCTGCCCTCCTTCCCCGCCAGCGATGCAGTGACCTACTGGGTTGCTGCTGCAGTGAACATGCGGCGCCATGGCGGTTTGCAACCGTGACAATCACTCCATCTATATGTATTGTATTTCTGTGAAAATACTTGGTCGTTTGGAAAAAGATGGTAATTGATTTATCATGAGTTTTTGAATGCTTGGTCCTGACAATCACCCAATAGCCACAAGTCTCCATCGCGTAATACTTTACGGCCGGTCGCACCAACAGACAGTCAGTCGGACCCACGTCTCACCGATGGGACATGCATCGGCTTGGTCTGACATGTACGACCAGGTACATCACTGACATGTGTGACCGCATTTGAGCAGTACTTGAAATTTGTGTTCAAGGAAACTCATTGGGAGCCGTTTCGGGCTTCGAAACCAAAACCATCAATAAATCTTTAGCTTGTTCCTATCACATTCCAAAGTAGTAGTACTACCATGCTATAATCAAGTGCAAACCTATTCAAACCTATCAAACCTGAGCATGTTCCCACTATGCAGGTTTTAGTACTAGTACTACTAGGTTATAAAAAGGGGGGCTACCTAGCCGAAAATTACTCTACCTTCCTCCTCATAAGTCTTTCTTGTTCGCCCTTCCCTGCCATGGCCGGTGTGCAGAGCTCTAGGTCGAGAACTACTAGTGAGAAGGGAGCGGCGACCAAGGCCGCGGAAAAAAAGAGAGGGCTCGCCACCTCGCGGGGGGCTCGAAAGATCTCTCATGGGCAGGCGAGGGTTCCCAGGAGCGCCCTAGCCGCGGAGGCGAACATGCTGAGCTGGCGGTGCTGGAGCCGTTATCCCTCGACGACATGCTCGCTCAACTCAATAAGCAGAAGGAGTTGACCGATTGCTTGGTGAAACTGCTGAAGGAGAGCCTCAACGACATGACCGCTAAGCTCAATAACCAGGAGGAGTTGACCGCTGGCTTGGTGAAGCTGCTGAAGGAGAGCATTGCCTCGGGTAAGAAGGCGACCGGCGAAATCCTGCAACTTTAGGAGGACAAGGCGAAGCTCCGCCACAAGCTCGACCTGCTAAAGGAGGAGAACGCCGGCTGGAAGAAGCTGCATGAGCAGAGGAGTTCCTCGGTGAAGATGCTTAACGCCCTTGTCATGGAACAGAAGGAGTTGGCGAAGCTCCGCATCGAGCACTCGGCTGCTGTCAAGGTACGTAATGCGGCCGTGGAAGAGATGATGAACGCTCACCTCGAGAAATCCCACGTCATGGAAAGAATGAAGAAGATGGCATAGAAGATGCGCAAGGAGATGGAGGTCGTGGAGGCGATGAAGAAGCGGTTAGGACTCCGCGGCTCGCAACCCTTCATGAAGTAGAGCGCAGCGCCCCAGACTTGTGTCTGCGTCTTCCTTCTTTTTTTGGGGGGGGGGGGGGGGGGTAATCGGGGGGGGGTTAATCTTCCTTCTTCTTTTGCTCCTGTGTTTCTTCTTTTGCTTCAGGTGTTTTGCCGCATGTGTCATGTTCTCTGCGAGGCACGAATAGAACAATGCTAAGAGTACGATGAGTGGCTCTGTGGGATCAATGACAAGCAAATTAGTAGATATTTTATTATCTCCATATCGCACTGGGCTGCCGTGTTTCGCACTCCTCCATCGTACTAGTACTCCAGTGGAAATCTAGAGTATACCACACGGTTCTTTGCTCGTCCTCAGGTCGTCGGCAACAATTATACGTGCAGTCAAATCACAAGGCCCCACCTTCCAGCAGTAATGAGCCATCAAATCACAAAGGCCCTCGCCTCTCTGTCAAACTGACCATGCGAGACTGCCCCGCCCTCGCCTTAATGTACTTTTGTACAGTAGTAGTATCGATGGATTGCGCCATGGAGCAAAACTAACAAGATGAAATTATAGAAAAAAGGTGGTACATATACAGAGCACTCGTCGCCAAATTATGCATAGTACTATTAAAAAAGGTAGCACGTGCTTAGATGGGTTGCTGAAGTCTATTAAAGAAATTGGCGTACCTATTTAATCCTTTGACAACTAAACTCCTTCATGCTTTGGGTAAACTTCTCTCATTTAAGTTTTTTTTAGAATTACTTATCTCATTTAAGTGTTTTGCGTATGTGGCATGCTTAGAGCGTGGTTAATAGTATAGCCAACTGCTGGCTATATGATGTTGGCCATATCTTATATAGTAATAATGTGAAGAAACGAGTGGTAGTACTACCAACTACAAGATGAACTATAAGAAATACAAGTACTCCTATCTATGTACTGAAGAGTTAAAGTAATGAGAAATAACATAACATAGTTCTGCTGGGGGCTTAGCAACACACCCCTGAAATAAAACTAAGCACCCTGAAATTAAACTAAGCAACTAATCCGGTAGACACTACATTAGAACCACCATGAGCAACGACACTGCCACCTTACTCGGAATCCACATCCACATCCTTGATTTCATCCTTGTCCCTCTTCCTCTTGGCCGATACTTCTTTGATTGAACCACACACTAGGCTCTCACTCTTCATCCAACCCTTGTAGATATTGAAACAAAGGTAGGCATCCATTGCAGCGTACTGGATGTGGTCTTTATCTATTAATTTCCTCTCCCATGCAAGATGAAACTTGTGGTGAGGTTTTTTCAGTTTGCCGTACGAAGGATCAACCATGGCTCCTGTTAGGGTCAGGTCTGAAGGCTAACGGGAGGACACCAGCCTATTCTTCTGGAGGTCGAAGGGCTGGCCTACAACGAGGCCTATCCGACCCAGGACTTCCTCGTCGTTATGAAAGTCTACAATAACGAATTTGACTCTGTCGTCCGCGAGGAAGTTCTTAAAATCCTCACACTTAACGTCGACATGGCATATGTGGTAGACCAAGCACAAGTTATGCACGCAAACCTGGATCATGGCGGGCTTCTTCTTCTCTTCCTCCTTTAGATTCTTCTCTTTTCCCAGGACTGTGGTGTACTCAACATCTAGCCTAGCGACCCACTCATCACCATCTGACTCTTCGAACATGTGTTTGAAGCGAGCAAGGCATCCTTTCACCGTTGCGGAAGAACGGGTGTAGATGACGTCGAACTCATCATCGGTGATGGTTCTAGCCTTGTACTCACCGCCGATCATGGAGATTTGGGACGCCATGGATTTTGGAGGAGGATTAGGATTAGTGGAACTGTTGTAATGTGAAAGGACGGGACGAGTAAGAGCGAACTGCCGTAATGTTAAAGGACGGCCGGGGACGAGTAGGAGCGAACTGCTAGCGGTTTTCTGATTGTAAAAATGCTGAGTGGGGCATGCGAATGGCAGGGTAGTGGCTTGCCCTGTGGATAAATGGCTTCATGCACAGTACTATGGGGGCCCAATTAGATGTCATGTCTACTAGACCCACTTCGTAGGCCTGATAGTATAGCATCTGCGTGTTCGCATGTCAAGTGTCGGGAAAATTACAGGTGATACAAAGCTTTCCATGCTCCCATGATACGGGCTTCCGAGAGCCCTTGGATCTGAGATCGAATGGTTGCATGGCGTGATTCTAGACCTACGGGTGAATATCCTATCCTGGAGTGTTATTCCGCAAATTTTCAGCAACTTAGCATGCGACCATTCGATCTCAGATCCAAGGGCTATCAGCAGCCCGTATCATGGTCGCGCCTACCACGACCATTGCCTCGCTCGCGCGGTCGCGCCCTTGGAGATTTCAAACGGCTATAAATGAGCATTTTTTGCCTACTTTGCACGCATGAAACTACTTCCTCCGTCCAGGTGCGTTAGGCTATCTGATGTTGGCATGTCATACATTGTCATCACTTATAGTCACTCATATAACAAGGTTAGCTATAAGGTTGGCTATAAGAGTATTTTTTTACTTCTCTCTATCTCTTTCTTCATAGTATTTATTGCATTAGACAAGAAGTAAGTAGCTAGGGTGTTGCACAAGAGCCCACTCCCACCATTTTGCCCATGTTTCTCTCCTTGACATATAAGCAAAACTGCCATGTAAGCGGGCTATAAGCCCATTATTGTAGAGTACTTGGTCTTAGCACCTGTATACCATGGAGGGGTGAGGGGAGACTCACCCCGGTCATAGCGCCGCAGTAATAATGATAATGGCAAGTCAAATCATAGGGCCCCACCTGTCCAGCAGTAACGAGCCGTCAAATCACACAGCCCTACATTTGCAGCAGTCTACTCCCTCATCTTCTCGCCTCTCTGTCGAACCGACTAGGCGGAACTGCCCCGCCTACCACGCAGGAAAAGCCCCGCCCTCGACTTTTAAATATAATTTTGGATCCATGGATTGTTCCATGGAGCAATGACTGAAGAAAACAATGGTACACATGTATACAGCACGCCCGTCGCTTCGCATCGCACCCTAGACGATCGGTCGGTCTGGCACGCCGCTCAACGAATGGAACGCGTGTTGCATTTGCACACACATGTGGGACCACAATTGAGAACCGACCATAGGCACACTCCCCCGTCCCCGCAAGTCAGCTGAGTTAATAGTAGAGAGAGACGAGCAATAGTACTGGATTAGTGCTGTACACACATTAGTGCCTGGACTATCCCTACATGACATGGGAGATCAGTTCGTCCATGCATTTGACCAGACTCCAGTAGATGGCTGGATTGGCTATCATTTACATATCGTGCAGGCTTGAGTTCTGATGAGAAATCTAAAAAAAAGGTTTCTTGTCATCTCACAATAATAGGTGTCATGTGCTTCGGATCACTGCGAGGGTTAAACAACGACAACTGCGTTCCTCCAAGGCGCTGGTCATTGGGGGCACATGCACGAAGACTACTCGGCTGCCATCTAGGTCAAGCCGGCTATGTTAATTAGGACATCTATTGATTGACCCCTTTTCTATGAGTTTGTCTTTAATTTGAGCTTTGATCCTCGCCTAGTTTGTCCGTCGTGATTCATGTTGTCTCCTTGGGGCAGTGAGGTTATGGTTTCTTGTCATGTGGCATTTTTTGTGTTATATGTTAATCCGGTGCTTTAGATCAAAATGATGACAATTGTGCCTCCAGGGCACGTGCATGAAGACTTCTCGACAGTCATTGAAGAGGTTAAGCCGGCTCCGGTAGAAAAGAGAAAACTACTCCACTATATAGGTAGGAGCCTCCGCGCTTGCTTGCTAGTGTTGCTCTCTTCACACTCTCTTGTCCTCTCCAGATCTAAACATGACAGCAGTGGCCACACTCTCTCTCTGCTCACCGCTGGTCACAGATCCGGCCGGATCCCCTCCACCGGGGAAGGTGAGAAGGTGCAATGTTCACGCGGTCGTCCTCGGTGATGGCTCTTACCCACTACCGGCGTGTCCCGATTAGCGTTCCTTGCCGTTCTCTCCCATGCAGCGCCGGCTAGGGAGGGCCTCCAGCCCCTTCTTCCTCGCTGCCGTAGTGTGGGTAGATCCGGCCTCCCACCGCCCACCTAGCGACATCTCGGCAATCCTCAGGTATAACTTCCTTCGAAATTGGCCTTGCTCTACTGCCCCAGCTCCTCACATCACTGCATTTGTATCTTTTACTATTTCTCAGGCCCCCTCGTAGATATGATCGATTGGCTGTTCGAAAGCCACCTAAATTTTTACTATTAAGAGGTAAACCTACTTCATGCAGTCGAATCTAGTAGCACTACTTCATGCAGTCGAATCTAGTACTACTTGGTTCAAACAGGGAAGAAAGGGGGTGGGGGTGGGGGTGGGGGAAGATTTGTTACCTGAATCTAGGACTTGGTCGAAAGAGAAAATAATGGGGGCAAAAAGTAGCAGAGACTGGCTATCCAACTGGTCTCTTGGTCTAATAGGGAAATAAAGGAAACATAGTACAAACTCGATATAAACCGATCTATTGGTTGAAAAAGGAACAAAAGTGGGGACTGGGGGACAAGTCAACAGAGTATGTCCAGCACTAGATTTGCTAGCCTCACACAGTATAAGGTGGCTATACCAAACAAAAATGGGACCAACCCAGATATCCTGTTTGGATGTTTGTTACCCCGAGCCCCTCTTATTTAATGCCACTGGTAAAATGTAGCAGTTGCACTGTTAAATTAAGGACACGTTAAACCAATGTTGTTTTCAATGTAATGCCTCCAGTAATATGATTCAATGGCACTGTTTTTCATGTCCTGCTAAATTTCCCATTAAGATAAGTTGCTTATTTTCATTAGAAATGCAACTGTCCTGGTCCGCCTACTCTCCCGTGCCCAAATACCAACTCTTTAGAAGTTGTTAATCTAATGTTGCTGGTAAAATGAAGCAAAGGCACCATTAAAGTAATGTCATATTTAACGGTTGTCATAGTTAATCCTAATGCCCACACTAATATCTAGCAATGCTGCTACTTTAGAAATTGCTACTGTTCTTGTAGGATCGCCATTCGGATAAGGAACATGCTTGTTTTCATTTGATGTATGTTTCATCACTTGTTAGTCACCCTCTTTTCCACTTTTTTGTGCAAACAGAGATATACATTTCACGCTTGATCTTAGTTGAACTGCACAAAATGATATCCAAATTATAGTTGTACATTCCACGAGCTTCACGACCAACCTTGATGTTGCTCAATTTTATTGCAACTAATGAAGAAGAAGCTGCTAGATCATGGGACCAAGTACTTGCTAACTGCATGATGCAAACATTCCTTCATTTTAGGTGAACTGCACAAAAAAGGTCCCATGAATTGAATCATCCATGTTGGTGACTGGTGTCATCCCTTCTACGATGGTGTTGACTGCAGATATGGTTCCCATCATGAGGTATGTTCCTTTTTGGTCCGATCGTTTGCCAAAGATCCTGCATGTTGACTCTGCTCTTGTGCTACAGTTTTGGCACTGCCATGATAAAGCAGTAATGTTATTATTTTGCACCTTAATATAGTGGCACTATTAATTTGAGGCAATGTTTTGGCACCGCTAGTGCCACTGATTTTTTTATATCAAAAGAGGGGGTTTCCTGCGATTTCATTAAAGAAACCCAACCATAGAGAACCATTATCCGACAACATCTCAGTGTAAATGGGCAGTTATGCAACTACTACTAGAACAGAGTGAGTACTAGCAGGAGACAAGTTCGCCACATAAGCTAGGCAGGTAGGGGGACGCAGCCCCAGCTCGACCAAGTTTGGATTACAACCCAAAAGCTACCACAAAAACATTAGGGGAGAAGATAGGGACTTAAAGAGCCAGCTTCAGCATCCCAATCTAAGCACCCCCGACCTCCATCCTTGCGATGCACGGTACACGTCGCTTGCGACCTTCTCGACCCTAGTGCCACTGATAAATGAAGTAATAATACAGTTAAAATAGAGCTAGTGTCCTCTCTATCATTTCATTTCCAATGTAGATAAAGAAAGTGCTTCTCTTTGTTAGTATATGTTTCATCAACTAGTCCCATTGTTGATTTTTAAGTGTTTCTGCAAACTGGGGTACTTAATTTTAGTTGATCTGCACAAAAATAGAGATTGGAATGTCTCAAGGTCCCTCCTTGTACTACTGATGTACACTGATGTTCATCACTGGCAGGTGTATCGGGGAGAATTGGGTCGATTTCCTGTATGAGGCCTACCGTATGAGGCATCGCAGGGCCCATCTCGCCCTCGCAGCATGGCATACTGTGATACTATCGCAATATTTTCCCATTAAGAAAATGAAGTTTCTTCTATTTAGTAGTGTATGTTTCATCAACTAGTGCCACTATAATGTAATCACGCTTTTTCATTATCTGTGCAAACAGGGTTATTCAGCTGCATTTTGGTGGAACTGCACAAATGTACGGATGGAACCGGCATATATGCAGAGTGTGAGGTGCCAAGTAAAAATTACCGACACCAACCATGCTCCATCTAAGCATTGGCATCCACCACCGGTGGGATGGGTGGCGCTCTCTGTGAACGGATATTTCTCGACAGCAAATCCTCTAATCAAATACTAGTAGCTTAAATTGGCACTTTTCTAGGGAGTACTCTTTTCTCAAAGAAGCACCAATCGATTTTCCTTTATTTGTACACATCGTCACAACTTTGTTTTTGGTCCATAGCTATTTTAGGGTGATTGGCGTAGTACACGAAGACTCAGAGTACTACCCAGTACTTACCCGTATGATTTTCATTAGCCGTCACACTGATTGTAAGCATGAGCAAATGGAAGATTAGGTTAGTGCGAAGCTTACCTAAAACCCTACCGCCGCCGTTGAAATGAGGCGAGCGGCGAGGGAACCATGGAGAAAGGCAGGGAAGTGACGTCGCGCCATCCTGCCTCCTCTTATGGTGGGAGAACGAATACTCTTGTCGCTCCGGCTGGCACTGCACCCTCACGACCGGCACACCGTACTCGATCGATTCGTTATCCTCTGGATGCTCGACCTTCAACCTGCATGCCCACCACCTCCGCCTGACTTTCGCCTTGAGCGAATCTGTCTGCTCCATCACCCAGAGGAGATACTCGATGAACTCGAAGGACTACGGCGTGACTGCCGCCGGGGAGTACATCACCGTCGTCTCGCTCTTTCGCATACATTGCCACATGGCCCTCACCGTCCTCGAAATCTCCCACTCATTGTCAAACCAAGTAAGGATTTCCTTCAACCTGGCTAACTTCGCCTAATCACCGCCGGCGATCTGCCCGATTCGGTCTTGCAATGGAGAAGAGGGAGAGGCGACATAGTGGTTTTGCAATGGAGAAGATGGAGAGGAGAGGGGGTGGTTTTGCAATGGGGAAGAGGGAGAGGCGAGACGGTGGTTTTGGAATGGAGAAGATGGAGAGGAGAGGGGTGGTTTTGCAATGGAGAAAAGGGAGAGGAGCGTGTGGCAGCGATTTAGGATTGGACGAGAGGGCTGGCGCGTTGTGACTGGATCAAAATCAAAATCAATTTACCCTTCTATTAAGAAAGCGACCCCACATTAACTTGTGTCCCTTGTATTCTGGCTCATATTTGACCATGATTTCAACAAATAAAATATATGTTATACGTTGCAAAAAATAATATAATTTGAAAGTACATTCAGATACGAACAAAATGATACAATTTTTGATGACATGCATTCACATTTTGCTTGTCAAATACAGTACATGGTAAAACTTTGACCCAAAATATGCAAAACAAAAAATACTTCCAAGACCAACACCGCTCCTCTCCTCTTAAACCACCGCCGCTACTCTCCTGTTCCAATCCAAAACCAGCGCCGCTCCTCTTCTCTTCCATTTCAAAACCACCACCGCTCCTCTCCTATTCCAATCCAAAACTAGCGCCGCTCCTCTCCCGTTCTAATCCGAAACCAGCACCGCTCCTCTCCTCTTCCATTCAAAAACCACCGCCGGCGAGTGAAGGTGCTGTGGAGAAGTAGATCGATGGAGGAGTACAACCGATACGTGTGGATCACAGGCGATGACCCTGTGAAGCTAGCTAGGATGTTGGAGATACAGTCTTGGTTTGACAACCCGGAGCAATAAGCGGCGACAACGACAGCAATGGCCAAATATATGGAAAAGAGCGAAAAGGCGGCGATACTCCTGGAGGGAGTCCCGCGGGAGTACATAGAGCTGCTCCTCTGGGCCATGGAGCAAACAAATTCACCGAATCCGATCGTGAGGCTGCGGTGGTGGGAGTATCGATCCAAGATGGAGCATCCACCCGAGATTGAAGGATCGAGCATCTACATGGTGCCGTTTGTTAGGGTGCCGTGGCAGAGCAAGCCGATGGAGTCTTCGTCGACCGAACCCAACTGCAAGAGGAGAAAAACAGTTGGCGTGACGACGCTTCCCTGCCATCCTCTCCCTCACCATTCACCTCATCCACCGGGGCGACTGTTTGCCGCCGAGCAATAGGAGGGGACTCCCCTCCAAATAGTCTGAGGAGGAGCTTAGGGTTGTCAGTATTTGCAGGTTGTGAATTGTCTTTTGTGTTGTGTATTTTGAGAGTACTTTCAGATATGAATGTCTTTTGAATTTCAGGTATGCAGTACCGAGCATAAGAAGTATTTTATGAATTCTAGAGATCTATTTTTAGCACTTTAAAAACTGTAGTTTCATATAGAAGTGCAGACAATGTGATTCTCAGAGAAGAAACTGCAAGTTTCAGTTTCAGATAAGAATCTACAAATTTCAGAGGCAGCGCATTTATATTAACACACCCTTTTCAAACAGGGATAACATCATGTTGGAAGTTTTATTCATGGTCAAAAATGGAACTACCAGCCAGTTAGCATCATGCTGATCAACATTCATGCATAGCACATCTTCATATGATGCACAGTCAAAAAGATAAGCTATTTTCAAAATGCCCACACAATGTTGATGTAACATCCCTAGCATCACACTACAGTAATCCCTTATGATCAGTGCCAAGTCATCTTGATTTACAAAGCTTAATCATATTGGATTAATATCTCATTTCAAATTCCATCTCTGAATCCAATTCAAATTCAAAGTGAAATTTCAAGTTGCTCAAGAGTTGCTGGAAAAATGTTCACCTTCTAGCAAATATTCCAAAACAGTTTGCTGTTAAGGAAAACAACATCACCATCAACTCAAAATGGGCCTAAGCATTTAAAACAGTGCCAAAACAACACTATTAATGCCATTTCCATTTTTGAAAAATTCTAAATGAATTCCAAAATTGCCCAAACTTTTTGTGGCAGTGCTGGATAATGCATTTTATTTTGTGGACAAGTTTCACATTTTTCCAAATGCATTTGACAGCTCATTTTAATTCAAAAACCATCTTTGAAAAAGTATAATAGAAAAATAAAACAGGAAAAAGAAAAATGATACTATGGACTGGGCCTAAGTCCACAGTGCGGCCGAGCCACAGCGCCCGCCTCCCTCCACTCTCTCTCCCCGCGTGTCGTCGCCGCCATGGGCTAGAGCGCGCGCACCGGCCGAATGCCGACACGGCGACGCCCGCGGCCAGGCGAGGGGATAAGGACCCCCTCGGCCGCTCCCCTCCGTCCTCATCCACTCCCTTTGCCCTCTTTCCCCTCACACTCGCCTCTTCTCCCCTCTGCCCGAGCGCATCGCCGCCGCCGCCGCATCGATCCTGCGGCTACAACCACCGTCTTGCCTCGCCACCGTGCCAGCTCGCTCCTCCTTCGTCCGCTACATCATCTGCACCCACTGGAGTGAGGCGGGAGCCACCACAGCGAGGGGATCGAGCTCCTCCCCGTCTTCGATCACCGGCGTTCCTCCACCGAATGTCGTCGCCCTGCTGATACTAATCCACCGCCAGGCCTCCGTGTGCCTTCCCGGTGAGCAGCCCCTCCTTCCCCTCTCTCTACGATGCCGCTAGATGGCCGTAGCCGCCCCTCCGCTGGCGCCCGAACGCGCCGCCGCCGATGAGCTCGTGGCCATCGCCACAGCCGTCGTCATGCTCTCCTGAGCACGGCACCGTGCTGTTGGTGCTTCAAGGAATCCAGCGCACATACGCACGCGCCTTCCCGTGCCTCCTAGCGCCGTCCCCGAAGAGCTCCCGAACGCATCACCGCGGAGCTCCCCGCCGGCGAGGCTCCGGTGACCTTTTGGTCACGGGCTCGAGCCCGTTAGACTCACCGCACTGCGCAGCCCCCGCCTAGCCGCTTGTTTTGTTCATTTGCACACCGAAACACCGTCCCCGTGGCTCGCCCGAGTGCCTCACCGCTGGCGACGTCGTAGCGCTCAACTCCGACCACCCCAGCTCCGGCCACCGCCACCACTCGATGCGGCCGAGCTCACGCTCTCGAACGAGCCTAGCCGTTCTCTCCCCCGTGCCCTGTAGGCATTTTCCGGCGACATCCGAGGTCGCACCGCCACATTTCGCCTCGCCGGCGTCGCTCCGGCGCCTCCCGCCGATGTGGCACACCTCGGGCCCACCCTGGGTCACTGCCAGTGGGCCCTGGGGACCCCGTTGACTGGGTTGACCCAGTCAACGTGCTGACTAGGCAGCCGAGTGCCACTGACATGCGGGCCCCACCACATAATTAGTTGATTAAAACATTTTTCTAAATAAAAATAATTAGTTAATCTAAATAGTCACTGACATGTCGGGCCCAGCTGCTAATTAACCCTGTTCAGTTAAAATAACCCACTGTTAGCCCTCTGTATGACATGTGGGACCCACTGGTCAGGTTTAACCTGGTCAGCCGCCCTGTTGACTGCTGATGTCACTGTGATGTCATGCTGAAGCAATATACCTTTTCTGTTATTTTGAATAATTACAGAAAATGCTATAATCTTTGAAAATTCCTGGAAACTAAACCGTAGTTCAGATTGAAAAACTTTATATATGAAAGTTGCTCAGAACGACGAGACGAACCCGACCGTGCCATCTGTTTCTGTGTTGAGACACTCTACGGAGGTGAACCCGCAACTTTTAGCCCATTTCCGGTAGATGAATAGTGCATATATATCGGTTAATAAATCCAACTTAAATCCTAAAATAACTAAATATGACTTAGACATGCTTTCAGGCAACCCTGCACTGCATCTTAGCATAGCATGCTCTGTGTTGCATATGTTTGCTGTGTATTTATCTGTTTCCTCCCCCTCTTCTCTCTAGGTAGACCCCGGTACCGACATAGTCCCCGAGGCCGACGCAGCTCCGGAGTTCGACTACACTGTTGACGACCCCCCTCTTGCCGCAGAGCTTCCAGGCAAGCACCCCCCCTTTGAACATACCGATATCACCTATTCTTTCTCTCTTATGCTTGCATTAGAAATTGCTACTGTTACTTTTATCCTATTTCTGATGCATAGCCTATTTTTGTAACGGCTATTGATACCTACCTGTTTATTCTAAACTGCTTAGTATAGGCTGGTTAGTGATCCACCAGAGACCCCCACTTTGTCCCAGTTGTCCCGCTGGATTATCAGATGACTCGATCAACGTGATCGACAACCAGGCCCCGGCACCGCACATCACCCCCTTAGTTGTACGACACTGCAGCGTTACTATCGAGTGCCGAGGGTGATACCTCATTTAGCACTTCTGATGTTAACTCTGTAGAGCAGCTATTCGGTCGTGGTCATCGAGGGTGGTTCCTCCTTCACCACTCCCGATAACGAGGCTGTCGTGCAACCCCTCAAGTGTGAACCCATCGAGGGTGATTCCTCTGAGTTCACCTTGACGTTTACATCAAGTAGGAATCCAACGAGGGTGATACCTCGGATTCCCCTGATGTTATGGACACACGGGTACTTGGACTTTACAACTGTTACTTGGAAAGGCAGGTCGACCCTGAGGGGTACCCGCGCGAGCCTAAGTAGCAAGTGATTTGGAGTCGGGTTGACCTGGAGGGTACTCGAGAGATAAATACGAGGCGCGGCCGGGCATTCTTAGCCCTTGCAGCAAGCCCTCGAGACGGGGCGATGAGGTCACATCGATCGTGAGTCTCTGCTCATTACCGCACGCTCCCAATACACTAACAATTTGGATATTTGATCCGAGTAGGCCTTTGGCCTGATAGCACTAACCATCACGTGGGAACAGTTATGGGCACTCTGCGTCATATGCATCAACCAAAGCTTAATGGACGTCAGCGACTGAGCGGCACGCGCTGGGTTGGACCGCGTTAAGCAACCGCCTTGATAGTGTGGGTTGCTAGGTCTGCTCACCGCCCGCCCACACAATGTGCAGGAGTTCCCTGGGCGATGGCCCAAGACCCCTGGGGGCATAGGTTTAGTCTGGCGTGCTGACCTCTCTGTTAAGCCTAGGTCGGGTTGCGGCGTATTGTTTGACCGAGGCCGGGCATGACCCAGAAAAGTGTGTCCGGCCGGAGTTAATCGAGCATGGTGGGTAAGTTGGTGCACCCCTGCAGGGAAGAAAACATCTATGCATAGCCGGATCCTCGGTAACGGACGCTCGGAGTTGTATCCCGATCAATACAACTAGAACTGGATACTTGTGATGAGAAATGTATAGTATGGCTCTGGGATTGCTTTCTCGCAGGGAGTTGAGGAAGGATCTCTGGGCAAGGTTGATAACACTACTACTACTTTATACTATGCTAATCTACACTCTTCTAATGCTGCAAGACCGCTGAAGATGCTAGTCTTCGATAGGACTAGGCCTTCTCTCAATTCTGGCATTTCTGCAGCCCAGTCCACATATACAGCCTCCCTTTGATAATGTTGCATATATAGTGTAGATCCTTGCTTGCTGAGTACTTCGGATGAGTACTCACGGTTGCTTTGCTTCCTCTTTTTCCCCATATCCGTTTGATGCAACCAGATGACGGAGCCCCTGAGACAGCTGCCCTCGCCGACGACTACTACTACTACCCCAAGGGTGGTTACTACTTCGAGTTGGCTAACGACCAGGAGTAGGTTCGGAGGGTCCCAGGCAGGAGGCCTGCGCCTTTTCGATCGTAGTGATAGTTTTGCCCCGCCTTCTTAAGGCCTATCTATTTTATCTTTTATATCTGTACTCAGATATCTAATGCTTCCGCTGATGCTTGTAAGCGAGCTTATGTATTCGAGCCCTCGAGGCCCCTGGCTTGTAACATAAAGCTTGTATTATTTTAATTTGTGTCTAGAGTTGTGTTGTGATATCTTCAAGTGAGTCCTTAGGCTTGATTGTGTGCATTTGCGTGTATGATTAGTGCACGATTAAGCCGGGGGCGTCACAGGATGGTATCAGAGCCGACTGCCTATAGGATCCCCCTTTCCAACCCCTTGGCCGAAGTTGAGTCTAGTCGTCCAAAACTGTTTTACTAACTTGGCTGTGTGGCTTACGGGCCCATGTCACCATTGGGTGGTATTAGGATCTTTTATTCTTCTTCCTTACTCTGGGATTCTGATCTCTCTTCTACTTGGGTTAAAGATTTTATGAACTCTGACATTAGGTTCTCGTAACCACTTCATCTCGGAGAGCCCCTTCACTACAGTTGATCGCTTACTTCGCCAGTAGATTCTGAAGATACTCCTCGATGATTCCCGAGACCCTGTGCCCACTGCTTTGCAGTTCCTGACCACCGATAAATCATGACGAATAACTACTTACACTTGTCGTACATATATTCATTCCAGTTACTCTTTTGTTCCATCCAGCATATCAAAATACTATCCGACATTTCGAGAATTCTCTGAACCTACTGCCTTGCAGTTCCTTTCCGCCTGAACATACTTACGAATAATTCCTCACATTTCCGGGGATCCATTCATCCCCAGTTGTTCTTGTGTTTCACGAAATACTTCGTATTGCTATTCGATCTCCTGAAGATCCTCTGTAGCCTAGTGCTCCTGAAAGTCTTGTCTGCCTGCATTATGGTTAAACCCATATATCCGGCAATATTCATTAACATCCTTTGTCATTGTCATCCTAAGCCTATTGATTCATCATGTTGCGAATGCTCACAATCATCAGCCGAACCCTGAAATTTGACCTTCCTGCTCAGACGTCATTCTGGACATGAGTTGGATCTCGACCAATCATGTTGTAATTGATTGACCACCTAGTTCCCTTCAACTTGAACGCCGAATTATTCAGCTGTTTCTATAATCTGATGCCTTTGCTTTCTTTCCTCCTTCTGATTGAGTACTGATACTCACATCAGAACCATTCAGGACTGCTGAATCCTTTGTTGGATTATTATCCGGCAGTGTCCTTAACATCCAAAATCTTGTGAGTTTTTCCCTGATACATAATGCCTTTGGTAAATTGTATCCTCTCCTTTTGTCAATCATGCTCTGCTGTCGAGCTTGTGTTAATTACTCCTGAAGTTCATGGTATATGCTCCTAAGATGCCCCGATGGGTTGAACCTATGCCTTCTTAATCTGTGTGAACCCGATAATTTTCACGGGTCATACTCCTATGGTATTTCACCAAGTAGTTCTTCATGTTCTTATAAATTTTAACAGAGTAGTGAGTGAAAGATTATGCATTGGAGAAGTGGGAGTCGACCTTGAACTTTGTGTTCATGCCCATGGACACGATGTAGATCTCATCATGGAAGCTTCTCTTAAAATCAATTGTTTCCTTGGTATAAGTTCATCTTGTATCTGTGAATTGATCCTTTGCAATCGTGGTTCCAACCATATTTTCTCCTTGATTCCATTTCCCGGACAAGTTAAAATACTTGTCTTCTGCAGATCAATTCACCTGTCCAACCTCTATTCTGATCTACCTACAAGTAATGCCCCTGTTATCTCAGGGATATTGAGTCATGGCACTACCTCTTGTGAATTCTTATTGGGATGATACTCCATCACATCATTCCTAGCCTGATCGGCTATATTGATATCATGCTAAATTTTAACTGTGCTACCTGGTCCTTATTCCCAGAGCACAACTTCCGACGATGAGCGAAGCTTACGTCGATCTTCCTCATCTTATCATTCCACACCGAACAACAAGCTTGATTTCAAGCTTGTGTTGTATCTGTGGTTTCAATAACCTTTCGCTTCATCCTTCCTTTTGCCAGATGCCGTCGTTGTTCAATTGCATCTTCATAGAGCCTCTCGACAAAATTGGTCGTGATCACCATCAATATACTGCCTTGTTCTAAGATAGCAATCAAATTCATGATGCGAAATACCATCCTTGCCCCTCGATGATTTTTGTTGTCATCGACACCATCCTTGACTTCCTACCAACACAGACTTGGTCATGTTTTGCTCTGACATTGAGTTCCCTGCTATTCTTGTAATTGTTCCTTTGTAACTCTTGTGCTCTTCAGATCCAACCTTTTACTTGAAACACCATACCTATGCTACCTCGAAGCATGACTGTGGTATTCCGAATATCAACAAGAACATTGGAAGTGCATTGCCAAATGTTTCTTGCTCTATTATCCAAACACCGTTGTATGGATAACATCATGAATTCCCTTGCCCCTTTATTTAAATGGTGATGTACTTGTTGATCTGACATGTATATTGTGCTCTACTTTTCCTTGGGAAAAGTTACACTCCTAATTCTTGTGCATAAACACATTTTCCTTTCCATTGGTTTGTTTAACCTTCCTTGTGATCTATATGATATAAGCAGAAATAATTCCCTGCTTATAAAACACCCCGATGTACAACCTTGTCAGTGAGACCCTGTTACTATTGTTGATGATATTCCGGTAACCCCCGATGGACGAGAACTTTGCCTATTGGTCCGCCTCGTTTTAACGAGTAGGAAAATGGTTCTCTTTGTCCCTCGCCCTTGGTACCGATGTTGACACTGACATAACTGACAGACTATTCTCTGAAATACCTTGTTGTCGTGACCGGTAAGATGTCACCGTTCTCCCTACTCTTGATCGACACCCCGCACAGTTCCACATGATCGGAACCTGAGTCTCCTGTACATCCTTGATTTCGAAGTATCCTATGACCTTGGTTTTGTGTGTTATTACGCGCCACCCTCTGAGAGATGATCTATTCCCGATGCTCTGAACCCCCTTCTTATACTCTGTTCAGGTATCGATCGTTTGTCCATTCGCTTGAAACTACTTATTGTACCTTCATACTTTGCTCTTGATGTTTTCTTAAGTTTCAACTCGAGAGATACTTCTGCCACATTCCCTGAATTGTTCATCAGATAATTAACCCTATAAGGGTCAGTTCTCCTGAAGTTACTCTTTACTTCCCCACTTAAATCTCGGGACGAGATTTCTTGTAGTGGAGGAGATTTGTAACATCCCCAGCATCACACTACAGTAATCCCTTATGATCAGTGCCAAGTCATCTTGATTTACAAAGCTTAATCATATCGGATTAATATCTCATTTCAAATTCCTTCTCTGAATCCAATTCAAATTCAAAGTGAAATTTCAAGTTGCTCAAGAGTTGCTGGAAAAATGTTCACCTTCTCGCAAATATTCCAAAACAATTTGCTGTTAAGGAAAACAACATCACCATCAGCTCAAAATGGGCCTAAGCATTTAAAACAGTGCCAAAACAACACTATAATGCCATTTCCATTTTTGAAAAATTCCAAATGAATTCCAAAATTGCCCAAACTTTTTGTGGCAGTGCTGGATAATGCATTTTATTTTGTGGACAAGTTTCACATTTTTCCAAATGCATTTGACAGCTCATTTTAATTCAAAAACCATCTCTGAAAAAGTATAACAGAAAAATAAAACGGGAAAAAGAAAAATGCTACTGTGGACTGGGCCTAAGTCCACAGTGCGGCCCAGCCCAGAGTGCCCGCCTCCCTCCACTCTCTCTCCCCGCGTGTCGTCACCGCCATGGGCGCGAGCACGCGCACCGGCCGAATGACGACACGGCGACGCCCGCGGCCAGGCGAGGGGATAAGGACCCCCTCGGCTGCTCCCCTCCGTCCTCATCCACTCCCTTTCCCCTCTTTCCCCTCATGCTCACCTCTTCTCCCCTCTGCCCGAGCACATCGCCGACGCCGCCGCGTCGATCCTGCGGCCACAGCCACCGCCTCACCTCGCCACCATGCCAGCTCGCTCTGCCTTCGTCCGCTACATCGTCTGCACCCACCGGAGCGAGGCGGGAGCCACCACAGCGAGGGGATGGAGCTCCTCCCTGTCTTCGGTCACCGGCGTTCCTCCGCCCAATGCCGCTGCCTAGCTGCTACTAATCCACCACCGGGCCTCCGTGTGCCTAGCTGCTACTAATCTTTCAAATACTTGTTTTCTTTTTCAACTAAATTTAACTTCTCGAGAAGACGGTCGGTTGCAATTTCCGGTTCACATACCTCCTAGATAAAAATATCTCTATGTCAACTTGATAGCCATAATTGTCACAAATGCGAAATACAACAAATAGTTATAAAAGAGAATATACCACATCCGAATCATAAACCGGGCGAGGGCCGACGGGGACGGATATCAAGACCATGGCACTATGTACAACAAACAATCATACAAAGTAAGAAAATTATACAAGTAACTATATAAATCATTCACATACAAGTAACTATATAAATCAAGTACAACGTAAAAAAATTGAATACCTAATAATAATCTTGATCGTCGGGTTCAATAAATGCTCTGGGATCAATAAATGCATCATCATCATCACTATCATGAATGAAGTGCTCATCGGGTTCTGCGGCATCAACATGTGGAAGGCCACCTTTATGTAATCGCTCAAGCATTGACAAGTCATCCGCAGCAGTAACCTCTTCTTGTTCAGGCTCTTCTTGTTCCGGCTCGGGGGTGAAGTTGGCTTCATTGTCGCAGTCTACTTCAATGTTCTGGGGTGAAGTAGAGCGTTTCTTGAAGCGTTTTTTGGAAAGACGTGTTTCTTGGAAGAATTCACCTTCATATGTGTCTGGGTTAATGTGAGGTTCATAATCCTCTTCATTGGGGGAGGTGGTCTAACACGTGGCGGCACTTCATAAAAGACATCCCAACCATTCATATTTGGATCGGTTTGGTAGGCCCACGGTAGATAGAAAACTTGGGTCACCTGTTGAGCCGTAATATAGACATCGGGAACATCTAAATGGGTGCTTTGTTTGATTTCGACTAGCCCTATATGTTCATCAGTCCTTCTAGTCTCCTTCGGCTGGAACCAATAACATTTGAAGACTACGACGTTCGGTGGGTTTTCACATAGAATAGAAGTTCATAAATTGCTTCAACTCTCCCATAATACTCGATACCTCCATCGCCGATAGCAGAGACACAACAATTTGTAGACTTTCGGTCGGCCATAGATAGCTCTTTGCCGTAGGTACGAAAGCGATACCCGTTGATGTCGTATTTGTCAAATGAATGGACCTTATAGTTAAAACCATTAGTGACTTGTCTCAATTCAGCGTCCATAGACTCTGAATTAGCCTACAAGTTTAATACGGAAGGATTGTTGCATTAGCCGCAAATTAGACAAAGAAATGAGAATGGTCTAATGGAAATTACCGTTTGTTTGAACCAAGAGATGAAACCGGGAAAGCCGCCTCCTTGCTTTGCTAGAAGCTCATACTCTTTGATGGATTCCTTTTCGTTCTCCGCTCCATCCGTGAATTTGGCGATGTATCGACTGTATCAAATATTCGGGAATAAGAGATTTTCAAAGGAATTAGAAGTTGCGAAACAATGTACCACGATAACTTACTCGATGTACGGCCGCACTTATGTTAGGTTGTTGAAGATATCCAATGATATTGGTTTAGAAGCACCGGCTGGTGCGAGATTCCATTTGAATAGGCTAAGGTTGGATCCACCTTTTTTAGGGTCGCCAGCATTGTACCGAGGCTTCGGATTATGCAAATGATGAATTTTGGATTCATAGTGTGCTGTCACGAAGTTTGCCGCCTCCTCAGTAATGAATGCCTCAGCCATCGATGCTTCAATTCTACATTTATTTTTACATTTTGCTCAGAGCATCTTCTGCATCCTCTCAGTTGCGTAGCACCAATGATTTTGCACGGGCCCCCCCAATCTTGCCTAAGTCGGGAGATGCAAAATCAAGTGTTGCATTGGATTAAAGAAGCCCGATGGAAAGATCTTCTCTAACTTGCAGATCAACTCCGGCGGCAACTCTTCCATTTCTTCTAGCACGACAGGCGATAGTTCTTTCGCACAAAGAACACGGAAGAAATAGCTCAGCTCGGCCAGTACTAGCCATTCATCCTTAGGGATAAAGCCACACAACATCACCGGCATTACCCGCTCAATCCATATGTGCCAATCATGACTCTTGAGACCAAATATTTTCAATTTTTCAAGACTCGCTCCCCTCTTTAGATTCGCTGCATACCCATCGGGGAACATCAACTGCATTTTCTCCCACAAGATAATTTCCCTCATAGCTGGCCTTCCAAGATTGAACCATGCCTTTGGCTTCGTCTAGTTCTGCTTTCCTTTCGGTTCTTTCATGTTTTGTAACGGTCTATCACATAGCGCCTCTTGATCAACTCTAGCCTTAGTATTATCCTTTGACTTCCCCTCTATGCCGAAAATGTACCAAATAGGGCCTTGGCAATATTCTTTTTAGTGTGCATCACGTCGATGTTGTGTGGGCAAAGGAGGTCTTTGAAGTAAGGCAGATCCCACAAGAATGTCTTGTGAGTCCAGGCGTGTTTCGAATTATACCCCTTGAAATACCCTGGACGCTCTGGATCTGGCTCGAGAGCATTTCACTAATCCAGGGTCTCTTGGCCTGTCAACGGAGGTGGTGTAGAGTTTTTGACAACTCTACCTTTCATGAAGTTCTTCTTGTCTTTCCTGAACTTATGGCGAGGATCCATGAACTGTCTATGCAAGTCGAAGAATGAAAACTTGTGACCCGCCTGCAACCAACGAAACTCAAGAGCTGCCTTGCATGTGGGGCACGGGAACCTTCCATGCACACACCAGCCAATGAATAGTGCATACGCCGGCAAGTTATGTGTCGAGTACATGTACCAGACACGCATTATGAAGTTCTGTTTGCTAAAAGCGTTGTATGTTTTGAACCCATTATCGCAAGCTTCTTGCAATTCGTCCTTAAGCGGCTGCATGTACACATTCATATTCTTCCCCGAATAGTTCGGCCCTGGAATTATCAACGTCAGGAAAATGTTCTTTCTTTGCATAATCTGTCTGGGGGGAAGATTGAGTGGAAAGACAAATATGGGCCAACAACTGTATTGGGTTGCCGTCGGACCAAACACACTGAACCCATCCGTGCTGATGGCGACTCGAGGATGCCTTGGATCTGCCGCTTTTTTCGCATGTAATGCATCGAAGCGCTTCCACGCTTCACCATCCGATGTGTGTACCATCATGAGATTCCCATCTGCATCTAGTTCAGTTCTTTTGCCCGTTTTGTGCCATGTCATCTATCTGGCCATCTCTTCGACCATGAAAAGACGTTGAAGTCTTGGTACGACTGGCATATACCGAAGAACATTAACAGGGATTTTGGTCTGCGTCTTCTCACCCGTACCGTTGTCTACCACAATATACTTGGAAGACATGCAAATGGGACAATAGTTCAAGTCCACATACTCAAGCCTAAATAAGGCACATCCTTTCTCACAGGCATGTATCTTCTCATAGGGCATCTTAAGAGCATGGAGGATTTTGTCTGATTGGTATAGGTTTGCAGGCATTACATGGCCTTTGGGTAGAAAGCGTCCAAATACTGTCATCATCCCGTCGTAGCATTCTCTGCCCAAGTTGAATTGAGCCTTCAAAGCCATTATTTGTGAGATGGCATCCAGCTGACAAAGCTCAGTGTGCTTGTGGAGAGGACGTTTTGAAAACTCCAACATTTCATTGAAGGCCTTTGCAGATTCCTCCATCTCATCGTCCGAATCCCGAGCATCATCAATGTTTTGCACCATGTCTTCCATCCCGGTACCTTGCTCGTCGGTCCGACAACGAACCACCTCAGCTCTGGCACGTTGGGCAGACTCACCATGAAATGTCCACACCGTATAACCGGGCGTAAAACCACTCTTCTGCAGGTGTTTGCCCATTTCATCCTCTGTCCTCTTTTCCCAATTGTTGCACCGGACACAGGGGCACCAGTTTTTCCTCTGGCCATTTGCAAATGCGGCTTTCACAAACCCCTTGGTTTTTGTTAACCATTCATTGGTAATCTCTTTCTGACTAGTGTGACCGGTGTACATCCATGCATGATCGCTCATCTTGCCTACCTACACTCTCATAGGTAAAGATAGGTCCATCAACATGTATATTCATCAGTTCATCTAGTTTGTCAATTTTATTACGTCCATATAACCTACACTCTAATAGGTAAAGATAGGTCCTAATCCCACCCGAGTATGTGTAGATTGAGTACGTTCTCCATGCTCTACCCCATTCCGAGACAAAATTTCGGCAGCACCTCCCCGCTGTTCTCCAAATACACATCTCGGCAAAGAGCTGAGAGAATGTGCATCCAGAGAACAACAGGGAGGCGCTGCCGAAATTTTTTCTCGGAATGGGGTAGAGCATGGAGAACATATCCAATCTACACATACTCGGGCTGTCCATGGAAATAGCTAGACAATCTGAATGAGTTACGGTGATAAATATGCAACTGAATGCATATTTGTTGATGCAACCCTTTCGGACGGGAGACGCATACTGGTTACGCGACTGTAGTTACCTGGCTAGTGTCATCGGCACAAAGGCCGGAACAGAGCAAATAATTAAGGGGGGAGGAGGAGATGTCATTTGTGCTCACCCACGAACGCAGGGGTGGAGCTCGTCGAACACCAGACCCTCGCAGCGACGAAACAACTGCACATTTAAATCGAAATATGAGTAACATAGCATTATTGTTTTTGCCATCAACCTAACTAAATATTTACAAAAGTATGCCACCAAAATATATGCCCCCCTCCCAAGGCGCCCTCACCGGCGATCCTCGACCCTCCGTCCCGACCCTCGACCCCTCGGCGACCGGCGATCCTCGACCCGGTTCCGTCGGCGCTGACGCACCCCTCGACCCGGTTGTTGTTGTTGTTGTTGTTGTTGTTGTTGTTGTTGTTGTTGTTGTTGTTGTTGTTGTTGTTGTTGTTGTTGTTGTTGTTGTTGTTGTTGTTGTTGTTGTTGTTGTTGTTGTTGTTGTTTTCTTCTCCTCCTCCTCCTCCTCTTCTTCTTTTCTTCTCTTCCTCCTCCTCTTCTTTTCTTCCTCCTCCTCCTCCTCTTCTTCTTTTCTTCTCTTCCTCCTCCTCCTCTTCTTCTTCTTCTTCTTATTCATTTCTTCTTTCTTCTTAACCTAAACTAAACCTAAACTAAACTAAATCTAAACCTAAACCTAAAAAAAAAGAAAAAAACATAAACTAAACCTAAACTAAACTAAACCAAAACTAAATCTAAAAAAAGAAAAAAATAAAAAAAGGAGAAGAGCTCACCTTGGGAGGGGGCGGCCAGTGGAGGAGGCGCCCGGTGCAGGAGAGCCGCCGCCACAGGGGAGGGGGCGGGGCGGCCGCGGCAGGCAGCGGGCCGGCGCAGTGCGGCGGCGGGGGCGGTGGCGGGGACGGGCGGGGGCGACGGCGGCGACGGGAGGGGGGTCAGGGGTGGTGTGGCTGGGGCACCAAGGCGGTGGCGGGGACAGGTGGGGGTGACGGGCGGGGGCAGCGACGGCGACGGGCGGGGGGTCGGGGGCTGCGACGGGCGACGGGTGTGGGGAACGGGCCGGGGAGAGAAAGAGGAGTGCGAGGTGGGGGTGTCCGTTAGGGCCGTTAGGGCATTTTACTTTGCCGTCTGCTAGCGGATGACAAAGATTCTTTGCCGTCAGCTAGCAGATGGCAAAGAGGGGGGATGGGCCAGTCTCCACGCGCTGGCCTCCACTAGACCCCACCCCACCTCTTTGCCGTCTGCTAGTGGATGGCAAATATTCTTTGCCGTCAGCTAGCGGACGGCAAAGAATTGGCTGATGGCAAATTCCCTGATTCCAGTAGTGCATTGCATGATATATAGTACTCTAGTAGGCACGAACAAACGGAGCTCCATTCTATACTCATCCTGGTGTAGTACTAGCACTAAGCAATGGACTTGACGGGTGACGTTGGGTAGCGGCAACCATGCTTGGCAGGGTAGGTAACGTGGGCTAGTTACTAAAGCATCCCTCTCCATTGTTCATCGGTAGTCATTATGGACCAGGGATATAAGGGGAATTTCACAGGGCTAGAATTCTGGCCACCAGATATTTCGACTCAAAACACGGAGTCTTGGGTGGAGGCGCGAAGTTTATATCATGGTTCTTTTCATTGGGGTTGCCTAATGTGCATACCACGCACGCCACCACCATGAAACGAGCACGGTCTGGCTGGTACGCCATCGGGTGCTACCATTCGAAAATGCGAAAGGAATCTTTTTTAAAATTGGCGAACGAATCTACATGTATTACATTGCCCGTATTTTCCTGGCAAATAACTGGTCATTGCAAAAGGCACGGTAATTGATTTATGACGAGTTCTTGAATTGTAGTGAGTTTGTGATATAGTAATCTCAACGTGGATTTCACATTTCATGGTATCCACAGGAAGTGTTTCATTGCTAATTCAAATTTAAAGGATGAACGGTATGATGATGAGAAAACTTTGTATGTATTCAAGCATATGACAACACACACACACACAAATACAACAATAATCCAGTAAGTCTAGTGCATATATTTTTCCAAACCATGAATGTATGACATGAATTCAAAAATAAAATGTAAGCCATTCATAGTCCTTAATTCAATATTTAAAATGTGAAGTAAGCTGAAACATGAATATTAAGTCTAGTACTATGTACCTGCAAATGTTGTGTTTAGGTCTCTCCGTCGACCCCCCCCTCCCTCACCACACATACTTCGTGTATCGATCGATCTTCATCTCTTTGTTAATAGAGCTATTGGTATCCGACACACGCGCACTCATTATTTCTCTTCACATTTCAATCTTCATTTATGTCACACCCGCCCTCACGCTCTCAACAAATGTATTTCTCACACACAACCTCATCGTGCCCTCCATGACGAGCTCCCTCTCTCTCTCTCTCTCCCTCAAGACACATATGTTGCCTCTGTAAAAAACCTTCACCGTGCGTGCACACACTAAGTCTATCTAGGACACCATCTCGGTAACTATCTCCCTCCAGCCCTCACTGCAGCTTGCCGCACGATATCTCTGTGTATCGTCTTTCACATTCGAGTGTACGCTGGGCCACACTCACTCGATCTCTCCCTCTATATATGACTCAATTGACCACGCTTTATTGCATCATCTCTCTCACACATAGACGCTCCCACTACGCCTCTTGCATAGGCGGAGCTATATGTAGATTGTCGGGGGGTAACCCACCAACCTTAGATAAAACTGTGAAGGTCTTTTTAGGATTGTTTAGATTATATTTTTAAACATTTGGCCCCACCCTCTCAAACACCAATGGGTTGTGCCCCCACCCCCAGGAGAATATCATGTGCCCCCACACCTTAGATGCTATATGGTGATACGAGTTCCTTGGAGCTGGTAGATCTGAGATCTAGCGGCTCACTTGAGGTCTTAATATTTTTGCGAAAAAACCTTAATGAGTTTGGGAATTGCACACAATTAGTACAAAAACTACTCAGATGCCATTGGATCTCATATCCAACGGCCTCGAAGCTTGTATCACCGTAGCATCTACGATGCGGGAGCACCTCATATTCTCTTGTATGTAAGAATATCATGTGCTACCACTCCTTAGATGCTGTGGTGATACAAGCTCCTTGGAGCTGTTGGATTTGAGATCCATCAACTCCTAGGTGATTCGAATGGTTTTTGCAAAAAAATCCCTCAAAGAGTTCAGGAACTGCTCACAAGTACAAAGACTACTCAGGTGCCATTGGATCTCAGATCGAACGACCTCGAAGCTCGTATCACCGTAGCATCCAAGCTGCGAGAGCACCTGATGTTCTCTCGCACAGGAGAATATGAGGTGCTCCCACACCATAGATTCTATGGTGGTATGAGCTCCCGGGAGATCTAACAGCTCCCTGTAGGAGGTTTGAATGTTTTTGCAATATAGGCCTCAAAGAGTTTGGGAATTGTGTAGAAGTACAAATACTACACACATGGCATTGGATCTCAGATCCAACGACCTAGATGCTCGTATCACCATAGCGGCTAATTAAGCTGCGGGGAGCACCTAATATTCTCTTGTACGTGAGATTGTCGGGTGCTCCCACACCTTAGATGCTATGGTGATATGAGCTACTGGGAGCCGTTGGATCTTTGGAAATTGCGCATAATTACAAAGACTGCTCCCAAGCCATTGGATTTGAGATCTAACAACGTAGAATCTCGTATCACCATAGCATCTAAGCTGCGGGGAGCACGTGATATTCTCTACCGCTGTCACTTTTGTTCCTAAACTTGCAAAATACGTGTAACTGGTACCGTAACTTGTCTAACCGCACAAAGTGTTTGTGCAAAAAAAAAACTTGTACATTGAAAGATCAGAACAACACACGAGGGTCCTGAGTGAGCCCTAGATTAAGGGGTCCTCGGGCCGCCGGCCCGTTGCTTATGGGCCGGATTGGTGGGCTACTGTGAAGCCAAGCTAGAGGACGGACCCAAGACCGGATAGAAGATCCTCAGAGCCGTGGTGTGTCTTCCAAGTCAAGATTAGGCATGATCTTTCCTTCATTATAACCGATCGCATGTTACTCTAACCCTACCGGTGTCTATATAAACCAAAGGGTTTTAGTCTTTAGGGCTAGAGTAACATCCAACACCCCATCAACCTAGGGGTTAGCTTGCCCGATCTAGAGGTAGATCTACTCTGTAACCATATCATACACATCAAATACAATCAAGCAGGACATAGGGTTTTACCTCTTAGAGAGGGCCCGAACCAGGGTAAACACCGTGTTCTTTGTCCCTTGTTCCCCATTGATCCTAGATCCACAGCTCGGGACCGCCTACCCGAGATCTGCCGGTTTTGACACCGACATTGGTGCTTTCATTGAGAGTTCCGCTGTTGGGTCACCGGAGGATCAATGGCTCGCCTGATCATCAGAGATGGCGCCAGCTCCGGGGACCTCCTTGTCCCCGGCCAACTCTTCGCGTTCGGCAACATCGTGCTGGACGCCAACCCAACTGGTCATCTAGACCAAATCAACAATTTTGCCCCTGAGCACCGGATTAGATTCGGCAACTTGGAGTACGTCGCAGACGCCCGAGGCAATCTGGTCTTTGCCGGATTCGCAACCTCTCCCGGTACCCCTATGGGCCTCGCTGTGCCCGCTCCGGAGCTTTCTCCCGATCCGGTCCATAGATCGGCCTCAACCCTTCAGCCGACCTCGAGCTCGGACGGCTCCACCCTGATCGAAGGCCAGGAATTCCCTTCGACCATGCCAGTGATGCCCGCCGAAGACCCAACTTCAGGCCTCAAAGCAGAAGCGGTGTTCGGACACCAATAGTCACTCTCGGCCGAACCCTCTCCTCATGACACGCCTCTGGCCTTTAGCCCCAGCGACGGGTCGATGTTCAGAAGCCAGGAATCATTCCTGGCCGAACTCCCCCTCACCAACTTGGCTTCGAGCCCCAATACGGAGACAGCGTCCGAAGATCAGGTCGTGTCCTCGGTCTCTTATGTTGTCCGGCCACAAGCCCGATCCCGGGCGTCAAGGCCAACTCATCCCTGGAAGACCAGGATTCAGTTCGGACCTGGATCACCCCTCTCCCCGCCACGATGGAGTCTGATCCCGAGATGCCACCACACACCAGCTTGGCAAGCCTCGCTCTATTAAACGACACACTTGATCGAATCCGGATGATGGCTATTCAAGATAACTTGCCCTCGGCCTGCTTTCAGTAGTCCCTTGAGGCAGATTTCAGGGAATTTTACGTCCCACCCACCACCCACCTAGTAGCCATAGTCGAGGACTTAACTGACATGTTGGAATACACCTCGGAAAATGCATATTCCATGGATGAAGACAGTGGAGCCACGGCCAATGCCGACGTCGCTCCCCCCGTCATCGGCTGCTGGACGGCCACGTCCACTTACGACGTCTACATGGTGGACACTCCGAAAGACGACGATGGCACCGCCAGAAAGGATAATGGCAAGCCCAACGATGAGCTGCCAAAATGCCACAGACAACGCCGCCGCTCCAAGGCACGTCGAAGCCACGCAAGCAACACCGATACTGAAGAGAACGGCACTCCGGACAACCTCGACGACCACGGTGCCGACGAACAAGCACAAGACGATCACGAGGAGCATGAGGATCCGCTCAACCTTGAAGACCTCAATGACTCCAAAGATAGTAACTACCTCCCCCTTTCTGAAGAGGAGGATAGTTTGGGTGACGAAGATTTTATCATCCCCGAAGACCCGCTGGATCAAGAGCGGTTCAAACAGCAGCTAATTTCCACCGCGCGTAGCGTGAAGAAATAGCGGCAAAAAATAAAGGCCGAAGAGGATACCCTCAATGACAGATGGACTAAGGTCCTGGCTGCCAAAGAGGAGTATGGCTACAAACGACAAACCAAGAGCTACCCGATGTGAAGACTACTACTGCCGCAATTCGACGACGAGGCCATATAGCACACACCTCTAAGGAATACTCGGGCAGAACAGCCGGACCGCACCCCTCGAGGATGGGACAGGACAGTTGATAAAGCCGAACCACCTCCTGCTCCACCTGGCCGTCAAGGCAAGGAGCCATTATGGCTAGCCTATGAGTACGACCTACGACGTGACCTGGATGCTCGGGCAGGTCTCACAAGGTCCATTTACAGGCCCAAAGATAATCCTCCCGTTAGAAAGTACAGATACCAAGCCTGGTTAGACCAAAATGATAGAGCTCGGGAGCAACAACGAGTCCAGATGACAGATGGTCTCCGGCGCGACGTAGCCCGAGTCAGGGGCGCCGCTCACCCTCTGTGTTTCACAGATAGGGTGACGCAACACCAATTCCCAGAAGGCTTCAAGCCTGTAAATATCGAGCCATATGACAGGACAACGGATCCATCCGTATGGATTGAAGACTTTCTGCTTCACATTCACATGGCACGAGGAGACGACCTCCATGCCATCAAGTACCTACCATTAAAGCTCAAAGGTCCAGCCAGACACTGGCTAAATAGCCTCCCCAAGGACTCCATATGATGTTGGGAGGAGCTCCAGGACACCTTCCGAGCTAAATTTTAGGGCACTTATGTCCGGCGCCCGGACGCCGCTGACGTGAGTCACGTAATCCAGCAGCCCGGAGAGTCAGTCCGGCAATTTTGGAACCGGTTTTTGACCAAGAAAAATTAGATTATCGATTGTCCGGACACTGAAGCAATAGCCGCCTTCAGGCATAGTATTCAAGACGAATGTCTAGCACGACAGCTCGGCCAGAACAAGCCGAAGACGATGGCATCGCTTACCTCCTTGATGACCTGCTTCTGCGCCGGAGAGGATAGTTGGCTGGCTCGGAGAAGCACCAACCCAGATGCCCCCGACACCTCTGAAGTCCGGGATGGATATGGAAAGCCACGGCGCAACAAGAACAAACATCGCCACAACAATGGTGAGGTCAACGAGACGACAGTAAATGCCGGATTCCACAATCCGAAGTCCGGATCACTGAAAAAGCCCTCTAAAGGCAACCATGATGGACCAACTAAGTTGGATGCAATCTTGGACAGGCCCTGCCAGATCCATGGCACCCATGAGAAGCCTGCTAACCACACCAACCTTAACTGTTGGGTGATAAAACAGGCCGGCAAGCTCACTGCCGAGGACTCCGTTAAAAGCCCTCGGAGCGAGGATGATAAGGAGCCCCGCAGGCCGAACAGTGGAGGCCAAAAACCCTTCCCTCCTGATGTCAAGATGGTGAACACGGTCTACGCCACCCACATACCTAGAAAGGAGAGGAGGCGCGGGCTACGAGATGTTTACGTTGTCGAGCCTGTAGCGCCGAAGTATAACCCATGGTCGGCTTGCCCGATCACCTTCGATCGCAGGGACCATCCGACCAGTATTCGTCATTGAGGATCAGCGGCCCTGGTACTCGACCTCATTGTCAATGGGTATCACCTCACAAGAGTCCTTATGGACAGATCCTGCAGCCTCAACCTAATCTATGTAAACACAGTGAGGAAAATGGGGATTGATCCGTCAAGGATCAAGCCCAGAAACACCACCTTTAAGGGAGTCATTCCGGGCGTAGAAGCCCGCTGCACGGGCACGGTGACTCTGGAAGTAGTATTTGGCTCACCAGACAACTTCCGAAGCGAAGACTTAATCTTCGATATCGCCCCTTTCCGCAGTGGCTACCATGCCCTCCTCGAAAGAACGACGTTTGCTAAATTCAATGTCGTTCCGCAATACGCATACCTCAAGCTCAAGATGCCTGGTCCTTCAGGTGTCATAATGATCAACGGCAACACGGAGCGATCACTCCGGACCGAGGAACACACCGCGGCCCTGGCAGCCGAAGATCAAGCTGGCGCCAACGGGCCCAGGTATCAGCCCCCCATAAAGGCCGGAGACACAAGTAAACGGGTTCGAACCCGGTCCCCATCATGGGAGCCCGCCTGCGTTCGTCGCAAATAGGGACACGCGCCCCACGGCATACCCACCACAGTCATGTTCTACGTGCCTCGACTACACAACTTCGCGCTCAAGATACCATGGGTAGCCGTGGGGGCTTATATCGAACAAATAACACCATGTGTTCGGTTCAACCGAGCTATGGGACTACCGCGTCTTCGGAAGAAAAGGGGGATGACTCCGGACTCACCCAGCATCAAGCTGTGTCGACACGGCCACCCATCAGGGTTCCTATTCAAGGCCTCCCTCGACGCCATGCGTTTTTCTACACGAACGAGTCCCTTACCTTGCAGAAGCAAAGGCACAGACGTGCAGCAGGGCACAGTTGACGCTTCGACCCACGCATCAAGGCCCTGTGTAAACCTTTCTTTGTAAAATTATCTTTTCTTACATATCATAAATGCCTCGGCTGTTCAAATTGCACGAATAGACGTCCAGAGCTTATGGAAAATAAAAAACATCTTTTATGGTGTTCGGGCACCCACATTATCTAGCCCTCTCTTGTCCCTTTCTCTTTTTTCTGCTCTTCGAACAGTTGGGCATGCACACATTTTGTAACAAATACAAACCAGTTAATTGCCAAGGAGCTTGATTTCTTCATCAGCTCCACGTACCAGGTCCGGCCCCGCTTCCCGCTATGTGTTCGGCATCTCGGATATTGCACTATATGCATCAGTTCCGAACTATGTCTTGGGTCAATAGTTGTGTTGCCTGGCTCCTGTGCTTACCTTCTTACGTTCTGCATGTTTGGCTAAGAATGTAAAGGGAGAATCCCTGTGACTGTGCCTCTGGCTAGCCCAGTTAAGCACCTCAGGGGAGAAAGCCGAAAACTGACTGTCATAGTAAGCGTGAACTGGTCGGCGATCCGATGACAAGTGTTAAACTTAAAAAATCATTGGCGATTTATCCGTGTCATACGCAGGGTTCGTCCTAGCACGTACCACGTGATTACTAGGGCATACCTTGGCTACCCCATACATCACAAAGCATTGGGGGCTAGTCACTAGCTCCCACAGTCAAGCTCCTATGGCTAAGTGAAAGCAATAAAGCCGCATAGTCTGATTGCCTAGTCTCTCTCACGCACTACCACCTTCGGGCACCGAGACGTCAGCTAAGGGTAACAGTGCGGAGATGAAACACCCCTCATAATATTCATTTGGGGGCTGAAGCCGACGACTGGTAACTTTTAGAATAATAAACGGCCGCACAGGAGTCAAAATAAAAACACCATAGTATATAACATACAAACGGGCCGCATTATAAAGAAAAAGGTCCAATTGACAACTTAATACAATCACTCAATGATTACATCTTTGGAACAGTGGCCTCTATCGCCCGAGCACCATCCATAACTTGTGAGAAGTATAGTTCGGGGTGGCGATGCTCCTTTCCAACGGGCGGAGGGCCAGTGGCCATATCCATTGGCTTGATCTTAGGCCAATGAACCATGGTATTCACAAAGGATAGCCTAGCTCCCTCAAGGCACACAGAGCACTTCACGGCATCAATCCGGGGTGAGGCATCACGCAGCTTCTGCACCAGACCAAAGTAGCTGCTCGGAATCAGCTCTGAGGGCCACAACCAGACACAAAGATCCTTCATGGCCGGCCCAGCCATCCGATGCAGCTCTGTTAGTTGCTTCATCGGGTTGCTGAGGAGGGGAGGATGCTCGGGCGCCTGGAAATGCACCCAGAAGAGCTGCTGATTGGAGTTCTCCTCCCGCTTGGTGTAGTACTCCACCGCATCCGCCACACTCCTTGGAAGCTTGGTGAAAACACCTATGGAACATCAGACCCGCCTCAGCAATGTGAACCTGTTGCCACCAAACACACTCTGCAGTAAGTACGGCTTACCATCGGCGATTTGCCTCGCTTGACGAAGCTCCTCTCGGGCACCCCGCACTTTAGTCCTGGTCTCCTGGAGCTCTTTTTCTGCCTTGGACAGCTCAGCGGACTGTTTTATCTGTTTCTGCTCAAGGTCCTCACATTTTGTGATGGCATCCTTGAGCTCCAGCTGCACTTCGGCCACTCGAGCCTCGTGCTTCTCACCGGCAGTCCTCACCTTCTAGAGTTCGGTCACCGCCTTTTTGGCAGCCACCTTCTTCTCGGCCGCCTCGGCCTCAGCCTTCTTCAGCGCGGCCTTGAGGTTCTCGACCTCCATGGCAGCAGCTGCAACCACTGCGTACTTAGCATACAAATCGGCACATAACTGTTCGGCAGTATTGACTATGCAATTTGATCGGGGCTTACCTTGCACATCATCAAGCCACTTGTTCCGCATCGGAGAGCTTGAACTTCTGATCCATCTCCTCCAGTGCCGTGGCATTAGAAGCTGCCGCCAAGGACGATGCCTGAAATACCAAATCAACAATAACGCCTCAGCTACTGCCCTACGGATATTTGACCCTCTATAAGGTTTTTGCAATCCTCACAGAGTCTCGGGGGCTGTTATGCACAAGGTTTATTCAAACTCAAGCTAACGCTAAATCTGTTTGGCGGAGAAAAATAATTACTTGACTCACCTCAAAGCCTGTTAAAAGGCCTTGGACTGCATCGCTTAGTCCGGTGTTGATGGACCGAACGCCCTGTAGAACCGCACCCATAAGGGCGCAGTGTTCGGCAACGAGGATGGAGCTGTTCACCTTCTCCTCCATCGTGTTCGGCGAGCCTGCTGCCGCACGATTATTGGTGCTCGGCGCGGGCGATGGGACCTCGGCTCCCCCTTCAGTGGAAGGTGGGATCGGCTCCTATGAGGGCCTTAGGGGCTCAGGTGCGGCTGATTGTAAGGGTTCGGAAGGTCCGAACTCCTCTCCTGTGTTCGCCAGGAGGGATGCATCCTCCTGGTCTTTGGCGACCGAGGCATCGTCCTCAGCCATGATGTCGTCGCCGCCCTCGCCCGTGTTCAGATGGGGAGGGGGTCCTTCGGGCAGCACCTCGCCGGGCTCTTCGGGGACCAGGGGAAGCACAGAGCGTGACGCTGATCCGTTGTCCCCCAATTCGGCTGGCGGGGCGGTCCCCTCTGAGGTTTGCTCGGCAGGGTGGCCACGCGGTGGGCTGAAATATCACATGATCTGTTTCTGTCAATAAAAGACTAATAAAAGGAAGTAACTAAGAGATGTTCAAATTCAAACCTTGTGGCGGGGGCCTTGAACCTGGGGTCCTTTTCCGGGACCTTCTTAGATGCCACAGACTCCTCGTCGGAGTCCGAGCTGTCGGACAGGACCACCTTGGGTCTGCACTGCCTCTTCGGGGCCTGAAGAGGTTGCTCCTCCTCGATGTCTTCGGATGCCGCCCTCTTCTTGGAGTGGGAGGAGGCGTTTTCCTCCTCGTCTTCCTCCTCCTCCCCGTCTTGGGTGGACGGGGCCCCAGCAACCCCGGCCTTGGTGTCCGGGTGACCTCTTGAGCGGAGACCTTTTTTGGTCTCCAGCAGGTCCTTCTTCTTCTTCCCCTTCTTCTCTGGTGCCTCGTAAGGCGCCACGACTAGCAACTCCTCCAGTTGAGCTGTCCGAGGCTCTTCAGGCAGCGGAGCCGGACTGCTGATCTTCTTGGCCTTCTCAAGCCAGCCCTATCGAGGCAACGAAAAGAAATTTAGATCAAACTTTGTGCGGCATGAGCGCCCGAATACAAATTGGGCAAACGATCAATTACCTCCCTTGAGGGATTGGTGGCGTCAAGGCCAATGTCTTCTTTCTTGGCCGGCCACGCCTCCTTGGGCTTAAACAACAACCTCCACACCTTGTTGTGGGTGGTACCGAAGAGGTACTGCAGGGTGGCCGGGTCCTCGGGTTTGAAAGACCTCACCGGGGTGGCCCTCTGCTGGCAAGGAAGGAGGCGGCTACGGAGCATTATCTGAACCACATTGGTCATCTTGGCACCGGTCTCCATCACATTGGAAATGCGTTTCCGCAGTTTCTTCACCTCGTCGGCGGATCCTCAATTAAGACCTTTCTTGGTCCACGAGGTTAATCTCACTGGGGGTCCGGATCTAAACTCGGGGGCTGCCATCTAGGCCGCATCCCGTGGCTCTGTTATATAGAACCATTCCTTCTGCCACACCTTGACAGTGTCGATAAAGGTGCCCTCCGGCCATTGGACTCGGGTAAGCTTGCTGATCATCACTCCGCCGCAGTCCGCCTGGGCACCGCTGACCACCTTCGGCTTGACGTTGAACACCTTCAGCCACAAGCCGAAGTGCAGCTGGACCCCTAGAAGGGCCTCGCAAACGATGATGAAGGCGGAGATGTGGAGAAGAGAATTGGAGGCTAGATCGTGAAAATCCAGCCTGTAGAAGAACATCAATCCCCGCACGAAGGGGTGCAGTGGGAATCCCAAACCCCAGATGAAGTGGGGGAGGAAAACCACCCTCTCGCCTGGCTTGCGCGTGGGGACAACCTGGCCCTCCTCGGGGGCCTGTAGAGCGATGTCTGCTGACAAGTAGTCAGGTCATTTCAGCTCTTCGATGTCCTTATTGGTGACGATGGAGGCCTCCCGCTTGCCGTTGGCACCGGATCCGGCCATGGCCGATGCTGGGAAGAGGCTGGGAAGGGACTCTCTGCAGGAGGGAAAGGCAGGGCGCTGGAGCTCTAGCGATGTGGGAAGCGACAGCGAGAGGTGGAAGAAGGCGTAGGCTGGTAACTGCAGCTGTCCCCTCTTTTATGGGCCGCGGAGGAGCCAAGGTTTACTCTTTTCACGCCGTGGGCCTCTCCACTTCCCGATACGCTCGCGACGTTATGCGCGGGTGGGGGAATCAAAATCATTGATCATATCCCCTAAAAAACGGGGCGCAATCTCTGCCTTGATGAGAAGTGCCAATAGAGGGGCAGCCTCGAGCCGCGTATCAAGAAATTCCAGCCATTCAGTGTTATGACCGGACACGACCTTTCGCCAAAAGGTTGTCAGATGAGGGCACTGTTCACACTTGAGCACTTTGGCATTCGAGGCAAAGTAAAACAAATGCTCCGGATTCCGGACACCACTCAACTCGGAGCATGCACATGACAGGATGGAGAACTCGCCTCGCAAGCTGAAGACCGTTCGATATGCGGATGCCGGACAGAAGCCCTGGTGTTGGAGGCTAGTTCGGGGGCTACTGAGGGAGTCCTGGATTAAGGGGTCCTCGGGCCGCCATCCTGTTGCTTATGGGCCGGATTGGTGGGCTACTATGAAGCCAAGCTAGAGCGCAGCCCCGAGACTGGATAGAAGATCGTCGGAGCCGTGGTGTGCCCTCCAAGTAAAGATTAGCATGATCTTTCCTTTATTATAACCGATCACATGTAACCCTAACCCTACTGGTGTCTATATAAACCAAAGGGTCTTAGTATTTAGGTCTAGAGCAACATCCAACACCCCATCAACCTAGGGTTTAGCTCACCAGATCTCGGGTTCTGTTAGCGAACGCCTCACACAATCGCGTGTACGAGAGAAACGCACAAACCACTGCATCACTCGGCCCCGACCACCCACCGTAACCGGGAACTCCTCGAAAATTTCCTCGCCCTAGCTTCTACCATGATTTTTTACATCATGGGCGGCCCAAAGAATGTCATGCGGGTGCGTCTTCGGCCGACCCAGGATGAAAAGCCCATTTTCTGTCATGATTTTTTTGTCATAGAAATAGGAGCCCACCACATCTATGATGATACGTGTCTTTGTCACTATTATTGTCATTGAAGTGTCATAACCATGACAGAAAAAGTTTTCGTTCGGGCCATAATGTCACAGATGTGTCTTTTTTGTAGTGTTACCCGAGCCATTTACTTAGTAATAGCCATAGTGTTTCATGTTATATATCTTGCTATCACTTAGTTGTTTATCTTGCTTAGCATAAGTTGTTGATGAACTTAGGTGATGTGACACCCTGGTTTTCGCTCCTGTTTTTTTTCCTTCGCGGGATTTGACTCCCGTCTTTTTTCTCGATGTTATCGGATTTCTCAAGCTCTTGGGTAGATGAAGATGGTCATTTAGCCTTGCCTTTCCTATCCAATCAGAGATTCTCTCAAGACCAACCTTGCCACCTGAGTTATATTCTCCGGACTTTGCCATTGAAACCCTACCTTCCGATTTACCAGAAGGGAAACCCTAACTCCTGCAGTTACAAAGGAACCCCGATTTCCTTTGATCTTCTGTCTCCCAAACTTTTCCCAGTGATCATCCTTCATCTATAAACCCTGGATATGCAAAAATATTGCCAAGTCATTTGCAATATTTTTCATTTATAATTAATTCTTTTTCTGCCAGTTAAAGGAATTAAATCCAGGAAAATATATATCCATCTCCAAAGTTCATGAAAACTTGTGGAGATATTCTTTGTGATCATATTGAGCTCCCATAAAAATATTGGCCATAATTAAATAAGGAAAATTGCATTTTCCTATTTAATTCCAATATTGCATTTTGGGCCCTTTCTAAAGGAACTACCATTTTGGTAGCCAGGAAAAATCCCAAATAATTTGTGGAGCTTCTTATATCCATATCTTCACCATTTCCATCAAAATCCAAGTTCCATAGTTCGAAGATTGAGCACAGCATCCATTTTCAAATTATGTTCAGATTTCCAGTTTGCAAAGGAAGTGCTTGAATGCTTGATCTATTTGAGCTGAAATTTTTCACGTTGATTAACATTGATAAATAACTCATGGAAACCAAAAATCAGCTCAATCTATGTATCGATCTTCCCTCAGCGATTTCCCCAAGTTTTTGTCTATTTGAAAGCTCTGTGAAGGAAGTACCACTTTGGCATTTCCAAATAAGCTGAAATTTTCCCAGTATCTCCATATATCGAAATCATCACTCTCCACCAAAATTTAGCTCATTTCATCAAGCCATTTGAGCATAGCTTCAAAATCCCTTTTCTGGACCAGATTTGGCATTACAAAGGAAGTGTGTGCAAATCTTGCCAAATGACCTCAAATGTTACCAGATCCTAGTCTTTCCTACCTCATTTCATTGTGACAAAGAGCCAGCTCCTGTCCCTCATCCATTTCTTTAGTAAAGTCCACATAAGTTTGCTGCTAGAAACTTGTCTTGCAAGTTTATCTCACCTCAGAGCCTTCCAGTGGATTCCAGCCACCTCTAGCATCTATTTGACCTCTGAGTCATGTGTGAGACAAAGTTTTGGGTCAAGGCGTGCACGAGAAAGCGTTTTGGCGTGGTGACCATGCGGACAGTAGGCAGAAGCGCACGCTCTGCGCTCGGTCTGCTCCGTGCGGTCACTTCCGCTTGTCTGAGCACGTCTTGTGGCTCCGCAGCACCCACGTACCCCCTCTGTAGCACCTTCCCCCTCCGGATTCTTCTTCCTCGCGCCATGGCGAACTCCGCCACCACACTGTCTCCCCATGACTGCCGTCGTCTTCTCCCTGTCTTGGCCGTTTCCTCAATGTAGCGTCACGTCGAGCTCCTCCTCGTCAGGTCGGCACCACCCGCAGCTCGCCACCTCGCGGGAGCTCTAGTGCGGGGATGAGGACACCGCCTCGGCCATCCTCATCCGCTCGCCCTCGGCCGGCTATAAATAGCCCGCCCGGGCCTTCCTCGAGCTCACAACACTCCCCTCCCCCTTCCCCTCCACCTGCTCGCCCTCTCAGAGCAGCACCGGAGCCCCTCATCCCTCCCCTCTGTCCACCATTGACGCCATTGACCTCGCCTAAATTCACTCGCCCCTGGCTCCCTCAACTCCACCTAGCCACCCTAGGCGAGGACCACCACCACTACGGCACCCTCCCCGCCTCTATTCTGCTCTAGGGATGGCCACGGCATCGACCTTGAGCTCACCATCACCGTCGTCTGCCACTGCCTCTGACCTCCCACCTCCGACCACCCCCACCGCCACAACGACCACTCATGGGTGCGGCTTGGAGCACCGCATCCATCCCAACCCTCGTCCGGCTCCCTTGAGCACCACCGACACCGGAGCAAGCGCCCGGGAACGCCCAGCCGCGCCCCTCCTCTATTTCGCGAGGAGGAAGAAAGCCCTGCAGGTGGGCCCCGTCTGTAAGCAGCTCAGTCAGCCAGGCCCGCGGTCATAAGTGAAGACGTATTCCGAATACGCTTCCTTCTATCGAAAGCGTAACTAGCCTCAGGCGCGTGCGGAAGTGCGCTTTCATTTGACCGAAAGCGTACTTTCTGTAATGCGTTTTCAATTTCCAGCCCAGCTGCGGCCGAATTCGGCCCAGGATCGCCCAGTGCAATAGTGCACTTTTCTTTTATCGGTGGAATAACTAGCTAGGACCCGTATGCAAATAAAATAATTGTAGAAAGGTCCCTGGCAGAAAAACCACCCTATCTCTCCAACCGTGAGAGCGATTCAGGTGAAACCAATGCTCACGTCTTCAGTTCGTCGAGCCCGTTCCGATGGTATCATTTTCATAATGTTTTCACACTATGAAAATGACCATTTTGCCCTTGCCCTTCTATCAGCCCTTCCGAAGGAAATCTGTTCCGGCGAATCCTTCCGCGAGGTGATCGCACTTCTCCCGGAGTATTCTTTGACCCGAGGCAAGCCGACCATCTAATATATACCCTAAAGCTTTGCTCTGTGTTATTCTTTCGTGTTTAATTAATGATTATGCCTGTGATAGTAATAATTAAACTTCTGTTAGACTGCACTTACTGTTTACATTAATTGCGTGAGGTTGCTATGTGGTAATTCAACGTAAGTTACTTAAATGCATAGTTGCTGCCATCTAAAGTTATTGTAATATATAACCATGCTTGCTAAATGATGGTTAAAGCTAAACCTAGTCAGTTGATCCAGAGTCACCTGTACGGACTTATCCGTGCAGCCACATTTGCCGGTATGGGATGGCCTTGACTTGGTCTGATCGCGTGCTCTTTTATCGGTACCACCAACTAGGGAAGGTTATGCGCGCGCGCTGCCCTGGCCCGGTAGGCGGCGATAACCTTGTGAGCCCAGTTGAGATATTTGCCGGCGTCCCCGTTTGGGATAGTTTGTTTGGCCATGACGGTGGCAGGTGTCACGAGGTGACACAGGGGCCACCCAGGACATGACCCTGGGAGGGTATGATTGTCGGTGGTATGGTGGAGGAGTCACGGGTCAGGCGGGTTTCGTTGGAGCAACACTGGTCCACCCGAATGGGATCACGAGGTTAGGTGCTCCATGGTGTGGGTAAAGTGTGCAACCTCTGCAGAGTTTAAAATCTATTCGAATAGTTGCGTCCACGGTATTGGACAGTCCATCCAGACCTCACTAGGTGGTCAACCGGAACAGTAATAATAATGATGGAAGAACTCGTCTTATGATCAGAAGTACTCAGTGGACCGTGAGTATTCTGAGGGTTGTAAGGCAACCCGGAAGAGAGTAAGTTTGTCAGACTTGTAGTGCAGATGCATAGACATCAGATGATGTCAGGAATATGATATGTTAGCCATGGGATGGCTATGAGATGAGTGGTCAAACGACCACATGATTCGTATTGGATTTGGATCATGAGAATATTCGGAGTATGAAATATTTATTTAATATGCTTTACCTTACTGCATTTACTTCAGTAGTTATCTTGCTAAATAACCCTGTTATGACATGGTAATTAATATTGCTAGCTGGGTATGCTATGCCATGACAATTAATATTGCTCTAATAACTAAGGCATGCTTGAATGCCATGGATTGCTTTGCTTGGTGTATATGTTAGTTTGGTTTGCTTGCGAGTACATTCAAAAGAACTCAGCGGCCTTTAATGTGGCCAGGTTCACATAAGGATCCGTCGTCCATCGTCGAGGCGCCGGAGCGTTCGCGGCAAGGAGAGTAACCCAACCAGATCCCTATGGATTGGAGCCGCACAAAGACCATGTTGCCATAGATAGAGCTTTTCCGCTGCCATCACTCGTGTAATATCGTGTAAGACTTATTTATCCATTAATAGAAATGCTTGTGTTCATGATATTTGTTGTAAGCATGCATGCCAGAGTGATTTCCTGGGCTGGCATGCGTGGCGACCGTCTGGCTACAGCAGTAATCGGGCAGGGTGCCACAACGGGTGGTATCAGAGCAGGCAGGCTGACTGTAGGTTACCCCTAGCTAGCCTTCATTGTCTTGTGCTGAGTAGGAAGCCCAGATGGATATCAGCCATCTTTGCCAAACAAGCACGGCTACTATTGATCATACAGCAACCCCATAGGTTTTGGCTCCATCAGACCCCAACTCTCGTGGCCTTTGCCTTCGGTGTGAGATGTCAGCACCAGGCAACGACCCGTGAGCCCTGAACCCCTAGTTAAACCAGATATCCTTACCCTGCTTGCTAACCATGGCATTTCTCTCCTTAACTCTAGTTTCCTTTGGGAAACGCCTATAAATTCTATCTTTTCCCCGACAACCCTAGGATCTTTGACTAAGCCACTTTGGCTATGGTCATGCGTCGAGTTTGATGTTCCCTAGGGAAGTAGTAGGAGCTTGACACTAGTGCTACCAGGAGCATTGTGTGGTTTCACTTCTAAATCCTTAGAGGTGCATTGAGTGCACTATACTAGTTATACTAGTGGATCTTCGGCCACGTGTGTAGGGTCCGCAAAGATTTGAGTTTTATTTGCTTTTTTGTTTTCGCGGTTCTTGTTTCTTTTGTTGGTTTCGTTCGCTCCGACTGGATCCATCCGCAAGTACCATCAAGAAGACCAGCGTACAACTGGGATAATACCCAATAATCCCAATTCAACAAGAGTAAAGCCAAGCCAACTGCCTGATATTCAGAACATTATCACCGGATCTGTCAAGAATGAAGAATGGGTCAGAAGCAGAATCTGTGTGGAACAGACAAGACCAGAATATACCTGAGAGAGTTTGCCTCAGAACAGATCACGCCCAAGGAGCAGTCAGATGAGCTACCAAGAATGAACACCAGTAAGGACAAATTATTCGGTCCTCAATGCAAGGATTATTTCAGTCAGTGAACCTCGAGTCTTTTCTCCATGGACTCAAGAATCATTTATTACCCACAGAAGACATATTTCAAAAATGTGAATATGCCACGAGCAACAAAAAAAGTCCGGTATGTTGATACAAATTGCAAAGCATATTCTGGAGTTCACCGGTGCAAATACAAAATTTTCTGGGCACTGTGAACAAGGTTTGCAAGAAATATGGATGCGTTCGCGGTTACCCAGAATCAATGAGAACTTCACATGCTCGCAAGCTCAGCTGAACCAAATGGAATTATCCGTCAACTGCTTATTATCGGCAACACTTGGTTTGAATACAAAGGGTATTCTGAGTTAATTAACAACTTGAGGTCTGCACCAGTCTTGCAACCTTTACAGCAACAATGATCATACTAGCAGAAGGACAAGAGATGTGCATGACCAACGGAATGTCTTCAGACAAGGTATGGCCTATACCAAGTCTTGGCTCCGCTATGGGAAAAATTCCGGATACTTCGGAAGAAAGCAAGAATCGGGCAGAGATCCGACTGCATACACAAGGCTTCCGGTATAAGGAACCCAGCCTTCCTCCGCAAGCTACCAAGAAGAGCTTATGACACCAGACTGCAAATCTTCCTCGGTACGCCACTTGGTGGAGAAAATCTTCTGTGATACGAGACCCAAATATTTTTCAGCGTGCTACCGTGTAAAGTTTCCAGACACCTGACCTTCCGCAGTAAGCCACATGAAGGAAAGCTTTTAAGTTCTATCAGAAGCACGAACCAGTCTGGACATACATCAGCCTCAAAACTCAATGGTTATGAAAGGATTTATCCTACACCTGTATATGTTGTGAGCATGCAGTCTAGTGGATCAATTCATGCGAGCCACTCATATACGGGAATGGTTGTGTTCAGAGAATCATTGGCCCCATACTTCAAAGGAGAATATGAGCACAGCAACCCCTACGAGATATGCAAGAGTAAGTTGTGTGAACAAGCCCGACAAGCCGGGAAAACAATCAAGAAGCCGTGTTGGCAGGTCATGACAAGTCCATCAAAGGAGTCCTCAAGAACAAAGAAGTTGTGGACAACACAACCTTTGTGACGGTCAACAAGATACAACTTCATGGCCGGATTGACATGGATAATCCTTGTCAGACTCTTGCATATACGGCCACAACAATGCAACCAGCATGTCATACTCATCACGAATATGGGCCATCAACCAAGATAAGAGGCTATGCTCCAAAAGATACACCGGATGATAGCCATACTATGCTCAGCCCAATGGTCATGGCAAGGACTACATCTGCTATATATGATAGAGTCATCTCCACGAGCGACAGAGATTGAAACATGACATTCAGATAGAATGGCTCAAAGCACATCAGCATCAACAACTCGTAGACGTCATGATGTCATTGGAATAAGAGATTACTGGCTATGATTACTTTGTGATCAAGCCTGACATTTCAGTTGGGGATATAGCAGCAATAGCTCGGCCATGTTGTTTCTTTGATCATGGATCACCTAAGGACAAAGTCAGAATGCCGAAGACAAAAGGAAATGTCAGTACAGAACCCACAGCCAGACCGAGCATTCTGACATGGCAAAAGGAAGTCACCCCTAGCCACTCGAGGCCATAGGAGCACGTGAGCCTGGTACCAGGAAAAGGATGTCTTGCCGTGACAGTCAGGGTGCGAAGCATCGCAATAAAACCCGAAGCAGTCACTTCCAAGCCTTGGAAACCGAGATGTTTGCTGGTATTACCCGCTATCCCACCCAGCAACACCACTACCAGGACAAAAGGTACACCTGACAGGAAAGAGAAGGATTCAAGGAAGCTGTGTGCAGAGACAATGCATGGTTCATCAGAGGATGCAGTTAACAGGCCAATGAACCAACGAAGACAAGACCACTGATGGATCCAAGTCACACACAAGTAAGTCCCCCTTCATCGGGAGGTAAGCCAAGAAATCTCGAGGATGAGATTTTCTTAAGGGGGGTAGGTTTGTGACACCCTGGTTTTCGCTCCTGTTTTTTTTTCCTTCGCGGGATTTGGCTCCCATCTTTTTTCTCGTTGTTATCGGATTTCTCTCGCTCTTGTGTAGATGAAGATGGTCATTTAGCCTTGCCTTTCCTATCCAACCAGAGATTCTCTCTAGACCAACCTTGCCACCCAAGATATATTCTCCGGACTTTGCCATCGAAACCCTACCTTTCGAGTTACCGGAAGGGAAACCCTAACTCCTGCAGTTACAAAGGAACCCCAATTTCCATTGATCTTCTGTCTCCCAAACTTTTCCCAGTAATCATCCTTCATCTATGAACCCTGGATATGCAAAAATATTGCCAAGTCATTTGCAATATTTTTCATTTATAATTAATTCCTTTTTCTACCAGTTAAAGGAATTAAATCCAGGAAAATATCTATCCATGTCCAAAGTTCTTGAAAACTTGTGCAGATATTCTTTGTGATCATATTGAGCTCCCATAAAAATATTGGCCATAATTAAATAAGGAAAATTGCATTTTCCTATTTAATGCCAATATTGCATTTTGGGCCCTTTCTAAAGGAACTACCATTTTGGTAGCCAGGAAAAATGCCAAATAATTTGTGGAGCTTCTTATATCCATATCTTCACCATTTCCATCAAAATCCAAGTTCCATAGTTCAAAGTTTGAGCACAGCATCCATTTGTAAATTCAGTTCAGATTTCCAGTTTGCAAAGGAAGTGCTTGATCTATTTGAGCTGAAATTTTTCATGGTGATTAACATTGATAAATAACTCATGGAAACCAAAAATCAGCTCAATCTATCGATCCATCTTCCCACAGAAATTTCCCCAAGTTTCTGTCTATTTGAAAGCTCTGTGAAGGAAGTACCACTTTGGCATTTCCAAATGAGCTGAAATTTTCACAGTATCTCCATATATCCAAATCATCACTCTCCACCAAATTTTAGCTCATTTCATCAATCCATTTGAGCACAGCTTCAAAATCCCTTTTCTGGACCAGATTTGGCATTACAACGGAAGTGTGTGCAAATCTTGTCCAAATGACCTCAAATTTTACCAGCTCCTAGTCCTTCCTACCTCATTTCATTCTGACAAAGAGCCAGATCCTATCCCTCATCCATTTCTTCTATAAAGTCCACATAAGTTTGCTGCTAGAAACTTGTCTTGCAAGTTTATCTCACCTTAGAGACTTCCAGTGGATTCCAGCCACGTCTAGCATCTATTTGACCTTTGAGTCACGTGTGAGATAAAGTTTTGGGTCAAGGCATGCGCCAGAAAGTATTTTGGCATGGTGACCACATGGACGGTAGGCAGAAGCACGCGCTCTGCGCTCGGTCTGCTCCGTGCGGTCACTTCCGGCCAACCCCGGCTTGTCTGAGCGAGTCTAGTGGCTCTGCAGCACCCACGTACCCCCTCTCCAGCACCTTCCCCCTCTGGATTCTTCTTCCTTGTGCCATGGTGAACCCCGCCACCGCACTGTCTCCCCGTGACCACCGTCGTCATCTCCCTGTCTTGGCCGTTTCCTCGCTGTAGTGTCGTGTCGAGCTCCTCCTCGTCAGGTCGGCACCACCCGCAGCTCGCCACCTCGCGGGAGCTCCAGTGCGGGGATGAGGACGCCGCCTCGACCGTCCTCATTCGCTCGCCCTCGGCCGGCTATAAATAGCCAGCCCGGGCATTCCCCGAGCTCACAACACTCCCCTCCCCCTTCCCCTCCACCTGCTTGCCCACTCAGAGGAGCACCGGAGCCCCTCATCCCTCCCCTTTGTCCACCATTGACGCCATTGACCTTGCCTAAATTCACTCCCCCTGGCTCCCTCTGCTCCACCTAGCCACCCTAAACGAGCACCACCACCACTACGGCACCCTCCCCGCCTCTAATCAGCTCGGGGGATGGCCACGGCGTCGACCCCGAGCTCACCATCATCGTCGTTCGCCACTGCCTCTGACGTCCCGCCTCCGACCACCCCCGCCGCCACAACGACCACTCATGGGTGCGGCTTGGAGCACCGCATCCATCCCCGACCCTCGTCCGGCTCCCTCGAGCACCACCGACGCCGGAGCAAGCGTCGGGGAACGCCCAGCCGCGCCCCTCCTCTGTTTCGCGAGAAGGAAGAAAGCCCTGTAGGCGGGCCCCATCTGTAAGCAACTCAGCCAGCTAGGCCCGCAGTCATAAGTGAAGACGTATTCCCGTGGAATACGCTTCCTTCTATCGAAAGCATAACTAGACTCAGGCGCGTGCGGAAGTGCGCTTTCATTTGACCAAAAGCGTACTTTCTGTAATGCGTTTTCATTTTCCAGCCCAGCTACGGCCGAATTCTGCCCATGATGGCCCAGTGCAACAGTGCACTTTTCTTTTATCGGTGGAATAACTAGCTAGGACCCGTATGCAAATAAAATAATTGCAAAAAGGTCCCTGGCAGAAAAACCACCCTATCTCTCCAACCGTGACTCCGATTCAGGTACCAATGCTCACGTCTTCAGTTCGTCGAGCCCGTTCCGATGGTATCATTTTCATAATGTTTTCACACTGTGAAAATGACCATTTTGCCCTTGCCCTTCTATCAGCCCTTCCGGAGGAAATCTGTTCTGGCGAATCCTTCCGCGAGGTGATCGCACTTCTCCCGGAGTATTCTTTGACCCCAGGCAAGCCGACCATCTAATATATGCCCTAAAGCTTTGCTCTGTGTTATTCTTGCGTGTTTAATTAATGATTATGCCTGTGATAGTAATAATTAAACTTCTGTTAGACTACACTTACTGTTTACATTACTTGCGTGAGGTTGTTATGTGGTAATTCAACGTAAGTTACTTAAATGCATAGTTGCTGCCATATGAAGTTATTATAATATATAACCATGCTTGTTAAATGATGGTTAAAACTAAACCTAGTCGGTTGATCCAGAGTCACCTGTCCAGACTTATTCGTGCAGCCACATTTGCCGGTATGGGACGACCTTGACTTGGTCTGATCACGTGCTCTTTTATCGGTACCACCAACTAGGGAAGATTATGCGTGCACGCGGCCCTGGCCCGGTAGGCAGCGATAACCTTGTGAGCCCAGTTGAGATATTTGCCGGCGTCCCCGTTTCGGACAGTTTGTTTGGCCACGATGGTGGCAGGTGTCACGAGGTGACACAGGGGCCACCCAGGACATGACCCTGGGAGGGTATGATTGTCGGTGGTACGGTGGAGGAGTCACGGGTCAGGTGGGTTTCGTTGAAGCAACACTGGTCCACCCGAATGGGATCACGAGGTCAGGTGCTCCATGGTGTGGGTAAAGTGCGCAAGCACTGCAGAGTGTAAAATCTATTTGAATAGTCGCGTCCACGGTATTGGACAGTCCGTCCAAACCCCACTAGGTGGTCAACCGGAACAGTAATAATAATGATGGAAGAACTCATCTTATGATCGGAAGTACTCAGTGGACCGAGAGTATTCTGAGGGTTGTAAGGCAACCCGGAATAGAGTAAGTTTGTCAGACTTGTAGTGCAGATGCATAGACATAAGATGATGTCAGGAATATGATATGTTAGCCATGGGATGGCTATGAGATGAGTGGTCGGACGACCACATGATTTGGATTGGATTTGGATCATGAGAATATTCGGAGTATGAAATATTTATTTAATATGCTTTACCTTACTGCATTTACTTCAGTAGTTATCTTGCTAAATAACCCTGTTATGACATGGTAATTAATATTGCTAGCTGGGTATGCTATGCCATGAAAATTAATATTGCTCTAATAACTAAGGCATGATTGAATGCCATGGATTACTTTGCTTGGTGTATATGTTAGTTTGGTTTGCTTGCGAGTACATTCAAAAGTACTTAGCAGCCTTTAATGTGGCCAGGTTCACATAAGGATCCGTCGTCCGTCGTCGAGGAGCCAGAGCGTTCACGGGCTAGGAGAGTAACCCAGTCAGATCCCTTTGGATTGGAGCCGCACCAAGACCGTGCTGCCTTAGATAGAGCTTTTCTGCTGCCATCACTCTTGTGTAATATCGTGTAAGACTTATTTATCCGTTAATAGAAATGCATGTGTTCATGATACTTGTTGTAAGCGCGCATGCCAGAGTGATTTCCTGGGCTGGCATGTGTGGCGACCGTCTGGCTACAGTGGTAATCAGGCGGGGCGCCACAGCTGATCTTAGTGGTTTTAGGTTTTGTGCTTGACAAATTAAACGCTAGTTTTATTTCGCATTTTCAAGCCTAAACCGTAATTATTTTAAAGTGCCTATTTACCCCCCCTCTAGGCGGCATCCATGATCCATAATCTTAGTACGATCCATCAGCGTTAAGATTTCTCTCAAAAGGAATACCCTCTTTCCTAGGGTTCCTGTTCAGAATCTGCTTCTTGAGCACATCACCAAGGGTTTCATGCCCTTTGAGGCTTTTGTACATGTCTGTGGCATACAATTCCTTCAACCCTAAATTTTCATCAGTAAACTTGTGGTTTTCTCAGATAAGGAAATTGATACCTAATGAAAAGTTGAAGATAACTAAAGAATTTGCAGTTTACGTTCAAGGCATTTTAAGCAAGGTGCAAAAAATTCTTCCTGAGTCATACTGATCTGTTGAGCAATGAATCATTTTCTTTTTGAATATCATCATGAGACGCTCTCAGTTTCTCGAGATCTTGCTTCCTTTGAAGAAATTCATAGGTCAACTTCATGTGTTCGGATGAGAGGGCCACATGACGACTTTGAAGCTCATCATATGTTGTTTGAAGACATCTGAGGTCATTAGACAAAACTTGACTATGATCCATTTCCTCATCCAATAGATTATCGGTTTTGTCTAGTAGTTTTTGAATCATTTTCATAGCAGTCTGTTACTCAGTTGTAATTTTAGCAAGTTTATTATAGCTAGGTTTAGATTCATCTTCACTGGAAGTATGAAAGTAAACTTCTCATGAGGTTACCTTTGCACCTCTTTCCATGAAGCAATAGGTGGGAGCATAGTCGTTGTCACAGTCCGTGGTGTTGACGGAGTTGCCATTGCCTTCAGGGTTGAAGATGGACTTGCTGACGAACTTGGTAGCGAGGGCTAAGCTCGCCACACCAGACTCTGACTCCTCCTCAGATTCCTCAGCTTCCTCATTGACGGTGTCCTGGATTAGGGGGTACTAACCTAGTCAGCCCATCTCCCCGGGTTGGGCCGGCGGGCCCTCATTCATGATCGAGATGGACTCCGGAGGCCGTACGCAGGAGGCGCGATCAAGACTACCATCACCAAAGACTTGATGTCTACTACAGGATTTCTCCTACCTCCTTGTTCCGAGATACCGACCTTGTAACCCTAGATACCCTCCCTGGCGTGTATATAAGCCATAGGGTTTAACCTGTAGAGGGGACATCAACGCAATATCATTCTCCTAGCCCTAGAGTTAGACCACAAAATATGATCTCAAGGTAGATCCACTCTGTACTTGATACATCTCCATTAATATAAACAAGAGTAGGACGTAGGGTTTTACATCCATCAAGAGGGCCCGGCCCGAACCTAGGTAAATATTGTCTCCCTGTTCCTGTTACCATCTCTCCGAAGATCCATAGCTCGGGACCCCCTACCCCGAGGTGTGCCGGTTTTGACACCGACACTTGTGCTTTTATTGAAAGTTCCACTGTGCGATCACCAGAAGGATCGATGGCTCATCTGCAGATTAACTGCGCCAATGGCCATGGGAGCGTTTACGGCCCAGGCTAGCTTTTTGTGTTCGACAGCATGGTCTTTTCCGCCGACTCAATGGGCCACCTGGCCTGTGTCAAAAACTATGCCCCAGGTCGGATCGTGACCTTTGGTGGCCTCGAGTACACCACAGATTCCCGCAGCGAACTCATCCTGTCGGGATGGTCCCTCGGTCGAATCGAGAACTTGTCTGGCTCTCGAGGCTTAACTCCGGAACCGATCTCCCTTACAGCGTCACTACAAACCCCCGACATAACCACTCCGGCCAGTCCCCTTCCGATCTCCAGTCCGGACTTAGATCTAGCTCCCTCCTCTGAAATTACGTCAGGATTAGAAATGACCTCAGCGCAGAATCCAAAATCACTCCCAGATCCCCTTTGCGCCGAAGACGCGTCAAGTTATACACCAGGCATACTTCGAGTCAGCCCCGCTTACAACCGAGCGATGAATCCCGAAGAGCTATCTCACCTCAATGAGATGCTTGACCTATCTAGGGCATGTCCATCTTGGATGACAAGACTTCAGTTTATGATAAGATCAGACTTAAAGCCGATGATCGGGAAATTTACATCCCACCGACCACCCACCGAGTTGCCATGATCGATGACTTAACCGATGTGCTGGACTACAGCGAGGCCACAGACATGGATGAAGATCATGATGGCACAACCAAAAACACCTCGCCTTTGGTAAACACGGGCAGGTGGGCTGCGACATCCACCTATGATGTCTACATGGTTGACACCCCCAATTCCCCTCCAAGCCGTCAACACAGACATAGAAGAGGCAACAATGGGGAACCTAGTGGTAATAACGTGATAGCCAACAACGGCGATGCAGCAGCCAAAGACGCCGACGACCCTGGGAGGACCCTCAAGCTTCCCAGTGCGGTGTGGCACACCTGAAGGACATCCTGAGGACTTAGATCCCAACAACCTCTTTGAAGGTGCCGATGACAACTACATGCTAGAATCCAAGGAAGACGAGAGCCTCGGCACCGAGGACTACGTCGTCCCGGAAGATCCTTTAGAACAAGAGCATTTTCGGCGGCGCCTTATTGTGACGGCTCGGAGCATGAAGCGCAAGCAGCAGCTGCTGCTGCAAGCCAACACCGACACACTGAATGAAAAGTGGGTCGAAGTGCTCTCTACCAAGCAAGCCATGGAAGACTGGCGTCGTAGTGCGCCGAAATCATACCCACGTAGGCATCTCTTGCCGGAGTTTGATGAGGAGCTCACCGACGACCATGATTAACCCCCTAGAGGTCGGGATAGGCTAATGTGGGAAAACCTCAACAACTGGCCACCTCCACACCGTTATGGAAAGGACCCCATGAATTACCTAGATCCTCATGACATTTGACGTTGCACTGAGGAAAACAGGGCACCTCCTTGATCCATCTACGGATCAAGAGGACGCGCGCCCGCCGGGCCAGACGACTATGATGCCTGGATAGACAGGAACGGTCGTGCCCGAGACCAGGCCTACTCATGGCTCTCCCCCGGCCTCCTACGAGATGCTCCTCGGTTCCGAGGTCCGGCCCACCCGATCTGCTTCACAGACAGGGTAATGGAACATCAATTCCCTGAAGGATTCAAGCCCATCAACATACAATCATACGATGGAACCACCGATCCAGCAGTATGGATCGAGGACTTCCTTCTCCATATACACATGGCAACGGAGATGATCTCCACACCATTAATATTTACCGCTCAAGCTAAAGGGGCCGGCTAGGCATTGGCTTAATAGCCTACCTCCTCATTCTATTGGCAGCTGGGAGGCCCTCGAGGACGCTTTTCGCGCAAACTTCCCGGGCATGTATGTCTGACCTCCGGACGCTCATGACCTCACCTGTGTCACCAAGCAACCAGGCGAATCAGCCCGGAAGTTCTGGAATAGGTTCCTCAGCAAGAAGAACCAGATCATAGACTGCTCCAAAGCCGAGGCCATCGCTGCATTTAAGAACAACATCCAAGATGAATGGTTTGCCCACCAGCTCGGCCAAGATAAGCCGAGGACTATGGCAGCCCTCACCTCACTAATGACTCTCCTTTGTGTGGGAGAGGATAGTTGGCTCGCCCGCAGTACTCACAACGGCGAGGCAGGCACCTCGGAAACACGTGACCCTAATGGAAAGCCCAATCACAATAAAAATGAGCACAAGTATAAAAATGGCTGAAGTGATACAAAAGATGCTGCGGTCAACGCTGGGTTCACCGGACCTAAATTTGGACAGAAAAGAAAGCCCTTTAAAGGGAACAAAGAAGGACCTAGCCAGCTCGACAGGATCCTGGACCGGCCGTGGCAAATCCACGGCACCCAGGACAAACCAGCAACTCACACCAACAGGAATTGCTCGGTCTTTAAGCAAGCCGGCAAGGTAGCGACAGAGGGTCAAAGTAAAACCCAAAATCGCAGCGAAGACGAGGATGAACCTCGGCGACCCAATAATGGAGGCCAAAAGAAGTTTCCCGATGAGGTAACTGAGGTCAATATCTATGTTACTCATAGCCCCGAAAGGGAGAGGAAGCGTGTACTTCGGGATGTTTATGCGTTGGAGCCAGTTGCCCCGAAGTTTAACCCGTGGTCGGTGTACCCGATCACATTTGACAAGCATGATCACCTGACTAGCATCAGGCATGGCAGATTGGCAGCACTCGTCCTGGACCCAATTGTCGATGGTTACCATCTGACACGTGTCCAACCTCATTTACGAAGACATGGTTAGGAAGGTGGGCATTGACTCATCCCGGATCAAGCCGAGCACCACCAGCTTTAAAGGTGTCATCCCAGGTGTCGAAGCTCGCTGCACCAGAACGATCACTCTGGAGGTAGCACTACAAAAAATAGACACATCCGTGACATTTTGGCCCGAACAAAAAAAATTCTGTCATGCTTATGACACTTCTATGATGATAATTGTGACAAAAACACGTATCATCATAGATGTGGTGGGCTCCTACTTCTATGACAAAAAGTCATGACAGAAAATGGGCTTTTCGTCTTGGGCGGGCCGGAGACGCAGCTGCATGACATTCTTTGGGCCGTCCATGACGGAAAAAATCGTGGTAGAAGCGAGGGCGAGGAAAATATCGGGCAGTTCCCGGTTACGGTGGGTGGTCGGGGCTGAGCGATGCACTGTGGTTTGCGCGTTTCTCTCGTGTACGCGTGTGTGTGCGAGGCATTGGGCTCTAACTGAACCCGAGCGATTGCACTTCTAGCTATGTTACTGAACCCAAGCGATCGATCCCTTGGCTGTTAACTGAACCCGAGCGATTCATTCGCTACTGACTGAACCCGAGCGATTCCTTCGCAACTGCTGCTTACTGAACCGAGCGATCGATCACTGCTGCTGCTTACACTAAAGCCGATCGAGCCCCTCTGCGAGATGTAGCTAGCCAGCCGGTGTTGGTTTCCTCTCGATGAACAGTGACCGTTGCTACCGTGCGCGCGGTACGTAGAACGAGTCGAGACATGGTGAGTCGAGCCTGTTGGTTGGCTGTGGATGAACAGTTCCCGATGAGGGTTGGATGAACAGGACCCTGTGGTAGTAGGCCGTTGCCGCCTGATGAACAGGACCCCGAGGAGGCCGCCACACCCCAGCTGGTTGGGGTGGATGAACAGGACCCCGTGGAGGTTCTATGAATAGTAGCCGGTGGAGGCTGGATGAACAGTAGCCCGTGGAGGCTGGAGGAGGTTGACGGTGGATGAACAGTAGCCCATGGAGGCTGGAGCGAGGCAGTAGACGGTGGATAAACAGGACCCCGTTTCGACCGTAGGCACTCCAACACAAGTCCGTTTCCTCCATTTTGCGGTACGCCACACCCCTCCTGATCAACAGGACCCTGTTTCGACCGTAGGCACTCGAACACAAGTCCGTTTCCTCCGTTTTGCGGTACGCCAGACCCTTCCTGATGAATAGGACCCCGTTTCAACCATACGCAGTCAAACAGAAGGCCCGTTTCCTCTGTTCTACGGTACGCCAGACCTCGTTTCGGCTGTTCCGTCCAAGCCGGTTGGCTCCCGATGAACATGACGTATTCCGTTGCCTCCAGATGAACACGACACATTTCGTTGCCTCCTGATGAACACGACGCAGTTTCTACGTTCCGACCTAGTCGGTTGGCTCCCGATGAAAAGGACGCCATTGCTGCCATCCGTTGCCTCTCCATGTACACGAGCCCTGGCCATACGTATGCGCAAGTACGCGTTCGAGACCCCTCCCGTATGTACGTACGTGGATGTATTTTTTGGCATCTGGCTGTACGTACGTGTACACGGTTTTGACTGGACTGCCTGAACTGCTACCGCTCCTTAATCGGCCATGGTTCATCGTGGCAGATAGACCGACCGACCGGTATGTACAAAGACAACGCTACGTATGCTTCGACCGGGTGGGTCCCAGCTGTCAGGGAGGATAATGACGCACTTCCTTGCGTGCAAAGATATAGCTGGTGGGTCCCAACTGCCAGGGGGAAGAATCATTTTTTTCCCGTAATAAGGACGCACTTCCTTGCGTGCGAAGATGTAGCTGGTGGGTCCCAGCTGTCAGGGGGAGAAAACATTATTTTTCAGGGTAAAAAGAATGCAGTTGCATGCATGCGTCCATGGGCGTGGTGCATCCCCACTATCAGCCTCTCCACGAACAGTCATCTTCCGATGACTCTCGTTTGGTGACCACGTTGACCACACTGTGCAGAGCACACCAAGGCCGGTGGACGACGGTGAGGCCCCAGACTGGAACTCCCCGGAGATGGGGAAGACGCAGCAGTGGAGTCGCAGACGGAGAGGAGTGTGAAACTTGACTGGTTCGGGTGTGGGGTGGGCCTACACTCCGCAGAGAATAACAGGAGGTGCGGAGGAGTGGAGGGATGGCCTGGCCATCGGTGGGGTAGCGTTTCGCTGCGAGGAGTGAAAAACAGCGCCGCTGGACGCCGGAGGCTGGAGCAGGCGGTCCCGGCAGTGCTGGGGGAAGAATACGAGAGATTGAAGAAGAATGTCGGCCGTTGGATGTAAATCCAACGCCTTGCTTAGGCTTCGACCTTTGTATTTTTATTTTTTTGCAAAAGTGCTTAGGCTTCGACCTACTGGCCCACATGTCAGCCAGTCCATTTGGTTTTTTGAGTCCATTTGGTGGGCTGGGTGAAACAATGATGTAGCGTCTATGCAGCCCATTTATATATTATGTTAGAATTTAAAGACCATTTGCATTTTCTCGAAATCCGTGGACTTGCTGGGCTGGGTGAAAATATCATGTTGGGCTGGACGGGGAAATGTTTTAAAAACAAAAACACATGATTGCACGTCTATTACTGCATTGGTTAGTAAAATCTTTGCAAGCTTATGTACGCAATCACTAGGAGTTAACTTGCCAAGTTATATATAAACAATTATTATTATTATTTTGTAAGAACTTTTGGTTTATGAAATAAAATATCATTTTAATTTGATGAGTTAATAGGATGTGGGGTATTATTATTTTTTAGGCTAGACATGGGACAGTTGAGTTGGTTCTAGGGAAAAGTACTGGGAAAACTCAGATTACATCGAAAAAGAAAGTGGGAGAAAATTCAGATATAGGATTAATAAAAACGAAAAATAAAGGAAGTGGGAAGGTCTATACAATGGTTGGACGAATGACAGGTTTAACGGAACCTTATGTTGTTTCTATTATATATATGTAATAAAATAAGATATAAATATAAATATAAATATATATACTATTATAGAAGGGAAAACATAGATTCAGTTTTGCATTCTTATAGAAAAATAGAACTGAGCTGTGCGTCGTCTTGAAACAAAAACATAACTTGGGCTGCTGATGTTATAGACAAACTAGGTTGGGAGGCCCAGAGGCCGCTTGATACCTGCTGGACCCCCAAAAAAAGTTGAAACCAGCTGGATCAACTGTGTCTGCATGTCATGGGCTGCGCATGTTAAACAACAAAACCTAGGCCATGGGCCTGGTGGGCCCAGGACTGTTAGCCTCTCGACGAACAGTCGTCTCCCGATTCCTCTTGTTTTGCTGACCATGTTGGGAATGATAGACGGTGGCGCCACAGCGAGAGCACCAAGGCGGAGGACGATGTCGAGACCTCAGACCGAATGAACCGGAGTGGGGGAAGACGCAGGCGGAGGGGAGTACGAGGGTTGACTTGTTCGGATGAAGGGTGGGCCGGTGGAGCTGCCACCGCCGGAGAATGTGTGGGAGTAGAGGGATGGCCTGGCCAGCGCCATAGGCTATGATGGGTCACCGAGGCATGCGCGGCAGCGCCGCCAGCCGCTGTAGGAAGAGGACGAAAGATTGAACAAAATAAAGAAATACAAATGGATAGGTGGTTGGTCCCAGATGTCTGTGTGCGAGACCTGCTGGGTCCACCTGAGAAGGGGAATATGTTGGGAGGAAGGAGATTCAAAGCACGGCAGCCCAGTGAACTAGTTACATACATAAGCAAATAGCCACTAAAAAAAGCAAACAGGTTAATGGGTTCTTAGACGAAATATTTCGGACAAAACAGATAATTACGACACATAGGCTAATGCATGAAACACTCAGATGATAAAGGTGCTTAAACAGATAAAGTACATCATCTAGACCTTCCTGGCATGCTTGATCATGACGCTGCGGCTGTCCGTGTACTCATCGGTTACGGGAAGCAGACACGCCCTCATGTCCAAGATCCGCCTGTACATGTCGTAGCATGCGTATGCGTCCTTGGCCGCGTAGGTTATGTAGGCTAGATTCAGAGGTACCTCCCATGTGTTTAGGTCATTGGTATTGTCATCTTCTTTCATGTTGGCATAGTAGGGGTCGATGACGGTCTCGGCGAGGTCAACCACGGAGTCCTTCTCCTGTCCGTTAGCGATGATCTTGTATTGCTTCTAGATGTCGACAAGCTTGTTGCACTAGATGGCCGAATCATCGCATTCTTCCTTCTCTCCATCGTAGCGGAGGTGCAGTCGGCGCTGCCAATGAAACGGGCGAATGCTCCAGAACCTCTCATGGCCCTACAGTAGTGGTAGACAAGAACCTCGTCCCGCACGCATACCTGGGCGACGGCGATCCGCTGGTCCCTGTCAGGAGATGAATGGATGGGCACAAGATCTAGTCCTGCGACCTTGTGCTTTCTCCTCCTGTAGGTACTGCTTGAACTCGGCGAGGCAGAGCTTCACCAAGTCCGGATCATTGGTGTACATCACATTCAACTTGGTGCTGCCATGGGTCTGAACGGCAAACTCAAAGGTGAACTCCTTGCTGAAGTCCATATCTAGTAGTCTCACCCCTCGGATCGCCATTGGAGTCTCTTCACGTGAACGAGTGGGTAGGCGGCGGCAACAGTTCATTTTTCATCTCTTGGGGAACTAGATTCAATAGTAAACTAAGTGTGTACAGGCGACAACAGTTACTACCCCTCCCTCGCCCACTGCACGCCCGGCAGAACATGCACCCTCGGCGCATTCAAATGCCTCCATTAAGAAACCTATTCCGGCCACACGTCTGTTCACGAGCGGGTCTATATTGGTACTATAATAACAAGTGTTAGTGGTCACTTTACTTAACTTTAATTAGCTTTAATTAAAATTTATTCTTAAAAAAAGCAAAGCATTGGCTCTATCTATCAGTGCCACAAGATCAACATGCACAACAATTAGAATTATTATTCTCAGGACGCACACGATCAACACATTTGTTGCACTTTCACACAGACAATACTACCAAGTTTGAACAGTTTATTATGGTTTCTATCCTCTACATCATCATGCCATGTTTCCCAGCTTGCAAGATTTAGAACCAACAAATAAAATTCAAATAATAAGTACAACAAAGATGCCTACACATCTCATTGATTCCCAACTTGCAAGATTTAGAACCAACAAATAAGATTCAAATAATAAGTACAACAAAGATGCCTACACATCTCATTGATTCCCAGCTTGAAAGATTCAGAACCAATCCATTAGAGCCTTTTGATAAAGTGAATATCGGGATTAAATCCATCTTGGCTAGCCGTGTCATACAACCCAAGAACTTGGCGAATGCTCTTGACCATCACAACATCTGTAGTTGAGTATTCCTGTTTGCACAGATAAGAAAGAGCATGATTACTATAATAGTGGCACTAGTTGAAGCAAACTTTATTTCCAAAACAAGAAAATATTGCGATAGAATAGCTTTATTTAAAAAATACAATGTTAGCACAGTATGACAAAGCACAATCATGTTGATAAAGGACAATACTGACCTGTGTGAGAGTACTTTGGGAGATCAAGTTATTCTTCATGTCCCCATATCTTGCCATGAAAGCGATTCATTGACATACATTAACACCTCAGTGTGGCAGTAGAAGGAGGAGTGTCGACTCATTTCAATCACTTTTTTTTGTGCAGTTCAACTAAAATTATGGCGCCCGCCAGTCAGAGAGGGGGCCCACACCACCTCAACAGTAGGCCTGATGGACTCAACTGGTTCAGTGTAGCTATGTGATTGATGTAGTGCACATGGACTTCATTCTGCCGGATAGTCCTTCTGCAAATTATCTACATTGGAAATGAAATGGTAGCTAAGACAGTAGCTCTATTTTAAATGTATTATTACTTCATTTTATCAGTGGCAGCAGCAGTGCCAAAATAGTAGCACAAGATCACTAGCTGGATGCAGAGTCAAAATCAACCAAAAAGGAACATACCCGGTCATGGGAACCATAACTGAGGGAGGGCCCCCTATGCCGCCACGAATCGATGAGGTCAACCTGTGGCTATATGATTCAATTCATGCGACTTTTTCTGCAGTTCACCTGAAATGAAGCAAAGATTGCATCATTCAGCTAGCAAGAAGTAGTTGCTCTCATGAGCTGGCAGGTTCTTCTTTAGTAGTTGCACTAAAATTGAGCAACATTAAGGTTGGCTGTCCTGCTCATGTAAGGTGCATCTATAATTTGCTTATCCTTTTTTGCAGTTCCACTAAAATAAAGTGCCATTGTGGTGACAGTGATGGCTCATCTTGCAGAGGCTAATAAAATGTTGCACGAGATTACCAACAGAGTTTGATGGAGAGTTTGGAAACTCCAATCACCATTTTGTGCAGTTCCACCAAAATTGAGAGATGTTGCCCATGTGACATTTTAGTTGAACTGCACAAGACACTCATTAAAAAAAAGTGTTTTGTGAAGTTCACCAAAAGGTCACAAGAGCAACGAGGTGAAATGGATATCCCTATCCGCACAAAAAGATAGAAAGAAAACAGTTGTTGGTCAATAACAAGATACGAAACATACACGAAATGAAAAGAAGCATCTTGATTATGTTCATGGCAATGACGCAAGGACAGTAGAAATTTTAAAAAGGCAGCATTGCTTCATATTACCGGAAGCATTACGATCAATAATGACATTCATCAAATATGGGATACTTTAATGGTGGCATTGCTTGTTTACCAGATACAGTAGATCAACAATAGCTAAATAGTTGGTTTAAGGGCATGGGACAGTGGGGACACCAGGACACTCAGCAGCGTAAAGAAGCAACTTACTTATCATACTGGGGAAAACAGCAGGAGTACCATTTGTAACATAGTTTAATTGCATCAGATTACTAGAGGCATTAGATTAACAATAACACTGGTTAGACATGTCCTTATGATAACAGTGTCATTGCTTCATTTTACATGCGCCCTTACATTAACAACAGCAAAAAGTTGGTATAAGGACATGCGACAGTGGACGCATCAGCACAATGTACCTACAAGGAGGCATAAAGTGGTGATGCCGAGTTTGTTCATACTCTGTGAGGTCAGCGAATCTAATCCTGGAGACCTTTTACTATGTGAGGGCAGCAAATCTAATCCTGAACATACTCTTTTTATCCTTTGACTTGTCCACCAACCGCCACTTTTTATCCTTTTTTCAACCAATAATAGATCTGTTCCTTATCCAGTTTGTACTGCCTTTTCCCTTTAATTCCCTTTTCAACCAAGAGACCGGTTGGGTATCCAGTCTCTAGAACTTTCCCCCTGTTATTTCCTCTTTGAATCAAGTCCTAGATTCATGCTACGACTTTCCCCCCTTTCTTCGTTGTTTGAACCAAGTCCTAGATTCGACTGCATGAAGTAGCTTTACCTCCAATAATACTAAAAATTTAGGTGGCTTTGGAAGAGCTGATGGAAGTAGAAAAAGATCCACATGCAGACACGTGGGGAGCTGGGGTAGTAGAGCAAGGCCGCTTTCGAAGGAACTTATACCTGAGGGTCGTCCGGATGTCGGCGGCGGCAGGTCGGATCTGCGGACAATACGGTAGGGAGGAAGAAGGGTCGGAGGACCTCCCGAGCCGGCGCTGTGTCGGAGAGAACGACACGGGCAGAGGATCGGGACCCGCCGGCAGCTGTGGGTTTCCTCCCTCGCCGCTGATGACTGCGTGAACGATGCACCTAGTCCTCTACACACACCAGCCGAAGGGATTCGGCCGGATCTGTGACCAGCGGTGAGCAGAGAGAAAATGTCGCTACCGCTATCTTGTTTAGATCTGGAGAGGATGAGAGAATGAAGAGAGCAACCCTAGTAAAGCAAGCGCTCAGGCCCCTACCTATATATAGTGGAGTGATTATCTTTTTCTCTCCACAACAAGTGTTTGAATTTGTGTGCGTGGCATTAAAGAAAAGAAACTCTCTATTTAACATGACTAACTGTACGACTCCTACTTACTAGTAATAGTATTGTTCACTTGTGCTCCCCGGCCCTCCATTCATTGAACAACCCCACGGGTGAATAAACATACAGTACTAGTATTTATATAGAACGAACAAGCTCGAACTATTTTGGCTTTGAGATATCGATGGTACAGTTTAACCACATTACATCAATGGACTCAGTACTTTGAAGCAACCTATATGTATAAACACATGCACGGTTTACATTCCGAATCACTAGCTAGAGCTTGAACTGTATTTGTTTACATGTACCACCTTTTTCTTTTGGTTTTCTGCTCCATGGCGCAATTCATCAATACAAAATTATACTATGAGTAGTTAAAAGTTGATGGCGGGGCTTTTCCCGGGCAGTACGTGCGGCAGTTTTCGCGTAGGCGGTTTGATAGAGAGGCGAGGAGGGTGAGGGAGTAGCGGATTCAACTTACTGCTGGAAAGGTAGGGTTGTGCGATTTGACGGCGCGTTACTGCTGGAAAGATGGGGTCTTGTGATATGACTACTCACTATAGTCATTAATTACTGGCACTACGACCGGGGTGATGCCCCCCCCCCTTTCGTTCCCCACTCTAATCTGGTGTATGACACGTCGACCCGGATGCTGACTCTCCCACATGTCGGCAAAGTATGTAAGAAGGAGCAAATAATCATGCTGTATATATAGTGTATATACTAGTACTACTGCTCACCTCGGAGGAGTGCGAACCACGGCAGCCCAGTGAACCAGCAGGCGATAGGCCATAGAAAACAATGTGGTGATATGGCCATAAAAAACAATGTGCTATAGTCCAGTCTCTAGTATGTACAGTACTCCTCCTCTTCCTCCTCATCTTGGTTCATCGCCATCATACTTTCCCCACTCCTGTGTTTTCAGTATCCTACGAATCAAAGAGGCCCTTCGACTGGTTTAGGTCCGGTCATTTTTTATAAATGTGTTATGTCCAGAATTTAATGAACGTGCTCCGGTTTCCATGAAAATAATCCGGTTTGCATGTAGTAATTCATTTGTTTATTTATTCTTCTGCGGGGGGTTTGCATGTAATTCGTGAGGTCTGAAATGTAAAGTACGCCGGCATGGTTGCATATGCTCCAAGTCGTGCATGCACTATGACCCAAATGCTCTATGTCCCACATGTCGGTGAAAGGAGCACGTGGAAATAGCCTAAGAGTACATATAGGAGGATAAATGTGTGAGAAAATATGTACTATGAAGCGTAGCTGCGGTTTGAAAAGGAGACCTAAAGTGATGACAGATATAGGTCGCACGCACCAAACTAGTTGTACTAGACATACGACTACTTTTTCCCTAAAAAAAAAGAGGTACGAGTACTCAGTACTCCTATTCTATCAACACGAGTCCCATCTGACAATAGCGTCTGTGCTACAGCTAGCTCTTCTTCCTCGTTTCTCTCTTCTAATTCTAACTCAGCCGACGCACGGTGGGCAGGGTGTGGATTTTCTGATAGTCGGTTTGCTCAACTGCGGCCCCACCTGACAGTGAAAATGCTAAGACAACAAGCGTTCCCTAGCTTGGGCGACGTGCCGGATAGACGTGTGGGGGTGCGACGCGAATGGCACAGGTATGCTGTACTTGTTCCACTTTCTCGTTTTGAACTCGTGACATGTAGTAACACTCAGTTTTGAATATATAAGTTTGGTTGTCGCGCCAATATATACAGTACTCCCTTGATGTAGGTTGGGTCGCTGAAGTCAAAATTAGACACAAAACACGTTGGTGATGGACCAGTCTACCTCCATCCTAGTTTATTGCTCCCCATCGTAATCTTTGCCAAATTTTGACCATAAATTTCACTAACAAAAGGTTCATGCATGTCACCAAAATTATATCATTGAAAACTATGTTCAAATACAAATCAAACTATATAATTTTTGTTGACATGCACTAACTTTTGTCAATTAAATCTTTGGTCAAAATTTAGCACAAATTACAAAAGGGACTAATAAACCAGGACCTAGGTAGTACACCAGGACGAAGACAATGATACTACATAAAATTAACGCCAAATAAGAGCAAGGGATCACACATGTCATTTACGACTAGAATAAAAATGCCATACACTAATAAAACATTAAGGCCACGAGGCGATGCAGTGCTGGTTACAGGAGGCAAGAAGAAAGATGCATATAACAACGACGTCCACCTCCTCGACTCAGGGCGTCGGCCCACCGAACGGCGGCTAAGTAGCAGCGGCTTTCGTGGCCAGGTCGACGTGCTTCTGAACAATGGCGTCCAAAGATTCCAACTGCTGGAAGAAGGCCAACGTCTTTCTGTCCTTGATGGCCTTGTAGTGGCCTAAGTAGATGATTTCCTCGTAGTCGTGGATGTGCAGGTCAACGGTTTCCTGCATGGTGAGGCGCTGCGTGGCGAGCGCGGCCTCGAGGTGCACATTCTTTGTCGCGACCTCCGGCAGCTGCAGGGCCACCAGTGCTTCAAAGAGTTTGTCACCTTGGAGGCCGATGAGGGTGGCAGGCACCAAGGAGCCTGGGCCCACGGGCTAGAGCAGTATGGCAAGGTCATCCGCGTGCTTCTTGATGGCGGGGAACTTGCGGATGGAGCCAACCATCATCTTGCACATGCGAGAGGCGAAGCAGGCGTCGATGAGGGCTATGACGCCGGCGGTTGCCAGCATCTTCTGGAAACGCTGCGCGGTGCGGGGCCGCAAGCCGGCATTTTGAACGATCCGGCACGGCCGACAGCCGCTCGCGTCCATCGATGCCATGGGTGCTTGTGGCTTCTCGTCAATTGGTCTTGGTCTTGGATTGGAGTTGGCAGTGCTGCGCAGAGACAAGGAGTAGATGGATTGGAGTGGTGGGGCGCCTTTATATGAGAGTCCAAACTGCGTTGCATTCACATCGTGCTGGCTCCATTCTGCTTCTCCAATTACTTACCTCTGCATGCTAATTGAATTCGGAGGCATCATTGACCGTTCAACGTTTCGGGAACCACTACCCTCTCCCTCGTTGGCATTCAAGCCGTATCAACGTAAATGCGTGTCAAAAAGAGACTAGTCAGTAGTAGTATACTCAATATTGTGCACCGCGACCAAGTCGGAGAGGAAAATGAGAGAACTTCATACGTATTTACTTACTGTGTAGATTCACTCATTTTGCTCCGTATGTACTCATTTACGGTGTAGTCACTTGTTGAAATCTCTAGAAAGACAAATATTTAGGAATGGAGGGAGTAGTCCCTCCTTTCCGGTTTATAGGGCTATACTATTAAGAGCAAGTACAATAGTGGGCTTATAGCCTGCTTACATGGCAATTTTGTCTATGTGGAGGAGAGAGACATAAAAAAGTAAGGGGAGTGGGCTCTAATGCAAGAGCCTGGCTATATGCGTGCTCCAAGGCAGATGCAATAAATGTGAGGAAAGAGATAGACAGAAGATGAGAGGCAGATGCAATAAATGTGAGGAAAGAGATGGAGTACTAATCTTATACCCAACCTTATATAGCTAAGCTTGTTGTATATGTGTTGGCTATAAATGATATGGCAACATCTTATAGTCAGCAGTTGGCTGTATTATTAACTTTTTATGTCTCTCTCCTCCACATAGGCAAAGTTGCCATGTAAGCAGGCTATAAGCCCACTATTGTACTTGCTCTGAACTGACCGCTGCATGCCGTGCTAGGTCCTACGTCCCACGTCTCTCATTGGTTGTTTCCTATTCATGTCTAGAAACAAGAAACGTGGTCGGGTTTGTTTTGGGATTATTTGATTTTCGTAAGATGACTATTACTAGCAATCGCCACAATAACTGTAAGATCTGCATCCGACGGTGGCACCTATTGGACGCAAACAGCAATAAAAAAGAATTGCCACAAAACTGCCACACCACGCCCCACCCCTACACAAAGACTGCCACGCGAGCGTTCGCAACTGCCACGTTCGCGTTGCGCTTGGCTCTTTGCCTCTTCGAGAAGACGAACAATGATGTTACTACTTCTAAAGTATCGAATCAACCGCTGCATGTCAATCCACCGCGTGCGGGAGGGATAGCTTGTTGTAGTAAGCAAAAGCCTCTCCTCGTCTGCGAGCCACCACGTGCATAGGCGAGGGAGAGGGCGTACTAGTAGTAAAATCAAGCTTCTCCCCATTGTACGAGTTGACGCGACACATCATAGAACTGGCCCCACATGCTTGCCTCTAAACTTGTCTAAAAGACCCGCAGTGTACTATATATTTGCTGCAACCTCTAACATCTACGCCACCACAAATTAAAATATATATTCCTGTCTTGACCAGATCAGCGTGCAAACTACAATCACCAGGATGATAGGTAGGGCCAGAAGATTATTTTAATCAAAAAATGCTTCGAGATGGCCTCATAGCATGGAGCCGACTCCAACGATTTTAAGCTTAGAGGCATGGTACACACTGTCCTAGACTATGTTACTATACTGCCTCCCCTAAACATGAAACTGCCACACGAGCGTTCGGGTTGCGCTTGGCTCTTCGCCTCTTCGGAAGTCGAACAATGATGGTACTACTACAGTGGAGTACTACTAGTATGCTTTTGGCCATCTGACACTGAATGAACTGCTGCATGTCCATCGCGTGCCGGAGGTAGAGCGTGTAGTGAAAGCTTCTCCTTGTCCTGCAAGCCACCACGCTCATGGGCGAGGGAGAGGGCGTTGTAATCAAACTTCTCCTTGTTGTACAAGTTGACGTGACACATCAAAGCAGTGCACTCGATATATTTCAATAATTTGCGTTTACTGATGCATTAATTACAATGCTTGCATGCATGCCGTGACTTTCCTTTTGATACTTGCATGTGTTTATTTAATGCACCTTGAAGCAGTTTGAATATGTGATGGTAAAACTTTCTAATGCCCCGGCCCTAAAGCGAGAGATGGTGGTGCACGAGGAGGGCGAGATCATGCCGACAGAACAGGACCCGACGATGGAGCTCTCTATGGTCTCTATGGACCTCACCTTGCTCCACTGCCCCTTGTGCCTCCGCCCCTTGAAGCCTCCAGTGTATGAGGTTCAAATACACCTCGCCCGTTTGGCTGATCGAGCAAGGTGTAGGTTTCTTGATTGATGTGTTGTTCGATTGATTTGTGCAGTGCAAGGGAGGGCACCTGGCCTGCCCGGACTGCCGCGGCGAGCGCCCCGGGAACCAGCGGCAGTGCCAGAAGTGCGAGCGCGGCGGCGGCTTCGACGTGCTGAACACGGCGATGGATGCCGTCCTCTCCTTGGTGAGGTGGAGTGCCCACACGAAGGCTGTGGGCTCTACGTCACTTACCACAAGATCGCCGATCACTTGAGCGTGTGTCCGCTCGCGCCCTGCAAATGCCCTGTGCCCGTCTGCGGCTACGAAGGCCCGCCGCCGGTGCCCCCCCACCACATCAGCACCATGCATCCCATGCCCATGCATAGGATCCAGTACGGCAAGGTGCTCTAGCTGCAAATGCCAGTGTCGGAGCTGCAGCTCTTGCTGTTCGTGGAGGAGGACGGCTGCGCGTTTTTCTTGGTCGGCGGCATGCTCGACATGGGCATGCCTATCGCCGTGTCGGTCATCTGCATCAGAGCGGGGGCATCCCCACCACCGCACTACGCGGCCAAGCTATGGGTGAACGGCCCGCCGGGGGAGTCCAAAGGTAGGACCGACGTCGTCAAGGTGGAAATTGAGGTGACAAGCAGCAAGGAACCTGACACCGTCGCCGTGCAGGAGCTGACCTTCTTCACAGTTCCGCCCAAGCTGCTGGCCGGGGCTGGGTTGTCGAGCTCGGTGTCCCTCCACATTCAGATTGACAATCTCACCTCCTAAATGATTCTACAGTGCCTTCTGTTTATCTTTGTTATATGCTAATATAGGGGTTAGCTCGGTCTACTTTAGCTTAAGAGTTGGTGGATTTTGGTGGCGATGCAGCAATTACTTCGACATCAGATCAGTAGTTAATGTAATTTCCAATAGTCGAACGGATATTTTGTGTCTTTTGGATATAAAGATCCTTTGGGTAAGAAGTATAAGCAGCTTATATGCTTGTTTGTTAAGGAAGTGCTGCATACTTCTGCGAGTTGACGCGACACATCAAAGTAGTACTACTACTAGTAGTACTCACCCGACTGCGCACCAGGCAGACGAAGCTCGTGTCGTGTTGGTGCCATGTGCGGCCCGCACATTAATGAAAACCTCACACCTCCAGCTTAGCCTCCGCGTTTTAAACATCTCAATCTCAAGGCCAAGGAGCAATGGGAACCTATGATAGAGCCAATCAGATGGTTGAGAACACTACAATTCGTAGCTACAGATGTGTGTGTGAGAGAGGACGAGTGCTTGCGTGCACCTCTTCTCTTCATGTATAACATACTAAACTTAGAGTACAAGTGTATGTGGTTGGCATCGACCTAGGGAGCTAGAGATGGTGTGTGCGAGAAGTCCCGAGAGACTAGGTGTGTGCATGGGAAAGAGGGAGAGAGATGATATGTGTCGATGTAATGCGTGTGAAAAAAAGACTAGTCTATAGCTCGTGACGAGGCTATTCCTGGCGAACGCCCCAATAACCGTAAGATATGTATCCGACGGTGCTAGTTATTGCGCGTACACAGCAGTAGAAAAAGAAGTACCATGGCATATTACAAACTGCTACACCACGGTCGAGAACGCGTGCCCACGTTATGCCATCCTGGAATAGTGCCGCACTTCGAAACTAGAACCGTCAATAAATTTTGAGCTTGCGTCTCGTCACATTCCAAACTACTACCACGCTATATTTAATTGCAAACTTGTTCACACCGATCAAAACCTAAACGGTTTCCCACTTCGGAGCGTATTAGTACTCGGTTATAAATACTCTATTCCAAGATGACTGCACATTCCTCCTCAACTCCTCATCCACAAAAACAAACAAGTCTTTAATCGTCGTTCCCTTGCGTCTTCCATGGCCCGCATGAGTTCTTGGTCGAGAGATTACTACCAGGGGGAGGCGAGCATGGAAGCAGAAGCACGAGAGATGTCCCGCCTCGCCGCCGTAGCAGCCGACATGTCCCGCCGCGCCGCCGTAGCAGCACCGAGGTCCCGCCGCGCCACCGAAGCAGCACCGAGGTCCTGCCGCGCCGTCGATGCAATAGACTGGTCCGACCGTGCCGCGGAAGCAGCAGAGATGTCCCGCCGCGCCGCGAATGCAGCAGGAAGGTCCTCCCGCACCGCGGCGGCCTGGGAAAATGTCTCGCGGGCAGGCGAGGACTCCCACAGGTGTATGCGCGCTATGCTCGATGGCCTCATGGGCCGGATCTCCGGTTGGATGAAGTTGCAGGAAGAGATGAATGCCTCATTTGAAAATGCTACGGCCATCATCTGGGGACTAGGGGAGGACAAGGCGAAGCTCCGCACCGAGCGCGACCTGCTGAGGGCGAAGATCACCGGAAGGGCGAAGCAGGCGGAGGAGACAGCAGCCTTGTTGAAGAGGACGGGCGTCATCATCAAGATACTTATGGACGAGAATGCCATGCTCTGCATCGAGCGCGAAAGGAAGGTGGAGGAATCCATGGATGCTGCCATGCAGCGTATTAAGGACATGCAAATGATGAAAGAGATCATCGCCGCTCGCCGCGAGAACTAGTCTCCGCGACCTGCAGTGCATCAAGAAAGTAGAGATCAGCGAGCCAGATCGTTATATGCGTCTTCCTTCTTCTTTTGCCCTTGTGTATTTTGGGCGTAGTCGCATGTGGATTATTTCATTATCTTCCTAAATATGTAAGACAATTATTATCCACTGTCGTCGTCCTTATATATTCATCAGTCTTGCTATAAGTGGCAGAAGATGCTATATAGGTCCGTCGGATCTTACATCAAGATTCGTGCAAAATTTTCTTTTCAGATTTTCTTTTCTCTCTCTCTCTCTTAAATCTCAGTCGAGTGAGACATTATAGCTGGGGCTCGGGCACCATTAATGGAGACCTTGGGAGAGAGGTGGGCGGCAGATGGAGGTCAAAGGGCTCTCCTCTCGATAAACACACGCAGGGGTCTGATCGCACACCTCCCACACTCAAATAGCTACCCCGCATGGCGCCTCCTAGCCAATAAAAAAAGGGGACGCGTGGCGGCACGTAAATGGTAAGTAGAACGCCCAAGGTTTCAATAATACTTGTGTTTTCGATTGTAATGTGACAACACTTGTTCCAAAATGACTTTGTTGATTGTTAATGCGTGCGCCTTCGCAAATCGGACAGCAAAATTACCACAACATGTTGGTGCCATGTCATGACACCAAGCCAAGTTTCATGATTTTCATGCATGTTTTGGATTTACAGGAATGAAAAAACCAAGTTTCTCAATGTTTCCGGCCGAGCCACGACGCCCATATGTTTGAATTTCATTCCCATTTCTTGCATGGGACCTGGATACACATGTGATTTTCAACCAACTTTGGTGCACTGGAGCATGTGCTTGTGGTTCAAATTTGAATTATGCACATTAAATGACTAGAAACTCAATTAATGTATAAAAAAGGCCAAATGAACCCAATAATTCCAAAATTTAACATGACACTCATATAGTTCTATGTTGCCTCTGTAAAGAAAATCAAGGGGTGGGGGCAGCGTATATCATTTCGCACACAAAGGTGACAAGTTCCCTCTCAGAACCATGAGCCTTCTTGAGAGAAGATCCAGTTTGCAAGAAGCTTATACCAAAACTTGTTCCAATTCGGCCAAATTTTTTACCACAGCATGTTAGTGCCATGACATGAAACCATGCCAAGTTTCATGATTTTCAGGCATGTTTTGGATTTACAAGAATTTTAAAACCAAGTTTCTCAATGTCTCTGCCGAGCCGCGACGCCCAGATGTTTGAATCTCATTCCCACTTCTTGCATGGGACCTAGAAATTCACCCGAGGACACACATGTTATTTTTCAACCAACTTTGGTGCACTGTAGCATGTGCTTGTAGTTCAAATTTGAATTATGCACATTAAATCACCAAAAACTCAATTAAAGTATAAAAGGCCAAACGAAACCGGAATAATTCCAAAATTTAACACGACACTCATATAGTTCTATGTTGCCTCTGTAAAGAAAATCAAGGGGGGGGCAGCGTATATCGTTTCGCACACAAAGGTGACACGTACCCTCTCAGAACCACGAGCCTTCTTGAGAGAAGCCCCAGTTTGCAAGAAGCTTATACCAAAACTTGTTCCAAGTCGGCCAAATTTTTTACCACAGCATGTTAGTGCCATGACATGACACCATGCCAAGTTTCATGATTTCCAGGCGAGTTTTGGATTTACAGGAATTTAAAAACCAAGTCTCTCAATGTTCTCCGCCGAGTCACGACGCCCAGATGTTTGAATTTCATTCCCATTTCTTGCATGGGACCTAGAAATTCACCCAAGGACACACATGTGATTTTTCAACCAACTTTGGTGCACCGGAGCATGTGCTTGCAGTTCAAATTTGAATTATGCACATTAAATGACCAGAAACTCAATTAATGTATAAAAAGTCCAAACAAACCCGGAAAAATTCCAAAATTTAACAGGCCACTCATATAGTTCTATGTTGCCTCTGTAAAGAAAATCAAGGGGAGGCAGTGTATATCGTTTCGCACACAAAGGTGACATGTTCCCTCTCGGAACCACGAGGCTTGTTGAGAGAATCTCCGGTTTGAAAGAAGCTTATACCCAAACTTGTCCCAATTCGGCCAAAAATTATACATATGAAAACAGGGTTTAGATTATCCCGAACATCTCGCTACCTAGACCAATGTACTGTGATTTGAATTCAACTTAAAATGGATACAAATATTTGAATTGGAGATCGTATGGTACATGTAGTTCATAGTGAAATATGATTACTAGTATATGCATGTTTTCTGTTATCAAGATAATATTTAAATGATGGTATAACTTGACAACAATCGTATTAAAATAAGGAAGTATGATTCAAATTTAGTCCATATGGTAGACGACAATATATATTGATAGTGTGGAGTAAAATGTTCATATAAGATGGAAGATCAAAACGTAGGACTACATCCATTATAAACCGCAAGATCACCTAATGATATATTCGAATTCAACATAAATTGGATTCAAAAATTGAAATTCGAGATCTTGGCATTTGTAATCATATAAAAAGGGACATGACTCTTTCATGTGGTGGGAATTGATTTGTTTTTTGTTGTTGTTGAGGGAAGTGCGAATTGATTTGGTACTGTACACGCTAATCTTGTTCTCCCGATTTTTTTTTACATTTTTCGAGTAGTTTTTTCAATGGCATTTATAGCAATATAGTAAAAGGGGACATGACTCTCCTGTGTTGTATGAATTGTTTTTTTTGTACATGTTAAGTTTGTTCTGCCGAACATGGAATCCGCGCCTTGTTATCCCGAAATTTTCAAGCTCGAGTATCTTTTGTCTCTTCTGCTGTGAAACTCCCGCCTCTTCAACCCGCGTCGCGCCTTGTTATCCCAAAATTTCAACGCGCGCGAAAACTCCCTCCTCATCCAAAATCGGTCCCGCAGCCCAGACCCGTGAAATCCCCCTTCTACCCCTCAGTCGGAAATGCCGCCTCGATGTCGTGTGGTCAAAACTCATGGGGGCACATTCGTAACTTACCCTACATGTCGGACAAGCACGTCCCTAAGCCATGGCTCCCCCTACCTTCCCCTTCGCCCCACCATTCGTAGACCGAGGCCGCCAAAACCCGCGAAACCCCATGCTCCTCCGTCGGCCTCGCGACCACTGCCCAGCCGGAGACTCTTCCCCGACGACGCCGTCCACAGCAACAGCTCGACGTCCCTCGTCCACCGCACCGGATGAGGATCCGTCATCGATCTCGTCATCCCGCCGGATCAGCCGCCCCGTCCTCCACCTCCAAGGAGCTGCCCCGACGTTCGCCTCATCTATTGCACCACCTCCATCCCCACAACGCCGTCTTGACCTGCCCCATCGGAACCGCAACACCCTCACCAATTCCTCCAATGAAGCCGAGGCCTACTCGGTGCCACCAAGGAGGTTCTGCACTCACCGCTGCATTTTATCTTTTATTCGATCTCACGAGGCTGCCGGTTCTCGATACCGACCAGCCATGGCGGGTCTCCATCGACGGCGCCGTCGCCGGCCACTTCCTCCATGGCGTCTCTCCCCCATGTCGTTGCTTCCTCGGCGGCGACTTCCACACCAGTACTAGCTGCTGCTGCTCCGGCTCTCGCTCGCGCTGCTGCTGCTCCGACTCTCGCTCACGCTGCGGCTCTGTTCTTGCTATCGGTCGTGCTGCTGCACTGCTCTTGCGTTCGTTCATGCTGCTGCTCTGCTATGCTATTGCTGTCGGTCGCGCTACTGCTCCGCTCTTGCTCTTGTTCATGTTGCTGCTCTGCTCTACTCTTGCTCTCGCTTGCGCTGCTGCTGCTGCACGACCTGCGGCAGCTACAGGAGTTGCTGCTTTAGAACTCACTCGCGGTGCTGCTGCATGAGTTGCTCTCTGCTAGTGCATTCCATGCTCGAGTGGCTGCTGATTTAGATCACTGCTTCTCTGCTACTAGTGCTCGAACGCCCTAAACTTCTATTGCAATGCTCTGCTACTAGTTCAATCAGGTTCGACAATTAAATTCAGTTTCGACCTTAAATTCAGTTTCTTCAGTTAAGTTCAGAGTGAACAGTATTTACAGCATCTATCAGAGCGGCCGTGGCGTGGCTGATGCATTTTACATCTAGCACTTTTTGGTGATGTATTTTACATCATCTATTGCAGATTCTATTAGAGTCCCACTTCAGATTAACGTTGTCTGTCTTGTCCTGCTTCAGCCTTGCCGTCGTACACCTCACCAGAGTTGCTCCAACGACGGAACCGTCCATCACAGCAGAGCAGTACCGTCGGCGCCGTCTCCAGAGGCCTCAGATCTTCTTCCCCGCCTCCGACAGTCACACCAGCATCACCATCCTCCACGTCCAACCCAATGATGCTGAGGTCGACAAGGCTATGCCAAAGAGGTTGTACACTCGTCGCATCACTTTGTTACTCTGCATTCATGTCGATCTCTCAGGGATCCTTTGGTTCAAAGCAGTTGCAAATCTAGAAATAAATGAATCATGGTCACAATTTTAATCAGTTTAGCAAGATAGCCATTATATGATACTCATGTGGACCAAATCTAAGCACACAAAATATTTCGAGGGCAGGCTTCAGCCTGTTGAAGACTGCCTACTAGAATTGCCACTAGTTCAAAGAAAAAGTGAAGGAAAACATAGGAATTGGAAACTTTACTATGGTACTACTATTCGTGCATTTGGTTAGAAGGAATGGAGCAAAGCAAAACTGGAGGATTTTTTTTCCTTTGGTGTCTCTTTCAAAGAAAAAACATAGGAATTTTAATATCCACTTGGACGTCCTTTTTAAATTAATATGCATGAAGAACAGGACTAATTGCATTACTGGCATAATAAGATTCTTATTTTTTTCATTTTCATGTGGTTTGACTTTAATTTGACCATGTTTCTCCATTCCTGTGTTCTTCCAATTCATGTGAACCAAACACCCAGGTTGACAGAAATCCTATGTTTGCAAATGCTCTATTTTGCACGTGCATTCCTATCCTATTCCTGTGTTTTTCCTGTCCCTGCATTTATAGAATCCTCCAATTCTAAGGAGCCCTTACATATTTACTTCATTTTCAGATAGGTGTCAAAGAAAACTCTGTGTGTTATGTCCTGCTCCTGCCGTGTCGTCATCCACCCCACCTGAGGTGCACCATCGACGGAAGTGTTCACTGCAGTAGAGATTCCCCCTACAGACTTTCTTTCGCCGCCTCAGATCATCTTCCCCATTGCCGGTAGCCACGCCAACTATATTACCATCATCGACTGAGAAAATGAACCTGAGGACTACACAGTTCCGGAAGAGAGGTCGCACTCTTTCGTGTCTGCTTACGTTATACATCAGTTATTATTACCTGCTACTTTATCGTCCTGTTCACCTCTTAGACTCCGAGTCAGGTCCAAACTAATGTTCAAACTTGAGTTTTAAAATGCCTGTGGGGCACATGTCGAGGCAGTAACGAATATTATCTATCTACTATCTGGTTCATCTGGGGTCTTCTATGTGGTTCATGTTGGGTGGGCAACAAACAGTAGATGATCCATCGTCTATCTTTTTAAACTGAAGCTATAATCTACCTCCTATCATTTGTTTTGGATCTATCCACTCGTTTTGCTACCATCAGTCTTGATTTCTGCATGCACCCCTTAGGCCTTACATAATCTAACTATGTTTTTTATTATGCATGTCAGTTATTGTACACAATCGTACTGAACATCTAGAGAAAAAGAGAAGACCGTTGCGTGGGAATATAATGTAATGCAGATGCCGCTCCATGGTGGGCGAAGTGCCACCCCCTCCCGCCATTCCAGATTGTATTCTAGAGGAAGATAACTGTTCAGAGGGGGATTCAGAGGGAGCCGACCACTCCTATTTACCCTTTGAGGTGTTTGCTCTAACCTGGCATGCTGATGTTGGTCATATCATGCATATGGCGCCTCGCATTGCTTACATTATACATCTTATATGTCATCAGCTTAGTTTAGATTTGCTTTGTGTAACACCCTGGATTTTGCCCATTTTCTTTTTCTTTTGATTTTGGTTTGGATTTGCCCTTCGATGGCTTAGTGGTCTTGAAACCTGGAGAGATCACCCTTGATTCCTCTCCCAGGTGGCTTGTCAATCTCAAAACCATCCCAAGACCTTGCCATTTCCATCTTGGCCCTATCCCAATATTCTTTTCTTGGGAATATTCCTTTTTCCTATTAAAGGAATAACCCTGTCTGCCCTGGGTTGTGAAGCAACCCACATTTCCAGCATTCCAAAGATTCCCAAATAATTCTCATAAATCCTTTGGGACATATCTTCTTTAGATATGTCAAAATACTTCCTTGCCATGTTCAAAAATATTTCACAAATATTCTTTTTCCGATTCTTCCCTAGCTGTCAAGTTGAGAAGCAAGTACCCTTTATATTTGCTTGCTTGCTCTCAAACTTTTTGTGCACTCTTTCCTATCCATATCATTGCCACATGCCAAATTTCAACTCCATTTGCCTAGTAAATATTCCTGAGCAATTTTTCAAAGTTTCTGCTCAAACAGAGGCCTTGTGAAGTAAGTGCAAGCTAGGCATATCCAAATGAGTTGAAAATTTTTAAGCACATTCATATGCTCAAATAATAGCTCTCCACCAAATTTGAGCATCATTCCATCATCTGTGTGATCACAGCATCAAATCTTTGTTTCTGGTAATTATTTTGGGTTGTGAAACAACTATAATTTTTATTCCTCCATAATTCATGAATAATTTCCAGAACATGCTTCTACCAACATTTCACCTCTCCACTAAATTTGGGCTCATTTCATCTATCCAATAATTCACTAGAATTTTTCCAAAATTCTGTACAGAGAGGACCACTGTGAAGGAAGTACTATTTTGGCATGTCCAAATGGTATGAAATTTTTACAGTGTGTTCATGTATCCAAAAAATTTAAGCTCAATCCAAGCATCCCTTAGAGTGCCACTTCATGATTCATTTTCTGGACCAGTTTGGGCAGTTGTGAAGCAACTATGCTAAATCCTGGTCCAAATCCTTCCAAAATCCACAGGTTCATAGTCCTTCCTACCCTAAGCATGGATGACATCCTTTGAATCTTAGTGGCTATCCCATTTCATCTCAGCTTCATGTCCAAGTTTGCTACAGAAAACTTCTGTGGATCATTCCCATCTACCCACAGTGTTTCTATTCGATCCATCATCTCCCAGGGACTGTCCCTTGGAAGGACAACACTCTGGGCATGATTTGACCGGCCAGGGAGCTCTGTATGCCATGGTTCACGTGGTGACCACGGGGCAGTCAAGTCGAACAGCATGCTCTGGAAACCACGGCCACTGTTATCGTCGATTTCCTCTGCCTCTCGCGTCACTTTCATGTCTGGTAGCTCACCCATGCTCGTGCCATCATTTCCCCTCTGCTGCCTCGCCCTGCATCACTGCGGTCGTGTCGCCGTTGAGCTCCCCGTGACGTGTCCGTCCTATGTACCTCCATTGGCATGGAGCTAGAGCTCCCTCGAGCTCTCCCGAAGCCCTCCCGCGCATATATATAGCTTCCCCAACTCCTTCCGCTACTCATACACTCCTCCCTCGCCTCGTTTGTCCCGTGGAGTCACATAAACTCGCCGGAGTTTGCCGATCCTCCTCGGTGGTCGCCGGAGTCCGCTCGTTTCCGGCCACCACAGGTCCCCTCTAGCCTCCCCTCCACCTCCACAGCCTTCCCCTTGTTCCGCTGAGTCGCCCCACCCACTTGCCCCTCACCAGAGTAGCCCACATCGCCAGCAACCACCACCACCACCCGCCTCTCTGACCTCTTCTGGCACCGCGCCTCACCGCAGTCCCGCTCCTCCCCGGCGCTCCCTCTTCTCGGGGATGGACGCGGCGCATCTCCCCGAAGCCGCCAGTGCCCTCTCCTCGACCGGAGGTGGCCGGAGGCAGCAAACCCAGCGCCGGTCGCGCTCCTGCCTTGTCTTTCTGCTTCGCCGTGAGTCGCCGCAGCCCCGGCCTTCCCCGATGCTCGTGGACCCCTGGTTGGGTGCGGCTTCGCCTCCCGCATCCGCCGGTGGCCGGAGCTCGGCCGGAGACGGCTTGAGTCGCCGGGCCGTGCCGACGCCGCTCGCCCGCCCCGCCTATGTTCTTTGTCGCGAGCACACATGGGAGGAAGAAGAAGAAGGCTGAAGAGAGAGAGGTCAGCGGTGGGGCCCGCCTGTCAGCCTAATAAGCAAGTCAACTCCCGGGCCCGCGCTGTTTAAGTGGAAGCGCACTTTGCAAAGTGCGTTTTCCCTGTTTGAAAGCGCATTTCCTCCTACTGCGGCCAAGTTTACGTTTTCCTTTCCAGAAAACGTATTTAAGCCAAGTGCGCTTTCGGTTTAGCCGTCAGGGACCCGTCTGAGAATATAATTTTTAGAGATGAGTCCCTGTACTTCAAACGGCTATAACTTTTTGCTCGTGACTCCGATCGAGGTGAATCCAAAGCCCACTTCTTCGTCTCTTCGAGCCCGTTCTGTTGGTACCATTTCCATAATGTTCTGACATCATGGAAATGACCATTTTGCCCTTGCCCTAAATAGCCCTCCGGAAGAGAACTGTTTCCGGCAATCTTCTCCGCGGACCCTCCACACTACTCCCCGGTGGATTTCTAGTACCAGGCAAGCCATGACAGCCACTTGCATGATGGATTTCCAGTAGCTATGGTTTCCTACCTGAGAAGTTATTTTAATGTGTGCATGTTATTCTGTCTGAAACTACTATATATGCTCATGTTCTATGCTTATGTTCTATGCTCATCCTTATATTCTGTCCATGTGCATCTTGCTAGTTATCAGGTACTCGTTGGTAGCATTATGCTCATGGTTAACACTGGCAGTAGTTCATGCTAAGATGATGACATGTCTGCATGTTGCTTTACCAGTTGTTATGGTTCATTCTGTTATCATGGCTCAGCACATCATCATTCAAATTTAACCGGATGTTAATCGAACTTGAACACTTGTTGGCTGAGTCATAGTGCGCCACCGAATCGAGCTCACCAGTGCAACCACACTTGCTGGGATGGGGCAGCCCTAATTCAGTCTATTGTCATGCCTCTTGCTGGTACCTCCAACCAGGGAAGGTTATGAGTGCGTGCTACCCTGATCAGGTAGGCGGCTATAACCTTGTGAACCTAGTTCTGGTATTGAGCTCAGGTCCCCGTTTGGGACAATTTTGTTTGGCCACGACGGTGGCAGGTGTCGGAAGGACACAGGGGTCACCCATGACATAGCCCAAAGGGGAGTGTGCCGGAGTGGATGGGAGAGTGCCATGCAATAGATTGGGTTTTGTCAGAACGTCATTGTCCACCCGAATGGGAGCACGAGGCCATGAGTTCCGTGGTGTGGGTACAGTGTACTAACCTCTGCAGAGTGTATGATCTATCGATAGCCACGTCCTCGGTTATGGGCACAGTTCGTAGTAGGACACACTATGGGTCAACAGTATAATAATCTTGCTTATAACAACCCCGGTTCGATAAGAAAGAAGTTGGTTGATCTTTATGTGATCGCGAGAGGATCACCGTGGTATCGAGGATACCGACGTTGGTTGATCGTGATCATGAGAGGATCACCGTGGTATCATGGATACCGGATTTGGTTGATAGTGTTATGTGGTGATCTCGGGTAAAGACCAAGCTCCTTGTGATCATGTATCTCTACGGTATTGTAATACCAAGTTTGGTTGGTCCCGAGGTTATCATGCGGCACACTCGATGGTAAGTTCCTACATGTGGTGGTTACGAGGTAACCCCGACAGAGTAAGTTGTACCATGATAGTTTTAACATGTTGCATGTAGTGACATCCTGTTTATATGCCATGCCATGCTTATGTAGTTCTAGCATCATCATAATTACACCTGTTTAACCTGTAAATGCCATGTTGTTGCTTGTCTTGATTGCTTTGGTTGCTGTGAGCTTGCGAGTACATTCAAAGTACTCACCTGGCGTGTCATGCCAGTTTGCAGGTCATACCATGATTGCTTGCTTGTCGAGGATTCCGAGTTTGCGAGCTAGGATACGCGTTCCAGCTAGAGTCCCTGCGGAGTGGAGTTCACCACCGCCGTCGTTGTTCCGCTGCCGAGGGTACTCCGCTTCCTCGGGTTGTTCCGCTATTAGCATAGAACTACCCTGGGCAGGCGTAGTCTCGCCGTGCCGATGTAATCTTTGTACCCTTGTAACCTTGTTCATAGCAATAAAGAGCTAATTTGTTCTATGCCAACAGTGCCATATTCTAGAAGACTTGTCTCTGGGCTGGAACACGGGGCGTTCCGGTTCCCTCTGAGCCGGGGTGCCACACTTTGTGTGAATGCCACCTGTTTGGTTTCTATATCATACTCCCACCGTTCCTAAATATTTGTCTTTTTAGAGATTTCAACAAGTGACTACATACGGAGCAAAATGAGTGAATCTACACTCTAAAATATGTCTATATACATCCGTATGTGGTAGTCCATTTGAAATATCTAAAAAGACAAATATTTACGAATGGAGCGAGTATATGCGAATTATGCAATGCTATCTTCTTTAGCCAGGCATCATATACGTGAATCATGCAATGCCATCATGTTTAGCCAATGATCATATATGTGAATTGTATCATGCCATATTTTTTTCATAATGTATTCCATTTGTCAACAATGTTTATACATTCATCTACTCTTCCTGTGCATCAGCCATTTGAGTCGGTCATGGGAAAATCTGGAGTGAAAACAAGGTCTTCTGAGCAGTCAGTGCTACCTGTCGATGTAGATTTCTTGTTGGTTACAGATAGCTCCTCAGAGGAGGATTCAGAGACAGATGACCAGTCATATTCCCCCCCCCCCCAGGTGTATGCTCTAACTTGGCAGGGTTATATTGCCCATATCATGCATGTGGTGTCTTGCATTGCCATGCCATCTGCTTAGATTAGACATGCTTTGTGTGAATGCCTCATGTTTGCTTTCTATATCAGATATGTGAATTATGCAATGCCATGTTTTTCAGCCAGTTATCATATATGTGAACTATGCACTGCCATGTAGCCAGGCATCATATATGTGAATTATCTCATGCCATCCTTTTTTTCATTACGTATTCCATTTGTCGACATTCTGCATATATTGAACTACTCTTCATGTGTATCAGCCATTTGAGCCAGTTATGGAAAAATCAGGAGTGAAAACATGGTCTTCAGAGCAGGCAATGGTACCTGTTGACGCATTTATCTTGATGGTTATAGGTAGCTCCCCAGAGGAGGATTCAGAGACAAATGACCAGTCCTATATCCCACCTGAGGTGTATGCTCTAACTTGCAATGTTTATATTTCTCATATCATGCATATGGTGTCTTGCATTGCATAGTTTAGACATCATATACACAATATTCAATGCCATCTGCTTAGTTTAGAGATCATTCATGCGAGTGCCAGCTACTTAGTATATGAATCAATTATGTGAATTATATCATGCCATCCTGTATACTTAGACAACATGTATGTGAATTATTTCATCCCAACCTATTTTAGAAAGACAACATATAGTTTTGTCATGTCATCATGTTTAGATACTCATCATATGTTGAAGTATGCCATTATATCCTGTTAAGTTATCCATCATATATCTGAAACTGTGTCATGCTATCCTGTTTAGTTAGCCATCATATATGTGAAATTGTGTCATGCTCTCCTGTTTGGTTAGACAACATATATGTGAATTACCACATCTGTCTATCATACAATGTCTGTACTTTCAATTTCTTTTCTTGTTTATCAGCCATTTGAATTGGAGGGGGTGATGGCAGTATCTACGGGATTAAAAACCCGTTCTTCACAAAAGATGGTGCTACCCGTCGATGCAGATAGAACCATGGTTGTATTGGCCCACGAACAAGCCCCACCGCACATAATGGAGACTCTTCCAGATTGTACACTTACACCGTTGGACAGAGAACCAGCTAACCCCATCTAACCCCAACCCCAGCGGATAGTAACTGTCGGTGTCAAAACCGGCAGACCTCGGGGTAGGGGGTCCCGAGCTGTGGATCTAGGATCGATGGGTAACAAGGGACGACGAACACAGTGTTTACCCAGGTTCGGGCCCTCTCGAAGTGGTAAAACCCTATGTCATGCTTGATTGTATTGATTGTATAACGTGGTTTACAGAGTTGATCTACCTCGAGATCAGCATGAGCTAAACCCTAGGCTACGGGGGATGAAGATAGCTCTGGCGCTAATGACTACAACCCTCGGTTTATATAGACACTGATAGGGTTAGGGTTACCGAAGATAGATTACAATTAGGAATCAAAGAGATCCTATGCCTTCTTGACTTGGAGGGCACACCACGGCTTCATAGATCTCCTGTCATAGTAAGGCTCCACCAGTCCGGCCCATGTACAATGGGCCGTCGCCCCGAGGACCCCTTAGTCCATGACTCCCTCAGTAGCCCCCGAACTTGCTTCCAACGCCAAGACTTATATCTGGTATCCGTCCATCCGCCTAGTATTCGGCTTGTGGGGCGAGTTCCACAGTACGTCTCTCCCCAGTTCGGAGCCAAGTGATGTCCGGAATCTGAAACGATGGTTCTACTTAACGCCAAAGGTTGAAATAAACATTGCCCGAGAGTATACAACGCCTTTATCTGACAACTTTTTCTCTTTCAACGAAGAGTCGCTTCAGGCCATAACGCCAAGCAGTTACTATTTCTCGAAGCGTGGTTCGAGGCTGACGCCACGCTTGACACATCCCCTCAAGGTGGAGATCGTGTCCCACCTTTCGGGGGATATGGTTAACGATTTCGATTCCCCTCCCCGTTCATAAAGGGGGGATGCCAACGACGTGAAAAAGGGGATCTCTGGCCAGCCCACAGTCTATAAAGGGGGGGTGCTACAGTCTGCATCCCATGCCTTCTCCTTCCTTCCGCACTCGCAATCCTTTAGAGCTCCAGCGCCATTTCTCCCTGCTTCCATAGCCAATCCCACCTCACCCCCTTCGACCATGGCCGGATCTGGCGCCAATGGGAAGTGGGAGGCCTCCTTCGTCACCAACGAGGATATACTGAAGCTGAAGGAGGCCGGTTACTTGCCGGCCAATGTCGCCCATCGAGCCCCCGAGGAGGGCCAGATCATCCCTACGCCCGAGCCGGGCAAAAGTGTAGTTTTTGTCCCCCATTTCCTTAGGGGGCTTGGATTTCCCCTGCACCCCTTTGTGCGGGGGCTAATGTTTTACTATGGGCTGGATTTCCACGATCTAGCCCCCAACTCCCTCCTCCACATTTCGACCTTCATCGTCATCTATGAAGCGCTCCTTCGGGTCCAGCCGCACTTCGGCTTATGGCTGAAGGTGTTCAACGTGAAGCCCAAGGTGGTCGGTGGCGAGCACGCGGACTACGGAGGGGCCATGATCAGCAAGCTGACATGGGTCCAGTGGCCGGACAACCACTTCCTCGACACCGTCCGGATGTGGCAGAAGGAGTGGTTCTATATCACCGAGCAGAGGGAGGCCACATGGGGAGCGGCCCCCGCATTCCGGTCCGGACCTCCCACCAGATTGGCCTCCTGGACCACCAAGAATCCGGACTTGGGATGTGTTGCCGACACCAAAGCGCTGCAGAAGTGCATCAACAACATAATAGAGACCGGCCCGAAGCTGGGCGACGTGTTCCAGATCATGCTCCACCGCGGGCTCCTCCCATGCCAGGAGGGGGCCAAGCCCATGTGGGAGCATGAGCCCGAGGATCCGCCCACTGTGCGGCACCTCTTCGGCATGACTCTTGACAAGATTTGGGGCCAACTATTCTAGCCCCAAAAGGAGTGGCCGGCCGAGGGGAAGGACGTCGGTCTTGACGCCACGAATCCCCTAATGGACGTGAGTGGCATGTCTCCTCGAAGAGTATTCGGATATTCACATTACGTGAGATTCGATCTAACCTTGTTATGTGGATTCTGCAGGGCTGGCTCGCCAAGGCCAAGAAGATCAGCGGCCCGGCGCTGCTACCGGAGGGGCCCCGATCAGAGCAGCTGTAGAAGATGCTGGTCGTGGTGCCCTACAAGGCGCCCGCTAAGAAGGGCAAGAAGCAAGAGGCACCGGAGGCCAGGGAGGGCCTCCGCCACAGGATCTGTTCGGGCAACCGGTCCGGAGATGTTTCGGCCTCATCCATACAGGATGTGGGCGAGGAGGAGGAGGACAAAGAGGAGAGTGCTCTTCGCACTCCAAAAAGAGGCCTGCATCCGAGGACGCCGAGGAGGTCCTACCTTCCCCGGCCCTAAAGAGACGACACCGGCCTAAGCTGGTTATACCTGACAGCTCGGATGACGAGAAGTCCGATGCATCCGAGGAGCCCCCGGAGAAGGGATCCAGGGTCAAGCCCCCTGCTAGCAGGTAAGGTGTCAGTATTTTCAGTTGTTATGCTTTCAGTAGTTTGTTTTAGTTGAAGGTTAACCCCTCCGAATTGCAGTCCCCCACATGAGCACCCCACCGAGCAACTCTCGGAAGGGACGTCTCCGCCCGCAGAGCTGGCGGACAGTGGGTCTATGGCGCACTCCGCGCCTCCTTTGGTCCCCAAAGAGGCTAAGGAGGTGCGGTCCCGAAGAACTCCTCCTCCTCCGAACATCGAAGGGGAGGTAGATGCGGTAATGGCCGAGGTCAACACCTCGGTCATCGAAGACCAGGAGGGAGCGTCCCTCCTGGCCGACAAGGGAAAAGAGTCTGGGCTATCCGGACCCCCTCCGTCGACCGCTCCCGAGCCTCCGAGGACTTTGATGGAATAGGTCCCTCCCAGTGGTGAGGGGGCTGGGGAGCCAACGCCAGCGCAGAACACCTCCGCACGGGCGGTGGTGGGCTGGCCAGACACGCTGGAGGAGTTGGTGAGCAACTCCGTCATCGTTGAAGGGCACCGCACCCTTATGGGTGCGGTTATGTAGACTATTCGGTCCATCCAATCTAGATTGAATGACGCTGTCCAAGGCCTTCTAACATGCTTTGAGGTAAGTCAAGTAATGATCTTTCCTCATAATGCGGTTATAATTGTTAGTTCAGGTACGTTGCATACATAGCAGCCCCCGAGACTCTGCCAGGACTTCGAAGAGACCTGTAGAGGATCAAATTCGGTAGGTCGATTAACAATGTTTACATTTCTGATGCTAACGCAGGCATCGTCCATGGCTGCGGTTGCTAATGTCGCGGCATTAGAAGAGATGGATCGGAAGCTCAAGCTTTCCGATCAAGAGCTGGACCTTGTCAACAAACGGCTTGACGAGGCGCAAGGTAAGCTCTGTAAAAAGATATGTACTTGCCGGTTAGTGACTGGCCAGACTATTTACTGATCCTTTGTCATGCTGATCTTCCAGCTGCTACCATCAAAGTCCAGGGCTTAAAGGAGGCCTTGAAGAAAGCTGAGGCCAAGGCGGCCGAGAAGAGGACAGCCGCTGAGAAGGCAGTGTTTGTGCTTGAGCAGGCCAAGCTTGCTGCTGAGCAGCACGAGTCTCGGGTGACCGAGGTCCAAGGGGAGCTCCAGGATGCCGCTGAGAAGCTTGAGGCCCTTGAGCAGGGGCGGGAGGAGCAATCCCCCCATCTATCCAGGGCGGAGAAGGAGCTCCAGGAGGCGAGGAGTGACGCCCGAGGTGTCCGGGAGGAGCTTCGGCAAGCCGCACAAATTGCCCATGGTAAGAAATATTTACTGCAGAGTGTGTTAGGAGGCAACAGATTCGCCCTACTGACGAGGGTCTGGCAGTCCGTAGGTGTCTTCGCCGAAGTCCCGAAGAATGCGGCGGCCGAGACGAGGCACTATGCCGCCCGCGAGGAGGACTCCACTCAGCGGCTCTTTTGGTCACAGTTTCCGGACTCCGAGCATCCTCCCCTCCTCAGCGATCAAATGAAGCAGCTGATGGAGATGCATCGGATGTCCGAGCTGGCCTTGAAGGACCTCTGTGTCAGCCTGTGGCCGGCCGAGCCCATTCCGGACACCTACTTTGGCCTTGTGTAGAGGCTGCGGGAGGCGCCGCTCCAGATTGACGCCGTGAAGCGGTCGGCGTGCCTTGAGGGGGTGTGGCTCGCGTTTGCGAAGACCATGGTTCATTGTCCAAGGATTAATCCAATGGAGATGGCCACTGGTCCTCCGCCCCAGGGGAAGGAGCATCGCCGCCCCGAGCAGTACTTCGCGCAGGTGATGACCGGTGCGCGGGCGATAGAGGGCCAATTTTCAAAAAATGTAATGCTTGAGTAGTTATAGCAAGTTTGTACCAAGTGGGACTTATGCTTTATTATGCGCCCGGTGAACTTATTTGATATTGTAGTGATTAAATTTTTACCCCTGTGTGGCTGTATGTTTAGTTCTGAAAGCTACCAGTCGTCGGCTTCAGCCCCCAAGTGAATATCACGAAGGGTGTTTTGTTTCCATGTTGTTACCCTTAGCCAACGTCTTGGTGCCCAGAGGCGGTAGTGCGGGAACAAAACCAGGCAATTAGACTATTCGGTTTTACTGACTTCACTTAGCCTTAGGAGCTTGACGGTGGGGACTAGGGACTAGCCCCCGGTGTATTTGTGATGTACTTTGGGGTCGAAGCCTGCCCTTTCCAATCACATGGTTTGTGCTAAGATGAACCCTTCGTGTGACACGGTGAAATCGCCAACGATTTTTAGAGTCCAACCTCGTCATCGGATCGCAGACCCGTTCGCGCTTACTATGACGATCAGTTTTTGACTTTTTCCTCCTGAGGTACTTGACCGGGCAAACCAGTAGTACAATCACAGGGGTTCTCCCTTTGCCCTCTTAGCCGAGAGCGGAACATAAGGGGTAAACACAAGAGCTGAGCAACCCAACTATTGACCCAAGACATAGTTCGGAACAGATGCATATAGTGCAATATCCGAGACGCCTGACACCTAGCGGGAAGCGGTGTCGGACTTAAAGATATTGAGCTGATATCGAACTCGTGATGATTAATATATTTTCATGCCGGGCTGTTCGAAGAGCAAAGAGAGAATCAGAAAGGGACAGAAAAATTGCAAGATGTGGATATCTGAACACCATAAAGTGTATTTTTATTATTTCTCGTAAGCTCAGGACGTCTAACCGTACAATTCGAACTGTGAAGGCAGTAGTTGCAAGAGAGAAAGAAAAAGAAAATTTACAGAGTAAAGGTTGACGCAGGGCCTTGATGCATGAGTTGAAGCCTTCACTGTGCCCTGCTGCACGTCTGCGCCTTTGCTTCTGATAGGTGGGAGTTGGGACCTTCGATGAGACCTTGATGGGCGAGGACCCTGCCAATGGAGCTTTAAACTTGGGGGTATCCGGAATTGGTCCCCAGGTCATCTGAAGTCGAGGTAATTCCGAAGTTCGGTTTAACTAAACATGTACTTCTGATTAATGTATGCCTCATGACTGCCCATGGTATTTTGAGTGCGAAGTTGTGCTGACGAGGCACATGGAGCGTGAAGACTGTGGGCGTGCCGTGGGGCGCGTATCCCTATTTGCGGCGAACGCATGCGGGTTCCCATGAAGGGGAACGGGTTCGAACCCGTTTACTGTTTTCGCCGGCCCTCACAACGGGTCGGCATCCGGGCCTATATGGGCCAGTGTGGTCTTCGGCCGCTTGGGCCGCTGTGTGCTCTTCGGTTCGAAGTGAGCGTTCTGTGTTGCCGTTGATAGTTATGACACCCGAAGGACCAGGCATTTTCAACTTGAGGTATGCGTAGTACGGAACGGCATTGAATTTAGCAAACATTGTTCAGCCGAGGAGGGCGTGATAGCCATTGCGAAAAGGTGCAATATCAAAGATCAAGTCCTCGCTTCAGAAATTATCCGGAGATCCGAACACTACTTCGAGTGTCATGGTGCCCGTGCAGCGGGCCTCCACTCCCGGAATGACCCCCTTGAAGGTGGTGTTACTGGGTTTAATCCTTGATGGATCGATCCCCATTTTCTTCACTATATCCTCGTATATTAGATTGAGACTGCTTCCTCCGTCCATTAGGACTCTAGTGAGGTGGAATCCATCAATTGTGGGGTCCAGCACTAGGGCTGCGGACTCTCCATGGCGTATACTGGTGGGATGATCCCTGCGATCGAACGTGATCGGGCAAACTGACCATGGATTGAACTTCGTCGCTACTGGCTCGATGGAGTATATGTCTCGTAGCGCTCGATTCCTCTCCTTCTTCGGTATGTGGGTTGCGTAGATCATGTTTACCATCTTGACCTCGTAAGGGAACGGTTTCTGGCCTCCACTATTTGGCCTGCGGGGCTCGTCATCATCCTTGCTTCTCGGGCTTTTGCCCGAGTCCTCGGCTGTGAGTTTGCCAGCCTGTTTGATCACCCAACAATTTCGGTTGGAGTGGTTGGCGGGTTTCCTTGATGTGCCATGGATATGTCAAGGCCTGTCCAGAATTGTGTCCAGCCTAGACGGGCCATCACTGTTGCCTTTAGGGGATTTCTTTCGGGTTCCGGACTTCTGGTTTTGGAATCCGGCATTTACTGCCGTATCCTCACCCTCGCCGTCATTGTGGTGACGTTTATTCTTGCTGTGTCGGGGCTTTCCATTTCCATCCTGAACCTCGGAGGTACCAGGTGTGTCAGGGTTGGTGTTCTTGAGAACAAGCCAACTGTCTTCGCCCGTGCAAAAGCGGGTCATGAGGGAAGTAAGGGCTGCCATTGTTCTTGGTTTGTCCTGGCCAAGCTGCCGTACAAGCCATTTGTCCTTGACACTATGCTTAAAGGCAGCCAAGGCTTCGGCATCCAGACAGTCAACGATCTGATTTTTCTTGGTCAGAAATCGGTTCCAAAACTGTCGGGCAGATTCTCCGTGTTGTTGCATGATGCCATTTAGGTCGTCAACATCCGGAGGCCGGACATAGGTGCCCTAAAAGTTTGCTCAAAAAGCGTCCTCAAGCCCTTCCCAGCAACCTATAGAGTCTTCGGGAAGGCTGTTCAACCAGTGTCGAGCTGGGCCTTTAAGCTTTAGCGGTAAATATTTAATGGCGTGGAGGTCATCTCCTCGCGCCATGTGGATGTGGAGGAGGAAATCCTCTATCCATATGGCTGGATCTGTGGTTCCATCGTATGATTCGATGTTCACAGGCTTGAAGCCTTCTGGGAATTGATGTTGCATTACCCTCTCTATGAAGCACAAGGGGTGTGTGGCGTCTCGAACTCAGGCTACGTCACAACGGAGGTCTTCGGCCCTCCTACTCTGCTGCAGCTACCGGACTCTATCGTTTTGGTTTAACCGATCGTAGTATCCTTCCCGGTATGCGGGCAGATCAACTCTGGGTCCATAGATGGACCTGGTATGGCCACCACGAGCATCTAGGTCATGGTGGAGGTCGTACTCGTAAGTGGGCCGCGCCTGATCCTTGCCGTGATGGCGAGGTGGGGCGGCTGGATGTTCGGCATTGTCAGCTTCCCTGTCCCACCCTCTAGAGGGTCGGTCTGGCTGTTCGACGTTTGTATACGTCGGGCGTGTTGGCTCTATATCCTTGTCGTTGAACTGGGGCAATAGCCTTCGTTTAGGATAAATCCTGGTTGGCTGATGGCGGCCGTACCCCTCTTCGGCAGCTAGGACTTTGGTCCATCGGTCCTTGAGGGTGTCCTATTCAGCCTTGATTTTGCGTTTTTCCTTCTTTAGGCTGCGGGCGGTGGCTAAAAGCCTCCACTAGAACCGTTCTTGCTCCAGAGGGTCTTCGGGGACGATAAAATCGGCCTCCCCGAGACTGGTCTCCTCTTCAGAGAGTGGGGAGGTAGTTGCTATCCTCGGAGTCTTCGTGGCTTTCCAGATTGAGCGGGTCCTCTTGCCCCGCGGGGTCATCCTGATGATGCTCGTTAGCTGCGTCTCCGATGAGGTCATCCGTATTATTTATGGTGCCGTTCTCCATCAAGTCTACATTGCTTGCGTGGCTTCGACATGGTTTTGATCGACGGCGCTGTTTTCGGCGTTTGGGAGGCTCATCTCTGGGCTTGCCTCGTTCCTGCTCAGGAGTGCCGTTGCCGTCCTTTGGGGTGTCCACCATGTAAATGTCGTATGTTGATGTGGCCGACCAGTGGCCCATGACGGGGGGACCGACCTCAGCATTAGCCGTGGTTACGTCCTCCTCATCCATGTATTAGGCATTCTCCGATTTATAGTCTAACATATCGGTTAAATCATCGATAGTTCCTACCAAATGGGTGGTTGGTGGGGCTAAAAATTCCCTGTCAAACGCCTCGAAGGGTCGGTGATTGAAGGCGGAGGGTACGTTCTCCTGGATGGTCAATTTCCTAATTCGGTCTAGCACCTCGTTCAACATATTAAGGTTTACCAGACTTGAGGGCTCTAGGCCAAACTTTATGTTGACGAAGCGGAAGTCGGTCTGTGACTCAACTGATCCTTGGCCCCGGACGGACCTATCTTCAGGATTCGGGACTGAAACCTCGAGGGGCGCCGGATTGTCCTCGGAAACTGAGGGTGTGCTTTGACCCTCCCGCGCACCTTCCACACCAATGTTTGAGGTCGGGTCATTTTGGGCCGGGGGTGACCCCTGGCCGCTATTCGCCGACTCAGGGTGCGGGCTCGAGTCCTGCAAGGTGTTGTGGGGCAGGAGCTCGGCCGAGATCGAATCTTGGCTTCTGACCTCTTGTTCTGCCTCGAGGGCCGGGGATAAATCCTCCGCCGATGTGAGTTCGGTTGACGGTGGGGTAAAGTCCCCTCTCACAGGGAGTCCTTCCTGGCTCAAAGCCTTTTGGTGGACTGGGGCCGATTCACATATTGGATCGGAGGTGTATGTCGGAGTAGGTGCGGCAAGGCCTGCGGGGGTGGTGAATCTGGTGAAAACAAAATCCCCCCGCGCGTCAGTAATGTACTCCAGATTACCGAATTGAACATGGTGTTCGGGAGCGAAGTTGTGGACCTGGTCAAGATGGCCGGTCGAATCAGCATGCAGTACGATGCTGCCAAAAGCAAAGAGTTGTCCAGGGACAAAGAGATCCATGGAACTGATGTCCTCTCCAAGGACTAGGTGAGCCATCGATAATTTCGGTGATCCAACAGTGGAACTCTCAATGAAAGCACAAATGTCGGTGTCAAAACCGGTAGACCTCAGGGTAGGGGGGTCCTGAGCTGTGGATCTAGGATCGATGGGTAACAAGGGAGGATGAACACAGTGTTTACCCAGGTTCGGGCCCTCTCGAAGAGGTAAAACCCTACGTCATGCTTGATTGTATTGATTGTATAACGTGGTTTACAGAGTAGATCTACCTCGAGATCAGCATGAGCTAAACCCTTGGCTATAGGGGATGAAGATAGCTCTGGCACTAATGACTACAACCCTCGGTTTATATAGACACCGATAGGGTTAGGGTTACCGAAGATAGATTACAATTAGGAATCAAAGAGATCCTACACCTTCTTGACTTGGAGGGCACACCACGGCTTCATAGATCTCCTGTCATAGTATGGCTCCACCAGTCCGGCCCATGTACAATGGGCCGTCGCCCCGAGGACCCCTAAGTCCATGACTCCCTCAGTAGCTCCCGAACTTGCCTCCAACGCCAAGACTTATATCCGGTATCGGTCCATCCGCCTAGTATTCGGCTTGCAGGGTGAGTTCCCCAGTACGTCTCTCCCCAGTTCGGAGCCAAGTGATGTCTAGAATCTGAAACCGTGGTTTTACTTAACACCAAAGGTTGCAATAAACATTGCTCGAGCGTATACAACGCCTTTATCTGACAACTTTTTCTCTTTCAACGAAGAGTCGATTCCGGCCATAACGCCAAGCAGTTACTGTTTCTCGAAGCACAGTTCGAGGATGACACCACGCTTGACACGTCCCCTCAAGGTAGAGATCGTGTCCCGCCTTTCGGGGGATATGGTTAACGATTTCGATTCCCCTCCCTGCTCATAGCATTGCAGAGATATCGGGAAGTGATGAGGCCAACGATGTGAAAAAGGGGATCTCTGGCCTGCCCACAGTCTATAAAGGGGGGGTGGGGGCGCTACAGTCTGCATCCCATGCCTTCTCCTTCCTTCCACATTCGCAATCCTTCAGAGCTCCAACGCCCTTTCTCCCTGCTTCCATAGCCAATCCCACTTCACCCCCTTCAACCATGGCCGGATCCAGCGCCAATGGGAAGTGGGAGGCCTCCTCCGTCACCAACGAGGATATACTGAAGCTGAAGGAGGCCGGTTACTTGCCGGCCAATGTCGCCCATCGAGCCCCTGAGGAGGGCTAGATCATCCCTATGCCCGAGCCATGCGAAAGGGTAGTTTTTCTCCCCCATTTCCTTAGGGGGCTTGGATTTCCCCTGCACCCCTTTGTGCGGGGGCTAATGTTTTACTATGGGCTGGATTTCAATGATCTAGCCCCCAACTCCCTCCTCCACATTTTGACCTTCATCCTTGTCTGTGAAGCGCTCCTCCGAGTCCAGCCGCACTTCGGCTTATGGCTGAAGGTGTTCAATGTGAAGCCCAAGGTGATCGGCGGTGAGCACGCGGACTGCGGAGGGGCCATGATCAGCAAGCTGACACGGGTCCAGTGGCCAAACGGCCACTGCGTCGACACCGTCCAGATGTGGCAGAAGGAGTGGTTCTATATCACCGAGCCGAGGGAGGCTGCATGGGGAGCGGCCCCCGCATTCCGGTCCAGACCTCCCACCAGATTGGCCTCCTGGACCACCAAGATTCCAGACTAGGGATGTGTTGCCGACACCAAAGCGCTGCAGAAGCGCGTCGACAATGTAATAGAGACCGGCACGAAGCTGGTCGACGTGTTCCAGATCATGCTCCACCACGGGTGAGGGAGTCCTGGATTAAGGGGTCCTCGGGCGTCCGGGCAACGTAATGTGGGCCGGACTGATGGGCCATGAAGATACAAGACCGGAGGTTCTCTCCCGTGTCCAGATGGGACTCTCCTTGGCGTGGACGACAAGCTTGGCGTTTGGATATGAAAGATTCCTTCCTCTGTAACCGACTTTGGACAACCCTAGTCCCCTCCGGTGTCTATATAAATCAGAGGGTTTAGTCTGTACGCACAATCATAATCAAATAGGCTAGACTTCTAGGGTTTAGCCATTACGATCTCGTGGTAGATCAACTCTTGTAACACTCATATTCATCAATATCATTCAAGCAGGACGTAGGGTATTACCTCCATAGAGAGGGCCCGAACCTGGGTAAATTTCGTGTTCCCCGTCTCCTGTTACCATCGATCTTAGACGCACAGTTCGGGACCCCCTACCCGAGATCCGCCGGTTTTGACACCGACATTGGTGCTTTCATTGAGAGTTCTGCTGTGTCGTCGCTAGAAGACTCGATGGCTCCATCAATCATCCAAAACGATGCTGCCGTGAGGGAGGTTTTTCTCCCCGGCCAGATCTTCGTATTCGGCGGCTTCATGCTGCGGGCCAACTCGCTTGGTCATCTGGAGCAGATCGACAGCTACCCCCTGGCCATCAGGTCAGATTTGGATGCTTGAACTACATTGCGGACATCCGCGGAGACTTGATCTTCGACGGATTCGATCCCATGGCAGCCGCTCCCTGCCGCCGCGATGAACATGACCTAAATCTGTCATCGGACCATACCTGGGAGATAGCTCCTGTAACTGCTCTGGCCCTAGATCCGGAGCAGACTGCGCCATCCGAAGATGGTAAGCTCAACCCCGCCACGAAAGCCGCAGACCCAGCGGTGTTGGAGCCGCACACAGACCCAGCAGCGTTGGAGCCGCACACAGACTCAGCGGCGTTGGAGCCGCACACAGACCCAACTTCAAACAAGATCTGTGTCACCGGAACCCTGGATTCGTCTCCAACCACAGGTTCCGAACCGCGTGCGTCCGTGCCCCCCGAGCTCGATCGGGCGCCGATCGTCGAGTTCAGCTCCGCGGACATCTTCCGGCACTCACCTTTGGGTGACGTGCTAAACTCATTAAAAACCCTTTCCTTAGCGGGAGACTCACAGCCGAACTATATCCGGTTTGAACTAGAGGCTGATGATGGAGAATTTCGTTTCCCACCCACTTCCCACTTTATTGCCACTATCGAAGACTTAACCGACATGCTCGATTATGACTCCGAAGACATCGACGGTATGGACGACGATGCCGGAGAGGGGCAGGCCCAAAACCCGCCGTTTACTGGGCACTGGACAGCCACCTCCTCGTACGACGTGTACATGGTGGATACCCCCAAAGAGGATAACGGCGATAACAAGAAAGATCCAGTCGAGGATACACCTCCTGAGACACGGCCAAAATGCCGACGTCAGCAGGGCCGCCCTAAATCACGCAGTGGAAAAGACAGCAATACCGGCACGAGGGAAAACAACACTTTGGATAAGGCCGAAGACAAAGAAGATCCCATCGAACCAACTTCCGAACAAGACGATAGGGAAGATGGGCAAGCCAGCCCGGATGAACAGGCCATAAACGAAGACTCGAAGGATAGCAACTATCTTCCACCTTCTGAAGACGAGGTGAGCCTCGGCGACGAAGACTTTATCGTGCCTGAGGAACCCGTCGAGCAGGAGCACTTTAAGCGCCGGCTAATAGCCACTGCGAGGAGCCTGAAAAAGAAACAGCAGCAGCTTCAAGCTGATCAAGACCGACTCAACGACAGATGGACTGATGTCCTGGCAGCCGAGGAATACGGACTCGAGCGCCCCATTAAAGGTTACCCGAAGCGTAAACTGCTACCCCAATTAGACGATGAGGCACTCGAGCCCATGCCATCAACGCGTGATGCGGCTAACCGACCACCACATGGCCGGAACAAAGTGGCAACCCAAGCCGAACACCTGCCCATACTACCTCGCCGTAAAGGCACAGACACTACAGCTCAGGAACAAACATATGACCTACGGCGAGACCTGGAGAATAGAGCAGGTCAATCCAGATCGATCTACGGATCGCGGGGGCATGCCCTGGCGCGCAACGACGGCTGTCAAGCCAGACGTAACGATCATAACCGTGGCCGGGCCGAAGACTTCCGACGAACTCAATCCGAACTACGTCGTGACGTGGCCCGATATAGAGGCTCCGCACACCCCGTCTGCTTTACTGATGAAGTAATGGAGCACGAATTCCCAGAAGGGTTCAAACCCATAAACATCGAATCATATGATGGAACAACAGATCCCGCGGTATGGATCGGGGATTTTCTTCTCCATATTCATATGGCCCGCGGTGATGACCTTCACGCAATCAAATACCTCCCATTAAAACTCAAGGGGCCAGCTCGGCACTGGTTAAACAGTCTGCCTGAAAACTCTATTGGCAGCTGGGAGGACTTGGAAGATGCCTTCCGCGACAACTTCCAAGGCACATATGTACGACCTCCGGATGCCGATGACTTAAGTCATGTAGTTCAACAGCCTGGGGAGTCGCTAGGAAATTTTGGACCAGGTTCCTAACTAAAAAGAACCAGATCGTCGACTGCCCGGATGCTGAAGCCCTAGCGGCCTTTAAGTATAACATCCGCGACGAATGGCTCGCTCGTCACCTCGGCCAAGAAAAACCAAAATCCATGGCAGCCCTTACTGCTCTGATGACCCGCTTCTGCGCGGGAGAAGATAGCTGGCTCGCTCATAGAAGCAACAGTGCCAATGATCCGGGCACTTCCAAAATTCGAGACGGCAACGGCAAGCCATGACGCACTAAACATAAGCGTCAAAATAATAATGAAGGAACGTGAGACACGGCGGTAAACACCGGATTCAGTGGCTCCAAAACCGGTCAACGGAAAAAGCCATTCAAGGCAAACAGAGACGGACCATCCAATTTAGACAAGATACTGGATCGGCCCTGCCAGATTCATGGCACCCCCAATAAACCAGCCAATCACACCAACAGAAGCTATTGGGTCTTTAAACAAGCCAGCAAGTTAACGCCGAACACAAGGGGAAGGGGCTGCCTAGTGACAACAAGGATGAAGGGACTCGCCAGCCGAACACCGGGGGTCAGAAGCAATTTCCCCCCGAAGTAAAAACAGTCAACATGATACACGTGACGCACATCCCTACAGAGGAGCGCAAGCGCGCACCACAGGAGCCAGGCACCCCAAAATCAAGCCAATGGGCGGCCTGCCCGATCACTTTTGATCAAAAGGACCACCCAGCTAGTATCCATCACGGAAGTTCGGCAGCTTTGATCCTCGATCCAATTATCGATGGGTTCCATCTCACGAAAGTCCTTATGGACAGCGGCAGTAATCTTAATCTACTCTACCAAGACACTGTCCGCAAAATGGGCATTGATCCTTCACGAATCAAGCCCACCACAGCTACCTTCAAAGGAGCAGTGTCCAGCGTAGAAGCTCACTGTACGGGCTCAATTACACTGGAAGTCGTTTTCGGCTCGCCGAACAACTTTAGAAGCGAAGGCTTGACCTTCGATATTGTACCGTTTCGCAGCAGCCATCACGCACTACTCGGGCGTTCCGCTTTTACTCGTTTTAATGCGGTCCCACATTACGCCTATTCCAATCTTAAGATGCCCGGTCCACGCGGCGTCATCACGATAAACGGAAATACGGAACGCTCCCTCCGTACAGAGGAGCGTACTAGGGCTGTTGCAGCCAAAGTACACAGCGGCCTTATCAAGCCGCATATCTCATCGGCCGTCAAGCCGTCGGTCTCTACTAAACAGGACCAATCAATCTCAGAGCTGGATTAGCAGTTCGACCTCCGTCGTCCGCCCTATATAACCACGAAGTTTACACCGTGCATACATCATTATGCACTTAAAATATCATGGTCATCGGTGGAGGCACAGTACGGACAAGCCTACAATGCGGTCTGCACCCTCATAATCCTTTTTATTTTTTTCTAACTATTTTTTATCATTTACAACAGGTGATTCCAAGCCTGGTCATCTTACGGACTCTTTCGAAAGTTTGGCGTTGTAAATAACCAATGGCTATTCCTACTAAGGAGTCCTTTAACCGAGGCAAGGCAGCGCAGACGTGCGACAGGATGGCCTAGTGATTTTTGTAAGACCGCATTCTTTATTTTATACCTGTAAATTGCCTTTTTTCTCAACCCTCGGCCCCCGGCATGTTAAATAGCCCGGGTACGGCCGCTATTATCTGTAGAATTGCATTTGATGTATCAATCAGATTCCAGTGAACATAACCTGTTTTCAGTATTCGCTTTTTCTACGTATTGAATTTCGCTTCTTTGGTTGTTTCACGAACGCACCTCGGCACAAATTGCCAGGGGCTCGACACGGCAACACATGAGTTGCCGACAAGTCCGAACAGCTTTTCAGCATACTTCGGCGTCACGAGTTTGGCCTTATATGCATCAGCTCCGAATCATGTCTTTGGTCAATAGTTGGGTTGACCGGCTCCTGTGCTTACTACCTTATGTTCCGTTATATCGGCTAGGGTAGTAAAGGGAGAACTACTATGATTGTGTCCTGGTTTGCCAAGATGAGCACCTCAGTAGAGAAAGCCGAAAACTGACTGTCATGATGCGGCGAGAGCTGGTCAACCACTCGATGACTCATCAGAGTCTTTCGCGATTCTTTCCGTACTACACGAAGGACCGTTTTTCTGGTCACCTATGTAACACACCGTATTCGAGAAAACGCGTACATACCAGGGGCTATATCGTAGACCCGCCGTCAAACTCCTATGGCTAAGTGAAAGTGTTAAAGCCCTATAGTCTGATTGCCTAGTTCACCGCATTGACACCTCCTTCATGGACCAAGACGTTGGGTCAAGAGTGATCAAGTGTTTTTCCGAAGACCCCCGTATTATATGCGAGGGGGCTGAAGCCGACGACTAGCAAACTTTCAGATTATATAAAGAACGGCCGCACAGGAGGCACCAAAACTTTTAGGCAAAAGTATAAAAATATGGCCTTAATATATCATAACATTGTTTTTTCACAGTTGATATATTCACTCGAACATCATATTTTTCGAGCACTGACCCTCTAGCAAGCGGGCACCCTCTAGGACGTCCTCAAAATAATGCTCCGGCGTATGATAGTCCTAGCCCTCGGGTGGACTCTTCGCTGCAATATCGGTGGCATTCATCTTTGCCCAGTACGTCTTGACGCGGGCAAAGGCCATCCGTGCACCCTCAATGCACGTTGACCGCTTAATAGCGTCGATACGCGGCACCGCATCAACAAGTCGCTGCACCAAACCAAAATAACTTTTCGAAATTGGCTCAGTCGGCCACAGCCGGACCACGACGTCCTTCATGGCAGATCCGGATATTTTGTAGAGCTCGGCCCACTGGGCCATCAGTTCGTTCAGCAACAGCGGACGCTTCGGCATGCTGAATTGCGACCAAAAAAGCTTCTCCATTGCACATCCTTCTCGCGCTTGGAAAAACTGCGCTGCATCAGAGACACTCTTCGGCAAGTCCAAGAATGCGTCTGGAGAACTCCACATTTGATTAAGGGGGGCATACTTCGGATCGCCGAATTTAGTCTGTAATAAGAAAGGCTTACCGGCCGCTATCTCCCCAGCTTGCCGGACCTCTTCCCGAGCAGCTCTAGACTCGGACCGGGCTTCTCTCGCCTCTTGTAAAGCCTTGTTGAGTTCGACTGTTCTGGCTTTGTTATCCTTCTTCAGGAATTCGCATCGGACATTGGCATCCTTTAGCTCGTGCGTCATGGTAGATATTCTCTCCTCGCACTGGCGCCGAGCAGCCTGTTCGGCCTTTAACTCAACAGCTGCCTTCGTGGCAGCCGCCTCACTCATCCTGGCTTGCTCCTTGGCCCGGGCAAGCTCAGCCCGTAGGGCCTCAACTGTGGCAGCATTATCTGCAGTTATACATATCTCAGTATACAATTTTTAGCACCATGCTCATATTATCATACTTACATATACTGACTGCCCCAAATAACATACCTTGCGCCTCGTCAAGCCGCTTGTTCATAAGTGTGAGGTCGTCCTCCGCCACTTCAAGTTTCTGCTTCAACCTTGCACCTTCTGTTGCTTGGGCAGTCATCATGGATGAAACAGCCTGTGTTCCAATCTATCAGATTATTTCCTGGGAATATCTTTTTTGATCCTCTGATCGCCTCCCTTCGGACGCCAACCAGAGTCTCAGGGGCTACTATCTATACACAGGTACATTTTGCACATTGAACTGCAATTAAAAATATTACATTGCATACCTCGAAGCCTCTTAGCAGGCTCATGAAGGATTCATTCAATCCGCTTCTCGCGAACAGAATCCTCTCAACTACCGTACCCATTAAGGTACGATGTTCCTCTGAAACGGACGCATGTTGCAGCATGCCCGTCATTGTATCCGGCGCCCCCGGATCCCTGGGAACGGCCACGGGAGTACGGACTCCCTTTGAAAGAACGTGTTTACCCGGCTCTAGAGTCGTCCCTGGCTGTAAACCGGATAGTCTAGGCCCTTTATTGTTGGTCCCCATTGGGGCTGCATGCCTCGGACTTTGGATGGTCGAAGTATCACCTTCGGGTGTAGTTTTCATCATCCCTCGCACCGCTTGTTGGTCGGGAGAGATCCTTCGGGACGACACCTCGGAGTCGTCTGCCTTGTCGGGCGAGAAGGTTTGTGGAGGCGTCTCGCTTTCCATCATCTCCGGAAGAAGATCCCCCGAAGAGGAGGACTGCTGAGGAAGGCTGCGTGCCAGACTGCAAAACATACATTTTAATGTTACCCTGGTAACCAGAAAGCAATGGGATATGTTTCGGATGCCCCTGTTCACTAACGATTCGGCTAAAGGCCTGTCCTTACGGAGGAACTGCGCGACAATGTTGTCTTCAGAGCCCGAGCCACCTGACAGGGACATCTTCCCTCGCTTAGGAGCCCTTGCTTCCAGATCTTCGGAGGCGGCCCTTTTCTTCCCATTGGGAGAGGGGATGTCGATTTCTCCTTCTCTTTTGTCTCCGAAAGGGGGAGCTCCAATCTCCCCGTACGGAGTGTCTGGTGTACCTTTAGAAAAGAGGCCACCTTTGGCCTTATTGCTCTCCTCTTTGTCCCCCTTTGTCGACACTTGGTATGGCGCCGGAGCCAGCATCCTTGTTAACACAGGATCCGCTGAGTCTTCGGGAAGAGGGGCCGAACACCTAATTCTTTCCGCCTTCTTGATCCAGCCCTGGTCGAAGATGGTTTTCTCAGTATATTGTTGCGAGATATCTAACTAAATTGTGTTCGGGAGTTGAGGGCTTACCGAGGTATCCGGATGGTTGCAGTCGAGGCCGATGTCCTCGGTAGTATTCGGCCACTGTTTTCGTGTCCCAAAGAATAACTTCCACATTCCTTTGTGCGTCGTGCCAAAGAAGTGCTGAAGAGTCCGGGGTCCTTCCGGATTAAACTCCCACATACGGAGGGGCCGTCGCTGGCACGGCAGGACCCGGCGGACTAACATTACCTGAATTACATCGATGAGGTCGGTGTCCTTCTCAAGGAGGCTCCGGATTGCGGCTCTGTAGTGTCTGCACTTCGTCCGTTGATCCCCAGTCCAGCCCCTTATTAATCCATGATGGAGGACCAGGCCGGAACACAGGTGTAGCTGCCCACTTGGTACCACGGGGTTCCATGATGTAAAACCACTCCTGTTGCCATAGGTTGGAGGTTTCCGGGAAAGAGCCTTTTGGCCAAGGTGTGTGGGTGAGTTTGCTCACCATCGCACAGCCGCACTCCGCTTGCTTCCCATCGACCACCTTCGGCTTCATATAAAACTTCTTGAGCCATAAGACAAAGTGCGGGGGAACACGGAGAAAGGCCTCGCATATGACGATGAACGCCGAGATGTGAAGAAAGGAGTCCGGTGCTAGATCATGGAAATCTATCCCGTAATAGAACATGAGTCCGCGGACGAAGGGGTGGAGAGCGAACCCTAGCCCTCGGAGGAAGTGAGAGATGAATACAACCCTCTCGCTGGATCTGGGGGTAGGAATGACCTGCCTTTGAGCAAGGAGCCTGTGGGGGATTTCCGCGGTCAGGTATTTTGCCGCCCGGAGCTTCGTGATATCCTCCTCTGTAACGGAGGAAGCCACCCACCGGCCTTGAGGGTTGGGTCCGAACATGACTAGGAGGCTCGGAGCGAATAAATTGAACCTTGGGTGCTAGAGCTCGAGGTTGGAAAGGATGAGGCATAGGGGAGAAGGACGGGTCCGCGCCCCTTTATAAAGGCAATGAATATCAAAACGCCCCCTCCTGAGCCTCAAAACCTGCCTATTCCCAAGGAATCATACCAACGGGACGGTTGGGTTACCCTCACCCGTATTGATGGGAATCCCGTAATAAGGGGACACGATCTCTGCTTTGACAAGACATGCCAATAAAACCGCTTCTCAAGACATGGAGCGAGAGGTTGAAAAGAAAAACGGATCAAAATAATGACCGTGCAGGAACGTGGCGTCGCGTTACAAAAAGTTGTCAGCAGATTGGACTCGTGAAATATTATACTCTCTACGGTTGTGTGTGATACTTGTTTTGCAGAGCCGGACATGTTTGCTACACTCGAAGTCTGTTCAGTAGCATTCGGAGGAGGAACCCGCCTTGCAATGCCGAAGACAATCTTCGCGCCGGACACATCGTCATTGAAGCCTGGTTCAGGGGCTACTAAGGGAGTCCTGGATTAAGGGGTCCTCGGGCGTCCGGGCAACGTAATGTGGGCCGGACTGATGGGCCATGAAGATACAAGATCGGAGGTTCTCTCCCGTGTCCAGATGGGACTCTCCTTGGCGTGGACGACAAGCTTGGCGTTCGGATATGAAAGATTCCTTCCTCTGTAACCGACTTTGGACAACCCTAGTCCCCTCCGGTGTCTATATAAACCAGAGGGTTTAGTCCGTAGGCACAATCATAATCAGATAGGCTAGACTTCTAGGGTTTAGCCATTACGATCTCGTGGTAGATCAACTCTTGTAACACTCATATTCATCAATATCAATCAAGCAGGACGTAGGGTATTACCTCCATAGAGAGGGCCCGAACCTGGGTAAACATCGTGTTCCCCGTCTCCTGTTACCATCGATCTTAGACGCGTAGTTCGGGACCCCCTACCCAAGATCCGCTGGTTTTGACACCGACAACGGGCTCCTCCCTTGCCAGGAGAGGGCCAAGCCCATGTGGGAGCATGAGCCGGAGGATCCGGCCACTGTGCGGCACCTCTTCGGCACGACTCTTGACAAGATATGGGGCCAACTATTCCAGCCCCAGAAGGAGTGGCCGGCCGAGGGGAAGGACGTCAGTCTTGACGCCGCGAATCCCCCAAGGGAGTTGAGTGGCATGTCTCTTCGAAGAGTATTCGGATATTCACATTGTGTGAGATTCGATCTATCCTTGTTATGTGGATTCTCTAGGGCTGGCTCGTCAAGGCCAAGAAGATCAGCGGCCCGGTGCCGCTGCTGGAGGGGCCCTGATCAGAGCAGCTGGAGAAGGTGCTGGTTGTGGTGCCCTACAAGGCGCCCACAAATAAGGGCAAAAAGCAAGAGTCACCGGAGGCCAGGGAGGGCCTCCGCCGCAGGATCCGTCCGGGCAACCGGTCCGGAGATGTTGTGGCCTCATCCGTATAGGATGGGGGTGAGGAAGAGGAGGATGAAGAGGAGTGTGCTCTTCGCACTCCAAAAAGAGGCCGGTGTCCAAGGACGCCGAGGAGGTCCAACCTTCCTCGGCCCTAAAGATACGACACCAGCCTAAGCTGGTTATACCTGACAGCTCGGATGACGAGAAGTCCGAGGCATCCGAGGAGCCCCCGGAGAAGGGATCCAGGGTCAAGCCCCCTGTCAGCAGGTAAGGTGTCTGTATTTTTAGTTGTTATGCTTTTAGTAGTTTTTTTAGTTGAAGGTTAACCCCTCCGAATTGCAGTCCCCCACATGAGTGCCCCACCAAGCAAATCTCGGAAGGGACATTTCTGCCCGCCGAGCTGGAGGACAGTTGGTCTATGGCGCACTCCGCACCTCCTTTGGTCCCCGAAGAGGCTGAGGAGGTGCGGTCCCAAAGAACTCCTCCTCCTCTGAACACGGAGGGGGAGGTAGATGCCGTAATGGCCAAGGTCAACACCTCGGTCACCAAAGACCAGGAGGGAGCGTCCCTCCCGGTCGACGAGGGAAAAGAGTCCGGGCCATCCGGACCCCCTCCGTCGACCGCTCCCGAGCCACTGAGGCCCTTGACGGAATAGGTTCCTCCCAGTGGGGAGGGGGCTGGGGAGCCAACGCCAGCGCCGAACAACTCTGCACGGGTGGTGGTGGGCTGGCCGGACATGCTGGAGGAGTTGGTGAGCAACTTCGTCATCGTTGAAGGGCACCACACCCTTATGGGTGCGGTTATGCAGAGTTTTCGGTCTGTCCAATCTGGACTGAACGACGCTGTCCAAGGCCTTCTAACAGGCTTTGAGGTAAGTCAAGTAATGATCTTTCCTCATAATGCGGTTATAATTGTTAGTTTAGGTAGGCCGCATACATAGCAGCCCCCGAGACTCTGCCAGGACTTCGAAGAGACCTGCTGAGGATCAAATTCGGTAGGTCAATTAACAATGTCAACATTTCCGATGCTAACGCAAGCATCGTCCATGGTCGTGGCTGCTATTGCCGCGGTGTTAGAATTAATGGATCGGAAGCTCAAGCTTTCCGATGAAGAGCTGGACCTTGTCAACAAACGGCTTGACGAGGCGCAAGGTAAGCTCTGTAAAAAGATGTGTACTTGCCGGATAGTGACTGGTCGAACTATTTACTGATCCTTTATCGTGATGATCTTGCAGCTATTGCTGCTAACGTCGCGGGCTTAAAGGAGGCCCTAAAGAAAGCTGAGGCCGATGCAGCCGAGAAGAGGATAACCACGAAGAAGGCGGTGTTTGAGCTTGAGCAGGCCAAGCGTGCTGCTGAGCAGCACGAGTCTCGGGTGACCGAGGTCCAAGGGGAGCTCTAGGATGCCACTGAGAAGCTTGAGGCCCTTGAGCAGGGGCGGGAGGAGCAATCCTCCCGTCTATCCAGGGCAGAGAAGGAGCTCCAGGAGGGGAGGCGTGACGCCCGAGGTGTCCGGGAGGAGCTTCGGCAAGCCGCGCAAATTGCCCATGGTAAGAAATATTTACTGCAGAGTGTGTTAGGAGGCAACAGATTTGCCCTGCTGACGAGGGGCTGGCGCTCCGCAGGTTTCTTCGCCGAACTCCTGAAGAATGCGACGGCCGCGGCGAGGCACTATGCCACCCGCGAGGAGGACTCCACTCAGCGGCTCTTTTGGTCACAGTTTCTGGACTCCGAGCGTCCTCCCCTCCTCAAAGATCAAATGAAGCAGCTGATGGAGATGCATCGGATGTCTGAGCTAGCCTTGAAGGACCTCTGTGTCAGCCTGTGGCCGGCCGAGCCCATTCTGGACACCTACTTAGGCCTTGTGCAGAGGCTGCGGGAGGCGCCACTCCGGATTGACGTCGTGAAGCGGCCGGCGTGCCTTGAGGGGGCGACGCTCGCGTTTGCGAAGACCATGGTTCATTGTCCAAGGATTAATCCAATGGAGATGGCCACTGGTCCACCGCCCCAGGGGAAGGAGCATCGCCGCCCCGAGTAGTACTTCGCGCAGGTGATGACCGGTGCGCGGGCGATAGAGGGCCAATGTTCAAAAAATGTAATGCTTGAGTAGTTATAGCAAGTTTGTACCAAGTGGGACTTATACTTTATTATGCGCCCGGCGAACTTAATTGATATTGTAGTGATTAAATTTTGACTCCTATGTGGCCGTATGTTTAGTTCTGAAAGCTACCAGTCATCGGCTTCAGCCCCCAAGTGAATATCACGAAGGGTGTTTTGATTCTGCGATGTTACCCTTAGCCAACGTCTTGGTGCCTGGAGGCGGTAGTGCGGGAACGAAACCAGACATCATATAGTTTTGTCATGTCATCCTGTTTCGATACTCATCATATGTTGAAGTATGCCATTATATCCTGTTAAGTTATCCGTCATATATTTGAAACCGTGTCATGCTATCCTGTTTAGTTAGCCATCATATATGTGAAATTGTGTCATGCTGTCCTGTTTGGTTAGACAACATATATGTGAATTACCACATCTATCTATCATACAATGTCTGTACTTTCAATTTCTTTTCTTGTTTATCAGCCATTTGAATTGGAGGGGGTGATGGCAGTATCTACGGGAGTAAAAACCCGTTCTTCACAAAAGACGGTGCTACCCGTCGATGCAGATAGAACAATGGTTGTACTGGCCCACGAACTAGCCCCACCACAGATAATGGAGACTCTTCCAGATTGTACACTTACATCGTTGGACAGAGAACCTGCTACACCCCATCTAACCCCAACCACATCGGATAGTAACTGTCATTGTCAAAACCGGCAGACCTCGGGGTAGGGGGTACCGAGCTGTGGATCTAGGATCGATGGGTAACAAGGGTCGACGAACACAGTGTTTACCCAGGTTCGGGCCCTCTCAAAGAGGTAAAACCCTACATCAGGCTTGATTGTATTGATTGTATAACATGGTTTACAGAGTAGATCTACCTCGAGATCAGCATGAGCTAAACCCTAGGCTACGGGGGATGAAGATAGATCTGGTGCTAATGACTACAACCCTCGGTTTATATAGACACTGATAGGGTTAGGGTTACCGAAGATAGATTACAATTAGGAATCAAAGAGATCCTACGCCTTCTTGACTTGGAGGGCACACCACGGCTTCATAGATCTCCTGTCATAGTACGGCTCCACCAGTCCGGCCCATGTACAATGGGCCGTCGCCCCGAGGACCCCTTAGTCCATGACTCCCTCAGTAACCCAATTCTAGTTGACACAGCACCATGTCCACCACAAAGTACCCCCACACGAGCAGTTTGTAAAGCAACTGCAGTGCCCAAAGCATGAAGACCACCACAGCGAACCCAAACTCCACATTTAAAGCAGAAGAGCATCTGTTCTCAGGTCAGATTCCGTAGCTATGGTCTATACTCCTTTGCTTTTGCATCACTGTATTTACTCATACCAACTAATTTCGAATTTGAAAGATCCAATTGAAACTCCAATGGCACAACAGGTATGTTTTAAACCTATTTCTTTAACTGGATTGCTGTTCTAACTTCTTGCTCTATGTTGATTTCAGTTTTAGTTGTATAAACAGTTATGTTCTCATGTCATGCACATTACAAGTGTTGCCAGTGCTGTGTAGTTTCCCACACTTATATTCTGTCTATGCTGCTGTGTCTTAAAAATATATGATTTGAACTGTGTCTCTATCTTGATTTGGCAACATAAACTAGAATGATATGGACAATACAGTGACCATAGTACATAGATATATGTTTGTTTCATGCTATTATCCTGTCCACCTTACTACTGAACCGGTTTACCAAAATGAATTTCATATACTACATGCTAAGCCTGTGATGTGTCTACTTGTTTCTCTTGTAGAATGCGAACAGAATATTGGAGAAGAGCACCCCATTATGCAATGGTAGAGAAAGTAATGCAGATAAGGTTCAAGATAGTGAGACAACCTTGTTGGTCTCCAAGAAAGGTGATAAAAACTATCTTGTAGATAATGAGACAACCCCAAAGTCCTGTGTTGATGTAGTGTTCGAGTTACTGGCCACTACCGCTGGCAGAAGCTCTTTGAACTCGCTGCCTGAATCACTTCAGCTTCTTCAGTCTCAGCTACAAGCTGAAAGGCATCAGTCGGCTGTGTTGCGGCAAGAAGCCGAAGGACTGAGGAAGTTCCTGTAGAATTCAGATGTATACTTTCTGGTGCAACAGCAAGCGCTGGACGATTTTAGCGCCAAACAAGATAAAAATAATAAGCTTGCTAAGCTTCTTGCCAGCATGGTGGGTATCCAGGGTATCGTTTCTTGAGCTCTTCTGAAGTGGTTTCAGTTCTGGACTTGTTTTGCTATCGCGTTTATTTTCACTGGTGGCCAATTTAGATGCCCAGTGTATGTAATATGCTGCTTGGTTCACTATATTTGCACTGGTGGCAAACTTTGATGCCCAGTGGATGTAATATTTGTAATAGCCGTAATAGCCTAGCATAAGTTGCTTGCTTATTTATTTCCTTATTGTCTTGTTTATTTTTTTGCTGGTAGTCGCTGCAGTTCTTTTTCCCCGGTAACCTTTTTATTTAGAACTAGGCCACAGTAAACATGGGCAACATACTGACCGTTGTAACCATGGTCCTGCTGCCTACTGTAGTGGACCTCCTAAGGTCCGTATGATCCGTGGGCCTTCTATGGGCTGTAGATTCAATGGGACTTCTATGGGCCGTATGATCGATTGGCCAAACATGGGCCGTACTTTCGTGGACAATTAATGGACCGCAATATGGCTGTAAATGGGCTATAATGGGAATCGTTTGTTTGTGGGCCGTTAACAGGCCCATGTGTACAATGGGCTTAATTCCAGTGGTAGGCATAACGGGTCGTTAATGGGCCATATTTGATGACGCCTTGAAAACGGCCCAACGGATTAAAGGGCCACAGACGGGCCGACTTTAACCACGGCTGAATTTGGCCCACAAGCGGAACAGGCCAGTAACGGACCATAAGTAATCAAATGCCGGAAATGAGCCCAATAATAAATGGGCCCTTAGAAGGTCGAAAGATAACACGGGCTGAAATGGCCCAATGGAAAAATGGGCCGTTAACGGGTATAAAGCTATATACTGTTCATTATGGGCCAGTATCACCACGGGCTGTTTATGGGCCAAGATTTAGAAAGGGCCTCATATGGGCCGAAAGACGTCATGGGCCATACATGGGCCGGAAGTTACAACGGGCTGGAATCATATTCGACGGCCCATATCACTACTGGAATCAGGGTCTTTGCCATCTGCCAGCTCTTTGCCGTCTGCCAGCTGATGGCAAACAGGCTGTTTGCCGTCAGTCTTGCCAAAGCAGACGGCAAAGAACCAGCGGATGGCAAAGAGGGTCTTTGCCATCTGCCACTTCTTTGCCGTCTGCTGGTAGACGGCAAAGAGTTCTTTGCATTCTGCCAGCAGACGGCAAAGACCAAAGTGGGCCCCACAGGGCACAGCACTGGCTAGGTCAAGCTCTTTGCCATCTGCCAATTCTTTGCCGTCTGCTGACAGACGGCAAAGAATTCTTTGCCGTCCGCCAGCAGACAGCAAAGAGGTGGGGGGCCCATAGTTTCACGGCGGGGGCTGTCTAACGGTCACCCCCTCTGCCGTCAAAGAATTCTTTGCCGTCAGCCAGCAGACGGCAAAGCATTAAGAAAAAAAAATAAAAATGAAAATCCCCACCCGCCCGTAATGACTCCTACCCGCCATGTTAAAATGCAAAACCTATTTAAACGTCTGCTTGCTCCTCTGCTCCGCCTCGTATTTAAACGGCTTTGCCATCTGCCAGCAGACGGCAAAGAAGCAAAGAGCGTCGTTAGCCCCCTAACGGGGCTGTTACCTTTTTTGTGCCGTCCACAAGCTTTGCCGTCTGCTAGCAGACGACAAAGAACTTTCCTTCTTTGCCGTCCGCCAGCAGGCGGCAAAGCGGCCTTTACCAGCATCAGTTCAGCCGGAGTGTTTGCCGTCTGCTAGCGGACGGCAAAGCCTTTGCCGTCCGCCAAGCATGCCTTTGCCGTCTGCTATGGCAGACGGCAAAGCAGCTGATTCCAGTAGTGTATGGCGCTACTAGGCCTAATTCGGATAGGCTATAACGGGCCGAGAGTTAGCGGGCTATAAATGGGCTATATGCGAACAGGCCGTTAACAAGGCTTTGGTGGGTCGGACCGCTACCTTTTGACCTGAATGGGCCACTGTTGGGCCATGCCATGTGTTAACGTATCATAGGTGTGTCCCGTCCATTTGCTGGATGACATCTGTCCCAGCACTGAGCTGACACGTGGATACTCTAGCGAATGAGAATTTTACACGTAGAAAATCCCCACTGGTCAGGGCTGTTAACGGGTTATCGGATCCAAACCAAAACCCGATAGCTTAACGGTGACCCATTACGGTGGATGCCACATGTCGGTTACGCTTGACGAAAACACTTACATGACGCGCGATTTATCATCAAGGAAAGTGGACACTTCCGTGATGATAATTTTGGTATTGTCATGGAACACTTCTACGACAGCACAGGTATGACTATCTTGATTTTGTCATAAAATCGTCATGGATGTACATGCATGACAGAAAACGTGACCTACTGTGACAAACACGTATCATCACGAAAGTGGTTTTTTTGTACTGTAGTCTTCGGCTCGCCCGAAAACTTCAGAAGCGAGGAGTTAATCTTCGACATTGCCCCCTTCTAGAGCGGATACCATGCGCTCATATGGCGCATAGCCTTCGCACGCTTCAATGCAGTCCCGCATTATACTTATCTCAAGCTCAAAATGCCAGGACCCAACGGTGTTATCACAGTCAATGGTAACACCGAGCACTCGCTCCGGACGGAGGATCAGACCGCGGCTTTCGTAGTCGAGGTACAGGCATCTGAGGAGGCGGCCCGCAATGATAAATGCACCACCAGCTCCTCGAAGCGCACGCGTGCTGCTGCTACTTGTGAACTGCGTTGGGATTTCTCCAAAGAGAAGAGGGTGATGCAGTACAATAGAGATAAGTCTTTCCCTTGGTTAAGAACCAAGGTAATCAATCTAGTAGGAGAACCAAATAACACCTCGTTAGCAACACCTTCACACAAACAACAAATCCTTGCAACCCAACGCGAACAAGGGGTTGTCAATCCCACGACGGTTACGAGCAAGATTAAATTGTATGGTATTTCATAGATAGATCGGACAAAAAAAATAAAAGAAAATGTATAAATTAAAAACTCTGCAAGGTATTTTTGGTTTTATTATATGATAAAAGATAGACATGGGGGCCACAGTTTTCACTAGAAGCTTCTCTCATGAAAATAGCATACGGTGGATAAACAAATTGTTGTCGGGCAATTGATAGAAAAGAAAATAATTATGACGATATCCAAGGCAATGATCATATATAGGCATCAAGTTCAAGACAAGTAGATCGACTCGTGCCTGCATCTACCACTATTACTCCACACATCGACCGCTATCCAGCATGCATCTAGAGTATTAAGTTCATAAAGAATGGAGTAACGCCTTAAGCAAGATGACATGATGTAGACAAGATAAACTAACGTATGAATAAACCCCATATTTTTACCCTTAATAGCAACTATACATAAGTGTCATGTCCCCTTCTGTCACTGGGATTGATAAATCAATCTAGTTGGCCAAACCAAATCAATAGATCGGAGAGAAATACAAAGCTATAGCAATCATGCATAAAAGAGTTCAGAGAAAACTCAAATAATATTCATGGATAGATCTGATCATTAACTCACAATTCATCGGATCCCAACAAACACACCGCAAAAAGTGATTACATCAGATAGAACTCCAAGAACATCAAGGAGAACATTGTATTGAAGGTCAAATAGAGAGAAGAAGCCATCTAGATACTAATTATGGACCCGTAGGTCTGTGGTAAACTACTCACGAATCATCGGAGGGGCAGCAAGGATGATGTAGAGCCCCTCCGTGATTGAATTCCCCTCCTGCAGACTGCCAGAAAAGGCCTCCACATGGGACCTCGTGGTTCTGGAATTTTCGGCTACAGAAAACGTATTTCGTGGACACCTCTGTTGGTTTCATGATTTTAGAGAATTTATAGAGGCGGAGTTAGGTCAAACGGAGCCACATGGTCCCCACAAGCCACCAAGATGCGCCCTACCCCCTAGGTGCGCCCTAGTGCCTTGTGAGCCACTGCTCCATCTTCTCGTCCCCTCTCGAAACTTCGAGGGTCTCTTATGTCCAGAAAAAATCACCAAAAAGTTTCATGGCATTTGGACTTCGTTTGGCACTGATATTCTGAAAACCCAAAACCAAGTAAAAAAACAGCACCTGGCACTGGGCACTAAGTTAATAGGTTAGTCCCAAAAAATGATGTATTGTTGCTTGAAAATGTATATAAAACATCCAAGATTGATACTATAATAGCATGGAACAATAAAAAATTATAGATACGTTGGAGACGTATCAAGCATCCCCAAGCTTAATTCCTGCTCGTCCTTGATTAGGTAAATGATAAAAACAGAATTTTTGACGTGGAATGCTACCTAACATATTCATCATATAATCTTTTCTTTTGTAGCATGGACATTTGGACTTGATTGATTCAAAGAAATAGTCTATAATTTGACATGAAGACATCAATACTCAAGCATACTAACAAGCAACCATGTCTTTCAAAATATCAACGCTAAAGAAAGCTATCCCTAACCCATTATGCTCAATCATTGATCCATTCATGAAACACACTCAAATATTAGCTACATCCAATGCACAATTATGACAATAGTGTTCCCTAGTTGGTGCTTTGTAAGAGAAGACGGAGAATCAAAATAAAAATAAAAATTGCATAAAAGTAAATAGATAGGCCCTTCGCAGTGGGAAGCTGAGATTTGTAGAGGTGCTAGAGCTCGAGGCTTAAATTGAGAGATAAAATTATTTTGAGAGGCATGCTTTTCCTGTCAATGAAAACGACTGAGAATTCCCAATATCTTCCATGCTAGACACATTATAGGCGGTTCCCAAACAGAAAATAAAGTTTATTTCCTTTCCACCATTCTTTTACAATCCATGGCTAGCCATATCCACGGGTGCCTTCCATACGAACACTTCCCAAGGAATTTATTATTATCATCATATTAATTTTTTTCATTTCGGGACTGGGCATCCCTATTACCTGCCAAACTCTCGTGCAATGACAAATGAATAAACACTCATCATGAGAATAACCCACCTAGCATGGAAAATATTGCCCACCTCCTGCCACTACATGAGCTGTATGGGTACACAAAACGACAAATTATTTTGAAAAATTAGAGTTGGCACATGCAAATTTATTTAGAACGGCATGGAAATACCGCATATAGGTAGGTATGGTGGACTCATTTGGCACAACTTTGGGCTTAAGGAGTTGGATGCACAAGGAGCATTCCCGCTTAGCACAAATGCAGGCTATCAAATAAATTGAGAAGCGAGCAATCAAAAAAGAAAACGGTCATAAATACGCATTGAACATAACTAACACTGAATAATGCACCACAAGTAGGATATAACTTCGTTGCATAACTATTGACTTTACGTGCTTGCATAGGGAATCACAAACCTTAACACCAATATTCTTACTAAACCACAATTACTCACCAACATGACTCACATATTACCATCTCCATATCGCAGAACTATTACAAGGGATCAAACTTATCATATCCAATGATCTTTTCATGAAAGTTTTTATTATATCCCTCTTGGATATTCATCACTTTGGGACCAAATTCATATCTTGTGCAAATTACCATTACTATTATCAACTCTCAAAAAGATATAAGTGAAGCATGAGAGTGCATATATTTCTTCAAAATTTATCAACTCTCAAAATAGTACAAGTGAAGCATGAGAGTGCATTTCTTCAAAATTTATCAATTCTCAAAATAATATGAGTGAAGCATGAGAGTGCATTTCTTTAAAATTTATCAAATCTGAAAATAATATAAGTGAAGTATGAGAGTGCGTGTATTTCTTTAAAATATAACCACCACCATGCTCAAAAAGTTTAAGTGAAGCACTAGAGCAACTGCCTAGCTCAAAAAAAATTAAGTGAAGCACATAGAGCATTCTAACAAGTCATGATAAACGTGTGGCTCTCTCAAATAGGTGTGTCCAGGAAGGATGATTGTGACAAACTAAAAATCAAACAAAGCAAATACTCATATAATACATGACGCTCCAAGCAAAACTCATATCATGTGACGAATAAAAATATAGCTCCAAGTAAAATTACTGATGGTCGTTAGAAGAAAGAGGAGATGCCTCCTAGGGCATCCCCAAGCTTAGTTGGTTGGGAGTCCTTGAATATTACCTTGAGGTGACTCCGGCATCCCCAAGCTTAGTCTCTTGCCACTCCTTATTCCTTCATCCATCATGATCTCACCCAAAACTTGAAAACTTCAATCACACAAAACTTAACGAAACCTTCGTGAGGTCCGTTAGTATAATAAAGAAAGTCACCACTTTAAGTACTGTTGCAAACCCATTCATATTTTTTTATTGCATTATACCTACTATATTCTTACTTTAACATGGCCTATACCCCCCGATACAATCCATAGATTCATAAAAAATAAGCTCACAATGCAACAAAAATAGAATCTGTCAAAAACAGAATAGTCTGTAGTAATCTAAACATTGACCATACTTGTGTAACTCCAAAAATTCTGAAAAGTTAGCACAAGGAGGGAAATTTCTATATAAATTATGAGTAAAAAATTCAGAGCAAAAGCACATTTCTTTGAATTTACAAAATTCCAGAACTGGGCGCAAAATTTTCTATTTTTTTCGCAGAATCGAGTCAACTATCATCCAAACCATCCTAAAGGCTTTACCTGGCACAAACACAAATTAAAACATAAAAAACAATCATAACAGTAGCATAATTGTGCACACACAATAAAAAATAAAAAAATAGCTGTTGGGTTGTCTCCCAACAAGTTCTTTCTTTATAGCCATTAAGATAGGCTTGAGATGTTATCGATGCTCACAAGAAAGATAATAATTGAAGCACAAAGAGAGCTTCATGTAGCATGTGACAAACACATTTAAGTCTAACATACTTCCTATGCATAGGAATTTTATAAGCAACCAAATTATCAAGACAAGAAGTATCTAGCATATGCAAAGGAGAGGAATAAAACATTGACAATCTCAACATATCGAGAGGTAGTTTAGTAACATGAGAATTTCTAAGACCATATTTTCCTCTCTCATAATAATTAAATGTAGGATCATAATCAAATTCAACAATATAGCTATCATATAAAATTTTCTCTTCATGATCCACATACATAAAAGTTTTATAATCATCCAAGATAGTGGGATTAACATCAACTAAAGTCACGACCTCTCCAAACCCACTTTTGTCAAAAAAATCACAACATTGATAATTCTCCAAAGAAGTGGGATCATTATTACCTAAAGTTTACACTCTTCCAAACCCACATTTATTATTATCGTAAACATATTCATCAAGAGGCTTAAATAAATTTTCAAGATCATAAGAATCATTCACCCCAATCATGATCATTGCAATAAGTGGTGGACATAACAAAATCATCATCCCCAAGCTTGGGGTTTTGCATATCACTAGCACAATTGAAATTAATAGAATTTATAATAATATTATTGCAATCATGCTTTTCATTCAAGGAGCTATCATGAATTACTTCATCATAATATTCAGATTCATGAATTTCAAGCAAAACTTCATAAAGATAATCTAGTGCACTCTACTCACTAGCAATTGGTTCATCATAATTGGATATTTTAAAAAGATTAGCAAGAGAATGATGATCCATCTTAATTTTTCTTATTAATTTTTCTGTTTTTGAGTCTTGGCATGAAGGCAGAAAGCAAGAAAACGAGCAAACAAGCAAAAAGGAAAACTGAAAATATTTTTGTAATTTTGTAAAAACTTTTTAGAAGTGATGGAGATGAAAACAAGAGGGAAAGGCAAATAAAATAAATGCAAGGAGATGAAAGTTTATGCGTAGGTACTTTATAGATGTTGATGATGTCTCCCTGGTAACGGCGCCAGAAATTCTTAATTCTACTTGTGAACTAAATTGGGATTTCCCCGAAGAGGAGAGGGTGATGTAGTATAGTAGAGATAAGTATTTCCCTCAGTTAAGAACCAAGGTTATCAATCTAGTAGGAGAACCAAGCAACACCTCGTTAGCAGCACCTGCACACAAACAAAAAATCCTTGCAACCTAACTCAAACAAGGGCTTGTCAATCCCTTAACGGTTATGAGCAAGATTAAATTGTATGGTATTTGATAGATAGATCGAACAAAAATACAAAATAAAATAAATAAAGTAAAAATGCAGCAAGGTATTTTTAGTTTTAATATATGATAAAATATAGACCCGGGGGCCATAGTTTTCACTAGAGGCTTCTTTCAAGAAAATATCATACGGTGGGTAAATTTTTTACTATTGGGCAATTGATAAAAAAGCAAAAAATAATGACGATATCCAAGGCAATGATCATATATAGGCATAACGTCCGAGACAAGTAGACTGACTCTTGCCCGCATCTACTACTATTACTCCACACATCGACTGCCATCCAGCATGCATCTAGTGTATTAAGTTCATAAAGAACGGAGTAACGCCTTAAGCAAGATTACATGATGTAGACAGGATAAACTCACGTATGAATAAACCCCAACTTTTTACCCTTAATAGCAATGATACATACGTGTCATGTCCCCTTCTGTCACTGGAATTGAGCACCATAAGATCGAACCCATTACAGAGCACCTCTCCCATTGCAAGGTAAATTAATCTAGTTGGCCAAACCAAATCAATAGATCGAAGAGAAATACGAAGCTATAGTAATAACACATAAAAGAGTTCAGAGAAAACTCAAATAATATTCATGGATAGATCTGATCATAAACTCACCGCAAAAAGTGATTACATCGGATAGAACTCCAACTACATCAAACCGGACATTGTATTGAAGATCAAATAGAGAAAAGAAGTCATCTAGCTACTAACTTTGGACCTGTAGGTCTACTGTAAACTACTCACGCATCATCGGAGGGGCAGCAAGGATGATGTAGAGCCCCTCCGTGATCGAATCCCCCTCCGGCAAAGTGCCGGAAAAGGCCTCCATATGGGATCTCATGGTTCTGGAACTTGCGGCGGTGGAAAAAGTATTTTGTGGACTTCTTTGTTGGTTTCACGATCTTAGAGGATTTATAGAGGCGGAGTTAGGTCAAACAAAGCAACATGGGCCTCACAAGCCACCAGGGCGCACCCTACCCCCCTGGGCGTGCCCTGGTGCCTTGTGGGCTACTGCTCCATCTTCTCGTCCCCTCCCGAAGCTTCTCGGGTCTCTTATGTCCAGAAAAAAATCACCAAAAAGTTTCGTGGCATCTGGACTTCGTTTGGTAATGATATTCTAAAACAAAAATAAGCAAAAAAATAGCAACTGGCACTTGGCACTAAGTTAATAGGTTAGTCCCAAAAAATTATATGTTGTTGCTTGAAAATATATAAAACACCCAAGATTGATACTATAATAGCATGGAACAATAAAAAATTATAGATACGTTGGAGATGTATCAACTGCGCAAATCAACCTCGGCCACGTACACCCACACCCTAAATAGGGATCCATGCTCCTTGCATACCCTCGTTGGATAGGACACTACGTCCCCAGGGTGCATAATTTCACACTCAAGATTCCTTGGGCCGCCGAGGAGCCAAAAAATTTCAAAACACCAGAATTGTCCTATCGAGGACCGACGTGGCTTCGAGCCCTCATGATGGCAACTCTCTGTCAAAGAGCCGGCAAGCATAACTCCATCAATGTGGATTAAACCACACAATAGACTCCTGCAAGACCTCCTTAAAGGGGCTCGACCAATAAATGCCCGAAGTGTATAAAGGGCCTGATGAATTCGGCTAAGAGTGTAATGAGAGAATTACTGCGATAGTGCCGCCAGGTTAATTGGCAGAGCACCTCAGTGGAGAAAGCCGAAAACTGACCATCTAGGTAAGCATAAACTAGTCAGTCATCCATAGACCATGTTAAGCGATGTGATGATAGAGATCACTAATGTAAAATGAAGGGCTTTCCTTTTTAGCCGAAGTGTGTCATGGCTTGGACCTCGGCTTGTTAAGCCGATTACTTCCCACACCAGGGGCCCGTCATCAACCCCCATAGTCAAACTCCTAAGACTAAGTGAAAGTTATCAAGCCATTATAGTCTGATTGCCTGGTTCCTATGAGCAGAGACCGCCTCCGGGTACCCCGACGTTGGCCAAGAGTCAAAATTGCATCTCGGAACACCCTCTATATATTCTACATTGGGGAAGAAGCCGACGACTGGCCACTTTCAGTTTAAAATGGTCCCACAGGAGGTAAAATATCCAAATAAAAATACACATACACGAGGGAATTTAAAACCATACTCATTCCATCAAACCATTAAGTTTTGTGCATTTCATAACTTCGGCATCCCGAAGTGCTACCTAGTAATAGAAAGTGTCCTTTGGACACATGGCCTCGGTAATCCGAGCTCCCTCCTCCACCTCAGATAAAATTGCTCCACAATGCGTGGCTTGTCTACAAGAGGACCCGTGAAGACTTCTGCAGAATGCCATAGCTGGGTGAGCTCGATTGATGCACCCCTTGCTGCGAAATACACATTGTAATATGTAGAGCTTACTCGAGGCAATTTGCTCCAACTGCTGGAGCACCTCGCAGTCAGCCCAGGCCGTGGTCTTGAGCTCGGCGTGGACAAGCTGGAGCTTCTCGAACTCCTCCTTTGCTTGCTTCCCCTCTGCCTGCAGCTTGTCGCGTGCCTCGAACACATCCTTAAGGGTCTCCTTGACCTCCTGGTCCCGTGCCCGGTTCTTGTCCCCGGCCACCTTCTGGGCTGCTTGGGCCTCCTCTGCCTTCGTGGCCGCAACTTTATGCTGCTCCACCTCTTGCCGAGCTTTTTTTAGCTCAGCCTTGAGCGCCTCAAGCTCAGCTAACGTTGTTATCATTAAAACAGCTCGGCCTTAGTTTTTTCGCCTATCACATATCTATTGCAACTTTTTCATGCAAAATATCACGTATAGAACGCTAGTCTAAATTGCTTACCTTGGGACTGCTCAAACTTCTGGTTCACCAGGTTGAGGTCCTCCTGAGACCTCTCGAGCTTCCGGTTCATCTCCGCAGTCTCCTCAGAGACATAGTCCAGAACCGAGGTCGAAACCTGCCAACAATAATCCTTATTACAAAGCCCACAATCAAAATGTTGAAATTCTAGGACGATGGCCTCAGACAGCTTCCTGGGGGCTACATGACAAGCTCCTCCTAAGTTATACGACCCCAATGCTGGTTTTTTCGTAACCATCTTTGGGCTCGGGGGCTACTCACTCACTATGCCGTATAGAGGGCCATGACATCATGTTCTTAAACAGATACATAAATTGATAAGCTCAAATAGATAAGCCAACTTGATACAAAGGCAGAAGCATACCTCGAAGCTCATCATGAGGTTCTTAAAAACCCCGTGCAGGCTAGCACCCACGGACCGAAAACCTTGCAGCACTGCACCTATTAAGGCGCGGTGCTCTTCCTTGAGGGAGGAGCCCTTCAAGGCCTCCTCCATGTCTTCCGTCCACCCCGTGCTCACTTGCCTTTGAGCAGGACGTGGGGGTGGCGGAGTGACCTCAGACCTGGGAGCCGGGGGGCTGGGTCGAGCACCGTCTAGCTGCGATGATGGAGCTAGAGTAGACGTCGGTTGGGCCAATGACTGGCCCAACCCTTCCTTGACGACCTCGGGGATCTTCTCCCCCAGGTCTTGTTGGGCCGAGGCGTCAACCTCGTGCATGACTACCAACTCTTCGGTCCCCGCAGTGCTAGCCCGGGGGCCAAAGTGGATGTCGCCTCCCCCAGCCCATCGTGAGGTGGTGGAGAAGCGGCGGGCTCCGGAGTCCCGCTGGCAGGCGGCAACCCACTCGAGGAACCGCCGGGGATCACCCTCGGTGGACTGCATAGAACATACGCTTTATTATTTTACCATTACTAAAAGGACTTATTAAGAATTCGAGATATAAAGACGAACGGCTTACCCTCGGGGTGCCGTTTTTCCTTCCCATAGCAAGGAGGTCTTCTTCTAAGTCATCGGAGAGCTAGACTCTCTCCGATGACTTGCGGCGACCTGGGCCTAGGTCCTCCTCGGCCTCTCCGAGCCCTTGGGCTGCTTGCTGGCCTCGGCATCCACTAACGCCGTCCTCTTCCCGTTTGGGGAAGGGTTTTCTTCTTCGTCACCTTCCTCTGTGTCGCTGTCATGGGCGGAGGATGCGTGGGTCCCCTCGGACCGGGTGATCGAGGTCTCTCAAGCTCGAGCACTCGCCTTGCCCTTTAGTGACTTTGTCCCTTTGGGGGCCACCATGTGCGGCTCCTTGGTTACGAGTGCGGTGAGCTGGGGAGTCATCCGCTCCTCTGGTAGTGGGACCGGGCACTGCACCCAGGGCAACCACTTCTCCAAACATCAAATATAGCTATTCGTTAGAGTCTGCCCCTCGTTATGGAAGACTGAAATGTAGATTTGTGTGTTAGAGCACTTTCCAAGGGGCTTCGTAGCCGTCCTCAAAGCTGAGGTCCTTCCCCTCTTCGGGTATCTTGTCCTTGGGCAGCTTCAGGAGCCGCATCCACATGGCTGCCAAGGTGGAGTGGAAGAAGGCAGTGAGGGGGCCCATGTCCTCGGCGTATATTTGTGGAGCTCGAGGAGGGAGTATTTTACCAGGCGAGCAACGATGGCACAGAAGTGGCCATTATAGCCGACTATCCCGGCCTCCTTCCTGCCTCACACATAAGTAATCAGGAGACCTCTCCTCCGAAAGAGCTTCCTCATTCTGCCTCACCCACCGCACTGTCTTGTGTTCCAAAGGGGAGGCACTCGGCGCGCCATGTTACACCCGAGGCGACTCAAAAGAGAGCGGCGCCTACATCGGGCAAGCCTTCGAAGAGGAAGGCAGACGAAGTCACGATCGAGCCGTCATCAAAGAGGTATGGCTTCGTGAATATGCCCCTTGGCGGTCACATCCAACTGTGACATTGTCTCTTTGTGTCTCATCAGGAAGAGCGTTTGCCGGACTATGTCCGGGGGTTCTGCAAGTCACGCTCCCAACAACCAGGCTTCAGAACCTTCCATAAAGACAAGGGCCGATGCGGGAGTGACGCCGGATTGTCCTTCGGCGGAAGATTCGGATGATGTATCCGTCACAAACTCAGAAGTGGAGAGCGCCATGAATCATCGGCGCCGGAGGTCCGCTCTTCGCGACCCCGGCTTTACAAAAGAGGCATTTAATGCCTTCAACTCGGCTGATGCATACATCCGAGCTGCTCGAGACGGGCTTACCAGAGCCACAGACCAGCATTTGAAAGATATGCGGGTAAGTTCACATCATACAAACCTGATAATTATATACCAGTAGCCCCCGAGACTTGAAGCAGTTGATACAACTGATTTAAGGATCGTTGTATAACCAGGTGCTTACAGAGAAGAACAACCTGTTGTCTCAAGAACTGGAAAAGTGTCGGACTCAGCTAACTGCTGCCACCGCCGAATTGGAGAAATCCAAGGAGGCGTCGCCTGGTAATGTTCCCCTCCATCGAGAAAATATAATCATATACCAGCAATGCTAACAGTGTTGCATATCTCATGGCAGGATCGTTAGATCAGCTGAAAGAGGCACTTGAAATCGCGCAAGCAGATAAACAAGAAGCAAAAAGGCTACTGGCCGCGGGCGAACATGTGCTGACACGGGTCAGGGAGGATAACAACAAGCTGCAGGATTCCAACATCCTGCTAGGCGAAGAACTGAAACATGTGCGAGCCCAGCTTGCTGACTCCGTGAAGAAAAATAAGAGGCTACGAGGCGGCATATTCAGTATGCTTTTGAACCTACCTCCATGTAATTCGGCGAGGGAAGGAACTGACAGATTTATGTCTGCAGGTATGCTGACCGGCCGTCCCGAAGAGGAAATGTCCGGATCTTCAGGCGATCTGCTACAAGAGCTGTCACAAATGCACGAGTGAGCTCGGCAGGCAATGAGGAGTGTTGCCAAGGCTATGTGGCCATCCGCCTCCCCTCCAGGAAGTATGGAGGAACTTGTACAGCTATTCAAAGGAGCGCGGAGACGTTTCTGATTATGGAAGATATCGGCCTGCCGAGAAGGTGTGAGAGAGGCCTGGGCCATGGTGAAAACATGGTATACCAAGCTTGATCCGAATCATATGGCTCGGGTCGGACCTCGAGGATCAGACGGAAAAGAAATTCCGGTTAGTTTAGTATATGACCAAGTAAAGGTAGCCGCCGAATTGTCCCAACAGGATTGTAAGCTAGGCAGCCTGTTGGACGGCATAGAGGAAGAAGTTTTTGAGTCTAAGTGACTATGTGATTGACAAATTTGTCCCTAGCCGGATTGTAAAAATGATTGTCATGGCGGACCTTTTCGCTTCGACCTCCGGACCCGAAGGTGCGGAGTGTTTCCGAATACCCGCACGATAATATAGACCGGGGTATGCGTGGAAACCAGGCGTAGGGGTCATAGTTTCTTGAACAGACAAGTTGTATCCGGCTAGCTATGTTATATTACATGTGATTGTAAGAAACATCTTCCAGAGAGAATAGTTCTGTTAAGGGTTCCTTTCCCTGGGTGAACATGCGTTAATGTTCATGTCCGAACTGTGATTAAAAAATCGTAGTGTATATAGCATCTGGGGGTTCATAGTGTAATGAATGAAAAAAACAACTTTAGTTCGCCGACCGGATATTCCCTTAAGAACGCTAGCTTTTGGCTTCACCCAGTCTGAGGTACACATCCGGTTGACCCGGCAGTAACAATCGCAGAGGTGCTCCCTTTATGCCCTAGACGAACTAACGGGAATGTAGGGCATAAGCACAGGAGCCAGGCAACCCAGCTTGGCCAAAACTTAAGTCATAACGATGCATATAATGGCGAAGAAAAGGTACATATGGGGAAAGACACATATGTAGTGAGCTTGATGCTCGGAAAATAATACTAATAAGCTTCTGTACAAGAAGCCCCCAGGTATTATGGACGCACATATTTAAGGATGTGTACGTCATAGGTGCGTGGTTTAACCGCACAAGAGCTTAAAGCTAGGGAAAAAAAGAATGAAAGAGAGTAAAAAAAGAACGGTAATGGACAAAAAAGGGAGAAGAAGACGAACAAAGAGTCCGGCTCTAGGCGTAGAATCTTCGGAGTCTGGCGGCGTTCCATGGGTTTGGCTCCAAGCGATTGTTTGATGCTTCACGCAGGCGGTACGCTCCTCAAGTGAGAACTTCGTTAATGATGAAGGGACCCTCCCATTTGGGCTTGAGTTTGTCCTTTTTCTTCTCTGGCAAGCGTAGAACGAGTTCGCCAACATTATAAGTCTTGGCCCGGACTTCCCTGCTTTGATATCTGCGAGCCTGTTGTTGATACAATGCGGAACGGGCCTTTGCAATGTCGCGCTCCTCCTCCAGGGCGTCTAAGCTCTCCTGCCGATCAAGCTCGGCCTCTCTCTCTTCATACATGCGCACTCGTGGTGAGTCATGCATAATGTCGCAGGGCAACACGGCCTCTGCGCCGTACACCATGAAAAATGGTGTGTATCCGGTAGTGCGGTTGGGCATGGTCCGCAGCCCCCAGAGTACAGAGTCAAGCTCCTCCACCCAGTGCTTGTCTGACTCTTTCAAAGACCGCACTAGTCTGGGCTTAATGCCGCTCATAATAAGACCATTGGCCTGTTCGACTTGACCATTTGTTTGCAGGTGATAAACGGAGGCATAATCGAGCTTGATGCCCAGGTTAGCGCACCAGGTTTTCACCTCATCGGCTGCAAAGTTGGAGCCATTGTCTGTGATAATGCTGTGTGGAACACCATAACGGTGTACGACACCAGATATAAAGTCTATCACTGGTCCGGCTTCGACCGTTTTAACCGGTTTGGCCTCAATCCACTTAGTGAATTTAGCTACCATGACCAGCAGATATTTTTTCTTGTGGCTTCCCCCTTTAAGGGGTCCGACCATATCAAGCCCCCAGACCGCGAAAGGCCATGTAATGGGGATTGTTTGTAGCGCAGTAGGCGGCATATGGCTTTGATTAGCGAAAAGCTGGCATCCGACACAACGTTGGACAAGGTCATGTGCATCTGCTCGGGCCGTAGGCCAAAAGAAACCTGTACGGAAGGCATTACTCACAAGGGCCCGAGCTGCGGCGTGATGACCGCCAAGGCCAGCATGAATTTCGGCCAGGAGCAGCAGCCCCTCTTCTTCGGAGATACACCTTTGAAGGACTCCGGTAGCGCTTTTCTTGTAGAGCTCACCGTCATGAACCTTGTAGGCTTTCGACCGCCGAACAATGCAGCAAGCCTCATTAGGATCCTCAGGGAGCTCTCGCCTATCAAGGTAGGCCAAGAAGGGTTCGGTCCATGGGGCAATTACTGCCATTATGAGATGGGCCGATGGTGTTGCTTCGGTGGCTGAGCCCCCGATGATATCGGTATTGTGTTCGGACCTAGGCGGTATGATCGGATCCAGGCTAGTGTTGCCGCTTTCATCCTGCCACACCACGGATGGCTTGAAGAGCCGTTCCAGAAAGATGTTAGGCAGGACGGGATCGCACTTGGCTCCCATGCGAGCAAGGACGTCCGCCGCTTGATTGCTTTCTCGAGCCACATGATGAAACTCGAGTCCCTCGAACCGGGCTGATATTTTGAGTACGGCGTTACGATAGGCCGCCATTTTCGGATCTTTTGCGTCAAAGTCTCCGTTTATTTGGGATATTGCAAGATTTGAATCCCCGCGCACCTCCAGACGTTGTATGCCCATGGAAACGACCATTCGAAGACCATGCAGTAAGGCCTCGTATTCGGCTGCATTATTAGAGTCTGTATATCAGATTTGGAGTATGTATTGGACTGTGTCTCCCGTTGGGGATGTTAAGATGACGCCCGCTCCCAAGCCGGCCATCATCTTAGAGCCATCGAAGTACATGACCCAGTTGGAATATGTGCCGTACTCTTTAGGGAGTTCAGCCTCTGTCCATTCGGCGATGAAGTCAGCCAACACTTGGGATTTAATGGCTCGGCGTGGTTTATACGTTATGTCGAATGGCAGGAGCTCAATGGCCCATTTGCAATCCGGCCCGTAGCGTCGCGGTTGTTTATTATGTCATTGAGTGGTACTTCGGAAGCCACCGTGATCGAGCATTCTTGGAAGTAGTGTCGTAGCTTTCGGGATGCCATGAATACCGTGTATGCTATCTTTTGGTAATGAGGGTACCGGGATTTGCGTGGTGTGAGGACAGTGGATACATAGTATACCGGCTTCTGAAGCGGGAATTTGTGTCCGTCCTCCTCTCGTTCAGCGATGAGCATTGCGCTCACCGCCTGGTGAGTCGCAGAGATGTATAACAACATTGGTTCGCCGACGTTTGGCGCGGCCAGGATTGGGTTGCTCGCTAAGAGAGCCTTCACTTCTTCCAGTCTGGCCGTCGCTGCATCCGTCCACTCGAAGTGGTCGGTGCGTCGGAGAAGGCGGTAGAGTGGCAATGCTTTTTCTCCAAGTCTGGAGATAAAGCGGCTTAAAGCTGCCATGCATCCGGCTTGTTTTTGGACCTGTTTAAGGTTGGTTGGTGTAGCCAATTGTGACAAAGCTCAAATTTTGGCTGGATTTGCCTCGATTCCTCTACTGGAAACAATGAAGCCCAGGAGCTTTCCAGTGGGAACGCCGAAAATGCACTTTTCCGGATTGAGCTTGATGTCGTATTCTCGGAGGTAGTCGAATGTGAGGCGTAAGTCGTCTATTAATGACTCGATGTGTCTGGTCTTGATGACGATATCATCTACGTATGCTTCAACTATCTTGCCGATTTGCTTCTCCAGGCATGTTTGAATCATGCGTTGGTAGGTAGCGCCGGCGTTTTTAAGCCCAAAGGGCATAGTGTTGAAGCAGAAAGGCCCGTATGGGGTGATGAATGCCATTGCGGCTTGATCGGACTCCTTCATTTTGATTTGATGGTATCCGGAGTATGCGTCGAGGAAACACAGTGAGTCGTGTCCTGCGGTAGCATCAATGATCTGATCGATGCGGGGAAGGGGGAAGGGATCCTTGGGGCAGGCTTTGTTGAGGTCCTTGAAATCGACGCATAGGCGCCAGGATTTATCCTTCTTTGGTACCATCACCAGGTTTGCTAGCCAGTCCAGATGTTTTATTTCTCTGATGAATCCGGCCTCGATTAACTTGGCCAGCTCCTCCCCCATAGCTTGTCGTTTGGGTTTGGAAAAGCGTCTCAGTGTTTGTTTGACCGGCTTGTATCCCTTCAATATATTGAGGCTGTGTTCGGCCAACCAGCGTGGGATTCCTGGCATATCAGAAGTGTGCCAGGCAAATATGTCCCAATTTTCGCGCAGGAACGCTCGTAATGCGGCGTCGACAGTTGGGTCCAGCTGTGCCCCGATAGAGGCTGTCTTCTTGGGGTTCGTTGGGTGGACCTGGAACTTGACGATTTCGTCTGCTGGTTTGAAGGAGGTGGATTTGGGTCGCTTGTCCAGGATTACGTCCTTGTCCACCGTGGAGCGTAATGTGGCTAATTCTTCGGCCGCGAGGGCTTCGGACAATGCCTCGAGGGCCAGGGATGCGGTTTTGTTTTCGGCGCGGAGTGCTATGTCCAGATCACTGGAAAGAGTGATAATACCATTGGGCCCGGGCATCTTGAGCTTCATGTACCCATAATGAGGTATAGCTTGGAAGTGTGCAAATGCATCTCGCCCCAATAGGGCGTGATTTCCACTGTTGAAAGGGGCCACTTGGAAGGTTATCTCTTCCGACCGATAATTCTTCGGCGTGCCGAATACCACGTCGAATGTGATTTTTCCTGCGCACCGTGCCTCCCGACTGGGAATGATTCCTCGGAAGGTCGTGCTACTTTGCTCGATGCAGCTCCTGTCTATTTCCATTTTGTTGAGTGTGTCCTCATAGATGAGGTTTAGTCCACTGCCGCCGTCCATGAGTACTTTGGTGAGCCGACAGCCGTCCACGATTGGACTGAGGACCAAGGCAGCTGGTGCCCGGACTGTCCTGGATTTTGGATCGTCACTGGCATTGAAAGTTATGGCCGTGTCGTTCCAGGGGTTTATTGCTACAACTTGGCAGACTTCGGCGAGGTCACGGAGTGCCCTCTTGCACCTATTATTTGAAGCGACGGTCTCGAAGACCGTAAATACTCTGAGGTCGTCGTCTTCCGGGGGGTGTTGTTCTGAAGTGTTTTTGATGAGGATATCTTTGCCGCTCTTGGCCACTTGCCGGAGTATCCAATATGCTCTAAGGCTGTGAGTTTGTATGGTATCCGGTGTTGTGTGTATTTTGCATGGCCTATCGAGCCATCCCTCTAGAACGGTTCCGCACCCCGTAATGGGCTTAGATTTCTTTACTATTGGGTCAGGCACCCGATGGGGGTGCATCCTTTTCGCTCGGACTAGGGGTTGAGTGGAAACCAGTGGTTCCCAAAGAGCTGCCTGAGTTTTCCAGGCACTTTCCATTGCACAGTACTTCTGTACCATGGTTGCCAAGTCAGCGAAGTGTGATACGCGACGGCGGTTGATGGCGTTGAGGATTCCTTCGTCCGTGCAATTGTTGCAGAATGCTGAGATCGCGTCTTTGTCGCGGCAATCTTCAATCTTGTCCTTGACAAGGAGGAATCTGGCCCAAAAGTGATGGACTGTTTCCTGAGACTGCTGTCGTACGTTCATGAGATCGCGTATATCTGGGTGGGTGGGTGGCTTTAAATCCGAACCCTGACCCGGTTTAGGATCCGGAGTTTGAGAAACTTCCGAGCTTAATAATTCGGGTTGTGGGATATCGACTGATTTTTTAGGCCGTCGACCGATTCTAGGTTCGGAGGATAGGGCGTGCCGTTCCACAGACAGGTGTCCGGGGCTCTTTGGGCTCGGAAATCCGAACATAGTTCATCCTCAGCACAGGGGAAGAGTTGTTGTTTTGCTCTTCTACCACCGCTATCTGATGGGTGATCGGTGGAGATTTGATTTCTTTCTGATCGGGTTTAAGCCCAATCCGATCGTAGTCTGTAGCGACCCCCAAGGCGGTGATGCAATCCAGGAGTTCGTTTAAAGACGACAACTCTGTCGGATCCATCTGTTTGGAGTATTCGGAGTCAACGCGGACGCGATTTTTGATGACCCGAAAAGTCATCGTCGGCTTAGCGGCCGGACGGGCGGTCATGATAAAGCCGCCCAGCCGGAGGGTTTGGCCTGAGGCCAGGGCTCCTCCGGATGTGATATTGTCCTTGATAACAAGGCGAGCCATCAATCCTGTCTTCGACGTCACAGCGGAACTCTCAATGAAAGCACCAATGTCGATGTCAGAACCGGTGGATCTCGGGTAGGGGGTCCCGAACTCTGCGTCTAAGATCGATGGTAATAGGAGACGAGGAACATGATGTTTACCCAGGTTCGGGCCCTCTCTATGGAGGTAATACCCTATGTCCTGCTTGATTGATATTGATGAATATGAGTGTTACAAGAGTTGATCTACCACGAGATCGTAATGGCTAAACCCTAGAAGTCTAGCCTGTCTGATTATGATCGCCCCTACGGACTAAACCCTCCAGTTTATATAGACACCAGAGGGGACTAGGGTTGTACAAAGTCGGTTACAGAGAAAGGAATCTTTCATATCCGAACGCCAAGCTTGTCGTCCACGCCAAGGAGAGTCCCATCCGGACATGGGAGAGAGCGTTCTGTCTTGTATCTTCATGGCCCATCAGTCCGACCCACGTCACGTAGCCCAGACGCCCGAGGACCCCTTAATCCAGGACTCCCTCAGCGACATCAAACACGGTTCATATTGGAGTTGCATGTGCGATGAGTGGCAAATGGTTAATCCAGAAGAACTGTTTGCGATGATGCAGAACAACAAAAATGGGCAGCCAGATGAGGGCGTGTGCGGTATACGGCATACAGTTCACTAGGATGAACTGTGTGTGATTAGGCAACACAATAGAATGGTCAGCCAGATCAAGGTGTGTGCAATATATGGCATACAGTTCACTAGGATGAACTGTGTGTGATTAGGCAATACAGTAGAAACGGTTCAATTGAACAAGATGTGTGTGATATGTGGCAAACAGGTCTGTAATCAGAAATGTGTGCGCAGACCAATAATAACACAGACGATTGCTGCTAATAAGCCATGTGATTTGCTCTATCTACAGAAGAATAACATATATATATATATAACTAAAATAAACATCCAATTACATAAGTGAATATACAGATCATTCGCACACACCTCAGTAAACAATTGCATACATTCTAAACTAGGAGAAACAATCGTCTAGTCATCTACTTCTTGTGACGCTCCCGCCACTGCTGTGTGGCTCGATCCCTCGTCTGGGGCAGGAAGAAGACACTCCCTCATGTCAACAGTCCGCATGTACATCTCGTAGCTTGTGTACACGTCCTTGGCCGTGTACTTGACATGTTGTTCATCCAGTCTCTCATGCCCGACACTGTGCCAGGCGTTCTTGTCCTTCTTGCTCTCATCCTTCATCTTCATGTAGTAGGGGTCGATGATGGCCGAGGCGAGGTCAACCAGGGAGTTATGTTTGTTGTTGTCGCTGCCCCAGACCTTGTAGTGGTCCTAGATGTTGACAAGATTCTGGCATTTCAAGCCCGAAACCTTGAGCACTTTTAGATCATTGGTGGTGTCCACCGTAGCGAAACTGTAGTCGGAGCTGTTGATAAACCTTGTTTCCAGGTGGTAGTGGTAGACGAGGACGTCATGTCACACGCACAACTGGGCGACGGCAACTTTCTGATCATGCCCGGCATGACCGATGGTGTACTCGAGGTCGAAGCCGACCACTTGGTACTTGTCCTCGGCAAGCAACTACTCCATAGTTTGGATGGAGCTCTCCACCGAGACTGGCTCATTCGTGTACACCACCGAGAGGGACTTCCCCCTCACGTGGGTGTCCACTACGTGATGCGTGGTGAACTGCCCGCAGTTGTCATCGTCAGCAGCTGGTGTCGGCGTTCTGGGAACCGGGGTACCCAGACTTGCCTGCCCGCGGCCCACGGCGTGGCTCCATCGACGGCCTGGTACGGCCCAGCTTCAGCAACAACAACTCAAGACCCTCGCGAGGGGCCAAACCTCGTGAGGCGGACGACACCAAGACCTCCACGAGGAGTGGCCTCCTCAGGCTGGCTCCTGAGGAGCGGAGATCTCTATGCAAACCCTCACCTCGTGATGTTCGGGTGACGCAAGCCATGACGACCAAGGCCAAGCGGGCGCCAGCGGGCGCAGTGTACTAGTTTCCTCTTTGGTGCTAAAGGGGCAAGCACAGGCATGCGTTCCCGAGGAATCAGCCAAAGGTTTCCATTCCCGTCCAACAAGAATAAGACCGCCAGGACGGTAGGACGGAGGTCATCACCGAGGCCACCACGGCGTCACAACCGGAGGCTTTCGCAGGCGAAGACTACTTTTGTCAGGAAAGCATGTACTAGCTGTCCCCCTTTGAATTTGGCCGTTGTGGGATCCCTTCCCGCCTTTCATTTGGGAAGAGGACCAAGGCCACTATAAATAGGGCTTAGCCACCACCGTAGAGAGGGATCGGACCCCCGGGCAGATCATTCAGATCACCCTCACTCCACCAGCTCATCCGAGCTGAAGAACACCTCTCCTCCTGAGGCTGTTTGCCACTGTACTAGTTCATCCTCAGCCCCTCGAGGCCAATCCACCACAAAGCAGGAGTATGGTTTTACACCGCAAGGTGGCCCGAACCTGGGTAAACTGTTGTGTCTCTTTTCCTTACAGTTCGTCGAGCTAGGCAGTGAGATTAGCGAGTAGGCAGACTGGGGAGGACGAGTTCTTGGCACGCACCCCGGAGTTCGAACCTCTCAAGGGTCTGCGGAACCCGAAATCCGAAATTTGGCGCGCCAGGTAGGGGTGCGTTGGAGCCTCTCCTCCGCCGGTCGATCCACCACCGCTCCACTGCTTCCATGGCTGATGCTCGTCGAGCTCGCGCTGAGCGCCGGGCTGCCCTCGGCGTCCCCCGTCTCCAGTGACGAACGCCGCCACCGGCCCCGCGGGGCATGAGCAGCAAGCTTTGTCGCTGCACCCTTCTGTGCGGTGGGATGGGCGCACCGCCACCCCGTCACTGACTCCGGCTGGTTCGTCGTCTCATGCTCGTCGCGGGCCGGCGAACGCGCAGGCTGCGTTGCTCATGGCGTGCGAGCTCCCATGCTACCGCCCCGTCGACAACCTCTACAAAGACTGGCTGGACCGCATCACCGAGCTTGTCCGCGCCGTCGAGGACTCTCCCGCACCGTCACGCTCGCTGCCTCACCCGCCACCTGCTGCGGGTGACGTAGCCCACGGAGCACCTCCTCCACCTCCCCGTCAAGACGTTGCCCTCATGCCAAGGTGCGAGGCCCCACAGCGTGACCCACTGCACTGGGCGCCGGCGCGTGAATAGGAAAGCTGCCAGGTGGTGCAGCGGCCGCAAGAAGGTGCTCGTGCACTCCCAGCACCACCACATCAAAGCCGCGCGCCGCATGCAGTAGTGACGCGCGAGCGCCAAGACCAGGCTCCGCCTCCATGACGGGCTCCGGTGACCACAATGGGTTGCCGCGCATTCACTCCGGAGCTACGCAGCATTGTCTAGCTGGGGAAGTTCAAGCCCGACCTGCCTCCACGCTACGACGGCACCCCCGACCCTGCCAAGTTCCTGCAACTCTACGAGCTGAGCATCGAGGCAGCCAATGGCGATGAGAAGGTTATGGCGAACTGGTTTCCCATGGCCCTCAAGGATGGTGCGCGCTCGTGGCTCCTGAACCTGCGCGTGGGATCGATCTCCTCCTGGAACAAAATGCGAGAGCATTTCGTTGCCAACTTCCAGGGCACTCGCGACCGTCCACCGGCTGCGGGTGATCTGCGGCTCATCAAGCAGCAGCCAGGAGAGACCTTGCCGAAGTACATCCAGCGCTTCAACAACGTCCGCCTCAAGATCCCCAAGGTGTCGGACGAGGCCGTCATCTCGGCATTCACTGATGGCGTCCGTGACGTCAAGATGAAGGAGGAGCTCGCAATACATGAGGACCTATGCACGGCTCTGGAGATGTTCAACATGGCAACCAAGTGCGCGAGAGCTGAGGAAGGTCGCCTCTCTCTCCTGGAGCTCCCAGGGGCCGACCCAGAAAAGAGAAGGCCAAAGCCAAGGACGTGAAACGCAAGGGACCGGCCGTGCTCGCGGCCAAACCAGAGGTGAAGCGCGGCTGCGACCACCCAGAGTCATCCAAGGGCAGCCGCACGTTCTGCGTCTTCCACAACGTGCATAGCCACAACACCAACGACTACCAGGAGCTCAGGGCCATCCGCGACAGGCGCCTCGATCGACGCCCCGAGCGCAGCGACCGAGGCTACGACCGTGGAGGAGGCCGAGGTGGAGGATGCTGGGACGGCCATGACCCCCGCCAAGAATGGCATGATCAGCCTCATGAGAACCGCTGGCAGGGCCAGCCTCGCGAGGGCCCCTGGAGGGACCAGCCTCGTGAGGACCGTCCTCAGGGCAACGCTGGCCTTCCTCCGCTGCCGCCACCACCAAGAAGGAATGACGACCACCACCAGGACGAGGGGGCTGGGGGCTTCCAGGAGCCTCGTGCCATCGCCTGCATCCTGGGCGGCGCTCAGGCCCCTGCCTCTCATCGCGTCTTCAAGCAGTTTTCCCGTGAGGTGAACGCAGCCCTTCCCAAGCTCGAGGAAACGCATCCGCTCAGGTGGTCCAAGTGCACCATCACCTTCAGCCCATCCGAATAGCTCAAGTGCGCGGCAACTGCCAGCGTTCTCCTGATGCTCTGCTCGCCTACCATCAGCAATGTGCTCGTCACCAAGACTCTCATCGATGGCGGTGCAGGGCTCAACGTTCTCTCCATTGAAACATTCGACCGACTCTAGGTGCCCTATGACCAGCTGTAGCCTACCAAGCCTTTCTCGGAGTGACCGACGGCTCCACCACCCAAATAGGGCAGATCCGCCTCCCTGTCACCTTCGGCAAGCGCGACAACTACCGCACTGAGCTCATCGACTTCGACGTCGCCCACATTCGCCTTCCATACAATGCCATCCTTGGGTATCCGGCCCTGGCCAAGTTCTTGGCGGTGACTCATCATGGTTACAATGTCCTCAAGATGCCAGGGAGCTGCGGCGTCATCACGGTCGCCTGCGAGGAGAAGGACGCGGTGTGCTCTCTCGAGCGCGCCTACCAGGCTGCGGCGGTCGAGAACCCAGATGATGAAGACGCCGTCTACCCTCCTGAGGCTATCCCCAAGAAGAAGAAGCAGCTGCTCCGCCAAGGACCTTAGGAGAGCAGGGTGTCCGGCGGCACCACCTCAGGCCCTGCGCCCACTGACGGGGTGCCTCCCTCTCTCGCATAGGAAGGCGCGCCCGGCGCCCCTCTCAGGCTGGGCTCGGGGGCTCTCCTCTGGAGGGCCTCTGACCTAGCCAACATCACAAGGGAGGCGCTCGGGCACCATGTGGAGGCGTGCTTCAGCGCGCTTCCGCCAGGAGGGTACAAGGCGCAAGGTGTCAGGTGCTCAGGAGTTCATCACCAAGGCAATCAAGGAGCTTCAGGAGGCAAGAGCTATGCAAGGCGACCATCGCCCACCATCCGGCGCGGCTCCTTGTCCCGGCGAGGATAGCGAGCTGCGCGTCTACGTCAACATCCTAGGGCTCAATAGGGCCGCATCTCAGGAGCGCTTTTGGCCGTCCTGCACTGGCCAGTGCGAGGGTCCCCCTCACAGCTATTTTCGCATGCCTTTGGGCTTGTCGAGCGCGGCTGCTACATTCCAGCGCCACATTCGGGGCGTCCTGGCGGCTCATGAGGCCAGAAGCCAGGAGATCCTCTCAGAGGAGGAGATGGATCCTCGTGAGCCCCCCGGTCCCCCAGAGCCTCCCGAGGTTCAGGGCCCGGGCGGCTCATGAGGAGCGACTTCTGTGGCACGCATCTTCAGCTACTCCAACATCTCTTCAGCAACGGTGCCAGGTGACATTTTCTGGTTTGTTCAGTTGGGGGCGCCCCTCGGGCTGCATTATCCCCAAGCCGCGTGGGTCCGTCCCTGCGGCATGTATCGTTTTGCATCTATCAGAACTAGCTCTACCCTATCCATGAGTTTATTTATGATTATCACTTGACTGTCCGGTGCTTCGTCACCACGAACGTCGTACGCCCTTGCAAGCCCACCCACGACCGCCTCATGATTAAGGACTGGCACGGCGTCTGTGCTCGGGTCCGTCCCTATAGCATCGCTAAACCCAAGTGGCTGAGCTCTGGCTCGCGGGCTAGCTCCTGTGCATGTCACCTCCCATGGTCCTTGGTGCCTTGTTCTCGCATGAGCTAATCGGGGGCGGGTAAGTTAGGGCACGCGACCCGGTGCCTCACCATCGTGGGAGCCGCGCGCCGGTTGTTTTTCTGCAGGACATTCGCATGAGAAGACTGGGCACGGCGTCTGTGCTCGAGTCCGTCCCTGCAGCATCGACAAACCCAACGGCTGAGCTCTGTCTGGTGGGCCAGACCCGTTCATGTCACCTCCTGGGGTCGTCAGTGTTTGGCCTTCTCATGCGATAACCTCAGGAGATTCACTCGGCGCAGGTTGCCTAACAATCTCGCAAGACTATCACAAGTGCTATGAATCTAGCTCAGGCGCAACCCGCCTTGAGGTAGGGCCTCGTGAGTCCCACGCTGGCTCACGAGTGCCCATACACACCTCCTCTAACCCTGTCGTGCAAGCCACGTGTCAGGGCGGGGCTGTACACGCCCCGGGGTCTCCCCTCAGAGGGAGCCCCCACCAACGTACCAGTGGAAGCACCATGCTCCGTGTTGGCAGTCGACACGGTCGAGGAGCGGCTATGCCCGTGCAAAAGCGGAAGCGTCATGCTCCGCGCTGGTGATAAACAACTAGGGGCAGCCTAACGGCTGCACTAACCTCAGCTGAGCCACCAAGCTCGGTGTTCAGCCTCACCACGCTGCTTTCCCCTCGGGAGAGTAGCGCGAGGGGGCTGGGCACGGGGGCTACGCCAGGTCATTCCTGGCGTACGCCACCATGCCAGGTCCCTCGGACCTGGTCATTGCGCATCCCTCCCGAGCGAAAGCCCGGCGAGGACAGGTATGGGGGTTTTTGTTCGCACGTCAAGGGGGACCTCTGGGCATCGCGACCCAGGGGCCTAACTGGTCATGTAGCCCCTCACCCCTTGGTCTCGTCCTGGTGATCCGGACGACCCAACGGCGGCTGAGGTACACGCGGGACCGGGCCCTGCTAACACAGAACGCCAAGACCCACTCTCGCGTCTCCTTCCCGAGGGCTGTTCGTACGTCAAGGGGGACTCCTGAGCATCCCGACTCAGGAGCCTAACTGGCCATGTAGCCCCTCACCCCTTGGTCTCGTCCTGGCGATCCGAACGACCCAACGGCAGCTGAGGTATGCGCGGGGCCGGGCCCTGCCGATGCAGAACATCAAAGCAAATGGAAAGGAAACCGCAGAACCTTAGCAAATTATTACAAAACATACTGTCTCTTAAGGTTCCAAAGCATAAGTTCTTACGCCTCCACGAGGCACGATACATGTTGTAGGAATAGAACAAGGGGAGAGTGCCGCCATCTCCTTCAGCCTTGGACGCAACCGTTGCCCGCTTGGGGAGTCCCCTCACCAACGACGTCGCCGCCGTCCTTGCCGTCAGCCGTAGGCATGGGGTCAACGGCGAGGAACTTCCGCAGCAGGGCCTCCACTTGACCCTTCACGGCCTCGGCGGCAGCATCTTGTAGCTCAGGGTCCACGGGCTTGAGCAGGGCACCAAAGTCGAAGCTGGAGTCCCGAAGATGGAGGTGGCTGAAGACGCGCGTTGCGGCCGAGGCCGAATGTGGCACCCCGGCTCAGAGTAAACCGGAATGCCCCGTATTCCAGCCCAGGGACAAGTCCTCTGGAATACGGCACTACTGGCATAGAACAAATCAGCTCTTTATTACAATGGATATGGTTACAAAGGGTATATGGATTACATCGGCACGGCGGCACTACGCCTGCCCGGGGTAGTTCTATGCTAACAGCGGAGTAACTTTCTCGGCAGCGGAACAGCGATGACGGTGATGGACTCCACTCCACAGGGACTCTGGCTAGAACGCGTCTCCTAGGTCGCAAACTCAGGATCCTCGACAAGCAAGCAATCACGGCATGACCTGCAGACTGGCATGACACGCTAGGTGAGTACTTTGAATGTACTCGCAAGGTCACAGCAAACATCAACATTAAATCAAAAACAACATCATAGCAGTCAATATTAACAAGCCTGGTTATCTAGCAAGATAACTTCTGAAGTAAATGCAGTAATGTAAAGCATATTTAATACATACTCCGAATAATCTCAGGATCCAATCCATCCTGTGCCAAGTCCAATCATGTGGTCATCCGACCACTCATCTCATAGCCATCCCATGGCTGACACATCAAATATCCGATTCCGTCTGCACGACAAGTCTGACAACTTACTCTCTTCCGAGTTGTCTCGCAACCCTCAGAATACTCACGATCCACTGAGTACTTCGACGAGTTCTTCCATCATTATCACTACTATGGTTGACCACCTAGTGAGGTCTAGGCGGACTGTCCAATACCGTGGACACGGCTATTCGAATAGATTTTACACTCTGCAGAGGTTGCGCACTTTACCCACACCATGGAGCACTGACCTCGTGATCCCATTCGGGTGGACCAGCGTTGCACCAACGAAACCTGCCTGACCCGTGACTCTCCCATCGTACCACCGGCGATCATCCTCCCCCGGAGTCCTGCCCTGGGTGGCCCCTGTGTCACCTCGTGACACCTGCCACCGTCGTGGCCAAACTAAACTATCCCAAACGGGGACCTGGTACCATATAACTCAACTAGGCTCACAAGGTTATCGCCGCCTACCGGGCCAGGGTAGCGCACACGCATAACCTTCCCTGTCGGGCGATACCGGTGAAAGAGCACGCGATCAGACCAAGTCAAGGCTGTCCCATACCGACAAATGTGGCTGCACGAATAAGTCCGGACAGGTGACTCAAGGTCAACCATGAAATATCTAATCCCCGAATAATATTTCTATCATGGCTGACACTCCGATAACCAGTATGCTTGAGCCACTGCTACTAATTCATCTCTACGAACTACCGGATGAATTCCAGAATAATCATAGATAGTGATCTCAACATCATAGCATTAACGAGTGGGTAAACTACTAGTCACTAATAATCCGGTACCCAACATGGTAGTCACCTATCCAAGAGTTAACTCGAACATTGCATAATCCAATTCATTTCACAGATACTCATACTTGCTGATAAAGCAAATAGTTGAACTATGACATTGCAATGCGATGATGCAGATGAGAGTTGTGGCTTGCCTGGAGATGAAGGAACCATCGGGAAGAAGTGCGGAGAGTCCGCGGAAGCGATTGCCGGAAACAGTTCCCTCCCGGAGGTGGCTTTTTATGGGCAAGGGCAAAATGGTCATTTCCACTGTGGGACCACATAGTGAAAATGATACCAACACGACGGGCTCGACGAGACGAAGACATGGGCGTTGGATTCACCTCGATCGGAGCTACGGATAAAAAGTTATAAGCTTTTTTCTGCCAGGGACCCATCTGTAAATAAAACTCTCACAAACAGGCCCTCAGCTAAAAACGGATCGCGCCTTTTCAAAGAATACGCTTCCCTGCGGGGAAAACGTATTTTACCCCGAAGCAGCAGCGGAGTACGCTTTCGTTATAAGAAAACATATTTCCCGAAAACCGTCTCCACTTATAAGCGCAGGCCCGAGCGTTGACTTTTGTCTGCGGCTGACGGGTGGGGTTGGGCTTTGCGGGGCCCGCTTGGCCCCGGTCATCTCCTTCCTCGTCCGTTCCCCGCACGGAATGGAGGAGGAGCTGGGGTGCTCGGCCACCGGCGGCCCCGGTGCCACCGGCCACCTCCGGCCAAGGTGCGGCCACCGACGGGCTCGGGAGGAGGTACCGCACCCATCCAAGCCAGGCTCGGACGCAGAGGAGGGCCGGAGTGAGGGCGGCATGGGCTTCCGGCGAAACGGTCTTCGGTCGTGGTTGGCTTCGAGCGCACGGGCCCTCCGCCGGCGAATGGAGGAGACGGAGAGGCTAGCCGTAGTGGATGAGGACCTCTGGTGGGAAATGAGGAGGGAAGGAGGCCAGGCTTGCTCGAATTCGAGCAGAGGCCGTCGGCGGCAATGGCGGCGATGTGGAGCGAAGAGGAGCTCCGAGGCTCGGGCGAGAGGTTAGGGGGGGGGGTATTTGAGTGTGGTGAAGAGGATGAGATGCTCGAGAGGGGCTCAGGACGGCTATAAATAGGCGAGCGGCGAAGTGGCCGAGCGTGGCCACGGTGACACATCCACCACACGCCAGAGTCTTCGGGAAACTACGGGGAAGAGGGGAGAGGCGTCCACGAGCTTCGCCAAGGATCGGAGAGGGCTCAGGCGAGCTCGGGAAGGCTCGGGAGAGCTCGGGGAAGAAAACGATGAAGGTCACGAGCGAGACAGAGCCTCTGGGGCGATTGTCGTAGCGTGAGGAGGAAGAAATCAGAGGGGGAAAGACCTAGAGAGGGGGTACGTGGGTGCTGCGGAACCAAATGGCTTGCTTGGACAAGCCAGGGAGGGCCGGAGTTGACCTCACGAAGGGTACAGTGCGCAGAGCACGCGTTCTGCCCGTCGTCCACGTGGTCACCACGCCAAAATGCCCACTGGTGCATGCTTTGACCCAACACCTTGTCTTTTGTGTGACTCAGAGGTTAGTGAGATGACTCATCGAGGTTTGGCTGGGAGTTGCTACAAGAAATGACAGATGTGAGCTTGGAGACCAAGCAACAGCAAGGTATTTGGAGTGGGGTGAGAGAGATTCAGCTGGAGATAAGAGCTGGTCTTTGCCAGAGAGTGATCACATGCTAAGGTGATTATCTCTGCAAATTTTCAGCCTATTTGAATGAATATAAAGAGCACTTGCAGTTCAAATGGCTTCACTGACCAGAACTACAAATCTTGAAGTGGCACTCACCTCAAGTGTTCCTTGGGCTGAAAATAGGCATCAGATAATGATTTGGTCATATGAGAGTGCCATAAAAATTTCATGCCATTTGGACAAGCCAAAATGGTACTTCCTTCACAGCTATCCTCTCTGACTAGAATCTTATAAAAATTCTAGGGGATTATTGGTAAGATGAAATGAGTCCAAATTTGGTGGAGAAGTGAGATATGGGTAGAAGCATGTTCTGGAAATTATTCATGAATTATGGAGCAATAAAAATTATAGTTGCTTCACAACCCATAATAATTACCAAAAACAAAGATTTGATGCTGTGATCACATAGATGATTGAATGATACTAAAATTTGGTGGAGAGTCATTATTTGAGCATATGAAGATGCTGGCAAAATTTCAACTCATTTGGATACCCCTAGCTAGTACTTGCTTCACAAAGATTCCAGTTGCCCAGAAACTTTGCAAAAAATAGCCAGGGGAGATTTAATATCCAAATAAAGTTGAATTTTGGCATGTGGAAATTATATGGATATGAAAGAGTGCACAAAAAGTTTGAGACCAAGCAAGCAAATATAAATGGTACTTGCTTCACAAACGGCCAGCTGGGGCAGAATCAGAAAAGGAATATTTGTGAAATGTTTTTGGACATGGCAAGGAAATGTTTGACATATTTGTGGAATATCTGACCTAAACAATGTATGAGAATTATTTGGGAATTTTGGGAATGATAGAAATATGGGTTGCTTCACAACCCAAGGCAAACAGGGTTATTCCTTTAATAGAAAAAAAAGAATATTCCCGAGAAAAAGAATATTGGGGTTGGTCCAAGATGGAAATGACAAGGTCTTGGGATGGTTTTGAGATTTGCAAGCCACTCGGGAAGAAAAATGAAGGGTGATCCTTCCAGGTTGCAGAACTACCAATCCACAGAAAAGCGAATCCGGACCAAAATCAAAAGAAAAAGAAAATGGGCAAAATCCAGGGTGTTACAAACCTACCTCCCTTAAAGAAATCTCGTCCTCGAGATTTGGTTGTTCAGGGATCAAACATGAATATTCCCACTTGAGGAAACCGTTTCCAACTCGGGTTTCCTTTTTACCTTTGTATAATGTTCCCACTGAGTTTCATGTGACTGACTACCTTACTTCAGGGTGGTCTGCTTCACTGGACCCTTTTTCTGGCAAACCTTACCTCATATGTTACTGTGACTTATGTGTCGGTGTACTAAGTATTGGGCCACTAGTACCCCGTACTTGTGCACAGGCAGTTGTAGCCATCCTCGCGGCAAGGCTTGCCGGGAACAGCTCGAGGTCGATTCAAGCCATCAAGGAAATCATCAAGTCAGAGATCTGAGGATCAGCAGATAAAGCAAAGCTAGAATCTGAAGTCCAGCTTCCCCGGCAAGATCCTTGCCGGGATGGCCTATGGAGCCCGGCAAGGCTCGGCGCCCGGCAAGGTTCGGTTCCCAGCAAGCCCTGGCGCCCGGCAAGGTTTGGTGCCCGGCAAGGATCGGCACCTGGCGAGATTCCGCCACTGTGCCACCGCTTCGGCACAGTAACAAAACCTGACATTCTGGGTCCTTCTCTGGATGCGTGGCAACGCGCCAGTGGAGGAGAGCTTAAGCGGTGCTGATGGGATGGCCCCTTTTTCCATCCCCAAGAAAGTGAGGACACCTAAACGGACACCTCACGGTGCATTAAATGCGCTTGTCCCAATCCGTCAGGGGTTAGGTATGATACCCTGTAGCTACTTTACACCTCAATGTATGTACATTTTGCCACTGTGGAGTCCCCTTTGAGCATATAAAAGGAGGCCCAAGGCAACTGCTACAGAGGAGGAGAACTTCGGGCCCATTCTGCATGCATAGCTGCTTTTTGAAAGTACTGTTCATTGCGAGCGCTCCTGAAGGCTGTGCTCAAGAACATCAATAAGAACACAAAGCAGGAGTAGGGTTTTACGCTGATCAGCGGCCCGAACCTGGGTAAAAACTTCCCGCGTCGATCACTGGTTCTGCTCTTTGCGTATACCTCTCCCCCCGCCGAAACGTAAAGGGGTCTCTCAGGGTCCCATAGGTGTCGTGCCCCGACATCTTTGGCGCGCCAAGTGGTGACCCTGTGCACAGATGAATAAATTTAAGTGTTGTACATTCCCTTATTGATTCCCATGTTCATATTTATATATATGCATGTTTATCTGGGCTTTGAGTACTTGTACGTTGCTATCGACAAGTTCACAAAGTGGCCAGAGGTGGAAGCAGTGAGGAAGGTGACAGCGCAGTCAGCTGTCAAGTTCTTCAAGGGAATTGTTTGCCGTTTCGGTGAGCCCAACAGGATCATCACCGACAACGGCACGTAGTTCACAAGTCGCACCTTCATGCAGTACGTCCAAGAGCTTGGCGGCAAGATTTGTTTTGCCTTTGTTGCTCACCCAAGAAGCAACGGCCAAGCGGAGAGGGCCAATGCTGAAGTGCTGCACGGTCTCAGGACCAGAACCTTCGACAGGCTGAAAAAGTGCGGAAGACGCTGGATTGATGAGTTGCCGGCGGTTCTTTGGTCAATCAGAACGACACCAAATCGAGCCACCGGCCAGACGCCCTTCGCTCTAGTCTACGGAGCGGAAGCAGTTCTCCCCATGGAACTCATATACGGATCTCCTCGATCGCTCGCTTATGATGAGCTCGAGCAAGAGCAACTGCGGCAAGATGACGCTGTGCTCCTTGAGGAGAATCGTCTTCAGGCTGCTGTGCGAGCTGCACGCTACCAGCAAGCTTTGCGCCGCTACCATAGCCGCAAAGTTCATGCCCGAAGCCTTGAGGAAGGCGACCTTGTTCTTTGACGGATTCAGTCCGCCAAGAATTCAAACAAGTTGACGCCAAAATGGGAAGGCCCTTATCGGGTAGTACGAGTCACCAGGCCTGGCGCTGTCTGCCTGGAGACCGAAGATGGCGTTCCAGTGAGTAATTCCTGGAATATCGAACATCTTCGCAAGTTCTACCCATAAGGCGCGGTTGCCGGGGGCTCCGGGCAACCACCTTTTTGTACCAGTCTTTGCCGGCAAGGCATGTGATCCTTTGTACAAAGCCAGGCGCAGACCCTATGCACAGATGAATAAATTTAAGTGTTGTACATTCCCTTATTGATTCCCATGTTCATATTTGTATATATGCATGTTTATCTAAGATGTTGTATGACACCTGATCCCGGTAAGTTCTAACGAACCGCCAAGGTTTCATGCCTTTATTTTCTCTTCTTTCTTTTTCTCAAAAGACAGAAGGATTCCTCGCATGCACATTTGCTGGGGGGGGAAGGGAGATATGAATACCAGTTGGTGACGTTCGGAATCGACGCTTGCCGGAGGAAGAACAAAGACAGGAAGCTAAGTCTTAAAAAACTCAGAGCAAGTTTTTCTTTTATTACCAAGTTATTTCCTTGGACGATTCCGACTCTTGTATGGAAAATCTGCACGCGAAGGAACCTTTGTTGTAATCGGTCTCGCCCTTATTTTGTTTCGAGCCTGCTCAACGATTTAAGTGGCTGCACTGAGGACACCAAGGAGTCTTGCCGGCCGCTGCGCCTCCAGCAGGCTGCTGAAGTCCCGCACCCAGCGCTCGCGGCAGGTTGCGCGCTGGCAAGTTTTTCAATAAGCGTAGGATGAACTCCATACATAAAGGAATCAGACAAGGAAAGTAGCAAGCATGAGCCTAAACATAGTCAAATTGTATTACATCCATGAGTTGCCGCAATTCTAACTTTAGACTTAATTGTCTTTTACATGGAATAATGACGACAAGAAAAGGGGGAAGCACTCAATCCCTGCGCTGGCCTTCGATCCTTTTGATGGAGTCCACCTTCTCAAGGATAGGCGCGATGCACTCTTCAAGCGCCTCAACATTTGCATCCTTTGGCAGATGGCCGAGCACGTTGGAGAGGTTGATGCCAGGATTACTGTGCACCACCTTGATGAGCACCTTGCGGAGGACGGCCCGGCAAAGCCGGCGAGTCTCGTTCGCCAGTTGGGTCGCCCGGCTAGACTGGAGCACCCTCAACGCGTTGATGATGCTTTCAAAGAACATCGTCAACCTGGCACTTGGAGATATTCTTTCCTCAGAAGAATACTTGAAGTTCGACAAGCCCATGGTTGACAGTTCTGCGGTAAGCTTCTCTGCGGTGGCGATGAGACGGCCAGTCCAGATCTCCACTCCCTTCTCGTACTCGTTTTGGGCAGCGGCGGCGCTCTTGAGTAGGTTCCTCTCTCCTTGGAGATCCTTGAGTAGAGCCTTCTCACGGGCCTTGCCGGCCTCGAGAGACTTCTGCAGCGTGGTCAGCTTCAGCTCCAGAACCGCAATATTATCAGCCGCAGAGGAGAGCTGCTTGGTCTTGTCGGACAGGGCAACTTGCATCTCCGCCAAGGAGTGGAGGGTTTTTTCCCTGTCCCCCTTGAGCGTCGAGAGCTCCTTGCCGTGCTCTTCGAGATCTGTTTCTAGCCTCTTCACTCTGTCGTTCAGCTCGTTCTTGGCGGCCTCTGCAGCTTCGGCAGCATCGACGGCCTCCTTGAGCTTGCCGGCGTGACTTGCAGTCAGAGTTTCGAGCGCCTCCTTATGTTTTCGCTCCAGCTCCTGGGTCCGCCGTGCGACAAGATTTTCAATATCCTCATCCTTGCTGCGAAGCTTGGCGGCGAGCGCCTGCTCACGTGCGGTGAGATCTTCCTCATGAGCATCAAGAGCAACGCGGCGCCCCGTCAGGAGGGCATCTTCGGCAGCAATCCTTTGAACAGCTTCATCATGCGCCTTCTCCATATCTGATTGCTTCAGGAGGATCTCGTTCCACTGCTGGCTCACTTGTTCTCGGCCGGCAACCAACTCTTGGAGGGCCTCGGCGTGCCAGATCTGCATTTGTGCGACGCGCCTTTGGAAATCTGCTTCGGCCGCCTCAACAACTGCCATTCTAGAGTCCGCTTTGTCTTTCCGGGCGCGATGGAGAGCCTGGAGTTTGCGGAAGTTCTCGCCCATGGCCTGAAGGAGCTGATCCTCTTCAGATTTGCCGCTGCTAGTGCTGGGATCGTCGACGACTTCAAGCCCGGCAGCAGCAATGATTTCTTTGAAAACTTCTCCTTCGGCTGGTGCCCCAGCGCTTGCCGTCCCCGGCAAGTTGATGAATAGGTTCTCGCCAACCTTGAGGTACTTGCTGGATGAGGGGCCTTCAGATGTTGATGGCTGGTCTTCAGTGGCCGCCTCACTAGTGACAGGGGGCTCTATGGCCGGTGCAGCGCCTGGCGCTCCTGTGGCAGGAATGCTATCAATGCGGTCCTCAGCCTCCCTGTCGCCCCCTCCTGCAGGTTCTTCGGCGGTTTCCTCTTGTGCTGTCTTGGTGGCCTCCCCGTCAAAAGCACCACCAGCCTCGACAATGTCATCCTTGGTGGCCTCGCTGGCAGCGATCCTGTCTGCTTCGGCGGCGGCATCCCTGGCGGTCTCCTCGATCACAATGTCGACGTCCATGTGTTCCATCACAGGGAACTCTGAAGGGCGAAGGAGGAAAACAGAATAAGATCAAGGTTGAAGTTTGAAGTGACCGAAGACAGAGAGATAAGAGGAAAAGAATAACAAGCACTCTGAGGCAATCGAGTACCTGCGTCGAGCTGTCGGGAGGTGGCTTCACCCCTCCCAGCAACTCCGCTTGCCGGGGCGTGTCGCCGGAGTCTGCGCTTGCCGGCTCCTCCTCAGTTAGGATGGGCTCGTCGGCAGGATCTCTTGCCAGGGATGTGCTTGTGGGTGGAGTGGTCGATGAAGGAGGCACAATGGGGATGTCTTCTCCTTGTTGCCGTTCTTCTCCTGCGAACCCAAAGATATCAGTAGGTAAGAATGAAAACCTTGGCACCCGCCAGCGGAAAAAGAACAATGAACTTACGCTGGGGGCTGTGCTGGGGGCTACGCTGGGGGCTGCGTTGAGGACTAGACTCCGAGCTCACAATGACGGTTTCTGGCACGCTAGTGGAGCCTGCCGGGGGCTCGTCGCCCGTAGAAGTCCTTGACCTCTTCGCCATCCTCTCTAGCAAGGTTTCTGTGTCACTACAGAGACAATACAAGCAAGTCAGTAAGATTGATGCAAGATTGGAAGGTAAAAGCTGTGGCAAAGTACTTACTCTTCTTCCTCTCGCTCCGGACTAAAGCCGGAGATGTCGAAGTCGACCTCCGTTGCGGTGTCTGAGTGGGGAGGCGGAGGAGGAGTCCTAGGCCGCTTGGCTGTGGCAGGCGCCGGGGCAGCTTCCGGTGCGGTGGTACGAGACCCTCCTGCCGCCCCAGCAGTGGCCGCTGGTGTGGGTCTCACGCGTCGTGCAGGCTGTTGACGAGCCCCCTGCCGCGGTCCAGTCTTGCCGGACATTTTCTTGCCGGGGGCTTCGCCGCTCGAAGAGGGCTGGCTTGCCGGGATGCCAGATGCGGCCTTCCGAAGAACACGCTTCGTCTTCTTCGGGGGTGGGGGCTCTTCTCGCGTCTCTTCTTCTTCGACCGAGTCCTCGCCGGACGAGCTTTCAGCGGCTGCGCTGCTCTCCTCCCCGGCAACCTCGCCCTCCCCGGCAGGCTTCATCTCTACTACCACCTCTGCGTCGCTAGCTTCCCACTCTGTGAAGCCGACACTGCCGGCCTCTGCGGCAAGATTTGCCTCTTCCACCCTAATAGCAATGTAAGCTACTTCTTGGTTGGTGGTGGCTCGGATGAAATCTGACTCTTTCCGGACAGGCCTCTCCGTCAAGCTGTCGAAGAACTTCTGCGCTTCCTCCTCGCTTGGCTCGGCCCAGGTTGGGTCAAGGCCGTGGGCGTTGAACATCGGCAGGAAGGCAATGATTGACCCCAAGGCAGAGTTGTTGCACAAGGGGACAATCCTTGCCGGCAGCCGGTGCTAGTCTTCGCGCTGGAATAACTTCTGACGGAGAGCGCCAAGCAGCATAGTGGTCAGATTGTTGTTCAGCCCAGGGCGCAATCTCATGATATCTGCCGCGTTCTTGTATTCCCAGGCTGGCCTGCCCCTGTTCTGCAGAGGGGCGATGCGGCGGCGGAGAAAGTCGAAGCCGATCATCTCCATCTTCAGCCCGGCAGCCTTCAAGCGAAGGATCCTGGTGGTGGTGATTGTGAGCGTCTCGTATTCTGCAGCGAGATCACTCAAATCCTTGCCGCGGACCACCTTCTGTTGCCAGGGATGACAAAAAGGATGGGGATCTGCTTCCTGGATCCAGCACCATTCGGCCCGCCACTCGTCCCACTTTTCGCAGTAAACTCCCTCTAGGTATATTTCTTTATTCCAAGCTCTTGGAATCCAGGCAATAGAACCAGAGAGAGCCTCTCCTTTTTGGATACGAGGGAAGAAATAATGGTGAAAAAGAGCAGAATTGGGGATCACGCCAACAAAATTTTCACAGAGATGGGCAAAGATAGACATGCAAAGTACTGCATTCGGCGTGAAATCAAGAAGACGGAAGCTGTATGTGTACATGATGTCATTGAAGAAGTCGGAAAAGGGGGGACAGAGCCCGCAATAGAAATATGCAGTGAAGAAAGGGTATCTGTCCGATCCACCTTTGGAGCAAGCACCTGGGATTACGCGTATGGCGAGGTGAGCTTGCGTTCCATTCGCCCACATGCATTGGTATCGCCCCTTCAGAGCTTCAGCATCGAGCGTCGGAGGGAAGACGACGAGCCTCTTCCGCATCTTCGCCAGTTCGCTCTCCAGAACTTCGGCTTTCGCCTCCTTGCCCTTACCTTTGCTGGCCTTGGGCGGCATGGCGACTGTGAGAACGGAAGCTGGGGGCGGAGCGAGCGCGGGAGCAGCGAGCGGAAGAGGAAAATGTTTCGCTCTGAGCTCGAGAGGAGGAAGGCAATGGCGATGGCCAGATTAAGAAGAAGAGGGGGGTAAATAGGTTTGTGCCTCTGCGACTTCTCCTTTTTATGGGGAAGGAGCGGGGCCGCCTTTTTTATTCCCCAATGTGAATGCGCCTCTATAGGCGCGAGACAGTTGCAGCCTTTTTGGCACGCTTCCCACGTTGCGTGCTCCGTGCGCGTAGTGGGGGGCACAGTAAAATGACATATTTACGAGCAGTTAATCCCCTGCCACGCGTGCCCGTGCATTGTTTGGGCCTAGCCAACAACGCCTCGCACTCGTGTATGGCCTAGGCCCGGGGGCTCCTGTCGGTGTACTAAGTATTGGGCCACTAGTACCCCGTACTTGTGCACGGGCAGTTGTAGCCATCCTCGCGGCAAGGCTTGCCGGGAACAGCTCGAGGTCGATTCAAGCCATCAAGGAAATCATCAAGTCAGAGATCTGAGGATCAGCAGATAAAGCAAAGCTGGAATCTGAAGTCCAGCTTCCCCGGCAAGATCCTTCCCGGGATGGCCTGTGGAGCCCGGCAAGGCTCGCCGCCCGGCAAGGCTCAGCGCCCGGCAAGGTTCGGTTCCCAGCAAGCCCTGGCGCCCGGCAAGGCTTGGCGCCCGGCAAGGATCGGCGCCTGGCGAGATTCCGCCATTGTGCCACCGCTTCAGCACAGTAACAAAACCTGACATTCTGGGTCCTTCTCTGGATGCATGGCAATGCGCCAGTGGAGGAGAGCTTAAGCGGTGCTGATGGGATGGCCCATTTTTCCATCCCCAAGAAAGTGAGGACACCTAAACGGACACCTCACGGTGCATTAAATGCGCTTGTCCTAATCCGTCAGGGGTTAGGTATGATACCCTGTAGCTACTTTACACCTCAATGTATGTACATTTTGCCACTGTGGAGTCCCCTTTGAGCATATAAAAGGGGGCCCAAGGCAACTGCTACATAGGAGGAGAACTTCAGGCCCATTCTGCATGCGTAGTTGCTTTTTGAACGTACTGTTCATTGCGAGCTCTCCTGAAGGCTGGGCTCAAGAACGTCAATAAGAACACAAAGCAGGAGTAGGGTTTTACGCTGATCAGCGGCCCGAACCTGGGTAAAAACTTCCCGCGTCGATCACTGGTTCTGCTCTTTGCGTATACCTCTCCCCCCGCCGAATCGTAAAGGGGTCTCTCGGGATCCCATAGGTGTCGTGCCCCGACACTTATGCCCTTTATGTCTGCTGACCTGTCTGGGGCAATAAATTATCCGGACCGAACTATGTGCCTTGCTCGTAAGTTCGAGGGTGGTTCCTCATGGACGTGTCATGACGAGGTCCAATACGAACGACCGTTTACTGAGTTGTGAACAGATTCTCTTGGTGGACATGAAATCTTTTACTCATTTCACTGGGTGACTTCAAATGGCTGTGTGTCCTCCCGGCTCAAAACAGTACTGTGAATCGTTCCTTCCTCCTGGCGGAATCTGTCTCTTTGCACGGATTGCTGGGTCATCTTGGGTATCTTCACTGTCTTGGGTATAAGACTCTTACCAAATATTTGACTGTCACCTGTTGTGACCAGCATAAAGGTATACGGTCATATTATCCATAGACTTGGCTGATAGCGGTCCTGGCAGCAAAATCTTGTTCATAGCAGGTTAGTTTTTAACTGATTCCTATCTGTGAGGACACATGTTTCGAGACTGTTGTTCATCCTTCTAATTGCTCAGTCTATCGGTATCTCAATATGGATGGTAGGCCGTGTAACGCTTTAACATGGTTGCTAGATTTGAACTGCTGAGTTAATCTTTCTGCTGACCTGACCAGCTTGGTTGCCTTTTTCTGACCATTCTGAGCATATCCGGTTGGCTGGGCGGGTTGTCTCGATATGGGGTCCTTGCAAATGAAATAGACCCCGTGGGTATGTACCCATGGTGACTGGTATCGAGCCAGACTGTCTGGAGTATTTGTACCATGTTGATCTTGCAACCATTATGATACCTGTACGGCCAATCTTGCTCCTTCATTATGGTTCTCTTTGCCTGGATTCCTTACTGAAAGAACTGGCCTTATGTGTTCTTGATTCTTCGGGTAACCATGGGTGTTGTCAGGTGCGATATTCCGGCATGCATATTACTTTACAAGTTGTAGCTGTAGGGTAACGATCATCTGAACCCTTGAATAAAACCGGCAAATAAACCAGTAGCCACCAGAACGGTCTTTACAACTCAGATCTGGGACATTACTGGAGTAACTCAACCCCGACTCAAGACGGCTGAAAAGCAGCTCAGAGCATGCGATGGTGTCGATAAGAAGAAAGTAGCAACTCCCTAAGACGGCCGAAAAATAGCTCAGAGCATAGGGTCATTGCTACGATGAGAAATTCAACAACTGCCCGAGACGGCCGAAAAGCAGCTCGGAACACGGGCTAGTTGCTGATAAGAGAAAAAAAATCGGCATCCACCCCGGACGGCCGAAAACAGCTCAGAACACAGGCGTGGTGCCGTTACCAAAGAAAGACGGGCAATGGTTCATCCGCGTCCCAAACAGCTCACTATTGTGCACACAGGTATGAGCATAATAATTTGAACGTACCGGAATAACACAGAGCAATACTATAGGGCATGTATCAGATGGTCGGCTTGCTCCATAGGTTGTTGGTCATCACACTGAAGTGTATAACTGGCGTTCTCTTCCTCTTACATAGCTCATGCAATAGTCAGATTCTCTCCGGGCTAGCATCATGGTATGAGTAACCCCTATGACCTTGGCAGCATGTCCACCATATCTATGAAAACATGTGTAGCTGGCCACTTGATTTCTGACACAAGCTTGTGTCCTGACTGATTTTTGCCTTCGGACCACTGTTGCGGATCTGACCCTGGGGATGCATTGTCATATGCTACTAGTTATATTAGCTTGTACTGGTGAGGATGTGACGCCTTGCTGGCGAAGGTTGCTTAGCTTATGTTGGAAGCCACCGAGAGTATCTTGCTGAGTACTAAGTTAATAGCCCATTCTGGCTTGCTTCCAAGACATGGCAGGGTTCAAATTGTACTCATAGTAGACTCAAACCTTGCATATATGAATCATACCTTTGGTACGGAATGCATTGTGGATCATGTACACAATTTGCCTTCTTGCTGATGCAATCATTACTGCTGTGAATATTGCACATTGAGGTACACTTGATGCTGATAACTAATCCAGCCAAGATATCATTTGTATTCAGGCCTGATATTCCCGATATAAGACAGTCTGCTGAAAATTTCATATTGCTGAGCTGAGCTTCCAAATGATTGTCTCTTCACTGACTCTTTGGGTTCAGGGTCGGTGAGCAACTTCCTTAAGGGGAAAATAAGGTAACACCAAGGGCCCAAAGAAAACAAAAGAAATGACTAAACAAAAGCACACAGAGTAGCAAGATTACACACACAAGCAATATCACATACTACAGCTATTCACAGCAATAATATGCATTCCTACTTAAGTGCACAAATCTCGCAAGAACTCCGGTATTATGGTCTAACATGCTGTGGCGATGTGCACGAAAGTGAATCAATGTGTGAAGAAAATTGGTGTAAACAAGGCTACACCAAATACGGGCTTAACATGGATGGAACCGGTGGCGAGGACGAACTTGGTGATCGGGCATCGGAACACAAAAGTTACGACCACATCATCGTCAAGCGTACGGAAGAAAACCGTACACGTCCAAAGAATAGGTGGCGGGATGAGATAGTGGTGGAGACAAAGGCTTGCAGGCAATGCCCTTTTCTGATAACAAGGATCAGTAAGGGTTGCCGAAGCGGCTAGTAGAATGACACGATTCAGGATAGAACTTGTCTATCACCGAAACGATAGGGGAGTTGGAAGGGAATATATTGGTTTGGTACCGGTGCATCAATCTTGCTAGTGATCGACACCACCAAGCACCTTGGCATCACTCCGCCGGGACGAAGATGACACCACACCAAGGAACAAATATGAAAACTGGAGAGCGCAGGTAGGGAATCGAAACCGATGCAACCTATACTCACTAGACCCATCGTTAGTGATAAAACATCTAATCTATATGCATGCTATGCACAAACAAATGCAACAACCAAGTGCAGCAAATCAACAGGGTCCTAAACTACCGGTTACTAATGCTCGCGCCTAGATCACGCGTCCTATAGCCAAACCTGGCTTTGATACCAACTTCTATGGCACCCCGGCTCAGAGTAAACCGGAATGCCCCATATTCTAGCCCAGGGACAAGTTCTCTGGAATACGGCACTGCTGGCATAGAACAAATACGCTCTTTATTACAATGGATATGGTTACAAAGGGTATATGGATGACATTGGCACGGCGGCACTACGCCTGCCCGGGGTAGTTCTATGCTAACAGCAGAGTAACTTTCTCAGCAGCGGAACTGTGATGACGGTGATGGACTCCACTCCGCAGGGACTCTGGCTAGAACGCGTCTCCTAGGTCGCAAACTCAGGATCCTCGACAAGCAAGCAATCACGGCATGACCTGCAGACTGGCATGACACGCCAGGTGAGTACTTTGAATGTACTCGCAAGCTCACAGCAAACATCAACATTAAAGCAAAAACAACATCATAGCAATCAATATTAACAAGCCTGGTTATCTAGCAAGATAACTTCTGAAGTAAATGCAATAATGTAAAGCATATTTAATCCATACTCCGAATAATCTCAGGATCCAATCCATCCTGTGCCAAGTCCAATCATGTGGTCATCCGACCACTCATCTCATAGCCATCCCATGGCTGACACATCAAATATCCGATTCCGTCTGCACGACAAGTCTGACAACTTACTCTCTTCCCAGTTGTCTCGCAACCCTCGGAATACTCACGATTCACTGAGTACTTCGACGAGTTCTTCCATCATTATCACTACTATGGTTGACCACCAAGTGAGGTCTGGGCGGACTGTCCAATACCGTGGACACGGCTATTCGAATAGATTTTACACTCTGCAGAGGTTGCGCACTTTACCCACACCATGGAGCACTGACCTCGTGATCCCATTCGGGTGGACCAGCGTTGCTCCAACGAAACCTGCCTGACCCGTGATTCTCCCATCATACCACCGGTGATCATCCTCCCCCGGAGTCCTGCCCTGGGTGGCCCCATTGTCACCTCGTGACACCTGCCACTGTCATGGCCAAACTAAACTGTCCCAAACGGGGACCTGGTACCATATAACTCAACTGGGCTCACAAGGTTATCGCCGCCTACCGGGCCAGGGTAGCGCGCACGCATAACCTTCCCTGTCGGGCGGTACTAGTGAAAGAGCACGAGATCAGACCAAGTCAAGGCCGTCCCATACCGACAAATGTGGCTGCACGAATAAGTCCGGACAGGTGACTCAAGGTCAACCATGAAATATCTAATCCCCGAATAATATTTCTGTCATGGCTGATAACCAGTATGCTTGAGCCACTACTACTAATTCATCTCTACGAACTACCGGATGAATTCCAGAATAATCATAGACAGTGATCTCAACATCATAGCATCAACGAGTGGGTAAACTACTAGTCACTAATAATCCGGTACCCAACATGGTAGTCACCTATCCAAGAGTTAACTCGAACATTGCATAATCCAATTCATTTCACAGATACTCATATTTGCTGATAAAGCAAATAGTTGAACTATGACATTGCAATGCGATTATGCAGATGAGAGTTGTGGCTTGCCTGGAGAAGAAGGAACCATCGGGAAGAAGTGCGGAGAGTCCGCGGAAGCGATTGCCGGAAACAGTTCTCTCCCGGAGGGGGCTGTTTATGGGCAAGGGCAAAATGGTCATTTCCATTATGGGACCACATAGTGAAAATGATACCAACATGACGGGCTCGACGAGACGATGACGTGGGCGTTGGATTCACCTCGATCGGAGCTACGGATAAAAAGTTAGAAGGGTTTTTCTGCTAGGGACCCATCTGTAAATAAAACTCTCACAAACAGGCCCTCAGCTAAAAAACGGATCGTTCCTTTTCGAAGAATACGCTTCCCTGCGGGGAAAACGTATTTTAGCCCAAAGCAGCAGCGGAGTACGCTTTCATTATAAGAAAACGTATTTCCCGAAAACCGTCTCCACTTATAAGCGCGGGCCCGAGCGTTGACTTCCGTCTGCGGCTGATGGGTGGGGTCGGGCATTGCGGGGCCTGCTTGGCCCCGGTCATCTCCTTCCTGGTCCGTTCCCCGCACGGAACAGAGGAGGAGCTGGGGCGCTCGGCCGCCGGCGGCCCCGGCGCCACCGGCCACCTCCGGCCAAGGTGCGGACATCGACGGGCTCGGGAGGAGGTACCACACCCATCCAAGCCAGGCTCGGACGCCAAGGAGGGCCAGAGTGAGGGCGGCATGGGCTTCCAGCGAAACGGTCTTTGGTCGTGGTTGGCTTCGAGCGCACGGGCCCTCCGCCGGCGAATGGAGGAGACGGAGAGGCTAGCCGTAGTGGATGAGGACCTCTGGTGGGAAATGAGGAGGGAAGGAGGCCAGGCTTGCTCGAATTCGAGCAGAGGCCGTCGGCAGCAATGGCGGCGATGTGGAGCGAAGAGGAGCTCCGGGGCTCGGGCGAGAGGTTAGGGGGGTGGGGGTATTCGAGTGTGGCGAAGAGGATGAGATGCTCGGGAGGGGCTCTGGACGGCTATAAATAGGCGAGCGGCGAAGTGGCCGAGCGTGGCCACGGTGACACGTCCACCACACGCCGGAGTCTTCGGGAACCTACGGGGAAGAGGGGAGAGGCGTCCACGAGCTTCGCCGAGGATCGGAGAGGGCTCAGGCGAGCTCGGGAAGGCTCGGGAGAGCTCGAGGAAGAAAACGACTTAGGTCACAAGCGAGACAGAGCCTCGGCGGCGATTGTCGTAGCGTGAGGAGGAAGAAATCGGAGGGGGAAAGACCTAGAGAGGGGGTACGTGGGTGCTGCGTAGCAAAATGACATGCTTGGACAAGCCAGGGAGGGCCGGAGTTGACCTCACGAAGGGTACAGTGCGCAGAGCGCGCGTTCTGCCCGTCGTCCACGTGGTCACCACGCCAAAATGCCCACTGGTGCATGCTTTGACCCAACACCTTGTCTTTTGTGTGACTTAGAGGTCAGTGAGATGACTCATCGAGGTTTGGCTGGGAGTGGCTGCAAGAAATGACAGATGTGAGCTTGGAGACCAAGCAACAGCAAGGTGTTTGGAGTGGGGTGAGGGAGATTCAGCTGGAGATAAGAGCTGGTCTTTGCCAGAGAGTGATCACATGCTAAGGTGATTATCTCTGCAAATTTTCAGCCTATTTGAATGAATATAAAGAGCACTTGCAGTTCATATGGCTTCACTAACCAGAACTACAAATCTTGAAGTGGCACTCACCTCAAGTGTTTCCTTGGGCTGAAAATAGGCATCAGATGATGATTTGGTCATATGAGAGTGCCATAAAAATTTCATGCCATTTGGACAAGCCAAAATGGTACTTCCTTAACAGCTATCCTCTCTGACCAGAATCTTATAAAAATTCTAGGGGATTATTGGTAAGATGAAATGAGTCCAAATTTGGTGGAGAAGTGAGATATGGGTAGAAGCATGTTCTGGAAATTATTCATGAATTATGGAGCAATAAAAAGTATAGTTGCTTCACAACCCATAATAATTACCAGAAACAAAGATTTGATGCTGTGATCACATAGATGATTGAATGATGCTAAAATTTGGTGGAGAGTCATTATTTGAGCATATGAAGATGCTGGCAAAATTTCAACTCATTTGGATACCCCTATCTAGTACTTGCTTCACAAAGATTCCAGTTGCCCAGAAACTTTGAAAAAAATATCCAAGAGAGATTTAATATCCAAATAAAGTTGAATTTTGGCATGTGGAAATTATATGGATAGGAAAGAGTGCACAAAAAGTTTGAGACCAAGCAAGCAAATATAAATGGTACTTGCTTCACAAACGGCCAGCTGGGGCAGAATCAGAAAAGGAATATTTGTGAAATGTTTTTGGACATGGCAAGGAAGGGTTTGACATATTTGTGGAATATCTGACCTAAACAATTTATGAGAATTATTTGGGAATTTTGGGAATGATAGAAATATGGGTTGCTTCACAACCCAGGGTAAACAGGGTTATTCCTTTAATAGAAAAAAAAAGAATATTCCCGAGAAAAAGAATATTGGGGTTGGTCAAAGATGGAAATGACAAGGTCTTGGGATGGTTTTGAGATTTGCAAGCCACTCGGGAAGAAAAATGAAGGGTGATCCTTCCAGGTTGAAGAACTACCAAACCACAGAAAAGCGAGTCCGGACCAAAATCAAAAGAAAAAGAAAATGGGCAAAATCCAGGGTGTTACACCGAAAGCGCGCGGGCTTCTCCCTCCACCATGGGGCCCACTCTCACGATGATGCCCTCGAGCGCCGCGACGAGCTTGGGAAGCAGCCCGGTTGGGCCTTCCTCCGGAGTCACCAACGGCTCCTTGTACCCGCTCCCGTAGAGATCCTGCAGTGCCTTGCGGGACCTCTGCTCGAGGGAGTCAAAGGCGGCACGCCCCGCGGTGGCCGCCTCCTCAGCCTTGGCAAGGAGTTTCTCCCTGGCCTCCAGCCAAGCCTTCTCGTCGGAGACAAGCTGGGCGTAGGACACCTGGGCCGCCTCCACCTCCTCCTTTAGCTTCTCCAGGCGGCCGCGCTCTGTGGCCTGCTCCCAAGATGCCTGCTCCAGTTCGGCGTCACGACCGGTGACCGCAGACTCCCGCTCCTTCAGCTTTTCCTCCTGCACCTCGAGTTGGCGGGCGCGGGTGGCCTGCTCGTCGCAGAGGGCTTTCAGCTCGGCCTCCGCCGCGCGATAGCGCTCCTCAGCGTCCTTCGTGTCCTTCAACCCCACGTCACGGGCGGCAGCGGCCACGCCGGCCACCTTCTGGCCCTCCTCTTCAGCAGCGTCGGCCTGGTCCCAGGCCGCCCTGACAGACGAGTCAGCCTGGAGCCACCCCAAGACCAGCTCCAGGTGCCCCGACGCCCGGCGCCGGTCGGGGCCCCGAAGATCGTTCCGGAGTTTATCCAACGTGGAGAAGGCCTGCTCCAGAGCACCGGGCGCGGTAGGAGAGCCGCGGCCCGCTGGCGTGGCGACTGGAAGAGGGGATGGCGACGGCATCAAGACTGGCGAAGCAGCAGCAAGGATGTCCGGGGGCTCCGGAGCCCTCGGGCCGTCAGCAGGCGCGCTGAAGGCAAGCGTATCTGAAGCCGGTGTGGCCGCAGGGGCATCCTTCTCCTGAGGCTGGGCCCCTGAGCCTCGCGAGGGCAACCCTGCGACAGGAGGATGCGAGCTAGCCTTGTCCGTCGGCGCCAGAACCTCCGGGGCCGAGGTGGGCTGGTTGGCCTCAAGAGCCCTCGCCTCCTCCTTCTTCCTTTTCGCTGCCGGTGTTGGCCTGGCCGCAGAGAGGAAAATGTCAGAGCACTACGACACGAGCAGGAAGCAAGGACAAGATGGTGCACTTACTGATCTGTGGCGACATAATCCCTCGTCCTCTTCAGGAGCGCGATGCCCACAGGCTTCGTGGGCGCGAGCCCCGCCACGCTCTCGGGAGCAGATGAGCGTGTGGCAGTCAGATCTGCGGCAGCGGCGGCCGACGGCGGGGCGGAGGCACCACCTCGGGGAAGCAACGACGACTTGTCCTTCTTTAGGACACCCTGCTTCAGCTTCTTCGGAGGGGTGCCCCTGGACCTCGTGGTGACCCCGGCGGAGCGTGGCGACTACTTGACTGGGTGCTCGTCGGCGTCATCGTCAGAGAAGGCGCGGAGGAGCTCGCTCCGCCGTGGGAGAGAAGTCTCCCCCCACCTCCTCCAAGGTCGCCTCCGAGCTCTCGTTCTCCTCCTCCCCAGAGGGATCGCCAGAGGACACCAGCACAGGGGAGCCCGCGGGCAAGGAAGGCTCCAGCGGCATGAACCCCCACTCGTTGAAGACAGGCATGGCGGCGGCTATCTTCTCCTCGTCGGTGCGACGGTACAACGGGAGATGGGCATCCGAGGGGCCACCCTGGTCCTTCCCGAGCAAGGTGCGCACGACCTTGCTCAGCTCCTCGTCAGACAAGTTGTCCGGGCGCAACCGAAGGTCGTCTTCCGCGCCCTTGAAGCTCCATAGGGGGCGCGAGTGTGCCTGGAGTGGAGCCAGGCGCTGCGTCAGGAACTCCGTGACGATCATGGCCCCTATCAGCTTCTCTGCCTTCGGGTCCTTCGCCTTCAGGTCGGCCGTCATCCTCTCCAGCAACTGCTCCGCCCTGGGGTCGGTGAGCTTCTCGTGAACCCATCGATCCAGGGGCTTCGGCAGTGCGGTCGACAGCTCCAGCCGAGCGTGGGAGCGCTTGGCGTCCATGAAGATCCACTTGTTCTGGAAGTCCGCCACCTTCTTCCCAGCCCGCGAGATCACAATGCTGCCGTTGGCCGCGATGAAGCTGGCGCACCCAGAGCACTGGCCGCTGCTTATCCGGAGGTAGAAGAAGTGGCGGAATAGCGCGATGGAGGGCGTCACCCCCACGAACGCTTCACAGTAGAAGGCAAAGATCGACAGGAGGAGGATGGAGTTGGGATGAAGATGGAGGGCATGGAGACCATAGTGGTTGAGGACGGCATAGAAGAAACGGGAGAAAGGGGGAACCAGCCCAACGAAGACGCTGTGCAGGAAGAAGGGGTAGAAGGTGTCACCCAAGGCTTCCGGCTGGGCGGAGCCGACCCAGAGCGCCGTCTCCCCTCCCTCATTATCGTCGCCCGCCGTCAGCGGGAGCACGGCGGCAAGGTGCTTCTCCTCGGCGATGGAGGATGCGCTCAAGGCCGGCTCAAACCAGGGAGCCGAGCGTAAGCAGAGGCCAATGACTTTGCCTTGTCGGTGGCCATCGGTGGCGAGTCCGGGGAAAAGATTCAGCAGATCTGGAGGTGCGCTAAGCAGAAGGAGAAGGGGATCTGGAGCAAGATGGAAGAAAGGCAATGAAGGCTCAGCGGCAAGCGCCATCCTTTTTGTCAGCCAGGGACGGTTGCCGAGGTGGCATGGGGAAGCGGAGACGCCCATGTCCCATCAATCGCCATGCGTCGACCGAGGCCACAGGCGGTTAGGGCCCACGGCGCTCCGCACTTGCCCCTTGGCTTCGCCTCGAAGCCAAGTTCGAGCGTGCCTTGGGCACAGGGGCTACTGTCGGCGTTCTGGGAACCAAGGTAACTATACTTGCCTGCCCGCGGCCCATGGCGTGGCTCCATCGATGGCCTAGTACGGCCCAGCTTCAGCAACAATAACTCAAGACCCTCGCGAGGGGCCAAGCCTCGCGAGGCGGACGACACCAAGACCTCCACGAGGAGCGGCCTCCTCAGGCTGGCTCCCGAGGAGCGGAGATCTCTATGCAAACCCTCACCTCATGAGGTTCGGGTGACACAAGCCATGACGACCAAGGCTAGGCGGGCGCTAGCGGGCGTAGTGTACCAGTTTCCTCTTTGGTGCTAAAGGGGCAAGCGCAGGCGCGGGGTCTCGAGGAATCAGCCAAAAGTTTCCATTCCCGTGCAACAAGACCAAGCCCGCCAGGACGGCAGGACGGAGGTCATCACCGAGCACACCATGGCGTCACAACCAGAGGCTTTCGCAGGCGAAGACTACTTTTGTCAGGATAGCATGTACTAGCTGTCGCCCTTTGAATTTGGCCGTTGTGGGATCCCTTCCCGCCTTTCATTTGGGAAGAGGACCAAGGCCACTATAAATAGGGCTTAGCCACCACCGTAGAGAGGGATCGGACCCCCGGGCAGATCATTCAGATCACCCTCACTCCAAAAGCTCATCCGAGCTCAAGAACACCTCTCCTCCTGAGGTTGTTCGCCACTATACTAGTTCATCCTCAGCCCCTCGAGGCCAATCCACCACAAACCAGGAGTAGGGTTTTACACCGCAAGGTGGCCCGAACCTGGGTAAACTATTGTGTCTCTTTTCCTTATAGTTCGTCGAGCTAGGCAGTGAGATTAGCGAGTAGGCAGACTGGGGAGGACGAGTTCTTCGCACGCACCCCAGAGTTCGAACCTCTCAAGGGTCTGTGGAAGCCGAAATCCGACAGCTGGGAGCGCCATTGGAGCCACGGGGATAGCCATTGGAACCGCTGGATGTCCTCTCTGTATGTGTTCTCGTGGGTGTGCTTGTTGTGTCGTGTGGCGCGAGGGATGAAGGTAAATGGCCGTAGGAATAAATGGGGGCCGAGCGGCCTGGATTCTCGACGCGTTCGCATGGCAGTTTTTGCAGCGGGTAACTGCATCATCGCGCCGCGCCCGACGCAACCGCATGCACACAAACGTGCGTGATCGTGCATCGGCCCCAAACACTGGCAGCGCGTGTGGAGGGATGAGGGCAGAGCACCCAGAGGGACGCGAGCAGAGCGCGCCGCGGCCGCCTCAACCATAAGCAACCACACGCATAGAGCAGTTGAACACGCAGGAAATGGTCGTCTACAAGCTGGCTGACAGTTGCGTCGCTGTGTAGAGAGCGGCCGTGTGCTACTACCACCGTCTTGGTCTATTAGTCCCCTTTATATTCTGTGCCATATTTTGACCTTAAATTTAACCAACAAAATGTTAATGCATGTTACAAAAATTATATAATTGGAAACTATGTTCAAATACGAATCCAACGATATAATCTCTGGCGACATGCATTCGTATTTTATTAGTTAAATCTATAGTCAAAATTTGGCGCAAAAATACATAGACGACTTATAAACTAGGACGCGGGAAGTAGGTAATTTAATCGCAAATGTTTTTTTATTAACCATATGTGTACATGTCGTTTCGTCCTCCTCTCGCATGTCTTGTCACCCCGCTGCCGCAGACGGCTTAGAGCGCAAGCTTGAGCAGCGCGCGGGGGAGTTCTTCTGGCCAAACGGTGGTGAGCCCGTTCCCGCGCAACCATGAAGGTTCCCATGCAAGCTTCTCGCCTGAGTCGGTGAAATCCCCCAAAATCCCAATGCTTACCGGCCTGCTATATAAACCCTCACGGCTGGCGAGTCCTGCGTCGCATTTTCCCCTTCCTCCCTGTAGCTTATCTTGTCTGCTTCTCCCACAATCGCCAATGGCACCGGTCCGTCGTCGTCGCTCAGCCACTCCACTATCATCAGAGGACAGCTCCAGCTGGGAGGCTACACTGCGGCGGCAGCGCAGTCCCCATCGTAGTGTATTGCACGTGGCGTCCCTGTTGGGTGTGCGAGGAACACCCACCACACGCTGTTGCCGGCTGCCGTTGCCGCCACCCCACCGTCTGCCGCCGTGGCTGCCACACCACCGTCGAAAGCCAGGGCCATCGCCCGCTCCGCCGCCGTGGCCCGAAGGCGGGTGGTGGTCGTTGTGGCCACCACCCCACTGCCTGCCACTGTGACCATCACCCGCTCCGCCGCCGCGGCCCGAAGGCGGGAGGTGGTGGTCGGGGCCGCCAGCCCATCGTCGGCCACTGTGGCCGCCAGCCCACCGTTGACCGCCGGGGTCACCACCCTCTCCGCCACCACCGCCCGAAGGCGGGAGGCAGAGGTGGAGGCCCGCACGTGCGTCAGCAACCTTGCGCGCTACACTGAGTTCCTGTAGGAGGAGGAGGAGCACCTCGTCGAGCACACAAAGAGCCTTACCGCTACCATGGGCGCAGCACACGGCGCCGCAGAGGTGAGGAATCAGGAGATCTACGAGGAGAACCACCGCTTCGAGAGGGGTCGTCTGGAGCGGCAGAGGGCGTTCGAGGTGAGCGTCGCTGAAGGTGCAGCAGCGGCAGGCATCATATTGCAGTTGTCCAGCTCGTCGGTAGGCTCCTCCTCCTCTGCCTCTTACTGAGCACGCTTGGCAGAGGAGAGGCTATCGGAAGTAGTACAAAGCCCCTCCGTAGTAGTAGTAGTATTTAGGGGCTATTTTGTTCAGTTCATCTGACTATAGATGTGGTGAAACTGTACAACGTACTTAAAATTAGCTAGTATATATAGTTGAACTAGCAATTTCAGTACGTGGTTGGCAACAATTGGGGAAAAGTTTGGTCGGTTCAGCTGTCGAGTTGAACTGTTTGTATAAAGAATGACTGCTTAATCAATGAATGAAACCTATGCTTAATTACTGAATTTTAGTTGCAAAATTAGATAGTGCTAGTGATTTTTAGCTGCATATTTTGACAAATCGCAGTGTTACAAGGTTGACAAATGGCAATGTTACTAGATCAACAAATGTCAAACTTTCTAGTTTGACAAATGGCAATATACCCAATATGACAGATGCAAATCTTACCAAATTGTCTGTACGTGGTTGCACACGGGTCATCCAAAACAACCGTTTGCATTGAAGGGATGCACAAATCCTGCTCGGCACATTTTCTCTTGGCTTAGCACCGAAGTCTGGCTTTGCATACCATATTCAATATGAACCGTTTGCGTTGAAGAGATGCACAAATCCTGTGCTGCTAATTTTCCCTTGACTTACGATGGAAGACCATAGCTCTCACTTTGCATACAGGTGTTCTATCTAAAACGTTTGCGATCAAGAGCTGCACAAATCCTGCTCGGCACATTTTCCCTTGGCTTCTTGGGGAAGCTGTCGGTTTGCATACGGGTGTTCTAACTAAAACATTTGCGATGAGTGTTTTATATTTAAAAACAATTGATGTTTTTTTCAAAAGGAAATCGTTTGATAAGTCTATACATTAAGAGAGAACAACGCAAGTTCTTTCAAACCATATCTTTCATTCAGTCACACTGCGAATTTATATTCATATGATCGAGATACAGTATTAAGACCAAAAATACTATTTCCGGCGGCGGCGGAGGCGGCGTGCCGCGCCGACGTTGTCGTTGTCGTCCTCCGGGATGCCGTTGTTGAAGTCTTCAAGGCAGCACAGAATGTTCTTCACTTGGAAATAAAACATCATGTCGTCGCGCGATCGACGGGCGGGGAGCGGGAGGACGGCAACTGGCGGCGCTGTGAGGTAGCGGTCGACGGTGGCGTCCCATGCCGTTGAGGCGGGTGCGCGCGTGGGCACGGGCGTGGCGGGTGCAGGCAAACGCACGGGGACCGGCGCCCTGGTCGGTGGAGGTGCGCGCACGGGCACGGGCGCTGGCGCTGGCATGTACACGAGCTCGCACAGTCCGCGGAGACCTCGCTGACGCCCGCGGCTTTCAGCTCTGCGATAGTGCTCGGCGACCAGCCCGTCAATGCTACAGGGATGGTCGCTGGCGCAAGCGCGGGGATGGGAGCTGGGACGGGCGCGGGGGCAGCAACCGCCGCGGCTAGCTCATTCAGGGCCATGTCCATGAGGCCCCATTCCTCCTTATTTTCTATCTCCTGCGGCTCAGAGTCGACTTCACCAAACTTGAAGACTAGTGGCAGATGATCCTTCTGCGCCATGGCGTTGGTGGAGGTCTGCGGGAGGGAGGGGAATGGGAGGCGAACAGTAAGGCCGCTCGTATTAAACAGCGCCTCGGGCGCCATTAATGGAGAGGATGCGAGCAAGGCGGGCGGCCATGGAAGTCAAAGGGCTCGCCTCCCAGTGAGCCTGTGCAGCGTACAGCTCACACACTTCCCAGTGAGCCTGCACATTGGAGGATAGCTTGCACGCCTCTCGGTCAGCCTACGCACCGGACTGCGCTCGCACGCCTCCCGTTCAGTCAAGCAGCTGTCCACACGGCACCTCCTATAGCCATTAAAAGCCCGACACATGGCATCACGTGAATGGTTAACAGAACGCACATGATTTAAATTATACAAACGTTTGAGATGTTAAGGTGGCAGCTATTTTTTCAAAATGCCTTTGTTGGCTGTTAATCGAGTGCGCCTTCTCTCAAAATGGACACGAAAAATACCACAGCATATCGGGTGCCATTCCATGATAGCATGCCAAGTTTCATGAATTTCAGATGACTTTTGGATTTACTAGAATTTAAAAACAAAGTATCTCAACGTTTTGCCGGCAATCAAAAGTGCCCTGGTGTTTGAAATTCATTCCCATTTCTTGCATGGGACCTAAGCATGCACCCAAGGACACACATTTCATATGTCAACCCATTTTTCTGCACTTGAGCATGTGCATGTAGTTCAAGTTTGAATTATGCACATAAAATGCCTAGAAAACCCAATTAATGTATAAAAATGTCCAAGCGAACCCCGAAAATTCCAAAAAATTGACACAACACTCCTGTCGTTCTATGTTGACACTAGAAAAATATTGAAAGCAAGAAGAGGCAACGGATATCGTTTCGTCCCCAAGGGTGGAACGTTCCCTACCAAAACCATCAGGCTTGTTGTGAGAAGCTCTGGTTTGCGAGAACCTTATACCCAAACCTGCCCCAAATGGGACAAATTTTTTACCACAGCATGTTGATGCCGCTCCATGATATCATGTCAAGTTTCATGAACTTCAGACAAGTTTTGGATTTACTAGAATTTAAAAACCATGTATCTCAATGTTTGCGGCCGAGCGACGGTGGCAAGGTGTTTGACATTCATTCCCATTTCTTGCATGGGACCTAAGCATGTAGCCAAGGACACAGATTTGATTTTTCAAACAATTTACATGCACTGGAGCATGTGCATGTAGTTCAAATTTGAATTATGCACATAAATGGATAGAAAGCTCAGTTAATGTATAAAAATGTCCAAACTAACCCCGAAAAATTCCTAAAATTAACACAACACTCATGTTGTTCTATGTTGACACTAGAAAAAAAATTGAAATCAAGAAGAGGCAACGGATATCATTTCATCCAGAAAGGTGAAATGTTTCCTACCGTAACCATGAGGCTTGTTGTGAGAAGCTCTGGTTTGTGAGAAGCTTATACCCCAACCTGCCCCAAATGGGACAATATTTTTACCACGGCATGTTGATGCTGCTCCATGATAGCATGTCAAGTTTCATAAATTTCAGACGCATTTTCGATTTACTAGAATTTAAAAACCATGTATCTCAATGTTAGCGGCCGAGCGACGGTGGCAAGGTGTTTGACATTCATTCTCATTTCTTGTAAGGGACTTAAGCATGCAACCAAGGACACACATTTCAATTTTGAACCCATTTATATGCAATGGAGCATTTGCATGTAGTTCAAATTTGAATTATGTACATAAATGCATAGAAAACTCAGGTAATGTATAAAAATGTCCAAGCGACGAAAAATCCCAAAAATTGACACAACACTCCTGTTGTTCTATGCTGACATGAGAAAATTTTTGAAAGTAAAAAGAGGCAACAGATATCGTTTCGTCCCCCAAGGTGGCACGTTCCCTACCGAAACCATCAAGCTTGTTGTGAGAGAAGCTCTGGTTTGCGAGAAGCTTATACCCAAACAAGCCCCAAATGGGACAATATTTTTACCACGGCATGTAGATGCCGTTCCATGATATCATGTCAAGTATCATGAATTTCAGACGAGTTTTCGATTTACTAGAATTTTTAAACTATGTATCTCAATGTTAGCGGCCGAGCGACAGTGTCAAGGTGTTTGACATTCATTCTCATTTCTTGCATGTGACCTAAGCTTGCAACCAAGGACACACATTTGATTTTGCAACCCGTTTTTATGGACTGGAGCATGTGCATGTAGTTCAATTTTGAATTATGCACCTAAATGCCTAGAAAACTCAGTTAACGTATAAAAATATCCAAACGATCCCCGAAAAATTCCAAAATTTAACACGACACTCCTGTTGTTCTATGTTGACACCAGGAAAAAATTGAAAGCAGGAAGAGGCGACGAATATCGTTTTATCCACAAAGGTGACACGTCTCCCTAACAGAACCATGAGGCTTCTTGTGAGAAGCTCTGATTTGTGAGAAGCTTATACCATAACCTGCCCCAAATGGGACAATATTTTTTAACCCAGCATGTTGATGCCATTCCGTGATAGCATGGCAAGGTTCATGAATTTCAGACGGGTTTTGGATTTACTAGAATTACAAAAGCATGTACCTCAACGTTTGCTGGAGAGCCACGATGCCGTGGTGTTCAAAATTCATCCCCATTTCTTGCATGGGTAATAAGCATAAACCCATGGACAAATATATGATTTTACAACCCATGTTGGTGCACTGGAGCATGTGCATGTAGTATAATTTTTAATTGTGCACCTGAAATGGCTAGAAAACCAATTTAATGTATAAAATGTCCAATCGGACCCTGAATAATTCCATTTTTTTTACGACACACATATAGTTGCATGTTCACTGTAGATAAAAGTTCTAGCAATTCAAACACCCTCCATTGCCGCTATGACCCCATTATGTAATTTAAATCAAGATGAAAATCAAGTAGATCGCACACAGTTTATTATCACCAACCGTGTGAGATGCAATACAAAATATCTTGGAGCACTGTCGGAGTATAGTACTGATGGAAATGTGCCCTAGAGGCAATAATAAGATGGTTATTATTATATTTCCTTAATCATGATAAAGGTTTATTATTCATGCTAGAATTGTATTGAGCGGAAACTTAAATACATGTGTGGATACATAAACAGATATTGTGTCCCTAGTGAGCCTCTACTAGACTAGATCGTTGATCAAAGATGGTTAAGGTTTCCTAACCATAGACATGAGTTGTCATTTGATAACGGGATCACATCATTAGGAGAATGATGTGATGGACAAGACCCATCCGTTAGCTTAGCATATTGATCGTTCAGTTTATTGCTATTGCTTTTTTCATGTCAAATACATATTCCTTCGACTATGATATTATGCAACTCCCGGATACCGGAGGAATACCTTGTGTGCTATCAAATATCACAACGTAAGTGGGTGATCATAAAGATGCTCTACAGGTATCTCCGAAGGTGTTTGTTGAGTTGGCATACATCGAGATTAGGATTTGTCACTCCGAGTATCGGAGAGGTATCTCTGGGCCCTCTCGGTAATACACATCATAAGAAGCCTTGCAAGCACAGTGACTAATGAGTTAGTTGTAGGATGATGTATTACGGAATGAGTACAGAGACTTGTTGGTAACAAGATTGTACAAGGTATGAAGATACCGACGATCGAATCTCGTGCAAGTAACATATCGATGGACAAAGGGAATTACGTATGTTGTCATAAGGTTCGACCGATAAAGATCATGTAGGAGCCAATATGGGCATCCAGGTTCCGCTATTGGTTATTGACAGGAGAAATGTCTTGGTCATGTCTACATAGTTCTCGAACCCGTAGGGTCCGCACGCTTAACGTTCGTTGATGATATAATGTTATATGAGTTATATGATTTGGTGACCGAATTTTGTTTGGAGTCCCGCATGAGATCACAGACGTGACGAGGAGTCTCGAAATGGTTGAGAGGTAAAGATTGATATATAGGACGATGTCATTCGGACACCGGAAGAGTTTCGGAGTGCACCGGGTAGTCATCGGGTCACCGGAAGGGGTTCCGGACACCCCTGGTAAGTGTATGGGCCTAATGCGCCAAAGGGGGGATAGACCAGCCCCTAGTGCACCCCTTCTTTGGATAGCAGGCCCTAGGGAAAGAAAGGGGAGGGGAGGCCCCTCCTTCCTTTCCCTCCTCAAGTGAGAAAGGAAAGGGGGGGCGCCACCCTCCCCTGCCTTTTCCCCGCACCTATATAAGGCAGGGGGGCGCGGCTTGGGAGGGACCCCAAGTAGGATTCCTCCTACTTGGGTGCCCACTTTGGCTTCTCCTCCCTCCCTCCCACCTATATATATGTGGGAGGGGGTGCCTAGCACACAACAGACAATTGTCTAGCTGTGTGCGGCGCCCCCCCTCCACCGTTTACACCCCGGTCATATTTTCGTAGTGCTTAGGCGAAGACCTACAGATATCACTTCACCATCACCGTCACCACGCCTTCGTGCTGCCGGAACTCATCTACTACCTCGCCGTCTTGCTGGATCAAGAAGGCAGAGGACGTCACCGAGCTGAACATGTGCAGAACGCGGAGATGCCGTACGTTCGGTACTTGATCGGTTGGAGCACGAAGAAGTTCGACTACATCAACCGCCTTGTTAAACGCTTCCACTTACGGTCTACGAGGGTATGTAGACACACTATCCCCCTCGTTGCTATGCATCTCCATGGATAGATCTTGCGTGTGCGTAATTTTTTTTTTGTTTTCCATGCAACGTTTCCCAACAGTGGCATCCGAGCCAGGTCTATGCATAGATGATATGCATGAGTACAACACAAAGATTTGTGGGCGGTGATAGTCATACTGCTTACCACCAACGTCTTATTTTGATTTGGCGGTATTGTGGGATGAAGCAGCCCGGACCAACCTTACATGTCCATGCACATGAGACCAGTTCCACCGACTGACATGCAACTAGTTTTGCATAAAGGTGGCTGGCGGATGTCTGTTTCTCCTACTTTAGGTGAATCGAATTTGACTGTGGCCGGTCCTTGAAGAAGGTTAAAACAGCAAACTTGATGAATCACCGTTGTGGTTTTATGCGTAGGTAAGAACGGTTCTTGCTAGAAGCCCATAGCAGCCACGTAAAACTTGCAACAACAAAGTAGAGGACGTCTAACTTGTTTTTGCAGGGCATGTTATGCTGTGATATGGTCAAGATATGATGTGATATATGTTGATGTATGAGATGATCATGTTTTGTAATATCGACAACCGGCAGGAGCCTTAGGGTTGTCTCTTTATTGTATGAAGTGCAAACGCCATGTAATTGCTTTACCTTATCACTATGCGTTAGCGATAGTTGTAGAAGCAATAGTTGGCGTGAGAACCTCGATGCAACAACGCTACGATGGACATCAAGGTGTCGAGCCGGTGACGATGGAGATCATGACGATGCTTTGGAGATGGAGATCAAAAGCACAAGATGATGATGGCCATATCATGTCACATATTTTGATTGCATGTGATGTTTATCCTTTATGCATCTTATTTTGCTTAGAACGGCGGTAGCATTATAAGATGATCCCTTCACTTAATTTCAAGATAAAAGTGTTCTCCCTGAGTATGCACCGTTGCTATAGTTCGTCATTTCGATACACTACGTGATGATCGGGTGTGATAGACTCTACGTTCACATACAATGGGTGTAAGACAGTTTTGCACATGCAGAATACTTGGGTTAAAGTTGACGAGCCTAGCATGTACATACATGGTCTCGGAACACTGGAGACCGAAAGGTCGAACATGAGTCATATAGTAGATTTGATCAACATAGAGATGTTCACCATTTATGACTACCCCATCTCACGTGATGATCGGACATGGGTTAGTTGATTTGGATCATGTATCACTTAGATAAACTTGAGGGATGTTTATTTAAGTGGGAGTTCATTAGTAATTTGATTAATTGAACTTAATTTATCATGAACTTAGTCTTGATAGTTTTGCATATCTATGTTGTAGATCAATAGCTCGCGATATAGCTCCTATTTTTTTTTATATGTTCCTAGAGAAAACTAAGTTGAAAGACGATAGTAGCAATGATGCGGACTGGGTCCATGATCTGAGGATTATCCTCATTGCTGTACAGAAGAATTATGTCCTTGATGCACCGCTAGGTGACAAACCTATTGCAGGAGCAGATGTAGACGTTATGAACGTTTCGCAAGCTCAATATGATGACTACTTGATAGTTTAGTGCGCCATGCTTTACGGCCTAGAACCGGGACTTCAAAAACGTTTCGAACGCCATGAAGCATATGAGATGTTCCAAGAGCTGAAAATTGGTATTTCAGATTCATGCCCGTGTCGAGAGGTATGAGACCTCTGACAAGTACGTTGCCTACAAGATGGAGGAGAATAGCTCTGCCAGTGAGCATGTACTCAGAATGTCTGGGTACTACAATCGCTTGAATCATGTGGGAGTTAATCTTCTAGATAAGATAGTGATTGACATAATTCTCTAGACACTATCACCAAGCTACTAGAACTTCATGATGAACTATAATATGAAAGGGATGACAAAAATGATTCCCAAGCTCTTCGCGATGCTAAAATCGGCGAAGGTAGAAATCAAGAAAGAGCATCAAGTGTTGATGTTTAATAAGACCACTAGTTTCAAGAAAAATGGCGAGGGAAAGAAAGGGAACTTCAAGAAGAATGGAAAGCAAGTTGCCACTCCCGTGAAGAAGCCCAAAGCTGGACCCAAGCCTAAAACTGAGTGCTTCTACTACGAAGGAAATGGTCACTGGAAGTGGAACTGCCCCAAATACTTGGCAGATAAGAAGGATGGCAAAATAAACATAGGTATATTTGATATACATGTTATTGATGTGTATTTTACTAGTGTTCATAGTAACCCCTATGTATTTGATATCGATTCAGTTGCTAAGATTAGTAACTCGAAACAGGAGTTGCAGATACTAGTTGAAAGCAAGGTGACGATGTGTGTTGGAAATGATTCCAAGGTTGATATGATCACCATCGCACACTCCCTCTACCTTCGGGATTAGTGTTGAACCTAAATAAATGTTATTTGGTGTTTGCGTTGAGCATGAATATGATTAGATCATGTTTATTGCAATACGTTTATTCATTTAAGTCAGAGAATAATTGTTGTTCTATTTACATGAATAAAACCTTCTATGGTCATACACCCAATGTGAATGGTTTATTGAATCTCGATCATAGTGATACACATATTCATAATATTGATGCCAAAAGATGCAAAGTTGATAATGATAGTGCAAGATACTCTGGCACTGTCGTTTAGGTCATATTGCTGTAAAGCGCATGAAGAAACTCCATGCAGATGGACTTTTGGATTCACTTGATTATGAATCATTTGATACTTGCGAACCATGCCTCATGGGCAAGATGACAAAAACTCTGTTATCCGAAACAATGGAGAGAGCTAATGACTTATTGGTAATAATACATACCAACGTATGCGGTCCGATGAGTGTTGAAGCACGTGGCGGGTATCATTATTTTTTCTCACATTCACAGATGATTTGAGTAGGTATGGATATATCTACTTGATGAAACACAAGTCCGAAACATTTGAAAAGCTCAAAGAATTTTAGAGTGAAGTAGAGAATCATCGTAACAAGAAAATAAAGTTTCTATGATCTGATCACGGAGGCAAATATTTGAGTTACGAGTTTGGCCTTCATTTAAAACAATGTGGAATTGTTTCACAACTCACGCCACCTGGAACACCACAGCGTAATGGTGTATCCGAACGTCGTAACCGTACTTTATTGGATATGGTGCGTTCTATGATGTCTCTTACCGATTTACCACTATCATTTTGGGGTTATGCATCAGAGACAGCCGCATTCATGTTAAATAGGGCACCATCTAAATCCGTTGAGATGACACCGTATGAACTATGGTTTGGCAAGAAACCTAAGCTGTCGTTTCTTAAAGTTTGGGGTTGCGACACTTATGTCAAAAGGCTTCAGCCTGATAAGCTCGAACCCAAATCAGAGAAGTACGTCTTCATAGAATACCCTAAGGAAACAATTGGGTACACCTTCTACCACAGATCCGAAGGCAAGATCTTTGTTGCCAAGAATGGAACATTTCTAGAGAAGGAGTTTATCTCGAAAGAAGTGAGTGGGAGGAAAGTAGAACTTGATGAGGTAATTGTAACTTCTCTCAAGTTGGAAAGTAGCACATCTGAGAAATCCGTTCCCATGATGCCTACAGCAACTAGAGAGGAAGCTAATGATGATGATCATGAAACTTCAGATCAAGTTACTACTGGACCTCATAGGTCGAACAGAGCACGTTTCGCACCAGAGTGGTACGGTAATCCTGTCCTGGAAGTCATGTTACTAGACCATGGTGAACCTACATACTATGAAGAAGTTATGATGAGCCCAGATTCCGATAGATGGCTTGAGGCCATGAAATATTAGATAGGATCCATGTATGAGAACAAAGTGTGGACTTTGGTGGACTTGCCCGATGATCGGCAAGCCATTGAGAATAAATGGATCTTCAAGAAGAAGACAGACGTTGATGGTAATGTCACCATCTACAAAGCTCGACTTGTCATGAAAGGTTTTTGACAAGTTCAAGGGGTTGACTACGATGAGACCTTCTCACCCGTAGCGATGCTTAAGTCAGTTTGAAGCATGTTAGCAATTGCCGCATTTTATAATTATGAAATTTGGGAAATGGACGTCAAAACTGCATTCCTTAATGGATTTCTTAAAGAAGAGTTGTATATGATGCAACCAGAAGGTTTTGTTGATCCAAAAGGTGCTAACAAAGTGTGCAAGCTCCAGCGATCCATCTATGGACTGGTGCAAGCATCTCGGAGTTGGAATATACGCTTTGATGAGGTGATCAAAGCATATGGTTTTATACAGACTTATGATGAAACCTGTATTTACAAGAAAGTGAGTGGGAGCTCTGTAGCATTTCTGATATTATATGTGGATGACATATTATTGATTGGAAATGATATAGAATTTCTGGATGGCATAAAAGGATACTTGAATAAGAATTTTTCAATGAAAGACCTTGGTGAAGTTGCTTATATATTGGGCATCAAGATCTATAGGGATAGATCGAGACGCTTAATAGACTTTCACAAAGCACATACCTTGATAAAGTTTTGAAGAAGTTCAAAAATGGATCAGTCAAAGAAAGGGTTCTTGCCTGTGTTACAAGGTGTGAAGTTGAGTAAGACTCAAAGCCCGATCACGATAGAAGATAGAGAGAGAATGAAAGTCATTCCCTATGCCTCGGCCATAGGTTCTATAAAGTATGCCATGCTGTGTACCAGACCTATTATGTGCCTTGCCATGAGTTTGGCAAGGGGTATAATAGTGATCCAGGAGTGGACCACTGGACAGCGGTCAAAATTATCCTTAGGTACCTGATAAGGACTAAGAAAATGTTTCTCGATTATGGAGGTGATAAAGAGTTTGTCATAAAGGGTTACATCGATGCAAGCTTTAACACCAAACCAGATGACTCTGAGTCTCAATTTGGATATGTATTGAACATGGGAGCAATTAGCTAGAGTAGCTCCATGCAGAGTATTGTGGACATAGAAATTTGCAAAATACATACGGATTTGAATGTGGCAAACCCGTTGACTAAACCTCTCTCACAAGCAAAACATGATCACACCTTAGTACTCTTTAAATGTTAATCACATGGTGATGTGAACTAGATTATTGACTCTAGTAAACTCTTTGGGTGTTAGTCACATGGCGATGTGAACTATGGGTATTAATCACATGGCAATTTGAACTAGATTATTGACTCTAGTGCAAGTGGGAGACTGATGGAAATATGCCCTAGAGGCAATAATAAAATGGTTATTATTATGTTTCCTTAATCATGATAAAGGTTTATTATTCATGCTAGAATTGTATTGACCGGAAACTTAAATACATGTGTGGATACATAAACAAATACTGTGTCCCTAGTGAGCCTCTACTAGACTAGCTCATTGATCAAAGATGGTTAAGGTTTCCTAACCATAGACATGAGTTGTCATTTGATAACAGGATCACATCATTAGGAGAATGATGTGATGGACCAGACCCATCCGTTAGCTTGGCATATTGATCGTTCAGTTTATTGCTATTGCTTTTTTCATGTCAAATACATATTCCTTCGACTATGAGATTATGCAACTCCCAGATACTGGAGGACTACCTTGTGTGCTATCAAACATCACAGCGTAACTGGGTGATCATAAAGATGCTCTACAGGTATCTCCGAAGGTGTTTGTTGAGTTGGCATAGATCGAGATTAGGATTTGTCACTCCGAGTATCGAAGAGGTATCTCTGGGCCCTCTTGGTAATACACATCATAAGAAGCCTTGCAAGCAAAGTGACTAATGAGTAAGTTGCAGGATGATGTATTACGGAATGAGTAAAGAGACTTACCAGTAATGAGATTGAACTAGGTATGAAGATACCGACGATCGAATCTCGGGCAAGTAACATACCGATGGACAAAGGGAATTATGTATGTTGTCATAAGGTTCGACCGATAAAGATCTTCGTGGAATATGTAGGAGCCAATATGGGCATCCAGGTTCTGCTATTCGTTATCGACAGGAGAGGTGTCTCGGTCATGTCTACATAGTTCTCGAACCCGTAGGGTCCGCACGCTTAACGTTCGTTGATGATATAGTGTTATATGAGTTATATGATTTGGTGAAAGAATGTTGTTCGGAGTCCCGGATGAGATCACGGACATGACGAGGAGTCTCGAAATGGTTGAGAGGTAAAGATTGATATATAGGACGATGGTATTTGGACACCAGAAGAGTTTCGGAGTGCACCGGGTAGTTATCGGGTCACCGGAAGGGGTTCCGGACAGCCTAATGGGCCAAAGGGGGGACAGACCAGCCCCTGGTGCGCCCCTTCTTTGGATAGCTGGCCCTAGGGGAAGGAAAGGGGAGGGGAGGCCCCTCCTTGCTTTCCCTCCTCAAGTGAGAAAGGAAGGGGGGGCGCCACCCTCCCCTGCCTTTTCCCTGCACCTATATAAGGCAGGGGGACGCGGCTTGGGAGGGACCCCAAGTAGGATTCCTCCTACTTGGGCGCCCCCTTTGGATGCTCCTCCCTCCCTCCCACCTATATATATGTGGGAGGGGGCGCCTAGAACACAACAGACAATTGTCTAGCTGTGTGCGGCGCCCCCTCCACCGTTTACACCCCCGGTCATATTTTCGTAGTGCTTAGGCGAAGCCCTACGGAGATCACTGCACCATCACCGTCACCACGCCGTCGTGCTACCGTAACTCATCTACTACCTCGCCATCTTGCTGGATCAAGAAGGCGGAGGATGTCACCGAGCTGAACGTGTGCAGAACATGGAGGTGCCATACGTTCGGTACTTGATCGGTTGGAGCGCAAAGAAGTTCGACTACATTAACCGCGTTGTTAAACACTTCCGCTTACAGTCTACGAGGGTATGTAGACACACTATCCCCCTCGTTGCTATGCATCTCCATGGATAGATCTTGCGCGTTCGTAGAAATTTTTTTGTTTTCCATGCAATGTTTCCCAACAAGTACACCTGTAGCTTACGCGAGAAGGTGCGTCGGCTACAGTCCACAACCGGCATGTCAAGCACACTAGCTCGCTCCCCAAATATCATTTCACTATTCAAACATCGCCGGTGAAAGATGGGGACATGGACCCGCGTCGTGAGGGCAACTTCGGCGGTCCACTCTGGCGAGAGCGCGGCTGTAGCCGCCATGCTTGTGCTAACAAGGTGCATGAGCGCGGCCGCAATCTGCGACTGGGCGGCCAAGGCAGCCCAAACGGCCGCTGTTGCTTCTCAGGTAGCGGCAGCAACATCTGCCTCGTGGATAGCAACTGGCGAGAGCGGCACAGCAGTTGTCCATTCCGCAGCGGCGGCCTTAGCCCTGATGGAGGCCGCCCAGGACCATGTCGAGGCCGCCCACGCCCAGCTCGTGGTGGTCACCGCACAAATCGAACGAAGCTTCTCCGACAACATTCGGCAACCCACGGTCGAAGAGTTGGCAATCGCCGAGAGTGTTCGAGCAGCCGTCCGTTCCTCCGCCGCATACCTTGCCACGACGGAGCCCGTCCAAGCCCAGATCATGGCCGCCCACGCCCAGCTCGTGGCGGCCTTTTCCAAAGAGATGGCAGACGCGGATGGCGAGATGCTTGCCGAGTATGGTGCGATGGATGCCATGGGGCCCCTTCCCCAGGAGACCGTCGGGCGCGAGCTGGACATGGAGGAGGCGGCGGAGATCGACGAGCACTAGCCGTAGTAGTACTCCTTGTTTTGTTTAATTTAGAGCGCTGGTCTTTAATTCGTTAGAGTAATGTTTAGGTCAGCTAGCTTTGTTTAATTGCTGAACTTGCTCGATTAAGAAGTGCGGGTGTGCTGTAGTCTCCTTTGTGTACCCAAATTATGCAATGACGTGAATGACCACTCTAACCAGGGAAATTTGAACCAAAATTTTTCATGTTCAAACTCATCACACACGGGTTAAGCTATATGAATCGTTTGTGATGTTCACATATCGTACACAGTGCTAAATAAGGGACAGTGTCTGATGACACTTTTGCGCGCCAGTTTTTTCGCTGAACCGATTCAAAATTTTCGGCTACCGCGGAAATATCTACCTCCCCGCTCCCCCTTACAAAAAGCTGCAGTTCCCTGTTTCCGCCTTCCTTTCCAAGTTGAAACCTTCAATCCTTGCTTGCAGCACCGCCTCCTCGCCGGCGACCCTCCTTCACGCTGCTCGGCCTCGTCTATCCAAGCAGGTAATCCACACCCGACCCCCATCCTCCTCCTCCTTCCACATCCCACATGCCCCAACCGCCGCGATTGACACCTTCCACCCAAATCACCGACCCCTCCACCAAATAAGCGCCGCCCTAAACCATGGTGCACGCAGTATAGCTAGGAGCTCAAGGAGCATTTGGCAGCGGAGAAGCAAATCACGGCCGCACGCGCGGATGAGGTCGCGATGGCTGCCATTCGTGCCGACCCCCAGATCTTGGAGGAGCACCTTGCGATTTGCTAGCTACACCGGTTAAGCATGCTCGGTTTACCTGTTGCGTGTGCTGCTCCTGCCTTTCCTTAACAAATTCTAGTGAATTGTGCTATCTAACTTTACCATGCAATCTGTTGCTCTAGTGTATATGTTCTATATGTCATGCAATGTGGTGCTCACTTATTAACTGTTTGGTAATTAGTTGTCATCTTCACTTAACTGTTTGGTTCAATTCTGCAAATGTGATATTCAATTCTTTAGGCTGCAATTTTGTATTGTCTTCCATGTGAGAAATAAGTCGAATTTATCTTTACAAAATACATGAGAAACGAATACAATTGCTATATTTCCAAGTTGTCAAGCATGCTTGGTTTGGTTAACTATCTGATCTTCTAGTATGTTATACATTGTGCAATGTGGTGCTCAGTTAACGTTTGGTTCATTTGTTGTGGTGTTTAGTTAACTGTTTGGTTCAATTATGCAAATGCGATGTTCAATTGTTGTGGGTGTTTTCTGTTATTGTATACCATGTGAGAAATAAATCAAATTTGGCTGTAGCAAATACATGAGAAACAAATACAATTGCTATATTTCCAAGTTGTTAAGCATGCTTGGTTTGGTTAATTGTCTGATCTTCTATTAGGAGTGTTATTCTGTGCAATGTGGTGCTTAGTTAACGTTTGGTTCATTTGTTGTGGTGTTACTTTAACTGTTTGGTTCAATTCTGCAATGCGATGTTCAATTGTTGTGGGTGCATTCTGTTATTGTATACCATGTGAGAAATAAATTGAATTTGGCTGTACTAAATACATGAGAAACAAATACAATTGCTATATTTCCAAGTTGTTAAGCATGTTTGGTTTGGTTAACTGTCTGATCTTCTATTAGGAGTATGTTATATTGTGCAATGTGGTGCTCAGTTAATGTTTGATTCATTTGTTGTGGTGTTTAGTTAACTGCTTGGTTCAATTCTGCAATGCGATGTCCAATTGTCGTGGGTAGAATTTTGTATTGTTGTGCATGTGAGGAATAAATTGAATTTGGCTGCACTTAATACATGAGAAACATATACAACTGCTACATTTCCTAGTTCTTAATCACGCTTGGTTTGGATAAATGGGTTTTCCATGTGGCTTGAATTAATCTGATGAATCTGCAATGTGCTTATTTTTCATCTACATATTTTACGGATAGCATGTGAACCCTCACTTAACCTGATGACTAACTACCTTACATGTGTTGCAGGGAAACAATGGGAAGCACTGAGGTTTACAATCAAGGTTAGCACATGCATGGTCCTTTGTCTAATAGCACATTATTGTGAAATTGCAGGAACCATTCTAATATTTAGGTTTTTAATAATTCGGTCTTGCACATGTAGGTCCTGCTGTCAGAGGTTTTGAACCACTGTTCGACCCTTTTTGCATATGGGGAAATGAGTTGTCCATGAATATCAGTTAAGTCAAGAAACTCAAAAAGGTTGCTAGGATAAAGAAATTAGCGACAAAAAACAACAAGATCTTTGTGTGCACAATGAAGAAGACATCAGTTCACTACAAGATGGTACTAACTATTATACCTTGCCTTTTTTATTCCGTTGCCCCATTTCCAATATAGAGAAGATATTTATGCACATCCTTGTTTTCAGGCCTTTCCAAAGCAGTTCACTAATGATTACCTCTCAAACCACCTCTATGGTCAGGAGGCGAGAAGGTTTTCATACAACACCCATGGTTCAATATTGAAGAATTCCTGAAGAGGACGAAGGATGGACGATCAATCAACCACAGGCACTTTCGTGGGAAACCACAGCCACCTATGGGACCATGAGCCCCTTTTGGTTCGGTGGGGGATGGGCACGTTGCACAAAGAGCGGAGAAACGTAACACAGCACGGCAGAGATCACATGAGCAATTTTACCCAGGTTCGGGCTGCCGCGAGGTGTAAAATCCTACTCCTGCTTTGGTGGACTGATGGTGGAAAAATAGTGGTGCAGCGCAGAGCTCTTGCCCGGCAAGGTTGCTTCGAGGCGAGAGTGGCTACGCGCGTATGAGTGTGTGGGGGTCCGAATCCTTTCTATGGTTGCCATGGGCCTCCTTTTATAGATTAAGGGGTCACCACAGTGGCAAATCAGTCTTTACATACTGATTAGATAGCAATAGTGCTATCAAACCTAACTCTGAAGGCTGACAGGGCGCATTAAATGCGCCGCTCAATGTCACATCATGGCTCGCCCGGCAGGCCCTGCCGGGCTGTTTTGCCAGCTTTGCGCCTGCTTGCTTGACACGTCTCAGGACGGGTGTCATCTGGAGGTATTTTCTGTAGAAAGTGGCTGCCATGTGGCAGGGGGTAGCCACTTAATCACTTTGCGGCTTGACACCGCATTGATTGATGACTTGCATCGCACGTGAGGTGGTGCGGTGGAGCGGTTCGCCTCCGCAAGCCCCGTCAGGCCTGCCGGGACGATCTGGAAGCTTGCTTCCGGGGTGACCCCAGCCTTGCCAGGTTCGCCTGCCCGGAAAGGGAGGTTCTTTCCTTAGCAATATCTTGTTTATCTGGCTTGTCTTGGTGTTCTTGATCTGCACTTTGGTCCTTCGAGGGATTAATCTCTTGTGCTTGGTCTGATCTTGGTGTAGTAATCTTGCTCTTGGGCCTGTGCACAGTTTGGGCAATGGACCCAGGGTTTGTTGCACCGACAGGAGCCCCCGGGCCTGGCACGAACGCGCTGACGGGCGTCGTCGGGGTAGGCCCTAACCAGTGCACCGGCAGGAGCGCAAGGGTGGCTCCGCCCCTTTGAGATCTTCTTTGTTTCTTCATTAATTTGGGCCCAAGTCAGTTCCCGGTTCTCCCACATGTCGCGTAATGTCAATCGTGGTGGGGCCATTCTTGTAATGGCCCGTGAATGACTTTAACGCACGGGCGAGTAACGGCCAATTCACTCTTCCCACCACGCCCTTATACTTAGCCACGTATGCTGCATGCACCAGGTGGGGTAGGTAACGGAGGCGCGTGGTGCGGGAGAGCGTCAAGGCAGGGGCCCGGTCTTCTTGGGTTGGTGGAGGAGGACGGCAGTTACCCGTCGGAGAATCAGCCCCCATCCCTAGCTCGCCTATAAAAGGAGGAGCGGGGGAGGAGTGGAGGCATTCATCCACATCTCCATCTTCCTCCATTTTCCGCTTTATCCTGAGTATGCTGGAAGGGGGAGTTCGGGGCCAGGCCCCAGGCCCTAGCTTGGAGTTGATGATGCCAACTGCTGATGCTGATGCTTGGGGAGTGAGTCTGGTCCAGCTCCAGGGGCGGTGCGGCGGGCAAGCCATCCGCAGTGCAGGAGATATCAAGCTTTCCTGTTGTGGGGGAGTGTTTGTCTCCTTTGCCCGGACCGGCCGTCCTCTGCCGCTGGAGCTCCGGATATCTATCTGGAGTGCGGCGCCCGGAGCTCGTGGAAATCCCAGCACTGCTCCCTTTGTTTAAGACGGGGTAAACGTTGAAGATGGCAGTACCTCCCCGCCTCTTGAGGAGGGGAGCAGCGCCCCTCGCATGCCTTGGACACCGCCATCGTCCACTGCTTCTCCGAGGGAGGTGATGGCCTGAGGGGTCGTCGTCTTCCCGGAGCGGTGGTGATGAAGAAAGAACGAGGGAAGATGGAGAAGGCGGGTGGCAGGGTGTCAGGTCGAAGTACGATGACACCGACGCCTTCGTCGCGTATTGGCGACCTGCCGCCTCGTCTTTCCGCCCTTCCCTTCCCTCCCGGCACCATCATCACCAGCCTCTTGGTTGCCCGGGAGGGGGCCGCTCTCTTGGTGCCTTCGCCTCCTCCAGCAGTCTTCCAGCTGGGTTCCGACGGTTCCCCCCATCAGTGCCCGTGCTGGGGTTTCTCGCTGGTCCTAGAGGTGGTGACCAGGGCACCGCCGAGCTGCTCCTTCCGCCTTCCGCCTTCGCAGCCTCGCCACTCTCGATCTTGTCAGGCTGCACCCGGCAGGCCCTGACGGGATCGAGGGAGGCTCCTGCTTGGGTGCCCCCTTTTAGTCCTCTTCTCTTCCCACCGCAATACCTGGAGGAGGGAAAACGAAAAGAGGAGATTACGGGGCACTTATCTTTTTCAGTCTTAAATCTGTAGGCACTTCCCAAATTTTAATTCAAATTATGTAATCTCTCGAATCCATGTCCGTGCCCTATAAGGTCTGTACTTGTTGGATTAGCATATTAATGAAAAAGATAAACCCTACCGGGAACTCGTGCAAGTTTACGTCCATGCAGAGGTGGGATGCCTCTATACTTTTAGGTAAACGAGTTTTCCCCGGCAGGCTATCCTGCCGGAACCCTCAGCTTTGTTCCCGCGGAGCTGAACCTACCGGGCACAAATCGCGAAGAGGGGCCAGCCCCTGCCAGTCCTTTTCCATCAAAGGCCACTGCAACCACCCCTGGATCAAAGCAACGTTCGAGTCGAAGAGTGGAAGCACCTAAGTTTCAAAAGGTAGCAAGGTTTCCTTATGCACAAGTCTTTACTTACAGAACACGTATGGATAAGAAAGGAACTTATCTGTTTGGCTTGCCGGAGATCGCGGTGTAGGCTCATCTTTTCATCTCCTTTCGGAAGCCAAGTCCTCGGTAGGAGCCTGTAGTTTATGCAGATGAAAATGATGCCAGATGCGATCTTATCTACATGAACATGCGATGCTCATGATATGCTTATGCATGCATGCAACTTGTCGGGGGCCCCCCAGCGCTTCATTTATTTCTCTGTTGCTCAGGGACTGCGCCTGGATTTGTACAAGGGGTTACATGCAACTGAGGCAAGGCCTGTACAAAAGGGTGGCTGCCAGGCAGGGCCCGACAGCCACGCCTTACGGATATAACTTGCGGAGATGCTCAATATTCCATGAGTTTTGCAATTGAATGCCATCCCCGGTCACCAGACAGACTGCGCCAGGTCTGGTGACTCGTACTACCCGGTAAGGGCCTTCCCACTTTGGCATCAACTTGTTTGTACCCTTGGCGGACTGAACGCGCCTAAGGACAAGGTCGCCTTCCTCAAAACACCGGGCATGAACCCTGCAGCTATGATAGCGACGCAGGGCTTGCTGGTAGCGTGCAGCACGCGTAGCAGCCCGGAGACGGTTCTCCTCGAGAAGCACAGAGTCGTCACGCCGGTGCTGATCCTGCGCTACTTCATCGTAGGCAAGCACTCGAGGTGACCCGTAAATGAGTTCCGTGGGGATAACTGCTTCTGCCCCATAGACTAGGGAGAAGGGAGTCTGCCCGGTAGCTCGATTTCGTGTTGTTCTGAGTGACCAAAGAACCACCGGTAGCTCATTGATCCATCTCCTGCAGCACTTCTGTAGCTTATCAAATGTTCTTGTCTTGAGCCCTCGCAACACTTCAGTGTTCGCCCTCTCAGCTTGCCCATTGCTTCTGGGATGTGCAACAGAGGCAAATGAGATCTTGTTTTCGAGGGCATGAACATATTGTATGAAGGTGCGGCTCGTGAACTGGGTGCCGTTGTCGGTGATGATCCGGGCAGGGACCCCGAAGTGGCACACCTATCCTTTCAAGAACTTGATAGCTGACTGAGAAGTCACCTTTCTACGGCTTCTACTTCCGGCCACTTTGTAAACTTGTCGATGGCAACGAACAAGAATTCAAAGCCCCCAGCAGCTCAGGGGAAAGGGCCGAGGATATCGAGCCCCCAGACCGAAAACAGCCATGACAAAGGGATTGTCTGAAGAGCTTGGGTAGGCAGATGGATATTCTTGGAATGGAACTGGCAGGCTTCACATTTGGTGACAAGCTCGACCGCATCTTGGAGGGCTGTGGGCCAATAGAATCCTTGCCGGAATGCTTTCCCAACCAACGCCCTTGATCCAATGTGGGAGCCGCACATGCCTTTGTGTATTTCTGCCAGTAGTTCCTTTCCTTCTTCCCGGCAAATGCACTTCAATTTCACACAGTTGGGCCTTTTTCTGTATAGAGTGTCATCGACAAACTGATACATACTGGCCCTCCGGGCTACTCTTTCAGCTTCTTCTTGCTCTTCGGGAAGTTCTTGGGTTTGGAGGAAATGGACTATGTGCCATGCCCAAGTTGGATCCTGAGGCTCGGCAACAAGGACTAACGGCACCTCCTCATTCGCGGGGGCACATTCCTCAACCGCGGGGGCTAGTGGCCCGGTAGGAGGGTGCGACCCGGCATTTGAAGGGGAGTTGTTTCCGGCAGGGTCCCTACCAGGAGCCCCGAGGGGCTCTACCTAGAGAGGCTTACCGGAGTCCAGTTTCCTCCTTTTTCGGGCCATTGTTGCTGGGGATACGGAGGGCTGAGTAAGATGGAGAACAAAGGTCCCTGGTTCCACAGGAAGCTTTTGCGCAACACACTTTGACACATATTCAGCAATGCTATTTTCTGCATGGGGTACATGCTCTGTTTGCAATCCGTCAAAGCGCTCCTCCAGTCTTCTCACTTCCTTGATGTATGCCTCCATCAATGGACTTTGGTAATCCTTGTTGACTTGTCTCACCACAAGTTGCGAATCTCCTCGAATGATCAGCTTCTTGATACCCAATTCAGTGGCAATCCTGAGCCTGACAAGGAGCCCTTCATACTCTGCTGTATTGTTGGTTGCCTCCTCCCGGTGAAAATGCATCTGGACGATGTACTTCAAGTGCTCCCCAGTGGGAGCAACGAGAAGCACGCCAGCCCCTGCACCTTGTAGGGAGAAGGCACCATCAAAATACATGATCCATTCTTGGGGTGCTTCCTTGCCGGGAATAACTGTTTCCAGCACTTCTTCATCAAGAGTTGGCATCCATTCTGCAATAAACTCTGCAAGTGCCCTGCTCTGAATTGTTGATATGCTTTCAAACTTCAGGCCAAAGCTGGATAACTCCAATGCCCATTCCATTATCCTTCTGGTAGCCTCAGGGGTTCGGAGTATCCTTTGCAAAGGAAAACGGGTGACAACCGTGATCTCATGGGCTTGGAAGTAGTGGCGCAGTTTCCTTGAGGCCATGACAAGGCCAAAAATCAACTTTTGCACGCTAGAGTACCTGGATCTAGCCCCCTGCAATAGGGAGTTGACGAAGTACACTGGGCGCTGCACCACTTTCTTCCTTGCCGCGTCCTTGGGGTTGTCTTCGCTGCCGCGCTCTTCTTTGGACATAAAAATCTGATGGTATCCAGAGTATGCATCTAGAAAAGAGAGCAACTCACATCCTGAAGTGGAATCCACAATCTGGTCGATGCGCGGCAAGGGAATGGGTCCTTCGGGCAAGCCTTGTTCAGATCTGTGAAATCTATGCAAAGCCTCCATTTTCCATTAGCCTTGCGTACGACCACTGGGTTTGCTAACCATGTTGGATGCAGGACTCCTCTGACCAAACCAGCTGCCTCAAGTTTCTTGATGTCTTCTGCAATAAATTGCTGCCGCTCCAAAGCTTGCTTTTGGACCTTCTGCTTGACGGGTCGGGCATGTGGATAGATAGCAAGGTGGTGCTCGATTACCTCCCTGGGAACACCAGGGATATCAGATGGTTGCCAAGCAAACACATCGATATTCGCCCACAGGAAGGCAATGAGCGTGCTTTCCTATTTGTCATCAAGGGTGGCACTGATAGTAAAGGTACCATCAGCGCCACCAGCCCTGCCGGGACCTTTTTCACAGGAGGTACAGCAGCTTTGGATCTCTTGCAGTTGGAACTCTCCGGCAAGTCATCAACGGGCACAGCACACTCCGAGGAGGTATGCTTCCCGGATTCCTTGCTGGTATCCCTATGAGCCTGCTTCTTTCCATTGTTTATCTTGGCGGGAACTGCGGCTTCCACGGCCTCTGCCGCGACTGCGTCCCGGTATATCTTATCCATGCAAATAATCATGTCCTTCTCGTCTGACGGAATGGAAATGACTCCCACCGGCCTTGGCACCTTCAGCGTATTGTAGGCATAGTGGGATGCCGCCATGAATTTTGCTAGAGCTGGGCGTCGAAGGATTCCATTGTATGGCAAGGGAAGGTCAACCACATCGAACACAACTTTCTCAGTTCGGTAGTTCAACTCTCCTCCGAATGTCACAGGGAACGTGATCTTTTCCTTAGGATGACTCCTACCGGGGTTGATTCCTTGAAACGTGCCCGTGACCTTGAGTTCTTCCGCTGCTATCTGAAGTTTGCTGATAACCTTTGGGGAAATCAAATTCAACCCGGCCCCGCCGTCAACCAACATCTTTGTGACTTTGAGGTTGCGGATTGTTGGTGAAACCAACAACGGCAAGCAACCTACCATAGTGGTGCGGTCGGGATGGTCCTCTTCGTCAATGATGATGGGCGTGCGCGACCATTTGAGTGGCCTCCGAGACTCCGCCGCTGGCTCCACGGCATTGACCTCACGTGCCCACCGTTTAAGTTGGCAGTGAGAGGAGTGCAGAGATGCACCCCCATCAATGCACAGGGCATCAGTGGCCTTCTGGAATTCCTGCTCGCTGGTTTCCTCTTCATCCCCTCCATCACTTTCATCATTGCAAGCTTCTTTCTCTCGGCCCCTGGCAGGTTTTCCTTGGTTCCGAAGAGCCTTGCCGAGGTGATTTTATTCATTGCCTCGGCCCTTTCCCGCCAGTGCCATTCGGACCTTTTTCCTAATCACGCTTCTCATATTCAGCCCTCTGCTTCTTGACGAGCTGCTCAACCTGATGACACTCCTGGAGATAGTGGCCCTTGGTCCGGTGAATCTTGCAATACGGCCTATCACCTTTCCCAGCCTTCTCGGCAGCCGCAGCCTCTCGGCAGTCAGTGCACGTGGCAACTTCCTTGCCGGGGACCTCGTCCTTAGCCTTCTTGCCGGTACTAGGCATGTCTGATCCCTCAACGGTCAATACTGCCTTATCCTTGCGCTTCTTGTTGCGCTCCTTGTTCTTCTTCTTTTGACTGGTGGCCTCGTCGTCATCTTCTGAATCGACGTCGACGCCATCCTCTTCTCCAGGAAGCTTCCTCCCCTCCTCCACCCGTGCACACTTGTCCACCAAGGTGTAAAGTTCCTTCACAGTCTTGGGAACCGAACGTTCATCTTGGAACGTATTCGATGGTTGCGCACGTTGGATTGGAACGCAGCTATCACAGCTGCTGGGTGGATATCTGGAATATTCCTGTGGACTCGGCTGAACCTCAGCATGTACTTCCGATGGGTCTCTCCTTCCTTCTACGGGAAAAGCTGCAAATCACTGGGCCGTCCTGGTTCTTGGTGATCGCCCGTGAAGACGCCAACGAACTCATGGCACAGGTCAGCCCAAGTCGAGATGGAGTTCTCCGGCAGATGCATCAGCCAAGACCTCACATTTGGCTTGAGCGCCTAAGGGAAATAGTTGGCAAAAACCTTCTCATCTCTACCCCCGGCAGCTTGAACAGCGATGGTGTAGATGCTCAAGAACTCTACCGGGTTCAATCTCCCATCATATTTCTCTGGAATCTCTGGCTTGAATGTGCGAGCGGACGGCCAACGGACTTGCCGCAGCTCACGAGTGAAGGCAGGGCACCCAGCCTCGAAAGGTAGGTACCCGCCTCTACCGAGCGCAGGTTCGTCGATGTTGGGGCCGTCGTGCCCATTGGACTGGTGGTGGCCACCGCGGCGTCGCCCGATGGCAACGCGCGCCCCCTCCGTTTGGCCGTCCTCAGGGGCTCGTCATCGGTCTTAACGTGCCCAAGGATCGGACAACGCCATCGAGACATCATCGAGCTCTGGGTCTCGTGGCCCTCGCGCTGGTTGCCGTGGTGGTGATTGCACCGTGGGGGTGACTCCTTCCGCACGGCCAGTGGCGTGGGCCACCGTTGTCGTCGGGGGAGGCCGTGGCGGGCTAGCTCGCTGTGAGCCTCCAGCCTCGGCGAAGCCAATCAGACTCTGAATGGTGGCTCTCCACTCATCCATCTGATCGGCTGCCGGCGAAAACCTTAGTAGCAGTTGGGCCTGCGCCATGGCCTCCGAAGCGGTGCTTGGCATTGGTGATGATGATGTAGACCACAGCGTCACCCGGCTCCTAACAGTGCCGGCGGTGGCTGCGCCGGGCTCCCGTCAGTGAGAGCCAGTCCCCGGGATGGTGTGGTGACGAGGTGATGGCGCGCGTGGGCCAATGGCTCCGTTCGGAGCATTGGCTAGGCCAGCTTGGTCCGGAGGCAGTGCATGTCCTGCGACCGCGCCCGCAGCGGGAGCGCTCGTAGGATTGCGAGTCGCCTCGGGACGAACGTCACTGCCGTGGCTATGCCCCTCGGCCAAGCCGGGAGGGACAGAAGGAATAATTTCTCTCTCCGTACTTCGTGGAGCGTGGTCACCGGGATGTTGCTGATGCTGTCCTTCTCCGGTGCCTCCCGCTCCTGCTTCGGCTGCGGGGGAGGTGGTGACAACGCCGCCTACGCCGATCACATCCGCCGGAGCGCCCACATCCTCGTGCGCCACCACACTCCCCACAGCATCGACAGTCGCGGGCGGTGGGGCCTTCGAGGTGGACGGGTGAGCTGCGACATCAGGCTTTTTCTTAGGCGCCATAGTCGATGGAGCCGTTGATGATGAAAATGGCGATGAAGATGACGCGCTACTCATGATCTTGGGTTCGCGCAAGTGATCCCCCTACCTGGCGCGCCAAAGATGTCATGGGAAACCACGGCCACCTATGGGGCCATGAGCCCCTTTTGGTTCGGCGGGGGGATGGGAACATTGCACAAAGAGCGGAGAAACGTAACACAGCACGACAGAGATCACACGAGCAATTTTACCCAGGTTCGGGCCGCCGTGAGGCATAAAACCCTACTCCTGCTTTGGTGGATTGATGATGGAAAAATGCTGGTGCAGCGCAGTGCTCTTGCCCGGCAAGGTTGCTTCGAGGCGAGAGTGGCTACGCGCGTATGAGTGTGTGGGGGTCCGAATCCTTTCTACGGTTGCCATGGGCCTCCGTTTATAGATTAAGGGGTCACCACAGTGGCAAATCAGTCTTTACATACTGATTAGATAGCAATAGTGCTATCATACCTAACTTTGCAGGCTGACAGGGCGCATTAAATGTGCCGCTCAATGTCACATCACGGCTCGGCCGGCAGGCCCTGCCGGGCTGTTTTGCCAGCTTTGCGCCTGCTTGCTTGACAGGTCTCAAGACGGGTGTCATCTGGAGGTATTTTCTGTAGAAAGTGGCTGCCATGTGGCAGGGGGTAGCCACTTAATCACTTTGCGGCTTGACACCGCACTGATCGGTGACTTGCATCGCACGTGAGGTGGTGCGGTGGAGCGGTTCGCCTCCGCAAGCCCCGACAGGCCTGCCGGGATGATCTGTAAGCTTGCTTTCGGGACGATCTGGAAGCTTGCTTCCTGGGTGACCCCAGCCTTGCCAGGCTCACCTGCCCGACAAGGGAGGTTCTTTCCTTAGCAATATCTTGTTTATCTGGCTTGTCTTGGTCTTCTTGATCTACACTTTTGTCCTTCGAAGGATTAATCTCTTGTGCTTGGTCTGATCTTGGTGTAGTAATCTTGCTCTTGGGCCTGTGCATAGCCTAGGCAATGGACCCAGGGTTTGTTGCACCGACAGGCACTGGCCTAAAGTTGCAAAGACCTTCAACATCAATGAAGGCTCAATATTCGCCTTCCGCTTCAGCAGTTTTCCAGATGAGATCCATCTGTCTATGTACCGTCTATGATGCTAATTTCGAAAGGTTATAGATGTTGCATGTGAAACTTGGTGTTGGTGCAGTTGTGTAATGGGGTAGCTGAGTGCTGAAGCTATATGATATTGTACTCTGATGTATTTCAATTATGAAATCCTGCTTCCTTAATATGAAAATGAAATATATTGTGTGCTTAATATGAAATGTCAATTATATTAATAAATGGATTATTAATAATAGGGCAATTAGCCTGCTAATGGCCAATTAGCCTGCTAATTGGGTTTTTCTATTGCAAACGGTTATTGAGAAAACACCGTGGGCGATGACCTCAGGGAACGCACACAGTTTCTAGGAATAAACCGTGTTGGATCAATGAACAATCACACACGACATCCTCTTGAAAACTGTTTGTGTTAGGCCACCTGGTGCAAATGTTTACCACATATAAAGTGTGTGTGATGGACAGCCTTTGCCACATAGTTTCTTCTACGCACCGTGTGTGATGCATTCAATAACGCAAACGATAAAATTGTTAATATCGTGTGCAATGGCAACACTATCACAAACGATTTAATGGGGAAATTGTGTGTGATGTACCTGCGAACGGAAACGTTTTCCTTGGAGTGACTGTGTGGGATGTATATACGAACGGAAACGTACTTCTTGGATTAACTATGTGGGATGTACATACTAACGGAAACGTATTCCTTGGATTGACTGTGTGGAATGTACATACGAACGGAAACGTTTAGCGGGGACTGACTGTGTGGGATGTACTTACGACCGGAAATGATTTCGCCTGTATAATTGTATTTTCTAGCACAACTGTACATATAACCGTATTTGATCGCTCACCGGTCGCACACGACCTCATTTTGCCGAGCGTGTGTGCCAGGAGGGCATATCCCCGACTGTTTCTGGGTCATGTGGGAAGGACCCCCCTATCGCAGTCATTCACTAGGCGACGGTTCAGAACGCCGTCGTGGAAAGGGGTTAAAAACTGTTTGTATAGCACCTCGCTGTACCAGTGTGGCCTTGCAGACCATGATGAAGGAAGCAAGGTGGAGAATGGAGTTTGGGGCCATGTGGTGGAAACCAAGCCCATAGTAGAACATTACCTCGTGCATGAAAGGGTGCAGCAGGAACCCTAGCCCTCGGATGAGGTGGGGGAAGAAGAATACCCGCTCCCCTGCATTGGGAGCGGGCACTTGCTAACTAGTGCCTAGAGTGTGGGCAGCGATGTTGGCGGAAAGATACCCCATGCTACGGAGCTTGAGGATGGTGCCATCCATCACGGTGGAACTCCCCCCAAATCCCCTTGAGGGTATCGACCATGGATGGCGGGGGAGGATGGACTTGTTCAAAGAAAAGGAGTGGGATCAGATCTGGGCGCTGGAGCTAGAAGAAGAAGTAGATGGGGAGAATGGGAGTGTGGTCGGTTGTGACATCCTCCCTTTTGCTCTTATAGGCCAATGAAAGGCAAAGAGTCCCCCTTACTACACCGATAACAACGCCACTTCCACCAAAGATGTCGTTAAGCATATGGCGGGAAACAAAATCTTGATGATATCCCTGAAAAAATGGGCACGGTCACCACATCGATGGGACGTGCCAGTAAAAATCTACCTTGGTCCACGATTTGAGGGAAGCAGTAACTGCCCGGCCCGTCGCAGGGCGAACTGCTTCGAGAAAGATGTCAGACTTGGTGTGACTATTCATTCCTAGAAGGTTGGCCTTTGAAGCTAAGTTAGACGATCTCTTCGGGCATGGTACAAGCTCGGTTGAGCCTCGGTTGCTGTCGCTCCTTTAAAGGAGTGGTCTGGGAATTATAAGGAGGAACTCCTCTGTCAAGCTAAGGACTCCGGATCTGAGATGGTCATCGACAGAAAGGTCATCCTCAGCGTAGAAAACTAGTTTGGGGGCTACTAACGGTGTCCTGGATTAGTGGGTACTAACCTAGTCGGCCAATCTCCTCGGGTTGGGCCGGCAGGCTCTCATTCATGATCGAGATGGACTTTGGAGGCCGTACGCAGGAGGCGTGATCAAGACTACCATCATCGAAGACTTGACGTCTACTCCAAGATTTCTCCTGCCGCCCTGTTCCTAGATACCAACCTTGTAACCCTAGATACCCTCCCTGGCGTGTATATAAGCCATAGGGTTTAGCTCGTAGAGGGGACATCAACGCCATATCATTCTCCTAGCCATAGAGTTAGACCACAACATAAAATCTCAAGGTAGATCCACTCTGTACTTGATACATCTCAATTAATATAAACAAGAGCAGGACGTAGGGTTTTACCTCCATCAAGAAGGCCCGAACCTGGGTAAACATTGTCTCCCTGTTCTTGTTACCATCTCTCCGAAGGTCCACAGCTCGGGACCCCCTACCCCGACGACTGCCGGTTTTGACTCCAACACTCGTGATTAGATTCTACCTCATAATCCATTTCCTTTCCAATGAATGCACGAGCTCTACTAGAACTTCTCTTCTTGTGTGATGAAGATGTTGATGAAGATTTTGAGGATTTCTTCTTGTTGTCATTAGAGTCATCATCTCTGCTCTTCTTCTTCTTCTTCTTCTTCTTCTTCTTCTTTTTTGATTCCTTTTCCCAGAGAGGGCAGTCAACAATGTAGTGGCCAGACTTCTTGCATTTGTGGCAGGTTCTCTTCTTGTAGTCCCGAGAAGAAGCTTCTCCAATATTTCAAGACTTTCCAAAGCAGCTTTTCTTTGACAACTTCTGGAATTTCCTCACCAGCATTGCAAGTTCTCTGCCAATTTCATTGGCGCCACCAGAACTACAGTCCGATTCTTCTTCAGATGATGAACTTTCCTTGGCTTTTGCTTTTGCCTTCAGTGCGTGGGGTCGTCAATAGCTGGGACCATACATATCTCTTTTCTCGGCTTGCTAAAATTCATGAGTATTGAGTCCCTCAAGAATATCAGCCGTGTCAAGTTGCTTGTAATCAGGATGCTGTTGAATCATCAGATCCAAGGTGTCAAAGGAACTGTCAAGAGACCTCAGCAACTTCTTCACCACCTCATGGTCGGTTATGTCAGTAGAACCAAGATCCTAAAGCTTAATGGAGATATCAGTGAGGCGATCGAAGGTTTGTTGGACATTCTCTTTGTCGAGGCTCTTGAAGCAGTTGGAGAGATTGCGAAGAACATCAACTCGGAAGTTGGATAGCCTATCCCAAATAAGCTTTGATGTTTCCAAGGCACTCACTCTGCCATACTGTCCTTTGTTCAGATGCCCGGAAATGATTGTCTTCGCTTGAGAATCGAGTCGCTTTAATCTCTTTAGATCAGTAGCATTGATGCTCGTTCCCATGAGAGGAACTCCATTCTCGATGGCAAACCAGAGATCATACCTGCGGTCGACATAACTAAAACTCTAGGTGGTAAACCAAAATCACATAGAACAAGGGAGTACCTGATAACCCACAAGTATAAGGGATTGCAATAGTTGGGAGGGTAGAGTATTCAACCCAAATTTATTGATTCGACACAAGGGGAGCCAAAGAATATTTGTAAGTATTAGCAGTTGAGTTTTCAATTCAACCACACCTGGAGACTAAATATCTGCAGCAGAGTGATCAGTAGCATAGTAGTATGGTAATTTGATAGTGATAGCAGTGATAGTAACATCTATAGTAACAGTAACAGTAGTAACAGCAGTTGCGTAGCAATTGTGACAGTAGTAGCAATAGTAGTAACTTAGCAAGGAACATATGTGAAAAGATTGTAGGCATTGGATAGGTGACAATGTTGGATAATATTCATCATGTAACAGTCATAACCTAGGGTGACACAGAACTAGCTCCAATTCATCAATGTAATGTAGGCATGTATTCCGTATATAGTCATACATGCTTATGGAAAAAAAAACCTTGCATGACATATTTTGTCCTACCCTCCCGTGGCAGCGGGGTCCATAAGGAAACTAAAGGATATTAAGGCCTTCTCTTAATAGAGAACTGGAACAAAGCATTAACACATAGTGAATACATGAACCCCTCAAACTACGGTAATCACCAGAAAGAATCCCAATTATTGTCACCTTGGGGTATGCAGATCATAACACGTACCAGGTGCATATAAGTTGCATGGTAGGATCAAGAACACAAATACATTTAGTGAAAACATAAAGGGTTCAGATCTGAAATCATGGCACTAGGGCCCTAGTGACATGCATTAAGCATAGCAAAGTCATAGCAACATCAATCTCAGAACATAGTGGATACTAGGGATCAAGCCCTACCAAAACTAACTCGATTACATGATAAATCTCATCCAACCCATCACCGTCCAGCAAGCCTACGAAGGAATTACTCACTCCCCGCGGTGAGCATCATGAAATTGGCCATGGAGGATGGTTGATGGTGACGAAGACGGAAGATCCCCCTCTCTGGAGCCCCGAACAAACTCAAGATCTAGCCTCCCAATGTAGAACAGGAGGTGGTGGCGGGTCTGTATCGTAAAACATGATGAAACTTCCTCTCTCATTTTTTTTCTTAGAAAATAGGAATTTATAGTGCTGAGATTAGGGTCAGCTGAGCCATGTGGGCCCCACAAGACACCAGGGCGCACCCCAGGGGTGGGGCATGCCCTGGTGCCTTGTGGGCACATGGTAGCCCCCCTCAAGTGGGTCTTTACTCCAGTATTTTTTATATATTCCATAAAAATCTCCAAAAAGTTTCGTCCAATTTCGAGAACTTTTATTTTTGCACAAAACAACACCATGGTAGTTTTGCTCAAAACAGCGTCAGTCCCGGTTAGTTTCATTCAAATTATGAAAATTAGAGTCCAAAACACGAGCAAAATCATTTGGAAAACTAGATACGATGGAGACGTATCAAATTCCCCCAAGCTTAACTCATTGCTTACCCTCATGCAATTCAGTTGATAAACTGAAAGTGATAAAGAAAAACTTTTACGAACTCTTTTGTTCTTGTGTCCATATAGATGCTCAAATAATACCCGGGTTTTCAGCAAAAATTATAACTAACCATGCAAATGATAACTCTTAGAAACTATATTCACTGATATCAATGGCATAATCAACTAGCGAGCAATAATAAAATATGTCAAATTCCAGCACGTTGTCAAAACAATCATGATATAATATGACAACATGGTATCTCGCTAGCCCTTTTTGAGACCGTAAAACATAAATGCAGAGCACCTCCAAAGTTAAGCAGTGAATAAACATTGTAATTCATGGTAGAAGAGATCCGGTCATGATGCACACAACATTAACTATACACAATGCATGAGGATGCCAATAGTGCTCTCAGGACTGGTGCTTGTTTGAGAAGGTGATGAATCAACAATAAAAGTAAAATAACATAAAAGTAAATGGATAGGCCATTCGTAGAGGGAAGCAGGGATTTGCAGAGGTTCCAGAGCTCGAAGCTTAAATAAGAGATAAATATAATTTTGGGAGGTATACCTTTCATGTCAACATTACGACCGAGAGTTTTCAATATCTTCCATGCTAAAGAAATTAGCGGCGGTTCCCAAGCAGTAAAAGTAAAGTTTACTCCCCCTCCACCAACAAACACAAGCCATGGCTAGCAAATCCTCGGGCACCCTCCATACCAACAACTTTCCAGGGGAGTTTGTTTTATTATTATTGCAATTTTGATCATGGGACTGGGCATCCCGATTACCGGCCCCTCTCGTGCAAGGACAAGTGAATAAACACTCATCATGAGAATAACCTGCTTAGCATGGATGATACTGACCACCCCCTATCGCTCCATTAGCGGTACGGGCGCAAAAAACAGATGTTCATTTGAATATTTATTGGTGGCACATGCAAATTTACTTGGAACGACAGAGTAATACCGCATATAGGTTGATATAGTGGACTCATCTGGAATAAGTTTGGTTTAAGGATTTTGATGCACAAGCAGTATTCTCGCTTAGTATAGGTGAAGGCTAGCAAATAGGTTGAGAAGGGACCAACTAGAGAGCAAAAACGGTCATAAACATGTGTTGTGAATAATTAACATTGAATACTAGCATGAGTAGGATATAAACACCATGAACATAAATATCGTGGAGGCTATGTTGGTTTTGAATCAACTACATGCGTGAACATGTGCCAAGTCAAGCCACTCGAAACATTCAAAGGAGCATACCATATCATCATACTACATCACAACCATTTTAATGCATGTTGATACCCAAGATAAATCATTATCATGTCCTAGCTACTTAAGCATGGCTTGAGCAATTATAATCTCTAGTTGTCATCATAAACATGTTTAATCATAATATGCTGAATCATGGATACTGAGTTAAACATATTTACAAAAACAAAAACAAGTTCAGTTCGTACTTGCCTTTCCTTGCCTCGGTCACTTTATCAAATATCGTCATTATTGCCTTTCACTTTCACGCTCGAATGATATGAAAATAATAATAGTGCAAGAGTGCCGTGGACTAAGCTGGAATCGACAAACATTTTATTCAAAGGAGAAGACAATGTAAAATGGGCTCTTCGTTAGATCAACAATAATGCATATGACACTACAGGAATCAGGATCTTTGCCGTCAGCCAGCTCTTTGCCGTCTGCTAGCTGACGGCAAAGAAGGTCTTTGCCATCAGCTTACAGAAAGCTGACGGCAAAGAAGAAGCGGACGTCAAAGAGGATGTTTGCCATCAGCCAGCTCTTTGCCGTCTGCTAGCGGACGGCATAGAAGCTTTGCCGTCTGCTAGCAGATGGCAAAGAGGGAGGGTGGCCCACTAGCGAGAACCACCTAACGTCCACTTTCTATGCCGTCTGCTAGCGGACGGCCAACAAAGTGGCCAACCTAATGTCCGTTAGCTAGGCTCTTTGCCGTCTGCTAGCAGACGGCAAAGAGCTGCGACCTAACTAAAATGCGGCCAGCGCCCGCGCCCCACCCCTCTCTCTACCCTGCCCGAGCCGCCGCCGCCCCTCACCTGCGCCGCCCCCATGCCCGAGCCGCCGCTGCCCCGCGCCACCCCCGTCGCCGGCCGCCCCGCCCCCGTGCCCGAGCCGACACCACCCCGCGCCACCCCCGTCGCCGGCAGCCCCGCCCCGCCCCCGTGCCCGAGCCGCAGCCGCCCCGCACCACCCCCGTCGCCGGCCGCCCCGCCCCGCCGCTACCCCACCCCACCCCTCCTCGTGGTGAGTTCTTTTGTTTTTTCTGTTTTTTTAGATTTAGTTTAGGTTTGTTTAGTTTAGGTTAGGTTACTTTAGGTTAGTTTAGGTTAGTTTAGGTTAATTTAGTTTATTTTAGGTTACATTTAGTTTATAGTTTAGTTTAGGTTTTTTTTTTCTGTTTTTTAAGTATAAACAAGAAAGATGAAAAAAATAAGTAAAAGAAGAAGAGGAAGAAAAAGAAGAAGAGGAAGAAGAAGAAGATAAAAAAAAGAACAATAAGTAGAAGAAGAAGAAGAAGATGAAAAAAAAGAAGTAGAAGTAGAAGATGAAAAAAAGAAGTAGGAAAAGTAGAAAAAGAGGGTCGCCAATGGTCGAGGGTCGCCGAGGGGTCGAGGATCGCCGGTCGCCGAGGGGATAGATGGTGGAGCCAGTGGGTCCCGCCAGTCCCGACGCCGTCGCACATACCAGAGGGCGCCCGGGGACGAGCGGGTTAGGGGGTTCCTCGATGTCGATGGAACCCTAAATAGCAAGTATCGTCGGTGCGAGATACATGTGGCCGTCGGTGTCGAACACTACGTCCATGTCCCACAAGTGACGCCGGCGCCCGGCCTCCCGCAGCAACAGTTCTCGGGGTCGATGGCGGTGGAACACCTATGCGAATTTGTTTTGCAGCCTCTGCGATGACGATTAAAAGCCAAGTGTTGAAACTTGAAACACCCAAACTGCCTCAAGTCGGTTTGGTTGTTTGAAGTTTCAAAACTTGGCTTTAATCCTCATCGCAGAGGCTGCCAGACAAATTCGCCAAGGTGTTCGACCGTCATCGGCCCCCAGAACTATTGCTGCGCGCGGGACGCCGGGCGCCGGCGTCACTTGTGGGATGTGGATCTAGTGTTCAACGCCGAGCGCCACATGTATCTCGCACTGATGATACTTGCTATTGAGGGTTCCATCGACGCCGAGGAACCCCCTAACCCGCTCATCCTGTTGTAAATATTTAGTTAGGTTGACGGAAAAAACTATATTGCTATGTTACTCATCTTTAGATTTAAATGTGCGTGCGAGGGTCTAGTGTTCGACGAGCTCCGCCCCTGCATTCATGGGTGAGCACAAATGACATCTCCTCCTCCCCCCTTCATTTGCTCTGTTCCGGTCTTCGTGCCGATGAAACTTGCTAGCTATAGGTGTCTTCAATCATCAGTATGCGTGACCACTATGCGTCTCCCGTTCGAAAGGGTTACATCTATAAATATGCATGCATTTGCATATTTATAACCATGATTCTTTCGAATTGTCCAACATTATCCATGGACAGCCCGAGTATGTGTAGATTGGGTTCGTTTTCCCATATGCACTGCTCCGGATCCGATGCAGAATTTCGTCAGTGCCTCCCTGTTGTTCTCCGGGTACACATCCTCTCTGCTTATTGCCGAGACGTGTATCAGGAGAACAGCGGGGAGGTGCTGCTGAAATTTTGCGTTGGATCTAGAGCAGAGCATGGGAAAACGAACCCAATCTACACATACTCGGGTGGGATTAGGACCTATCTTTACCTATTAGCGTCTAGGTTGCATGGACATAATAAAAGTGACAAACTCCATTAACTGATGAATATATACATGCTGATTTATATATATATTTCTTATGTGTCCAGTAGCTAGGCAAGATGAGTGATCGTGCGTGGATGTACACCGGTCACACTAGTCAGAAAGACATGACCATTGAATGGTTAACAAAAACCAAGGGGATTCTGAGAGCCGCATTTGCAAATGGCCAGAGGACAACCTGGTGCCCCTGTGCTGGGTGCAACAATTGGCACACGAGGACAGAGGATGAAATGGGCAAACACCAGCAGAAGAGGGGTTTTATGCCAGGTTATACGGTGTGGACATTTCATGGCGAGTCTGCCCAACGTGCCAGAGCTGAGGTGCTTCGTCGTCGCACTGACAAGCATGGTACCGGGATGGAAGACATGGTGCAAGACTTTGATGATGCTCGGGACTCGGACGATGAGATGGAGGAATCTGCAAAGGCCTTCAATGAAATGTTGGAGTCTTCAAAACGTCCTCTCCACGAGCACACTGAGCTTTGTCAGCTGGATGCCATCTCACAAATAATGGCTCTGAAGGCTCAATTCAACTTGAGCAGAGAATGCTACGACGCGATGATGATAGTATTTGGACATTTTCTACCCAAAGGCCATGTACTACCTGCAAACCTGTACCAGTCAGACAAAATCCTCCGTGCTCTTAAGATGCCCTATGAGAAGATACATGCCTGTGAGAAAGGATGTGCCTTATTTAGGCTTCAGTATGCGGACTTGAACTATTGTCCCATTTGCAAGTCATCCAGGTATGTTGTGGTAGATAACAGTATGGGTGAGAAGACGCAGAACAAAATCCCCGTTAATGTTCTTCGGTATATGCCAATCGTACCAGGACGTCAATGTCTTTTCATGGTCGAAGAGATGGCCAGACAGATGACATGGCACAAAACAGGCAAAAGAACCCAACTAGATGCAGATGGGAAGCTGATGATGGTGCACACATCGGACGGTGAAGCGTGGAAGTGCTTTGATGCATTACATGATGACAAAGCGGCAGGTCCGAGGCATCCTCGAGTCGCCATCAGCACGGATGGGTTCAGTGTGATTGGTCTGACGGCAGCCCAATACAGTTGTTGGCCCGTATTTGTCATTCCACTCAATCCCCCCCCCCCCCCCAGACAGATTATGCAAAGAAAGAACATTTTCCTGACGTTGATAATTCCAGGGCCCAACTATCCAGGGAAGAATATGAATGTGTACATGCAGCCGCTGAAGGACGAATTGCAAGAAGCCTGGGTTAATGGGTTCAAGACATACGACGCCTTTAGCAAACAGAACTTCATAATGCGTGTCTGGTACATGTACTCGATGCATGACTTGCCGGTGTATGCGCTATTCGTTGGCTGGTGTGTGCATGGAAGGTTCCCGTGCCCCACATGCAAGGGAGCTCTGAGTTTCGTTGGCTTCAGGCCGGTCACAAGTTTTCTTGCTTCGACATGCATAGACAGTTCTTGGATCCTCGCCATAAGTTCAGGAAAGACAAGAAGAACTTCATCAAAGGTAGAGTTGTCAAAAACTCTGCACCACCAGCGCTGATAGGCCAAGAGACCCTGGATCAGTTAAACGCTCTCGAACCAGATCTAGGGCGTCTAGGGTATTTCAAGGGGTATAATTCAAAACACGCCTGGACTCACAAGACATGCTTGTGGGATCTGCCTTACTTCAAAGACCTGCTTTGTCCACACAATATCGATGTGATGCACACTGAAAAGAATATCGCCGAGGCACTTTTTGGTACATTGTTCGGCATAGAGGGGAATTCAAAGGATAATACTAAGGCTAGAGTCAATCTGGAGGCGCTATGTGATAGACCGTTACAAAACATGAAAGAACCAAAAGGAAAGCAGAACTGGACGAAGCCAAAGACATGGTTCAATCTTGGAAGGCCAGCTATGAGGGAAATTATCTTGTGGGTGCAAAAGCAATTGATGTTCCCCGATGGGTATGCAGCGAATCTAAAGAGGGGAGCGAGTCTTGATAAATTGAAGATATTTGGTCTCAAGAGTCATGATTGGCACATATGGATTGAGCGGGTAATGCCGGTGATGTTGCGTGGCTTCATCACTGAGGATGAATGGCTAGTACTTGCAGAGCTGAGCTATTTCTTCCGTGTTCTTTGTGCGAAAGAACTATCGCCTAGCCTGCTAGAATAAATGGAAGAGTTGGCATCGGAGTTGATCTGCAAGTTAGAGAAGATCTTTCCGCTGGGCTTCTTTAATCCAATGCAGCACTTGATTTTGCATCTCCCAACCGAGGCATGATTGGGGGGGCCTGTGCAAAATTGTTGGTGCTACGCAACTGAGAGGATGCAGCAGACGCTACGAGCAAAATGTAAAAATAATCATAGAATTGAAGCATCGATGGCTGAGGCATTCATTACTGAGGAGGCGGCAAACTTCGTGACAGCGCACTACGAAGCCAAAAATCATCATTTGCATAATCCAAAGCCTCGGTACAATGCTGACGACCCTAAAAAGGGTGGATCCAACCTCAGCCTATTCAAAGGGGATCTCGCACCAGTCGGTGCTTCTAATTCCTTAATGTTGGATTTCGAAGAATGGCAGATCATTTCGTTGTATATCTTCACCAACCTAACAGAAGTGCGGCCGTACATCGAGTAAGTTCTCGGTACATTGTTTCGCAACTTCTAATTCCTTTGAACTGCTCTTATTACCGGATAAATTTGATACAGTCGATACATCGCCAAATTCTCGTATGGAGCGGTGATCCAAAAGGATTCTGTCGAAGAGTATGAGCTTCTAGCAAAGCATGGAAGCGGCTATCCCGGTTTCATCTCTTGGTTCAAACAAATGGTAATTTCCATTAGACCATTTCATTTCTTCGTCTAATTTGTGGCTAATGCAACAATCCCTTTCGTATTAAACTTGTAGGCTAATTCAGAGTTTATGGACGCCGAATTGAGATAAGTCGCTAATGGTTTTGACTTTAAGGTTCGTTCATTTGACAAATACGACATCAACGGGTATCGCTTTCGTACCTATGGCAAAGAGCTATCTATGGCCGACCGAAAGTCTACAAATTGTTGTGTCTCTGCTATCGGCGAAGGAGATACCAAGTATTATTGAAGAGTTGAAGCAATTTATGAACTTCAATTCTATGGTGCAAACCCACCAAACGTCGTAGTCTTCAAATGTTATTGGTTCCAGCCGAAGGAGACTAGAAGGACTCATGAACATATAGGGCTAGTGGAAATCAAACAAAGCACCCATTTGGATGTTCCCGATGTCTATATTATGGCTCAATAGGCAACCCAAGTTTCCTATCTATCGTGGGCCTGTCAAAGTGATCCAAATCTCAATGGTTGACATGTCGTTTATGAAGTGCCGCCACGTGTTAGACCACCTCCCCAATATGAAGAGGATTTTGAACCTCACATTAACCCAGACACATACGAAGGAGAATTCTTCCAAGAAATACGTCTTTCCAAAAAACGTTTCAAGAACTGCTCTACTTCAACCCAGAACATTGAAGTAGACAGCGAACCCGACTTCACCCCTGAGCCGGAACAAGAAGAGCCTGAACTAGAAGAGGTTACTGCTGTGGATGACCTGTCAATGCTTGACCGATTACGTAAAGGTGGCCTTCCACATGATGATGCATTTATTAATGATGATGATGAGCACGTCATTACTGATAGTGATGATGATGATGCATTTATTGATCCCGGAGCATTTATTGAACCCGACGATCCAGATTATTATTAGGTATTCAATTTCTTATGTTGTACTTGATTTATATAGTTACTTGTATGATTTATATAGTTACTTGTATAATTTTCTTACTTTGTATGATTGTTTCTTATACATAGTGATATGGTCTTGATATCCATCCTCGTCAGCCCTCGCTCGCTTTATGATTCGGATGTGGTAAATTCTCTTTTATAACTATTTGTTGCATTTCGCATTTATGACAATTATGGCCATCAAGTTGACATAGAGATATTTTAATCTAGGAGGTATGTGAACCGGAATTTGCAACTGACCCTCTTGTTGAGAAGTTAAATTTAGTTGAAAAAGAAAATGAGTATTTGAAAGAAAAAATTAAAAGAATTAAAGAAGAGAAGATGACATTGGAGTTGTATGTTGCCGATGTCGTCGATGATCACAAGATGAAGATGAATGCAACGCGCTTGAAGATGGATGCAATGCGCTTGAAGATTAAGAAGATTAGAAAATATGTCACTGATAATGAGTCTTGGTATCATTATGTCGTTGGATCAATTGTTATCTTAGTTGCGATCTTCATCGCATTTGTTGTGATGAGGGTAAGTTTTCTCTAGTGTTTTGCTTAACAAATGCATACTTAGCTTATTTTCCTCCTAAATGGCATAGTTACCTAAGTTAGATAAAAAATGAGCTATACTTACGCAAGTTGGCTCAAAAATGGCATCATCCTTGAAAATGACATAATAACCTTACTAAGCTCCAAAAATGACCTATTTACCTAGCTTAGCTCTAAAATGACCTACACTTAGCATTTTTTCCTAGCTTAGCTAAAAAATGGCATTTTTACCTACCTTAGTTAGAAGAAGAAGATAAAGAAGAGGAGAGGAGAAAAAGAAAGAGAAGAAAAATTATTCTTCTTCTTCTTCTTCTTCTTATTCTTCTAGCTAGTCTTCTTCTTCTAGTCTTCTTCTTCTTCTTCTTCTTCTTCTAACTTTCTTCTTTCCCAATTTGCAGATTTGCTTTCGATGAGGAAGCTTGCGTTGATGGAGTCTACTCTTCTTCTTGTGCTTCCTTTTTGTTTTCATTTTGTAGGATGAACAATGTGAAACTTGCTACCTATATATGTATGGATGGATGAAACCATTGTAAGCTTGTTGTTGGATATGTTGGCTAGCTATATATGTTGCATATGGACTTTTCATTTGGTATGTATATGTGTTGGATGATCATATCCATATGGCAGGGATATGATTTGGTATGTATATGCGTTGTTATGCTTGTTGGGAGTATTTTCAAATGTGTATATATATATCTGTGAAATTCTGTGAAATTGAATGAATTTAAGAAAAAACAGGGGCTGTACAGGTTCTTTGCCGTCTGCTGGCAGACGGCAAAGAGCTTTGCCATCAGCCAGCAGAAGGCATAGCGTGCCACATGGCAGCTACCTGGGGGCATCTAGGCTGGCATATTTGGGTAACAGACGGCAAAGATGCAAAGGTCTTTGCCGTCTGCCAGCAGACGGCAAAGCATGCCGTTAACCCCTTAACGGCCCTAAGCTGCCATGTGTGCCGTCCAGGTCCTTTGTCGTCTACTGGCGGACAGGAAAGACCATTACATCTTTGCCATCCGCCAGCAGACGGCAAAGTGCCCTTTACCGTAGCTTGTTCAGCCAGACCTGTTGCCGTCTGCTAGCTGACGGCAAAGGCCTTTGCCGTCCACCAGGCATGCCTTTGCCGTCAACCACGGTAGACGGCAAAGTTGCTGATTCCTGTAGTGTGAGAGCCACTCAACATTTTCATCATGGTCTTCTCCACATAATGAATCAAGGAAAGAAAAAATTTCAGAGAAACACACTGAAATATTTTTGGAGTTTTTGATTTTTCTTGAAGAAAGCAAATTAAAGAAGGAAAAACAAAAGCGAAAAAACTAATTACACGGGAAAGCTCCCAACAAGCAAAAGAAGAACTGGAAACCTTTTTGGGTTTTCTTTTAATACTACAACTAATTAAACTAAAAAGAAAAACCGAAAAGAAACGAGAAATATTTTTGGATTTTCTCAAAGTTTTTCAAACACACAAAAAGAAAGCAAGAAAATAAATCCAACATGGATTATACAAGGAAAAAGTATGAACGCAGACAACTGGAATGAAATGTGTGAACATGAATGTAATGTCGGTGGGAAATATGTACTCCCCCAAGCTTATGCTTTTGCCTAGCTTGGTAATCACCATCGCTGGTCTTGGTAATAATCAAAGTGGTAGCTCATCGAGGCTCTCGGTGCCTTCACCTTGCTTGGCGAGTGGCTTCTACTGCTGCGTTGTACTCGTGTGCCTCGCTCTCGTAAATGTAATGTCTTCCTTTACTCTGAAATCAAAGAGAGGAGGTGCAGGCAAAATAACAGGTACAATAGGTTTTTTTTATCAAAGATCAGGTTATAATTGTAATTCCGAGCTCCAACATAAAAAACTCATGGTGCTGCACTGCATCAAAATCTAGATATTGGTCAGGTAAGATAGGGTCATTAGGCATAGGTGAAACTCTCAGCCTTGCAGCTACGCGAGAGGCATAAATTCCTCCATAAAAATGACCACTACTCATGTTACGTTGCAACCTCTGTGCAACAATTGCCCTAAGATTATATCGTTTAATGTGTGTTAAAGCAGTATGTATGAGGCTCAGGTCAGGGGCACAGTGTGTACTATAGTCTTGCTTGCCCACGATACACTTGCCATTAAACAATGCAAAATAGCGAATTGAGGGGAACTAGATGCTTTTTATTCTAGCTTGTGTAACTCCCCTGTCCTCACCACAACAAAGGCTACTCAGGAATATTTCATAATCAGATTTTGGTGGTTCATCTAACGAACCCCAATATGGAAATTTGCATGCATCACAGAATTCTTCTAGAGGCATATTATAAGCTCGGTCATATAAGTGAAACAAAACTCTAGAAGTACGAGGATGAAACTCAATCTTTTTAGTGAATGAGATGGTAAGGTTGTGATGTTGTGTACACTTATCTGCGATGAAGGGAGCGAGCTCAGTGTTATGGACATATTCATCAAATTCTTCTTTAATACCTGCACCTATCATGAACTCGTCGCACGGCCACCGACATGATTTGGTGTCGAAATCCCGTACCGAGCATGCCCTTGGCTCAACATAAGCCTGTCGTATTGAGCTCTCACTCGACGATGCCTCTGAGGACCTCCTCCTAAAGAGGTTTACTTTTGTGCGAACAAATTCCTGAATTTTTTTGGGTCACAATATAATATCAATAAAACTTCACTAAATTGATAGCAACTACTCATATGGATGTCTAGAGGCTATATCAAGCATTCAAACTACTTGGAACTCAAAGAAATCAACATGCAAGATCATTTTCAGTAGCACCAAGAGTAGCTAGTTATGCAAAATATAATCCACTAAAACAAAAACTAATTGGAGCAATAGAGGAGTCACATACCAAATAGCAATCCCCTAAAACAGTTTCGGAAATGGAGTTTCGAGCAAAGAGATCAAAAATCGCAGGTTTGGGAGCAAGAACGCGCGTGAGAGAGAGAGAGAACCAGTGTGAATTTTTTCTGGAGGTGAGTGATGATGTGAGCTGAGAGAATAAGTGAGGGGGTCCCTGTGGGCACCACAAGCAACTAGGGCGTGCCCCAGGGGTGGGGCGCGCCCTGGTGCCTTGTGGGCACCTAGGGCACCCTCCTGTGGTGTTTTTAGTGCCAAAAATTCTTAAATATTCAATAAAAAATCATGTAAAATTTTCAGGTCATTTTGAGCACTTTCATTTCTGGGCACTTCTTATTGCATGGATAATTCAAAAAAAGGATATTCTTGGCATTCTATTGTATTTAACTAAAAATAATAGAAAATTAAAGTGCATACAGAAGGTTGTGCCTACTTAATTCATCGACCACATGCCTCTCAAAAAATTCCATTAATAAGGCTGATCAAATCTTATTAAGAAACCATTTTCGATTAACATGAAACCGAACAATCTTTGTAAAACACTAAGTTACCTAAACAGGGATATGCATCTCCCCAATAATAAGTGTTTCATATTCTTTTTAATAGTGGGGAGGGGAAGTTGAAAACTTCCACTAGTAATTGTCAAAGTCTTTTCAGTAACATGAATACCATTTACTTGAAATTGTTTCTTCGCAAAGTGCACCGTATGCTCATTACCATTGATATGAAAAGTGGCCTTGCTTATGTTGCAATAAATAATAGCCCCTGCAGTGTTTAAAAAGGGTCTACCAAGGATAATCGACATGTTGTCATCCTCGGGCATATCAAGTATAACAAAGTCTGTTAAGATAGTAACATTTGCGACTAGAACAGGTACATCCTCACAAACACCGATAGGTATGACGGTTGATTTGTCAGCCATTTGCAATGATATTTCAGTGGATGTGAGTTTGTTCAAATCAAGTCTTTCATATAAATAGAAAGGCATAACACTGACACCGGCTCCTAAATCACATAAAGCAGTTTTAACATAACTTCTTTTAATGGAGCATGGTATAGTTGGTATTGCTGGATCTCCTAGTTTTTTAGGTACTCCATCCTTAAAAGAATAATTAATAAGCATGGTGGAGATTTTAGCTTCATGTATTTTTATTTTATTAGTGACAAGATCTTTCATGTATTTAGCATAAGGGGCCATCTTTAAAATATCGCTCAAACGAGTACGCAATAAGACTAGCCTAAGCATTTCAGCAAAGCATTCAAATTCTTTCTCATCTTTATTACTAGATGGTTTAGGTGGGAAAGGCATGGGTTTCTGAACCCATGGTTCTCTTTCTCTACCATGTTTTATAGCAATAAAGTCTCTCTTATCATAATGTTTATTTTTAGAAGGTGGGTTATCAAGATCAAAAATAGGTTCTACTTCAACATCATTATCTGGTTCTTTATCATTGTCTAGTTGAGCATCTACATGAACATCATTATTTTCATTATCATTATCACTAGGCAAATGTTCTTTGCCAGACTGTGTTTCAGCATCAGAAATAGAAACATCATTATCATTCTCAGAAGGTTTTTCTACCTCAGGTTCACTAGAAGTATGCAAAATCCTATCATTTTTGTTTTTCTTTTTTCTTTTTAGATGGACTAGGTGCATCAATATTAGTTCTTTGAGAGTCTTGTTCAATTCTTTTAGGGTGACCTTCAGGATAAAGTGGCTCCTGAGTCATTCTACCTCCTCTAGTCATTACTCTAACAACATGATCATTCATATTATTATTCATTTCATTGAGAAACTCACTTTGAGATTTAGAAACTTGTTCTAACTGAGTTTGGACCATAGATGTATGTTTACTTACACCTTTGACCTCATTAACAATTCTAAACAGAAAGTCACTCAAACGATCAATCATGTATGCATTTCATTTCAATTATTTCATAACATTTGCATTGAAATGATCTTGCTTAATAATGTAATTATCAAATTCATACAGGCATTGACTAGGAGATTTATTATAGGGAATATCACCTTCATCAAACTTTATAAGAGAATTTACCTCTACCACCTAGGGTGGTGTGTCATGACCATGTATTTCTCCAATAAGTGGTAAATTCTTAACATCTTCAGCTTTAATACCTTTTAACTTCATACATTTGTTTGCCTCTTGCATATCTTCAGGACTGAGAAATAAAATACCCTCTTCTTCGGAGTGGGTTTAGGCGGAGGTTCAGAAAGAGTCCATTCATCATCATTTTTCAATATATTATTCAAAAGTTCCTCAGCTTGTTCAATAGTTTCTTCCCTGAAAACACAACCAGCACAACTATCTAGGTAGTCCCTAGAAGCATCGGTTAGTCCATTATAGAAGATATCAAGTATTTCATTTTTCTTAAGGGGATAATCAGGCAAAGCATTTAATAATTGGTGAAGCCTTCCCAAAGCTTGTGGGAGACTCTCTTCTTAATTTGCACAAAGTTAAATATTTCCTTTAAGGCAGCTTGTTTCTTATGAGCCTGGAAATATTTTTTAGAGAAGTAATAAATCATATTCTGGGGACTACGTACACAACCAGGAGCAAAAGTATTGTACCATATCTTAGCATCACCCTTTAATAAGAAAGGAAATAACTTAATAATATAGTAATAGCGAATTTTTTCCTCGTGAGCAAATAGGGTGGCTATATCATTTAATTTAGTAAGATGTGCCACAACAGTTTCAGTTTCATAGCCATGGAAAGGGTCAGATTCCACCAAAGTAATTAACTTTGGGTCGACAGAGAATTCATAATCATTATCAGTAATAAAGGTAGGTGAAGTAGCGAACTTAGGATGGTATTTCATTCTAGCATTCAAAGATTTTTCTTTCAACTTGCAAGTAATTTCTTAAGATCATCTCTATCCTTACAAGCAAGAAAATCCCTAGCAACCTCTCCATCCATAACATAACCCTCAGGTATCTTAGGCAATTCTTATCTCAGAGAGCTAGGTCGAATAGGTGTTTCATAATTTTCAGTCTTAATAATTTCATCAGTTTCAGCAATATCATCAGTTTCAGCATTTTCAATTTCTTTAGCTCTTGCAAGTTGTTCATCAAGAAATTCACCTATTGTCACAGTCTTATCAAGCAAAGTACTTGCATCATCATAAGCATCATTCATAGCATAAGTAGCATCATAAATTACTTGTGACATTTCTGAATTAATAGCAGGTGGTGGTGTCGCAAGCTTACTCAAAATAGAAGGTGAATCAAGTGCAGAGCTAGATAACAGTTCCTTACATCCCCTCATCTTTGAGGGAACGATCTTGGTTCTATCATCCTTAAGATTCTTCATAGTGATCAACAGATATAAATCCCTAGTGACTCAGCAAATGTAGCTATGCTCCCCGGCAACTGCGCCAGAAAAAGGTCTTGATAACCCACAAGTATAGGGGATCGCAACAGTTTTTGAGGGTAGAGTATTCAACCAAATTTATTGATTCGACACAAGGGGAGCCAAAGAATATTTGTAAGTATTAGCAGTTGAGTTGTAAATTCAACCACACCTAGAGACTAAATATCTGTAGCAGAGTGATCAGTAGCATAGTAGTATGGTAATTTGATAGTGATAGCAGCGATAGTAACAACAATAGTAACGGTAACAGTAGTAACAGCAGTTGTGTAGTAATTGTGACAGTAGTAGGAACAGTAGTAACTTAGCAAGGACCAATATGTGAAAAGCTCGTAGGAATTGGATCAGTGACAATGTTTGATAATATTCATCATGTAACAGTTATAACCTAGGGCGACACAGAACTAGCTCCAATTCATCAATGTAATGTAGGCATGTATTCCATATATAGTCATACGTGCTTATGGAAAAGAACTTGCGTGACATCTTTTATCCTACCCTCCCGTGGCAGCGGGGTCCATAAGGAAACTAAGGGATATTAAGGCCTCCTTTTAATAGAGAACCGGAACAAAGCATTAACACATAGTGAATACATGAACTCCTCAAACTACGGTAATCACCGGAAAGAATCCCAATTATTGTCACCTTGGGGTATGCGGATCATAACACGTAGGAGGTGCATATAACTTGCATGGTAGGATCAAGAACACAAATATATTCATTAAAACATAAAGGGTTCAGATCTGAAATCATGGCACTCGGGCCCTACTGACAAGCATTAAGGATAGCAAAGTCATAGAAACATCAATCTCAAAACATAGTGGATACTAGGGATCAAGCCCTAACAAAACTAACTTGATTACATGATAAATCTCATCCAACCCTTCACCGTCCAGCAAGCCTATGAAGGAATTCCTCACTCCCGGCGGTGAGCATCATGAAATTGGGGATGGAGGATGGTTGATGATGACGAAGACGGATGAGCCCCCTCTCCGGAGCCCTAAACGGACTCCAAATCTGGCGTCCTGATAAAGAACAGGAGGTGGCAGCGGCTTCGTATCGTAAAACATGATGAAACTTCTTCTCTCATTTTTTCTCGGAAAATAGGAATTTATAGTGCTGAGATTAGGGTCAGCGGACCCACATGGGCCCCATAAGCCACCAGGGCGCGTCCCAGGGGTGGGGCGCACCCTGGTGCATTATGGGCACAGGGTGGCCCCCCTCCAGTGGGTCTTTGCTCCAGTATTTTTTATATATTCCATAAAAAATCTACAAAAAGTTTTGTCCAATTCCGAGAACATTTATTTCTGCACATAAACAACACCATGGTAGTTCTACTGAAAACAGCGTCAGTCCGGGTTAGTTTCATTCAAATTATGAAAATTACAGTCCCAAACAAGTGCAAAAGCGTTTGAAAAAGTAGATACGACGGAGACGTATCAATACCCTTCTCTAATACCAATTGAAAGCGCAGGTTTACTCCCAAAGGGGGGTGAATGGGAGATTTTTAGAAATTCATGAAACTGTGATGAATTTGATGAAGATCAGAGTGAAGAAATAGAAATGGGAGCGAGAATAATTCATCACAGAAACATAAAGCATGCATAGAAGATAGATGCAAGTGAAGAACATGCAATCATACAAGCATTCAGGCATACAGAAGATTAACTGAAGAAATGAAATGCAACATGATGACAGTCTTCAGTTCAAATTCTTCATAATGTAGATCACAGATTCTTCAATAGCGGAATAAAAGAACTCTATTTCAGAACTATGAGACATAATATTCTGTTTTCTTATTTATTTATTAATAGAAATTAAAGGGGTTGAGGAATTTGAAACCAGGTTGGCTCGGTGATGACACGATGATTTGCTAGACCAGTTCCAGTTATTGTATCAACTATACGTCTGATTGAGGTGGCTGAGATTGAACTTCAAAGACACTACGTCTTCACCATATTCCCTCTGAGCTAAGGTGACAGCAGACCTCACCCAATCACACATGGTCAGCTTCAAGGTAGACTTCCAAAACCTTCACAGACTTGTCACCAGCACGCCACAATTACTTTTGGTTGCTCAAAACATGACGCCTAACCCTCTGGAAGAATGACAGTCTTCAAAGGTAATACGCATCGGATCACATAGATCAAACTATTTAGTGATGGTCAATCACTTTGGCTCTGGGTTTATCCTCACTTAGGCTTCCCACAAATTCATCAGAGGAAGGGTTGCTTGATGTCTACTACACAACTTATTCGTGTAGACTCATGTTGGGCCTCCAAGCACAGTGTTTTGTAGGACAACAACAAATTTCCCTCAAGTGGATGACCTAATGTTCATCAATCCGTGGGAGGCATAGGATGAATATGGTCTCTCTCAAACAACCCTGCAATCAAATACAAGAAATCACTTGTGTCCCCAACACACCAAATACAATGGTAAATTATATAGGTGCACTAGTTCGGCGAAGAGATGGTGATACAAGTGTAGTATGGATAGTAGATGCAGGATTTTGTAATATGAAAATATAAAAACAGCAAGGTAGCAGGTGATAAAACGGAGCACAAACGCTATTGCAATGCTTGAAAACAAGGACTAGGGTTCATACTTTCACTAGTGCAATCTCTCAATGCCGCTAACATAATTGAATCATATAACAATCCCTCAACGTGTGACAAAGAATTACTCCAAACTTCTTATCTAGCGGAGAACATAAGATGGAATTGTTGTATGGTACGAAACCACATCAAAGTTATCTTTTTCGATCATTCTATTGAGCCATCCCTATAAATGTCAGAAACATCCCTAGAGTTCGTACTAAATAACACCATATGATACGCATCAACCAACTCGAATGTCATCTAGATACTCCAATGTCACCACAAGTATCTGTGAGTTGATTATTTGATATGCATCAAACAACTTCAGATTCATAATATTCAATCCAACACAAAGATATTCCAAGGGTGCCCCAAGGTTTCTACCAGAGAAAGAAGGACGAAAACGTGTATCAACCCCAATGCATAGATTATAGATACGTTGGGGACTTATCATTGCTCTCAAATGACAAGTGTCAATCTCCCTCTAGAGCAGCGAACCAACAAGTGGTTGTGGGGGGGTCAGCTATTTATAGCCAGGGCAACCCGACAGGAATTGTCATAAATGCCCCTTCGAACATGATCGTTGTCAAGATAAGGATGCGCTCGACGGCTGGCACTCAACACAACAACGGTCAGAAATTTGGACTCTCAAATTCGTCGGGGCACTCAATTTCCTCATGGTAGGCAAATTGCACTGGTGAAATCCTAACTCTTCAGTCAGACCAAATTCGTCAGCGACCAGAAGAACTGTGTCTCTGTCTCTGACAAATTTGTTAGTACTGCCGGAGATTTCCAAATTCTTTACTCGAAGTAGTAGGTTTTGTATAGGTTTCAAGAATCACTTTGGAAATATGATTTATGTATCACCTAGACCCCCCTTAATAGTATGGTGTTTCCTATGACTCAAATAAGAAGAAAGAAACTACGAAAACCAAAGTCTTCAAGGTTCCAAATCATCACTTCAATTTCTTCAAAGGTCGCACCAAATTCTTCACTTGAAGAAATACATTTTTAGGGGTTGTCTTCCGTCGGTTAAACCAAATCTTCAAGGACTATGACTCATGTGTACACTCAAAAACACATTAGTCCCTTAACCCATTTGTCTTAAATACTCCAAAACCACCAAGGGGGCACTAGATGCACCTATAGTTTCATTGCTGCTGAACCAAATGAGGAGTAGTTTTGTCTCTCTGTCGTATTGCCTCACTGATCGTCCATCTCTGCATGTCATGTTGTATGCTACTATTCATAGTGATGTGACGATGATGAACATGTATGTTCTATTAAGTAGTATTAATAAATTATGAGTTTTTGTAGTACTAAGAGCACGCACGAACAAATAATCAATGGATTTCGATACGAGCATCTGAACCCTAAACCCTGGAAATTTGATTATAATATGTTATAAACTCTGCCAGGGCAGAATTAATAAGGTACAATGTTCTAAACACCAACACGCATTTTGTTAACTATTTTTAACCCCCCTAACATTTTTTGTGACACCAAACATTTTCTGAGACTACAAATCATCCCAGAAAATGGACATGCCTGGTGATGAACAAAAGCATCGCCGAATTTCAGGCCAGAACATCGCCAAAGTTGTCAAGGGTGCTGCCCCAGGAGGAAAACACCTCGTGACAGTGGACCATCACAGAAAATGATTTTAGGTGACGTTTCCTATTTCTTCACCACATTTTTTCACTAGATAGAGCAAATTTTGTAGTGGTAATTGCGATGCGAAAGCACCATGACATGGATACAGGCAACAACGACCTGACTCGGCTCATCTGTAGAATCTCCCACCCATGTCGGCTCGGTAGGAGACCCAGCTGGTGCACTAACGCCGCCAACCACTGATTGCACCACCTCGATGGTGCTAGGGTGACGGGTAATCAGCCAGCTAGACAGGCTACCATTGCACAGATCACGTAGCAAGGAAATTATGGAAAGGGAGGATAGATGTGATAACAAAGGAAGGCTAGATGTAACCAATTTGTGCGTAAACCTTGGGCACTCATGGTTTCTATATAAACCGAGGGGTGAGGACCATAGACGACAACCTCATACACACACGAGCTCATGGTAGATCAACCTGTAACTTGTACTGCATCGAAATCGATACAATCAAGCAGGATGTAGGGTATTATCTCTTTGAGAGAGCCCGAACCTAGGTAAATCCTTGTGTCTCCTGTTACCATTGTGCCAAGACTACCAGCTCGGGACCCCTAACTGAGATCTGCTGGATTTGACTCCATCACCTAGCCCAACAAGGAGCACATGGGCCAAAGGACAAATAATTACCTAGTACTAACCTCCCACCTACTTACTTCAAGGGTAGCCTTGCTCATTTTCCATCACCTAGCCCAACAAGGAGCACATGGGCCAAAGGACGGAAAATTACCTAGTACTAACCTCCCACCTACTTACTTCAAGGGTACCCTTGCTCATTTGTCAAGGACCCATAGGCTATATAAAGGCCCCCATGTGCATGTAACTCACTCATTCTCACTTGAATACACTCTAGTGGAGGGTCACTATCCCTTCCAAGCCCCTTAAGGAGGGCATACAAAGGTTGAGAGTTGGGAGTCTGAGGGACCTTGCACTACAAAATTTGCTATATTTTGCGACGTTATACTTGTGTCACGTATAACCCTTTTTTGTCGCGGAAAATATCCACGTGACATTTTCCGACCGTCACCCCCACCGTCACCGAAGCGCCGTCATGGAAAATAAAATTTTGATAGTTCCACTTTTTAAGTCACGCAAGATCGCATTTTAGGTGACGAACAAAAAAATGTTACCGATGGCCGTTTTGGTGTCGGCCCAGAATGTCACCTATGTTAGCCCAATCTGTCGCGTAAGATCATTTTGGCGATGATAACCCGTCACCGATGATCGGCCTGGGGGGGTTGACCGGTCAAAGATTCAAATAGGTGGGGCCAGTAGTTGCTGACGTGGCTTCTTCCATGTGGGTCCATCGTGGGTTTTATCGCCGACGGTCCCGTTAGTAATAACTGGGCATCAGTTTTGACCGGTCAAAGCTGCTGACATATGGTCCCAGAAGATGTTGATGGTGCTGACATGGCTGCTTACATGATGGTCCTGATGGTGCTGACATGGCCGCTTACAAATGGGGACACGAATGTGGTGATGGTTACAACCTCCGTCACCAGTACCATCACAGGTTTTATTATAGCGTCAAAAATGTGCACGGTTGATTTTGCAGGCCAATTTGAATTTGAAATAGAGAAAAATTGAAATATAACATTACCATCACAACTTTTATTATAATAACAGCGGAACTTGACATCTCTCACAATAGTGATCCACATATTAAAATGAGCATCCAAATGAAATATTATCAAGTATTCAAAATAAGACACTAGAGATGTCATCATGATGAACAGTAGTGCACCATCAATTTTTGATGGGTTGTGACACAGTCTCCTGAGAAGACTGTGATGGCTTCCTTAAGAGATGACTAAGAATTCCCTCCATTTCTTGTTGCTTTTTTCAAAGCCTCTGATTTTTCTCTCCTAGTCCATCTTGATAACTTATATTTCTAGTTGTTGTTTCCTTTTGAGCTCTTGGATTTCCTGCATCTGTGCACTAAGTAGGACATTCAGATCATCTGCAAATGTAGCATTTACCTGTTTTATGTTTGTTGCTTGTGCTGTAATCTTTGATTTTAGCTATGGATGCATTGTTCAGATGATGAATTATGTGATGAGACGCCAAAGCTTGAAAGTATTATGGTGGAGGAGCTCTTTTCCTCAATAATCCGCACGTCAGGTACTTGCGGCGGAACTTCTTGTAAACATGCCCTCTTTGTGGTCTGCATCATGATTGAAAGCGTTGTTCGTGCACTGTTAGTACATTCACCTATGATGGCTCACGCAATAATTTTGAAGCTAAAACATTATAAATTACTTATGGGTGCTTCTATTGTCATATGTCTGATACTGCAATCCTTCCAGATGTTGTGGGAGTTTCCAGAAAACTCCAAACAGGATGCTCCCTTCTTGCTATTTTTGGCCTTATGGAATAAGGACAGTCGCATCAGTACTGCATATCATGTAATAATAAAAAATATACAGGATTTCAATAACTTGTTTAAATTCTTACCATAGAGCTATGAGAGGTATCATATTTTGAACTGCTAGCCGTACAGCTTACCAGCACAGCATGTACGTTTGCTTTTCCCTTGCCAGAAAATTTGCTACGACATGAAGCAAAAACTTATTATGAAAGGGAGTGTAGAAGTCTCAAGAGGAAGCCGAAGTATTATGTATGGTTTCTAACCTTGTTAGAACATTTGGCCATGAAGTTATATTTATGTTGTTGAGCACTTTTTTGCAAAATGCTAGTGCAAAATTCTTCCACAAATGCATCCATCAAGTCAATTCCGAGCTTTCCCTGAAGAAACCATGCGCCCATGAAAGTTAGAACACATGAAGTGCACGGTTTAATGAATATGTTATAGAAGAATTGCATACTACATATGCATGACAAATCAACAAAGGAAGTTTACCTTGTAAATAGATGGGGTCCATTTATTCTTTTTTGAAACTGAAGATGAAGGTACATATTCATCCATGTCAACATCGTAGACATCAACTTCGTCCTCTAAATTGTTTTCTGAATGATCATCTATTTGCGTGCCAGGATTCACTAAAGAATGTGCTATACAAGCGAAATTTGGTGGACCAATGGTACCAACATAGTACTTCCTCATGCGTGCAGATATTCTAGCAGCATTGTCTTTCATTGTTACCGCCAGTACCTGCTCATATACTTATGTTGATTTGCTGGTAGGAGCTGAGAATCAAAGACGAATTATGCACATCCATGTTCATCATTGATGCGATTACTAATATTTCAATTATCAATTAATCTTAAAATACACAAGTATAAACAAATAATCAGGATCTGCCTAATAAAACCATGCGAAGTGAACTACTCCCCCCATTCCTAAATATATGGAATTATTCACGTCCATGTTCACCATTTATGCGATTACTAAAGTTTCAATTATCAATTCATCTTAAAATACACAAGTATAAGCAATTAATCAGGATCTTCCTAATAAAACCATGTGAAGTGAACTACTCCCTCCGTTCCTAAATATATGGAATTATTCATGTCCATGTTCATCGTTGACACTATTACTTATGTTTCAATTATCAATTAATCTTAAAATACACAAGTATAAGCAAATAATCAGGATCTTCCTAATAAAACCATGCGAAGTGAACTACTCCCTCCGTTCCTAAATATAAGTCTTTTTAAATATTCCAATATGGAGTACATACAGAACAAAGTGAGTGAATCTACACTCTAAACTATGACCATATACATCTATATGTAGTCCATATTAAAATCACTAAAAAAAGACCTGTATTTAGGAATGGAAGGACTAGATCCCAAGATTGAATGAACCGCGGTACAGACTATCTTACATACAACTGAATTGAGTTGATCTACAAGAAGCAAAATGTGCAAGCACACCAAGAAGCCAAAATGAAGCACATGCGTAAATCCAGATGGGTGCCACAAAAGATAGTGTTGTGGGGTTGGGATGGCGGGAGAGGAACTTCTCACCTAGTTGCATATGACAAGGTTTTGGGGTAGACAGTGGACATTTGCAGACTTTCTCGCCACGAAGGGTCCGACCATCGCGTTGGCCGGAGATGCAGCCATAGGTCACCATGAGTGCGTCGAATCTGAGGGAGAAGAGAGGGAGAGGGAGCGGTGAGAGTCAAGTCGTGGGTATTTAGGAGGAGGTGTTGAAAATTGAGTGCGTCATTCAAAATCCACGGAGGGAACAAAAACACTGGTGGGAGCAAAAATTAGGAGGGAAAGACAATTTTTAGTCGTGTAGGCAAACAAAATTTAGGGCTGGTCCTAAGTATTCAAGTTTTTGTACAAAAATAGACGTGACAACCATTGGGGTCTACTATTCATTTTCCACTCAAAAAAATGATCCAGCAGAATTGTTGGTCAACAGAAAAGTACACTTCGTCAAATTGTATTATTGTGGCCCTATTGGTGAGGTAAAAAAGCCTCTTAACATTTTGCAAATGTTTGGTTTGGCATCTGCTTATCAATAGGTTTGATCCACCATAATGTGATGCATGATTCAATAGGAGAGGTTCGGAATGAACGGACCATTACATTTTCCATGTGACATGAACAATAATTGAGCACGAATCATGTCTTTCTTTCCATTAATGATCACGTGACGATGAGGACTTGGGGTTTACAAAGACATGATCATTTTCAATCACCTTGTGAGAATAGCAGTTTCAAAGTCGCACAGGGAAGCTCTCCATAATGTACAAATGACATTGTACATGAATTGCCCACCCGCTCACATCTCATATCTCATTTTCTTGTACTTGGTCATCATGGGGGTATACTTTCCATTTCATCATTTGACGGGAAAGTCTTGCGATGGGCCGCCCTTTACAATTTCCATGTGGCACGAACAATTATTGAGCCCGGATCATGTCTTTCATTCCATCAATGATAATAAATTCGACCTCACATTTGAACTTGCCACGTGATGATGTGGACTCGGGGTTTACAAAGACATGATCATTTTGAATCACCTTACAAGAATAGCAGTTTCAAAGTCCCGCAGAGAAGCTCTCCATAATGTATGGTGTTGCCCACCCGCTCATGCCTCACATCTCATTTGCTTGTACTTGGTCACCATGGGGGCTATACTTTCCATTTCATGATTTGGCAGGAGAGTTTTGTGATGGGCCGCCCTTTACAATTTCCATGTGGCATGAACCATGCATAATTGAGCATGGATTATGTCTTCCATTCCATTTATGATCACAAATTTGACCTCACATTTTTAATCACCTTGCACGAATAGCACTTTGAAAGTCATGCAGCCAAGGTCTCCATGGTGTAGGAACCACAGTGTACATGTATTGCGCACCCGCTCACGTCGCATATCTCACTTGCTTGCACTTTGTCACACCATTGCGGTTTTCTTTCCATTTCATGATTTGATGGAAGCGGTTTGCGTTGAAGGAATCTTTACATTTTCTATGTGTCATGAACAATATTGAGCACGGATCATGTCTGATTCCATTGATGATCACAAGTTCGACCTCACATTTCAACTTGCCGCGTGACGATGTTGGACTCAGGGTTTACCAAGACATGATCATTTTGAATCACCTTGCGAAAATTGCTCTTTAAAAGTCATGCACACAATCAGTTTTTTCTTCAATTTTTCATTACAAATAGTTAAATAAAAGAACGTACTTTGATTCGCGGCCGTTGGACGCACGATGTATGGCCTCTATGCTGCTAACTCCTCGCCTTCCTTCAAACACTATGTACCACCAAATGGAGGATTGACTGCTCCTAATTCACCTGCCTTCTCCTCTTCCTACTCACATAAGCTTCGACTGCATCAAGAAGGAACAGCAGAACAATTACCACCACTCCTCCCACTTCCCTGTCCCGTCAGAAAACCGCCCCTTGATTTCTAGTTTCCCCATTCTCTCTGTTGTTCTTTACTTCTTGAAGCACACCGAGCTTCATCTGATCTTTAAGAATCTGAATCTGCATGATGGATTCCAGCAGGACCCTTTGTGAAGCTGTGAAGGCGAAGGTTAGGGTGTTTGTACTGCTTGCTAGCTAGTTTTTCATTTGTTTGGATGAACCAAATGCCCAAATCAGAACATTTCTGTGATTGCTTAATCATCTGTTTGACATGCATGTCAGGGAAAAAGGCCTGCACGGGCAGTCTATGAAGTTGCAGAATACAAATCAAGCATCGTCGGTTCTTGGATCCTGGGATACATTTATGTCCTAAAAATATTTCAGGATTTATTCCTAGTGTTGTGCTGCGTATCCCATAAATCCAGACATGGTCAACATGGATGATGATTAATTAGGTTCCCCTGATTAGAAATAGAATGTACCGAATCTGAACTTCTATGTGATTTTCATGAAAATGTTATTTATTTGCATTTCAGTTGTATGATCGTTAACCTGAAGTCTTCGAATTGTGTATTCCACTAAGGTTCAGTTGGATCCAGAATATGGTACTGCTAAAAATGTAGCCATGTTCACTATTAAGAGCGGCCTATTTTCACCTACATTTGCTATTGCATATGCTCTCCATCAGACTTTATGTCACTGGGACTTCAAGATAGCTGATCATGAATCAAGGATGTTGTTCTGGTGAAATTCAAGTGCCAAACAGATGTTTCATTGATTCATGGTTGCAACCTGAAGTTAGCAGAGGGCACCGAAGCTGAAGCATTAATGATGGCAACAAAAGTTTCACACCTGATGCCACGAACCCCAGAATTGTATGACATCACAAGGACTGTCATAATGCATGTCCCTCATGAAGACGATGAAGATGCTGAAGCTGATGCTGGAGGTGTTGTTGTAGGGGCTGGCGATGCTGGAGGGTGCCGTTGCAGGGGCTGGCGATGCTGGAGGTGATGGAGGTGCTGGAGATGGTGGAGCTGCTTGAACCCTAGTAATTATGCCTGCTCTTTTATGGAACTAGTGATGTACAAGACTATGTTTATGTATGTTTGTTGTCTGCCATTGTTAAAGTGGCAAGATATTCATCTGAACTTTTGTGATGTCCTAAGTGCCAGAAAATGTGAACTTATGTGAAGCTTTAAGTGCCACTAATATGCGTGCACATTTAGATGCTATATGGAACTTAGGATGTATGTCTAATTATATTAGGGAAAATTTAGTTTTCGCCACTCTTAATTTGTTGCCAATTTTGTTTATGGCACTCTACAATTTGACAATTCACTCTTGCCGCTGTAGAGTTTGACAATGTATCATAATTCCCATTTTGTGGCAAAAGCAAAAATATTAATTTCACTTCTACCATTTGACAATGTATCACAATTGCCACTCTATTTTTTTTGCTTTTGCCACGGAACGTCAATTGTGATATATTGTCAAAACCTTAGACTGGCAAAACTGAAATGTCAAATTTGAGAGTGGCATCAGTATAATTGAAAAAATCTAGAGTGGCAGAAACTAAATTTTCCCATTATATTATGTACTGTACATATTAATTATGAAGCCCATGCCATATGGTTCACTAAATGTAATGCCAATGCCAATGCCATATGGTTGTCTAAATGTAATGCCTAAACACAAAAAAAGTGTTCACTCGTTATTTTGAGATATGTTTTACCTCCAATTCATTCACTATCAACTGGGCCATAGAACCATATGCCCAATGACATGTGGGCCAAGTCCATACGAACAGACTCGTCACATTTTGTGAGAGAAAACCCCCGTCCCTCCTTCCTCGCTCCCGGCCGCCTCGGAGTGCCCTCCATCTTCACTACTCTTCTCACACACCCGAGGTCATAGCCGGATGTCATCGTAGATTGCAGCCGCATGCAAGATGCGACTGCCTTTCGCAACTCACCCAAGCACCGCCGGCTATAGGCAGTAACTAACACCAACATTTCTGCTGCTGCCTACCTACCCCTCCCAGATTGGTGTTTTCTCATGGACAACAAGGTAAGTGCAATCTGCATCCATATCTTGTAGTTGTAATTCATAGTCTAACACTGGGTGATAATCTACCATAAGGCAATCGCCGTGCATGCATTTTCCTGTTGTCTGATTTTAGGATTCTATTTTCAGTGCCAACAGTGTCATGACGTAGGGCGCCTGTGCGGCCTCGGCCAGACAAACAAGTTGTTCAACATCACCATCCGAGAGGACTTCAGGAAGCACATGGTATGTTTGTAAATTTCCATCCCACGTCGACGGTTAGGGTTCTTAAAATTACATGATTTTGTGGAGACTGCATGGTTGTACTTTAGGCCAAATTGGGAATATTGCCTACTTTACCAACATAGTATGGCTAAATTGGAATAAATGCCAACTACCATTCAGCACTGACGTCAATTAGGGGAGGAACTAGTGGGGGTGCCATGCCACTGACGTCAATATGGAAACATTGCCTACTTTACCAACAAAGTACTACTCAATTGGGATAAATTAATGGTACTCCATCCGTAAAGAAATATGAGAGTGTTTAGATCACTACTGTGATCTAAACACTCCTAATATTCATTTACAGAGGGAGTAGCATACACCGCTGATGTGAAACTAGAAACTATTGCCATATTACGCAAATTATTGTTGTATAGTTCAGTTCGTATAGCTCATATTTGCATAACTTCGTAAAAATACACAAAAAGTTACTAGTCATCTAAAAGATCTTTTTTTTAGTTCACATAGTGAGTAATACTTTTTCATTCACAACATCATAATATTAGCACATGGAAGTAAAGCTCATATTTGGTTATCAATTTTTCTCGTTTGTATTCATTAGGAGATCATTTTTAATAGCTAATATTTTACCTGTTCATATATTTCTGACCTATATGAATAACACATTATGTCTTCATTGTTAATAAATATATCATGTCTTACTATTTCTTGCAGTACATCCCGTGCATTGCACCAAACCGTCTGGTACAAAAGTTTTGCCTATTCTTAGATGAAGACTCTGCTACGTTCACATTGCACACAAGCCATGGATGTACATTCCATGTTGTACTTTGTACCTATAGTGAAGGTCGCTCATATTTTCATCCGTGCTTGTGGAGAGAGCTTGCTACGCGTTACTTGCTGAAAGCTAGCACTAAATTGTTAGTGGATATAACACAACCTGATCTTATCATCTGTCTGTCCATACCGTCTGAGATCCCTCGATGGACCAACAACCTAAGTTAGTTTTCTTTCAAAATTTTGCTTGTTGAACTAGAACTTAGGAAAAATAATGTATCTCTCATGACTTACTAATTAGTATTTTATTTTGATGTAGGGCTCGTTCAATATGTAGTTAAAAAGATGGTGGTTACTCCTGCATCCAAATTTCACCAGAAATACTTGAAGCATCTCATCAAATTTGTTGGTACAGTCGACTCCCTTATTAAGTGGTTCCATGCTGGAGGCCAGGTTGGAATATGTGTGCCAGTGGTAGCTACCTTGAACAGGATGAAATGTAACATTCACAAAATTATGGTACAAAGTATTTTATGTTAAATATGCTCTCAATGAACTATTGCTTCAAACAGTGTCAGAATTGTTCTATGGGATAATTAGTTTTATGCCCTTGTTGTGTCCCACTCGGCTGTTTTACCCCTGATTTTCAAAAGCCATCGGTTCTGTCCAAGTCACTTCGCTCCTCTTATGCTTTTTTGCCACGACTTCCACGAATGTCATTCCCTACTGACGGTCAAATGGTCAAAGGGCAAAAGCATAAGAGGAGCGAAGTGACTTGGACAGAACCGGTGGCTTTTGAAAATTAAGGGTAAAACAGCCAAGTGGGACCCAACTAAGGGCATAAAACTAATTATCACTTGTTTTATTTATCATTTAATAGATGTTGCCACCTTCAGTTGTTCCTAAATTGATGCCGAGACGTGGTCCAATCACACTAGCTATTGGTCACAACAAGAAGTTCATGGCAAGATACATTGGATCCCCTAGAAATGGAACCATTCACATTCCTAAATGGGAGGCTATGATGGAAATGCGTCCATATTTGAAAATGGGTGCCTATGTTATGCTGATGTTGTACGAAGACACTGAAGGGCTTTTCCTGTTCACTGACGACCTGTTGTGATGCGGTTCCAGGATAATGATTTCCTGAAATCCTGACTGTTAAGTACTATATGTCAAGTTGTGTATGCGGAGTGGCACTTAATTATATGTGGATGATAAGGTTGTGAAGTACTACGTGTTAAGTATTACATTAATTAATGGTTTATGTACTGAAATTGGTTTTATCTATGTGGTACGATATGCTTTCCATGTCTTCTGAACAATATCATTGTCGGCATTCTGGGAACTAGGGTACCCAGACTTGCCTACCTACGGCCCACGGTGTGGCTCCTTCGACGGCCTGGTACGGCCCATCTGCAAGGCTACCAAGACAAGACCCTCGCGAGGGCCCCCCAGGCCTCGCGAGGTAGACGACACCAAGACATCTAGAGGAACGGCCTCCCCAGGCTGCCTCTCGAGGAGCGGAGTTTCCTATGCAAGTGCCCAGCCTCATGAGGCTACGATGACATGAGCCATGACGATCAAGGCCAGGCGGGCACCAGTGGGCGCAGTGGAGACAGTTTCCCTTTCGGTGCTAAGGGAGCAAGGACAAACGTGGGTTCCCAAGGAGCCCTCCAAAGGTTTCCATTCCGGTGCCACAAGACCAAGACCACGAGGTCGGCAGGACGGATGTCATTGCCGAGCCCACTGCTACGTCAGGACTAGAAGCTTTGCAGGAGAAGACCACCTTTTGTTAGGATAGGGTGTACCTCTTGTCCCCTTTCAAATTGGCCGTTGTGGTATCCCTTCCCGCCTAAGTGTCCAGGGAAGAGGACTGTGGGCACTATAAATATAGGCTAGCCACCACCGTAGAAGGGGTCGGTCACCTGATTCTCACCCCTGAGCCCCCGCGAGGCAACTCATCCACTGTACTAGTTCATCCTCAACCTCCTCGTGAGGCCAATCCACCACAAAGCAGGAGTGGGGTTTTACACCGCAAGGTGGCCCGAACCTGGGTAAACTGTCGTGTTCACCTTCTTCCCCGCTCACGGGAATCCGGCTAGGCTGTAGGGCGACAAGCTCAAGGCTCGAGAGGTTGAGATCTTTGCACACGCCCCTGAGTTTGAACCTTCCTAGGTCTGCGGAGCCCTGAATCTGACATTTGGCGCGCCAGGTAGGGGCATGTCGAAGCCTTGCCTCCTCATCAACCACGCTCCATCCTCGCCTTGCCATGACAAGAGCTAGCCGAGCCCACGCCGAGCGGTGGGCCATGCGCTCCGATCAGGCGGCGCCCTCCCGCTGCGGCACTCTCTGCCGTGCCCCACCTCCCTCGGTGCACCGTAAGAAATGGCAGGGTTCATCGCCGCCACCCCTCATGCGGCGCAACGGGCGAGCCGTCGTGCCCTCGGCTGGCACCGCCACAGCACCGCCCCTTCGCACCTCATGGGGGCTGACGGGCACGCAAGCCGCGCTCCTCACGGCGCGCGAATTACTGCGCTATCGCCCCGCCGACGGTGACTGCGCCACCTGGCTCGACCGGGTCGCCGAGCTGCTCGACGTCGCCTGCAGGGGTACGGAGCCCCTCTGTCCCCCACCTAAGCCGCGACCCTCACCGCAGGCTCGGGCATGCCCTTGTTGTGTCTGCTCGTCCTTCTGGGGAGGACCCATTGGGCCGTGTGGCAGAAAGGAGGCAAACGAGGTCTCTTTCCAGGCTCGGGAAACACCTCCCCAAGCTTCAGGCAGGCTAGATGACTCCCCGTGGGAGGTGCCATGGGGAGCCACCTCCTGGCCATCATGACGCGACGGCGGGGGTGGCGATCGGCGAGACTGAAGGGCCCACGGGTCGGCAGAAGGCAGGCCTTTGTTGGCATAGCCCTCGAGATCGTCAGGACCTCATGATGCCGGGGACTGCAAGCGGGACAATGCCAGGGCCTCGACCACTGTAACAGATATTTTCAGAACATATTATGCTAACCTTGGAATGCAGGAGACCTAGGCTTCGTAGCACGCCCACGAGACGACTGCCGGACTGAGCGCGCCAGGGCACGCCAGGCGTGAGGCGGCGCCCTGGACCAGGGCAGGGCCCCTGGAGGCCCCAAGGACTTGAGGAGCCCGCAAGGCCAGGGAGCCTCATGAGGGCCTGCGGCCACCTGAGCCATGGCCGCTCAGCCCCGGGGGCCTCAAGGCCAGGGAAACTGGTACCATGAGCCGGTTAAACGGCATGTGGCCGATGGGGCGGCACATCGCATCGCCCGCTGGCGGTCGCCTAGGCCGGAGACCCCGCCCAGGGCTGCCGACGCCTCAGGCTCGCCGGCACGCAGCCGAGGGCAAGGGGAGGGGTCCCCGCTTGGGTAGCAAGCGACAGCCTTACGCCTCTTCAAGTCTCCGCCCGTGACACTCTCACCTAATAATGAGTGGGGCTGTACACGCCCCGTAGTCTTCGGAGCGCTGCCCCTGGGCCTCATGGGGGCTCCCACCCATGTCCTAGTGGAAGCCCCATGCTCCGCGCTAGCGGACGACGTGGTCTTTCAATGACTAAGCCCACACCCAGTGGAAGCCCCATGCTCCGCGCTGGCGGACGACACGGTCAATCAGCGACTATGCCCATGCCCAGTGGAGGCCCCATGCTTCGTGCTGGTGGGAAGACTAGTTTAGGTGTCGGACGCGGCTGTTCTTTGTTTTCTCTTGTAACCAAATTTGCTATTTCTTGGAATAAATCTGAGGTTCTCAAGTCTTTATTTGGAAAAGGGGGGACTCTCTTTCTTCTTCTTCGCTGCTTCTTCTCTTGATTTCCATCCTTGCGAAAGGGGGGGAGGAGGCCACCTGTGGCTCGCTCTGTCGCGCCATGCGAGTGGGGACTGGGCACAGCGCGCATGCTTGGGTCAGCCCAACGGCGCTGAAGATGCCCTAAGGGCCCAGCCCACCGCTGCCGCGGACCTGCCCGCGCACACACCTCCACAAGAATTTGCCGTCCGGATCCTCGCACAATGCTCTCGAGCGAGCCTACGGGTAGGCGTGGCCTGAGGTCTTCGGCAGGCTTCCGCCTCCTGACCTTGACTAGGCGCTACGCCCCGACGTAACGATAACGACCCGCTCCTGCTCAGGGGCTGCGGGCATGCGAAAAGCGAAGGGGGGGTGACACAAGGGAGTGCAATGTTGCTTAATACATCATAGAGAAGTTTCTTTCAAAAGTAATTTCACACCCCCGCGGGGTCGCATGCAAAATCTTAACAGGGAACAGGAGAAAGGTAGCCTAAGGAGACGCGCCACCACTGTTCCTCGATCTCAAGTGGACCCAAGTCGCCGGCAGGGGCAAGCTCCGCGATCAGGTCATCCATGTGATCCGCCACCCAGTCCGCCAGAGCGCCTTGGATCGCTCCGGGTACGTGGGCTATCGCGGCCTCTAAGTCGAAATCAGGATCGGAGCGGAGGAGGTGGCTGAAGACGCGCGAGAATGCGTGTGCAAGAAGGCTGCGGCTCCTCTCCTCGATGAGATGGCATGACCTCCCGGCCTCACCTTCGAGGCACTCCACGACCCTGGTAAAGAAGCTGAGGTAACCAGCATCGTCAGCAACAAGCAGGCTGGAGACGCTCTCGTCACAAATACCGCTCAAGGCCCGGTTGGCCCTATACCCAAGGGCCTGAAACGTCTCTCAGCGCTCGTGTTGCAGTACCCGGGCCCGGCTCGCCTCGTCCGAAGCTTTCTCCACAAGGGAGGAAACACCTTCCACCTGCTTATAGAGGAAGGACAGCTCAGCCTCGGCCGTGGCCTCAGCGTTCTCCGTGGCTTTCTCGCGCCGCTCTACCGCGGCTAGCTTCTCCTTGAGGCCATCAGCTTCGCTCTTCAGCTTGCCGCGTCGCGTGCAGAAGCGAGCCTCCTGGTGCTCTAGTTTCCGGTGGTATTCCTCGACGAGGGCCTGGCGGACTCCTGGCACACTCTCGTCAGCCTCTCTCTGGATTGTTGCCTCCCGGGAGGCGAGGGCATCCTCGGCGGTGGCCACTTGGCGCTCCATCACCTACAGCCATTCGCGCTCCAGGCTTTGCTCTAGCGCCTCCAGCGCCAGTGCGTCCTCGAGTGTCTGGAGCCTCGACTCGCCCATGGGTGGCCCACCCACCGAGGCGGCGAGTGCAGCCTTACGTGCCTTGACCTGTCGCTCGAGGGCGGCGTTTGAAGCTTGAAGCTCCTTCTCGCGCCCCTCGGCAGCCTCGCGCCTTTGATCTGCCGCTCGGGCCTCCTCTAGGGCGCGATCGCAAGCCTCCCTCGCCGTGGCAAGGGACTCCTCCACCTCCGCGCGAGCATGCGAGCATTGTAGATGACCAATGTTGATGGAGACTTCTAGCTGGCGCCAATTGCGCGCCAGGCGTAGGCGCTCCGCCACAAGATGCGCGTCGACATCGCTAAGCTCCACCCCAAGGTGGCCTAGCGCGCTTGCCGCCTCCTGAAGAAGGCCGTGTCGGACGGCACTGCGGCCTCGTGCGAGCTCCAGCGCCTGGCCAGGGCTTTCCTCTGCGCCCCAATCGGCTGGGGAGGAGCGCGAAGACTCCCCCGTCTCCGGCAGGGGCCCGGGGGCTGGAACTCCCTCGCCCACTCTTTTGGCCCGAGACGGGGCCCGACACGGGCTCGCCCCGCTGCTTGAAGATGGCGTCGTCGCATAAGCTGCCCTGCTACCGGCGAGAATCAGCGGGGGAGCCTTTGGCACTGCCCCCGTGATCCAGAGGCCGCCCCTAAAGAGAGACACCGGTGACGCAGGCCCAAAGCACCCCAGGGTTGGCCTCGACTCGCGTGCAGGTGCATCCTCGTGCGCAATTGCGTGGCTCATGAGGCACGAGGTCGCGATGGGGCCGGTGCCCTCCGGTGGCGGCGCCTGAGGCACGCCCATTCCTTCGTCGGAGGGGAACCTGAGGAACAAGAGTCAGAAAAACATGATGCGAGGGGATCAAGGAAGGCGGGGTGCTTACTCGTCTGAGGCAATCCACCTCCTCCTCTTCAGGGCCCTCGGGACCGGGTTGCAGTGGCCATTGGACTCCTTCCTCCTCCGGGATGCATGAGGGCTGAAGGGTAGCATGTTGGAGCCTGGCGTGTGTCCACCCACTTCGGGGGTGGAGACCATGACCCCAGGCGAGGCATCTACTCCGCCGCTCGCTGGAGTGGGAACTAGTGCTTGAGGAGCGCACGGCTCAGGAAGCCCCCCTGCGGCTGCCGCGGGGGCGCACACCTCTGGACCCCCGGACACTGGGGTTACCAGCAGGGGGTTGTCGTGAGGCCCCACGTGGTCCTTGGGGACCAGCCCCCACTCATCGAAGCATGGCATCTTGCCAGTGAAGGCAGCCCCGTTCGGGTAAGTATACAAGGGGGACCCTCCTTCAGCGAGCTTAGCGGGCTCCCCGCCGGTCAGGAGGCGAAGCACCCCGAGCAGTGTGTTGGAGGGAAGCGAAGGCTTCTGCAGCCTCATGGCATCTTCGGGGCTGGTGAAGGCCCACATTGGGCGAGAATGGCGCTGGAGTGGGGCGATGCGCCGCCAGACGAACTCCCTCACCACCATCGCCATCGTCACGCCTGCCTCCCTCAAGATGGTCAGCCTGGCCATGACCCGCGCGAGCCGCGGGTCGATGAGCTCCTCGTGCTCCCAACCGGAGCTCGGCTCCACGGGGGCCGTTGAGATCTGGAGCAAGGGGCAGTGCATGGTGGCGTCGATGTACAGCCACTCCTTCCTGAATCCCGCCGTGTTCGGGCGAAGTGTGAAGTCCATGCCGGCGCCCGCAGTCGCCGCCACCGCCCCAAGCGCCATGCACCCCAAGCACTACCCGCCGGCCACCTTCTGGAGGAAGAAGAAGTGGCACAGCAGGGCCATGGATAGGGCGATCCCCACGAAGGCCTCGCAAAGGAACTTGAAGGCGGAGAGAAGGACAATGGATCCGGGATCCAAGTGCAACGCGTGGATCTGATAGTGCGTAAGAACGGCGTTGAAGAAGTCGGAGAACAGTGGCAGTAGACCAAAGAAAAGGGTGTGAAGATGGAGAGGGATATTGGTAGCCTCCATGTCGACCGAGGGCCGGGAGGCCGGCCAGATCTTCGTCGCCTTCCACTCATTGGAGTCAGCGGCAATCACGGGCCGGACCTTGTCCAGTCCCCCGCGGTTGATCATGGTGGACCGGCCTAGCGCAGGCTCCGGCCCTGCCAGCGGCTCCGTCGTTGCCGGAGCCCTGCCCCTCTTCTTCTTGGGAGCCATGGCGGCGAGGTGGATTGGAGCTGGCGCGGCATCCAGCAAAAAGGGCGCAAACTTGCGGAGAGGAGAAGAGGCAGAGGGCAAGCGCGCAGCAGGGCAATGATGGTTCTGCAGACGCGCGTGGGCCTTTTTGCCAACTTGGAACAGTTGTCGAGGCAGCATGGGGAAGTGGAGGCGTTCGCGTCCCGTCAAGCGCCACGCGTCAGCCTGGCCCGCTGACGCTTTGCCCTTGCCCTTTGGCTTCGCCTCGAAGCCGGCCCGAGCGCGCCTTATGCCCGGGGGCTACTATCGGCGTTCTGGGAACCAGGGTACCCAGACTTGCCTGCCTGTGGCCCACGGCGTGGCTCCTTCGACGGCCTGGTACGGCCCATCTGCAAGGCTACCAAGACAAGACCCTCGCGAGGGCCCCCTGGCCTCACAAGGCGGACGACACCAAGACCTCCAGAGGAGCGACCTCCCCAGGATGCCTCCTGAGGAGCAGAGTTTCGAATGCAAGTGCTCAGCCTCACGAGGCTGCGATGACATGAGCCAAAACGATCAAGGCCAGGCGGGAGCCAGCGGGCGCAGAGGAGAAAGTTTCCCTTTCGGTTCTAAGGGAGGAAGGACAGACGTGGGTTCCCAAGGATCCCTCCAAAGGTTTCCATTCCTATGCCACAAGACCAAGACCACGAGGTTGGCAGGACGGATGTCATTGCCGAGCCCACTGCTGCGTCATGACCAGAAGCTTTGCAGGAGAAGACCACCTTTTGTCAGGATAGGGTGTACCTCTTGTCCCCTTTCAAATTGGCTGTTGTGGTATCCCTTACCACCTAAGTGTCCAGGGAAGAGGACCGAGGCCACTATAAATATAGGTTAGCCACCACCGTAGAAGGGGTCGGTCGATTGATTCTCACCCCCGAGCCCTCGCGAGGCAACACATCCACTATACTAGTTCATCCTCAACCTCCTCGTGAGGCCAATCCACCACAAAGCAGGAGTAGGGTTTTACACCGCAAGGTGGCCCGAACCTGGGTAAACTACCGTGTTCACCTTCTTTCCCGTTCACGCGAATCCAGCTAGGCTTGGCTATAGGGCGACGAGCTCGAGGCTTGAGAGGTTGAGATCTTCACACACGCCCCAGAGTTCGGACCTTCTTGGGTCTGCGGAGCCCTGAATCCGCCAATCATACTGCAGCACTCGTGCAAATTAAAACAACTAATGATACCTGAATTGCAAATGCTAACAACGCATATGCCTCTATTAGTAGAAAGTTTCAGTGCTACACAACATTGATTTCACTTTCACTGAAATTATCTTGAATTTCAGACATTACAGTACACACAAACTTAATAACCGTCCAGTCACATAATTTTAAAAGCATTGCAAAGATTAAGACAAACATAGACCCCTCCCAAAATTGTTGCACTACGACAACATCCGATACAACACCTAATAGTACAAAATATTATAGCAAACTAGTATAGCTATATGGTCACGGCGTTGTTGTGGGCACGGTAACGGTCATCATGTAGTTCTGTCCACGGCCGTGGTCACTATGTAGTTCTGTCCACGGCTATGGTCACCGCGTAGTTGTGGCCACGGTAACCACCTAGTTGCCGCCAAGACCACGGCCACAGCCATGGCGCCCGCCATTGATAGGGACGTCGATCCATCCACGTCCAGCACCACGACCGGTGGCACCGCCACGTCCGCCCAAGAAAAATTCGTAGAATGCGGTGTCGGTAGCCTCGATCCACTTTGCAAACTCTTCCGCGTCATACTCCTGTCCTCCTCCTCCATCATATTAAGTGCAGGTGCGGGTACGGGCGCAGGCGCATGTGCTGGCACAGGAACGGGCGCGGGTGCGTCCATTTGTGCGGCCTCTGCCTCCATCTGAGCAACCTCCTCCAGTGCCTTGTCCATCTCTGCCCACAAGGGGGCTAGAGGGTCCTCTTCCTGCTCCTCCTCAATGGTGCTAAAATAGAAGACTAGGGGGTGCGCCGTAGACGAGGTGTTTGTGCTGGATTAGAGATGGCAATGGTGCGAGAGAAGGGATAGCCGCTATCTTGTAGCCAACTGCAAGTGAGCTCGCCATTAAGGAGAGGTGGTTGGATAGGTGATGACCCACAAGTATAGGGGATCTATCGTAGTCCTTTCGATAAGTAAGAGTGTTGAACCCAACGAGGAGCAGAAGGAAATGACAAGCGGTTTTTAGCAAGGTATTCTCTGCAAGCCCTGAAATTATCGGTGACAGATAGTTGTATGATGAGATAATTCGTAACGGGTAACAAGTAACAAAAGTAAACAAGATGCAGCAAGGTGGCCCAATCCATTTTTGTAGCAAAGGACAAGCCTGACGAACTCTTAAATAAAGCAAAGCGCTCCCGAGGACACATGGGAATTGTTGTCAAGTTAGTTTTCATCATGCTCATATGATTCGCGTTCGTTACTTTGATAATTTGATATATGGGTGGACTGGTGCTTGGGTGCTGCCCTTCCTTGGACAAGCCTCCCACTTATGATTAACCCCTCTCGCAAGCATCGGCAACTACGAAAGAAGAATTAAGATAAATCTAACCATAGCATGAAACATATGGATCCAAATCAGCCCCTTATGAAGCAACGCATAAACTAGGGTTTAAGCTTCTATCACTCTAGCAACCCATCATCTACTTATTACTTCCCAATGCCTTCCCCTAGGCCCAAATCATGGTGAAGTGTCATGTAGTCGACGTTCACATAACACCACTAGAGGAAAGACAACATACATCTCATCAAAATATCGAACGAATACCAAATTCACATGATTACTTATAACAAGACTTCTCCCATGTCCTCAGGAACAAACGTAACTACTCACAAAGCATATTCATGTTCATAATCAGAGGAGTATTAATTATCATTAAGGATCTGAACATATGATCTTCCACTGAGTAAACCAACTAGCATCAACTACAAGGAGTAATCAACACTACTAGCAACCCATAGGTACGAATCTGAGGTTTTGAGACAAAGATTGGATACAAGAGATGAACTAGGGTTTGAGAGGAGATGGTGCTGGTGAAGATGTTGATGGAGATTGACCCCCTCTTGATGAGAGGATCATTGGTGATGACGATGGATTCGATTTCCCCCTCCCGAAGGGATGTTTCCCTGGCAGAACAGCTTTGTCGGAGCCCTAGATTGGTTCTGCCTAGGTTCCGCCTCGAGACGGCGGCGCTTCATCCCGAAAGCTTCCTTCTGATTTTTTTCCAGGTCAAAACACACCATATAGAAGAAGATGGGCATCGGGGGCCTGCCAGGTGGCCCACAAGACCAGAGGGCGCGCCCTCCACCCTTTTGGATGGCAGTTGGGCCCCCTCTGGTGCTTTGTTCGCACAATATTTTTTATTAAATCTAAAATGACTCTCCATGAAGTTTCAAGACTTTTGGAGTTGTGCAGAATAGGTCTCTAATATTTGCTCCTTTTCCAGTCCAGAATTCCAGCTGCCGGCATTCTCCCTCTTCATGTAAACCTTGTAAAATAAGAGAGAAAAGGCATAAGTATTGTGATATAACATGTAATAACAGCCCATAATGCAATAAATATTGATATAAAAGCATGATGCAAAATGGACGTATCAATAGGCGGCCGGAGGGGTGGTCAAAGCCTACCGTGGTCTGATCTTACTCCTTCAGTACGCATAGACTACCACGGCGGCTGGACGGCCGCCCGGTCATGTCTTCCGGTGAGAATCTCTTATGTGGCTTGCTCGCTCGCCTGAACGCCGGCCACATACATGCCTCCAGGTCGCCTGCAAACACGCCTCCATGACGCTTGCAAACACGCAATCAGGCCGCCTGAGGGAGTCATGGACTAAGGGGTCCTCGGGCGACGACCCATTGTACATGGGCCGGACTGGTGGAGCCGTATAATGACAAGAGATCTATGAAGCCGTGGTTTGCCTTCCAAGTCAAGAAGGTGGAGGATCTCTTTAATTCCTTATTGTAATCTATCTTCGATAACCCTAGCCCTATCGGTGTCTATATAAACCGAGGGTTGTAGTCATTAGGGTTAGATCTACATTCATCACCTCATAGCCTAGGGTTTAGCTCATGCTGATCTCGAGGTAGATCTACTCTGTAAACCACGTTATACATTCAATACAATCAAGCAGGACGTAGGGTTTTACCTCTTTGAGAGGGCCCGAACCTGGGTAAATAATGTGTTCGTCGTCCCTTGTTACCCATCGATCCTAGATCCACAGCTCGGGACCCCCTACCCCGAGGTCTGCCGGTTTTGACACCGACATTGGTTCTTTCATTGAGAGTTCCGCTATGGGGTCGCCCAAAGGATCGATGGCTCGCCTGATCATAGGAGAAGGCATCGGATCCGGGGACTTCTTCGCCCCCGGCCAACTCTTCGCGTTTGGCAGCATTGTCCTGCACGCCGACCCGACTGGTCATCTGGATCAGATCGACAACTTCGCCCCCGAACACCGAATTCGATTCGGCAACCTGGAATACATGGCAGACTCACGGGGCGATCTGGTCTTTGCCGGATTCACTACCCCTTCCTGCACCCACGCAGGCCTCGTCGTGCTCGTCCCGGAGTCTCCCTCCAATCCGATCTTTGGATCAGCCCCAGCAGCTTAGAGCCAGGAGAGCTCCGCTTCAAGCGGCGGCCAGACTCCACGTTCACCCGAACCCATCATGTCCATGGAAAATTTGTCCTCGACCTTCGAGGCAGGATCAGGAGGCGGAAGCCAGGAATTAATCTCGGTTGAACCGTTCCTATACAATGCTCACCCAGTCATGAACTCCCACGATGAAGTGGCAGCCAATGGCCAGAAATTACTCCCAACCCAAAGCAGCTCGATCTCGAGCCCCGGCGTGGAATCCACACCCAGGGATCAAAGTCCGTCCTTGAATTCTGATAACTGTCCGTACCCCTTCAAGGATCCGGTCCCGCACCCCGAGCTTTGATTGGCCTGCAGAAATCAAGGACTGGCTAGGGCATTGACTGCCCCCATTGCAACGGAAGCTGGCCTAGAGCCCTCGAGTTCAGCTACCCTCGCTATGATAAACAAGGCATTGGACCAAATTCAGAAAATGACTATCCAGGAGGATCTCTCCCCCGCTCACAATCGTCAACCCATCGAGGCGTACTATAGGGAATTTTGTGTCCCACCCACCACCCACTTGGTAGCCACTATCGATGATTTAACCGATATGTTAGACTATAATTCGGAGAATACCAAATACATGGATGAGGGGGACGAAGCCACGGCCAGTGCCGATGTTGCCCCCCCCCCCCCATTACCGGCCGCTGGTCGGCCACTTCCACCTACGACTTCTACATGGTGGACACCCCCAAGGACGGCGACTGCACCCCTAATCAGGACAGAGGCAAGCCCATTGATAAGCCGCCAAAACACCGAAAATAGCGTCATCGATCAAGGCCACATTGGAGCCATGCAAGCAACTTGGACTCTGCGGAGAACGGCACCGTAAATAATATGGGTGACCTCACCCAAGACGCAGCCTTCGAACATCATCATGATGACCTCGCAGGGCAGGAGGACCCGCTCAATTTAGAAAACTCCGACGACTCCGAGGATAGCAACTACCTCCCACTCTCTGAAGAGGAGGCCAGCCTCGGAGAGGACGAATTCATCATCCCCGAAGACCCTCTGGAGCAAGAAAGGTTCAAGCAGAGGCTTTTAGCCACCACCCGCAACCTAAAGAAGCAAAAATGCGAAATCAAGGCCGAACAGGACACCCTCAACGACCGATGGACTAAAGTCCTAGTTGCCGAAGAGGGGTACGGCCGCGATCAGCCAACCAGGAGTTATCCCAAGCGAAGGTTATTGCCCCAGTTCGACGACGAGGCTGCAGAGCCAACACGCCCAACGTACACAAACACCGAATAGCCGGACCACCCCCCTAGAGGGCGGGAGAGGGAAGCCGGCGAGGCCGAACACCCAGCCGCCCCACCTCGCCGTCATGGCAAGGATCAAGTGCGGCCCAATTACGAGTACGACCTCCACCATGACCTAGACGCTCGTGGAGGCCGTACCAGGTCCATCTATGGACCCAGAGAGGACCTGCCCCCATACCGGGAAGGATACTATGATCGGTTAAACCGAAACGATAGAGTGCAGGAGCAGCAGCAGATTAGGAGGGCCGAAGACCTTCGACGCGACGTAGCCCGAGTTCGGGGCACCACACACCCCTTGTGTTTCACACAGAGGGTAATGCAACATCAATTCCCGGAAGGCTTCAAGCCTGTGAACATCGAATCATACGACAAAACCACAGATCCAGCCGTATGGATAGAGGATTTCCTCCTCCACATCCACATGGCGCGAGGAGATGACCTCCACGCCATTAAATATTTGCCGCTAAAGCTTAAAAGCCCAGCTCGACACTGGTTGAACAGCCTTCCCGAAGACTCTATAGGTTGCTGGGAAGAGCTTGAGGATGCTTTTCGAGCAAACTTTCAGGGCACCTATGTCCGGCCTCCGGATGCTGACGACTTGAACCGTATCACGCAACAGCCCGGAGAATCTGCCCGACAGTTTTGGAATCGATTCCTGACCAAGAAAAATCAGATCGTTGACTGTCCAGATGTCGAAGCCTTGGCTGCCTTTAAGCATAGTGTCAAGGACGACTGGCTTGTACAGCAGCTCGGCCAGGATAAACCAAGAACTATGGCAGCCCTCACTTCCCTCATGACCCGCTTTTACGCGGGCGAAGACAGTTGGCTTGCTCGCAAGAACACCAACCCAGACACACCCGCTACCTCCGAGGTTCAGGACGGAAATGGAAAGCCCCGACGCAGGAAGAATAAACATCGCCACAATGATGGCGAAGGGGAGGATACGGCAGTAAATGCCGGATTCCAAAACCAGAAGTCTAGAACCCGAAAGAAAGCCCCTAAAGGCAACGGTGATGGCCCGTCTAGACTGGACACAATCCTGGACAGGCCTTGCGGATCCACGGCACATCAAAGAAGCCCACCAACCACTCCAACTAAAATTGTTGGGTGATCAAATAGGTCGGCAAACTCACAGCCAAAAATTCGGGCAAAAGCCCACGAAGCAAGGACGATGACGAGCCCCGCAGGCTGAATAGTGGAGGCCAGAAACCCTTCCCTTCCGAGGTCAAGACAGTAAACATGATCTATGCAACCCACATACCGAAGAAGGAGAGGAAGCGAGTGCTACGGGACATATACTTCGTCGAGCCAGTAGCGCCAAAGTTCAATCCATGGTCAGCTTGCCCGATCACGTTCGATCGTAGGGATCATCCCACCAGCATACGCCATGGAGGGTCGACAGCCCTAGTGCTAGACCCCATCATCGATGGATTCCACCTCACTAGAGTCCTAATGGGTGGAGGGAGCAGCCTCAACCTGATATATGAGGATACAGTGAGGAAAATGGGGATCGATCCATCAAGGATTAAACCCAGTAACACCACCTTCAAGGGGGTCATTCCGGGAGTGGAGGCCCGCTGTACGGGCTCCGTGACGCTCGAAGTAGTGTTCGGATCTCCGGATAATTTCCGAAGCGAGGACTTGATCTTCGATATTGCACCTTTTCGCCGTGGCTATCACGCCCTCCTCGGCCGAACAATGTTTGCCAAATTCAATGTCGTTCCGCATTACGCGTACCTCAAGTTGAAGATGCCTAGTCCTTCGGGCATCGTCATTATCAACGGCAACACAGAACGCTCACTTTGAACCGAAGAGCACACTGTGGCCCTAGCGGCCGAAGACCACATCGGCACATATAGGCCCGGATGCCGACCTGCCGTAAGGGCCGATGACAATAGTAAACGGGTTCGGACCCGTTTCTCATCATGGGAACCCGCATGCGTTCGCCGCAAATACGGATACGCGCCCCATGGCACGCCCACATTCTTCACGCTCCACGTACCTCGTCAGCACAACTTCGCACTCAAAATACCATGGGCAGCCGTGAGGCATACATTAATCCGAAGTACATGTTCGGTTAAACCGAACTTCGGAATTACCTCGTCTTCGGACGACCCGAGGACCAATTCTGGATACCCCCAAGCTTAAAGCTCCATCGGCAGGGTCCTCGCCCATCAAGGTCTCATCGAAGGTCCCAATCCCCACCTATCAGAAGCAAAGGCGCAGATGTGCAGCAGGGCATAGTGAAGACCTCAACTTATGCATCAAGGCCCTGTGTCAACCTTTACTATTTAATTTTTCTTTTTCTTTCTATCTTACAACTACTGCCTTCGCAGTTCGAATTGTACGATTAGACGTCCTGAGCTTACGATAAATACTAAAAATACGCTTTATGGTGTTCGGATATCCGCATCCTGTGACTTGTTTATTCCCTTTTCGATTCTCTCCTCGCTCTTCGAACAGCCCGGCATGGAAACATATTAATTAGTCAAGAGTTCCATTTATATATCAGCTCAATATCTTCAAGTCTGGCACCGCTTTCCGCTAGGTGTTCGGTGTCTCGGATAATGCACTATATGCATCTGTTCCGAACTATGTCTTGGGTCAATAGTTGGGTTGCCCGGCTCCTGTGCTCCTGGCTAAGAGGGCAAAGGGAGAACCCCTGCGATTGTACTACTGTTTTGCCCGGTCAAGTACCTGAGTAGGAAAAAGCCAAAAACTGACCATCATAGTAAGCGCGAACGGGTCCGCGATCCGATGATGAGGTTTGACTCTAAAAATCGTTGGCGATTTCGCCGTGTCACACGAAGGGTTCGTGTTAACACAAACCATGTGATCGAAAAGGGTAGGCTTTGATCCCTAAGTACATTACAATACACCAGGGGCTAGTCCCTAGTCCCACCACCAAGCTCCTAAGGCTAAGTGAAAGCAGTTGAAAGTGCGTTATATCGACTAGAGGAGGGGTGAATAGGCGATTTTTACAAATTCGTCACTGAGGAATTTCACGGTGAGGAAATTCCTAAGTAACGAACTACTTAGCAGCGGAATAAGTACTCAGATGCAAACATAACATGGCATAAGTACAATCATCATGATGAAATGAAATAGGCACAGAGTACAAGTAGCGTGATACACAGGATAAGCAGGCTGAAGACTATGTGACTGAAGAAATAGGATTGAGGAAATTGAGGAAGTCTTCAGTCAAAGTCTTCACATAGTAATGATCAAGTAAATCAACACATGAATGAGGAAATTAAAGGGTTGAGGAAATAGAACCAGTAGCTCGGTGAAGACAATGATTTGGTAGACCAGTTCCAACTGCTGTGACAGTTGTACGTCTGGTTAGAGCGGCTAGGTATTTAAACCTGAGGACACACAGTCCTCACCGTATTCTCCTTGAGCTAAGGTCACACAGACCTCGCCCAATCACTCGTGGTAAGTCTTCAGGTGACTTCCAAACCTTCACAGACTCGGTCACTCAGCGATCCACAATTCCTCTTGGATGCTCTAGACCATGACGCCTAACCGTCTGGAGGATGCACAGTCCTCAAAGGTAACAAGCGTTGGTTCCACACAGGAACAATCTATTCAGTGATGCTCAATCACTTTGGGTTTGTACTCCCTCCGTTCGGAATTACTTGTCTCGGAAATGGATGTATCTAGAACTAAAATACGTCTAGATACATCCATTTCTGTGACAAGTAATTCCGAACGGAGGGAGTAGGTGTTTGGGTTTTTGGGTTTTTCCTCACTTGATGATTTTCGCTCAAAGTCCTCGGAGGATGGGATGCTCTAAATGACAAGTGTCAATCTATCTCTCGGAGCAGCCAACCAACTGGTGGTTGTAGGGGGCGGCTATTTATAGCGTAGGGAGCAGCCCGACATGATAAGACATAAATGCCCTTCAATGATATGACCGTTAGGTGGGTAGGATATTTGGACAGCTGGCGCGTAGCAGAGCAACGGTCGGAAATTTGAGCTCTCAAATTCCTCAGGGCTATCACGTTCCTCACTTGTAGGCAATCCGCACTGGCGAATTCCTAACTCCTCAGTTAGGACAAATTCCTCAGAGAACAGAAGAACTTCGTCTCTGTCACAGAAGAAATTGACTGAACTGTATGAGATTTCCAATGGCTTCACTCGAAAGGATTGGGTAGGTGTAGGATTTTGAGATGAGCCTCACTTGGAAACTTTTCCTTAGTTTTACCTCGACCCCCTTTAACAGTACGGTGTTTCCTATGACTCAAGAAAAAGAAAATGAAACTATGAAAACAAAAGTCTTCACGCTTCATAATCCTCGCATGAATATCAAGCCTTCAAGGTCACACCAATTTCCTCACTTTCAAAGTCTTCAGGAAAACCAAAGTCTTCAATTGAAGACATTCATTTTTAGGGGTCGACTTTCATCGTAAATATCAAACTCCTCATAGACTTATAGAACCTGTGTACACTCACAAACGCATTAGTCCCTTAACCTATAAGTCTTCAATACACCAAAATCACTAAGGGGCACTAGATGCACTTACAGCAGTAAAACCGAATAGTCTGATTGCGTGGTTTCGCTCCCGCACTACCGCCTCCGAGCACCAAGACGTTGGATAATGGTAACAGTGCAGAGACGAAACACACCTCGTGATATTCACTTGGGGGCTAAAGCCGACGACTGGTAGCTTTCAGAATAAACACACGGCCACACAAAAGTCAAAATTTAATTATTACAATATCAAATAAATTCGTCGGGTGCATAATGATGCATCAGTCCCACTTGATACAAATTACAGCTACTCAAACATTACATCTTTCGAACACTGGGCCTCTATCGCCTGCGCTCCGGTCATCTCCTGCGCGAAGTACTGCTCAGGGCGGCGATGCTCCTTCCCCTTGGGCGGAGGACCAGTGGCCATCTCCATTAGATTAGTCCTCGGCCAATGAACCATGGTCTTCGCAAACGCGAGCCTCGCCCCCTCAAGGCACGCTGACCACTTCACGGCATCAATCCGGAGCGGCGCCTCCCACAGCTTCTGCACAAGGCCAAAGTAGGTGTCCAAAATGGGCTCTGCCGGCCACAGGCTGACACAGAGGTCCTTCAAGGCCAGTTCGGACATCCGATGCATCTCCATCAGCTGCTGCATTTGATCGCTGAGGAGGGGAGGACGCTCGAAGTCCGAAAACTCTGACCAGAAGAGCCGCTGTGTGGAGTCCTCCTCGAGGGTGGCATAGTGCCTCGCCGTGGCCGCCGCATTCTTCGGAAGTTTGGTGAAGATGCCTGTGGAGTGCCAGACCCTCGTCAGCAGGGCGAATCTGTTGCCTCCGAACACACTTTACAGTAAATATTTCTTACGATTGGCAATTTGCGCGGCTTGCCGCAGCTCCTCCCGGACACCTTGAGCATCACTCCTCGCCTCCTGAAGCTCCTTCTCCGCCTTGGATAGCCGAGAGGATTGCTCCTCCTGCCCCTTCTCAAGGGCCTCCAGCTTCTTGGCGGAATCTTGGAGTTCCACTAGGACTTCGGTCACCTGAGCCTCATGTTGCTCGGCAGCAAGCTTGGCCTTCCCAAGCTCGGCCACCGCCTTCTCAGCGGCCGTCTTCTTTTCAGCCACCTCGGCCTCGGCTTTCTTCAGGGCCTCCTTCAAGCCCTCAACCTCGGCGACAGCAGCTACAGGATCATCAAGATAGGGGATCAGCATATAGTTCGGATCGTCAATATCCGGCGTCAAGCAAGTACACATCTTCTCACAGGGCTTACCTTGCGCCTCGTCAAGCCGTTTGTTGACAAGGTTAAGCTCTTGATCGGAAAGCTTGAGCTTTCGATCCATCTCTTCTAACACCACGGCATTAGTAATCACGGCCACGGAAGATGCCTGCGTCATCAAATGAAATGTCGACATTGTTACTCGACCTACCAAACTTGATCCTCTGCAAGTCTCTACGAGGTCCTGGCAGAGTCTCGGGGGCTGCTATGTATGCGGCCTACCTAAACTAACAATTATAACTGCATTATGAGGAAAGAGCATTACTTGACTTACCTCAGAGCCTGTTTGAAGGCCGTGGACAACGTCGTTCAGTCCGGATTGGACGGAATGAACACACTGCATGACCGCACTGAGTGCGGTGCCCATCAATGATGACGAAGTTGCTTACCAGCTCCTCCAGCATGTCTGGCCAGCCAGCCGCCGCCCGTGTGGAGGTGTTTGGCGCTGGCGTTGGCTCCCCGGCCCCTTCCCTGCTGGGGGGAGCCTATGCCGTCGAGGGCCTTGGGGTCTCAGGAGCGGTCGGCGGAGGGGGTCCGGATGGACCGGACTCCTTTCCCTCATCAGCCAGGAGGGACGCTCCCTCCTGGTCTTCAGTGACCGAGGTGTTAACCTCGGCCATGACAGCGTCTGCCTCCCCTCTGTGTTCGGAGGAGGAGGAGTCCTTTGGGACCGCACCTCTTTGACCTCTTCGGGGATCAGAGGAGGCGCGGAGTGCGCCATAGACCCACTGTCCACCAGTTCAGCAGGCGGAGACGTCCCCTCCGAAATCTGCTCGGGGGGGCGTTCACGTGGGGGACTGCAACTCAGAGGGGTTAACCTTCAACTAAAGCAAATTACTGAAAATGAGATAGCTAAAAATGCCAACGCCTTACCTGTTGGCCGGGGGCTTGACCTGGGGGTCCTTCTCCGGAACCATCTCGGATGCTTCAGACTCCTTGTCAGGGTTTGAACTATCGGGCAGGACCAGCTTGGGCCGCCATCGTCTCTTCGGGGCCGGAGAAGGTTGGACCTCCTTGACGTCCTCGGATGCCGCCCTCTTCTTGGAGTGCGAGGTGGCACTCTCCTCCTCGTCCTCATCCTCACCCCCATCCTACACGGATGAGGCCGCAGCATCTTCGGACCGATTGCCCGGACGAACCCTACGGCGGAGGCCCTCCCTGGCCTCCTGCATTTCTTTCTTCTTGACCTTCTTGGCGGGTGCCTTATAAGGCACCATGACCAGCAGCTTTTCCAGCTGCTCTGATCGGGGCCCTTCCGGCAGAGGCGTCGGGCCGCGGATCTTCTTGGCCTTGGCAAGCCAGCCCTGCAAAATCCACATACCAGGGTTAGACCGAATCAAACGTGGTGTGAATATTCGAACACTCCTTGAATAAAAAATGCCGCTCACCTCCCTTGGAGGGTACGCGGCGTTGAGACGACGTCCTTCCCCTCGATTGGCCACTCCTTTTCGGGCTAGAATAGTTGGCCCCATATCTTGTCGGGAGTCATGCTGTAGAGGTGTCGCACAGTGGCCGGATCCTCGGGCTCGTACTCCCACATGGGCTTGTCTCTCGCCTGGCAAGGGAGGAGCCGACGATGGAGTATGATCTGGACCACGTCGACCAGCTTAGCGCCGGTCTCTATTATGCCGTGGATGCATTTCTGCAGTGCTTTCCCATCGGCAACACACCCCCGGTCCGGGTTCTTGGTGGTCCAGGAGACCAATCTGGTAGGGGGTCCCGACCTGAATGCGGGGGCCGCTCCCCATGCGACCTCCCTCGGCTCATTGATATAAAACCACTCCTTCTACCACATTCGGATGGTGTCGACAAAGTGGCCGTCCGGCCACTGGACCCGAGTCAGCTTACAAATCATGCCCCCCCCCCCCCCACAGTCTGCATGCTCGCCACTGACCACCTTGGGCTTGACATTGAACACCTTCAGCCATAAACCAAAGTGCGGCTGGACTCGGAGGAGCACTTCACAAACAACGATGAAGGTTGAGATGTGGAGGAGGGAGTTGGGGGCTAGATCATGAAAATCCAGCCCGTAGAAGAACATTAGCCCCCGCACAAAGGGATACAGGGGAAATCCAAGCCCCCTAAGGAAATGGGGGAGAAAAACTACCTTTCGCCCGGCTCGGGCGTAGGGATGATCAGGCCCTCTTCGAGGGCCCGATGGACGACATTGGCCGGCAAGTAGCCGGCCTCCTTCAGCTTCAGAATGTCCTCGTTGGTGACAGAGGAGGCCTCCCACTTCCCATTGGCGCCAGATCCGGCCATGGTCGAAGGAGGTGAAGTGGGATTCACTGTGGAAGCAGAGAGAAAGGGCGCTGGAGCTCTAAAGGTCTGCGTGAGCGGAAGGTGGAAGAGGGCGTGGGACGCAGACTGTAGCGGCCCCCCTTTATAGGCTGTTGGCAGGCCAGGGATTCCTTTTTCCACGCCTCTGGCCTCTCCACTTCCTAATATCTCCGCAACATTATGAGCGGGGAGTGGAATTGAAATCATTAACCATATCCCCCGAAAAGCGGGACATGATCTCCACCTTGAGGGGACGTGTCAAACGTGGTGTCAGCCTCGAGCCGTGCTTCGAGAAATAGTAACTGCCTGACGTTATGGCCGGAAGCGACTCTTCATTAAAAGAGAAAAAGTCGTCAGATAAAGGCACTATTTGCGTTTGAGCGATGTTACCTTCGGTGTTAAGTAAAACTACCATTTCAGACTCCGGACATCACTTGGTTCCGAACAGGGGAGAGACATACTGAGGAACTTGCCCCACAAACCGAATACTGATCGGATGGATGGATACCGGATACAAGTCTTGGCGTTGGAGGCAAGTTCGGGGGCTACTGAGGGAGTCATCGACTAAGGGGTCCTCGGGGCGACGGCCCATTGTACATGGGCCGGACTGGTGGAGCCGTATAATGACAGGAGATCTATGAAGCCGTGGTGTGCCCTCCAAGTCAAGAAGGCAGAGGATCTCTTTAATTCCTTATTGTAATCTATCTTCGGTAACCCTAGCCCTATCGGTATCTATATAAACCGAGGGTTGTAGTCATTAGGGTTAGAGCTACATTCATCACCTCATAGTCTAGGGTTTAGCTCATGCTGATCTCGAGGTAGATCTACTCTGTAAACCACGTTATACATTCAATACAATCAAGCAGGACGTAGGGTTTTACCTCTTCGAGAGGGCCCGAATCTGGGTAAATACTGTGTTCATCGTCCCTTGTTACCCATCGATCCTAGATCCACAGCTCGGGACCCCCTACCCCGAGGTCTGCCAGTTTTGACACCGACACCGCCCATGAACGTAGCCTGCACAGACACCGACGCGTGTCTGTTTCCTGATAATCTCCTGAAATAACTCATGAAGACGCCGCTCCAATAGTTTCAACTTAAACATTATTATATTTTATTATTTCAATGAAATTTGCATGTACTGTTGTTGAACATGCTATAGAAGTTCTCTGAAAAAACATACTGTACAAGAATTGAGCTACAAAGTATTATCACCAATCAAGCACTAGTTCAGCGGTAACCCCCTTTTTTATAACCTCACCACCTGTAAACCTCTTACTATAGCGTCTACGGAAGCGAGAGCTCGTGGGTTCAAATCTCAGGGACTATTTTTTTATTTATGTTTCCTGCAATAATACGTTCAAGATTACCGGTGACAGTGAAAGTTTTTTGTGACACTAAAAATCATCCCAGAAAATACACTTGCACAGTGACGGTAAAAAGGCAAAAACGTCACCTAAAATTGGTCCAAAACGTCACCAAAGTTGCATCAGAGAGCCACGCTGGGGCAAAATCAGCTAGTGACGGCGACGGTCAAAGATAATGATTTTAGGGGACGGTTCCTGTTTCCACGCCAGCTTTTTTGTCATTGAATCACAGTTTCAAATAGCGGAGATAGCATCCACTATTGCGTTTGCAATAGCGCTAGCGAAATAGCATCCGCTACTGCTCAAATTAAATGTCATTACTTTTATTCAATGATATAGAAATATACACAATAATCTAGTGTTTTTACAAATCCGCTACATGGACATAGCACCCGCAATATCGCCCGCTATCCGCATTCCGCAATGCATACCCCAATCCGCTACCAGCCCGCTATCTGCTATTTAAAATCATGCACTGAATAGACAAAATTTTCTAGTGTTGTAAGGCTCGTACTAGTCAGGAGTCGTGGGACTCCAGAAACAACTGCACTCCAAATGCCTCGTGCCTCGGGCACCACTCTCGATGACCCTTCCATAGGACGTAGTTTGTACTCCCCTGAGGCGGCTGAACCTATTTTAAAAACATCCTGATGGCACTTTGTCGAGTGTACTACGACCTTTGATATAAGTTCATTGTACATGCCCTTGCTAATTGATAACCAAGCTACTAATGATACCCTATAGTCTAAAGTTGATAATTGACCGTTAACAATAGTCATCTCGTCCCGTTCAGTCACTTTGCTCCGGCATTGAACATGCAAGGCGACCAAGACAAGGGCGGCGCTCTTAGCTAGTGTGTCGCTTCTATGTCGGCTTCGGTGAGAGGTTGTGACTGCTCTGGGCCGATATGAATGCAGTGTTGTCACTCTGGATAGACGCTGACGGATATGAATGCGCAGCAACCGCTTTACATGGCAAAGGTTTTCAGGTGGGTCCGGGCATACGGGGCAGCGGTCCATATGCCTTCAAAGGCCCCTCGTTTGTGTCCGCTTTGCATGAAATTGGAGAACCAGACTGGTACCGCATTGGATAGTGAACTGCATTCGGACAGCTATGTCCGGATGTTTGCACGCGTTTTGAGGGTCCGCGTTGGAGATGCCCTAAGTAAAGAATGTGTTACATAAATTTTGTATGCAGTAAACATTTTACTTAGACACATGATGTGACATGATTTCACAATAAGACCCACAAAATACGCCAATGCAACAAAGATAAGGCCGACTCCAACACACGACCGCATTTGGTCCGTTTGGAAACAGACATAAACTAGTGGGGAACGTTGCATGAAAATCAAAAAAATTCCTACAAAACACCCAAGATCTAATCTAGGATATGCATAGCGACAAGAGAGGAGTGTGTCTACATACCCTTGTAGACCGAAAGCGGAAGCGTATATAACGCGGTTGATGTAGTCATATTCTTTGCGATCCAATCTGATCTAGCGTCGAACAGACGGCACCTATGCGTTCAGCACACGTGCGGCTCGATGATGTCTCCTCCTTCTTGATACAAGAAGCAAGAGAGGAGAAGTAGATGGGATATCAACCAGCACGATGGTGTGGTGGAGATGGTGTGGTATAATCCCGGCAAGGCTTCACCAAACGCTGCCGGAACCAATCTAAGGAGAAAACGGAGTTTTGGAAGAGGTAGGGCTGCCGCTGGGCATGGGATTTGGTGTGTCCAGCCCCTACCTCTCCCCCACTATTTATAGGAGGCAAGGGGAAGTATTGGGGAGCATCCTTGGCCCCTCCTCCAAGGGAGGTGGTGCGGCTAGGCCTAGGGAGGCTTCCTCCCTTCCCAAGGCACCTCGGGGGGTGCCTTCCACCCTTAGGACTCTTCCTTTCTCCTCTCTCTTGGCGCATGGGCCTTTTAGGGCTGGTGACCTTGGCCCATATAGGCCAAGGCGCACCCCCTACAGCCCATGTGGCCCCCCGGGGAAGGTGGACCCTCGGACCCCTTTCGACGCTCCCGGTACAATACCGATAATGCCCGAAACTTCTCCGGCGACCAAAACATGACTTCCTGTATATGAATCTTTACCTCCAAACCATTCTAGAGCTCCTCGTGATGTCCAGAATCTCATCCGAGACTCCGAACAACATTTGGTTACCAATGCACATATCCCAATACTACTCTAGCGTCATCGAACGTTAAGCATGCGGACCTACGGGTTCGAGAATCATGTAGACATGACCGAGACACCTCTTCGGTCAATAACCAATAGCGGGACATAGATGCCCATATTGGTTCCTACATATTCCACAAAGATCTTTATTAGTTGAACCACGATGTCAAGGATTCAGTCAATCCCGTATGCAATTCCCTTTGTCCAGCGATATGTTACTTGCCCGAGATTCGATCATCGGTATCTCCATACCTAGTTCAATCTTGTTGCCGGCAAGTCTCTTTACTCATTCCGTAATACAAGATCCCGTGACTAAACTCGTTAGTCACATAAAGCTCCTTATGATGTTGTATTACCAAGAGGGCCCAAAGATATCTCTCTGTCACATGGAGTGACAAATCCCAGTCTCGATCCATGCAACCCAACAGACACCTTCGAAGATACCTGTAGAGCACCTTTATGATCATCCAGTTATGCAGTGACGTTTGATAGAACACAAGGCATTCCTCCGATATCTGGGAGTGGCATGATCTCAGGGTCTAAGGAATAGATACTTGACATGAAGAAAGCAATAGCAAATAAACTAAGCGATACAATCTGTTGCTAAGCTTACAGTTGGGTCTTGTCCATCACATCATTCTCCTAATGATGTGATCCCGTTATCAAATGACAACTCATGTCTATGGTTAGGAAACCTTAACCATCTTTGATCAACGAGCTAGTCTAGTAGAGGCTTACTAGTGACACTGTGTTGTTTATGTATCCACACATGTATTTAGGTTTCCGGTCAATACAATTCTAGCATGAATAATAAACATTTATCATGAACGGGAAATATGATAACAACCTTTTATTATTGCCTCTAGGGCATATTTCCAACAGTCTCCCACTTGCACTAGTCTCAATAATCTAGTTCACATATCCATGTGATTAACACCCAATCAGTTCTGGGGTTTGATCATGTTTTGCTTGTGAGAGAGGTTGTAGTCAATCGGTCTGCAACATTCAGATCCATGTGTACTTTGCAAATCTCCATGTCATACTGTAGATGCTGCTAGCACGCTCCACTAGGAGCTATTCCAAATGACTGCTCCACTATACTTGTCCAGTTCGCGACTCAGAATCATCTGGATCGGTGTCAAAGCTTGCATCGAACCCTTTACGATGAACTCTTTATCACCTCCATAACCGAGAAACATTTCCTTAGTCCTCTAAGGATAATTTTGACCGCCATCCAGTGATCCACTCATGGATCATTCTTGTACCCCCTTGCCAGACTCATGACAAGGCACAAATCAAGTATGGCACACAGCATGGCATACATTATAGAGCCTATGGCTGAGGCATAGGGGACGACCTTCATCCTTTCTATTTCTTCTACTGTGGTCGAGCTTTGAGTCTTACTCAACTTCACACCTTACAATACAGGAAAGAACTCCTTCTTTGACTGGTCCATTTTGAACTCCTTCAAAATCTTGTCAAGGTATGTGCTCTGTGAAAGTCTTAGCAGGTGTCTTGATCTATCGCTATAGATCTTCATGCCCAATTGATACGTCTCCAACGTATCTATAATTTTTGATTGTTCCATGCTATTATATTATCTATTTTGGATGTTTTATATGCATTAATATGCTATTTTATATTATTTTTGGGACTAACCTATTAACCTAGATCCCAGTGCCAGTTTCTGTTTTTTCCTTGTTTTTTAGCCTCGCAGAGACGGAATACCAAACGGAATAAAACTTCACGGTGATTTTTCTTGGACTAGAAGACACCCAGGAGACTGGGAGTCCAAGTCAGAAGAGCCACGAGGCGGCGGCAAGGGTGGAGGGCACGCTGCCCTACCTTGTGGGCCCCTCAGTGACCTCCTGACCTAGGTCTTCCTCCTATATATTCACAAATATTCCAGAACCACGAGAGGCATCCAAGAAAACACTTTTCCACCACCACAACCTTCTATTCCCGTGAGATCCCATCTTGGGGCCTTTTCTGGCATCCTGCCGGAGGGGGAATCGATCACGTAGGGCTTCTACATCAACTCTATTGCCCTTCCGATGAAGCATGAGTAGTTTACCTCAGACCGACGGGTCCATAACTAGTAGCTAGATGGCTTCTTCTCTCTCGTTGATTCTCAATACCACGTTCTCCTCAATGTTCTTGGAGATCTATCTGATGTAATCTTCTTTTGCAGTGTGTTTGTCAAGATCCGATGAATTCTGGATTTATGATCAGCTTATCTATGAATATTATTTGAATCTTCTCTGAATTCTTCTATGCATGATTTAATATCTTTGTATTTCTCTTTGAATTATCAGTTTGGTTAGGCCAACTAGATTGGCTTTTCTTGCAATGGGAGAGGTGCTTAGCTTTAGGTTCAATCTTGCGTGATTTCACCCAGTGACAAAGTAGGGGTAGCGAGACACGTATTGCATTGTTGCCATTGAGGATAAAAAATGGGGTTTTCATCATATTGCTTGAGTTAATTCCTCTACATCATGTCATCTTACTTAAGGCATTACTCCGTTCTTTATGAACTTAATACTCTAGATGCATGCTGGATAGTGGTCGATGTGTGGAGTAATAGTAGTAGATGCAGGCAGGAGTCGGTCTACTTGACACGGACGTGATGCCTATATGCATAATCATTGCCTTGGATATCGTCATAACTTTGCGCTTTTCTATCAATTGCTCGAAAGTAATTTGTTCACCCACCGTATTATTTGCCCTCATGAGAGAAGCCTCTAGTGAAACCTATGGCCCCCGGGTCTATTTTCCATCATATTACTTTCCGATCTACTATTTTGCAATCTTTTATTTTTAGATCTATATACCAAAAAACCGAAAAATATTTTATCTTTTATTTATCTATCTCTATCAGATCTCACCTTTGCAAGTGACCGTGAAGGGATTGACAGCCCCTTTATCGCGTTGGGTGCAACTCTTTGATTTTTTGTGCAGGTGTTGGTGATTTGTGCGTTCTTATCCTACTGGATTGATACCTTGGTTCTTAACTGAGGGAAATACTTACCTCTACTATGCTACATCACCCTTTCCTCTTCAAGGGAAAAACCAACGCAAGCTCAAGAACTAGCAGGAAGAATTTTTAGCGTCGTTGCCGGGGAGATCTACGCCAAGTCAAGACATACCATTTACCCATCATAAAACTCTCATCTCTTGCATTACATTATTCGCCATTTGCCTCTCGTTTTCCTCTCCCCCACTTCTAAAATGATTTTCAAAAAGATTTGCCTTTTTATTCGCCCTTCTTCCATTCATCTTTTTCGTTTGCTTTTTGTTTCCTCGTGTGTTAGATTTCTTGCTTTGTCATGATGGCTCAAGAGAATACGAAATTGTGTGACTTTTCCAATACTAATAATAATGATTTTATTAGTACTCTGACTGCACCCGCCACTTGTGCGGAATCTTATGAAATTAATGCCGCTTTGCTGAATCTTGTTATGAAAGATCAATTTTCTGGCCTTCCTAGTGAAGATGCCGCATCCCATCTGAATAGTTTCATTGAGTTGTGTGATATGCAAAAGAAAAAAGATGTGGATAATGATATTGTTAAATTGAAGCTATTTCCGTTCTCACTACGAGATCGTGCTAAAATTTGGTTTTCATCTTTGCCTAAAAATAGTATTGATTCATGGAACAAGTGTAAAGATGCTTTTATTTCCAAGTATTTTCCTCCCGCCAAGATCATCTCCCTTAGGAACGATATTATGAATTTTAAGCAACTTGATCATGAACATGTTTCTCAATCTTGGGAGAGGATGAAATTGATGATACGAAATTGCCCCGCTCATGGTTAAAATCTTTGGATGATCATACAAAAAATTTATGCCGGATTGAATTTTGCTTCTAGAAATGTTTTAGATTTGGCCGCGGGAGGTACTTTTATGTAAATTACTTTAGGAGAAGCTACTAAACTCCTAGATAATATTATGGTTAATTATTCGTAATGGCATACCGAAAGATATTCTACTAGTAAAAAAGTGCATGCGATTGAAGAGATTAATGTTTTGAGTGGAAAGATGGATGAACTTATGAAATTATTTGCTAGCAAGAGTGCTCCTATTGATCCTAATGATATGCCTTTGACTACTTTGATTAAGAACAATAATGAATCTATGGATGTGAATTTTGTTGGTAGGAATAATTTTGGTAATAATGCGTATAGAGGTAATTTTAATCCTAGGTCGTTTCCTAGTAATTCCTCTAATAATTATGGTAATTCCTACAACAATGCTTATGGAAATTATAATAAGATGCCCTCTGATCTTGAGAACAATATTAAAGAACTTATTAGTTCACAAAAGAATTTCAATGCTAGGGTTGAAGAAAAATTGCTTAAGATTGATGATTTGGCTAGGAACATGGATAGAATTTCTCTTGAGATTGATTCTTTGAAAATTAGATCTATTCTACCCAAGCATGATATTATTGAGTCTTTAAAAGCTATGAGAATTTCTATTGATGAATGTAAAGAAAGAACCGCTAGGATTCGTGCTAAGCGAGATTGGTTTGTGAAAGCGTGTTCTTCTAGTTTTTCTGAAGATAATGATGAAGATCTTAAAGTGATTGATGTGACTCCTATTGAATCTTTGTTTTCTAAAATAAATCTTGATAAATATGGGACTAGAGATGAGTCAACTTTAGTTAAAAGGCGTCCCAATGATTCGGAGTTTATAGATCTTGATGCAAAAATTGATAAAAGTGGGATTGGAGAGGTCAAAACTTTAAGTAGCAATGAACCCACTCTTTTGGATTTCAAGGACTTTAATTATGATAATTGTTCTTTGATAGATTGTATTTCCTTGTTGCAATCCAAGTTGTCCTCATGCTTATAATGAAAACAAAGCTTTTACTAAACATATCATTGATGCTTTGATGAAATCTTTTGAAGAAAAGCTTGAATTGGAAGTTTCTATCCCTAGAAAACTTTATGATGAGTGGGAAACTACTAATAAGATTAAGATTAAAGATTATGAGTGCCATGCTTTGTGTGATTTGGGTGCTAGTGTTTCCACAATTCCAAAAACTTTATGTGATGTGATAGGTTTCCGTGAATTGGACGATTGTTCCTTAAATTTGCATCTTGCAGATTCTGCTATTAAGAAGCCTTGGGAAGGATTAATGATGTTCTTATTGTTGCAAATATGAATTATGTGCCCGTAGATTTCATTGTTCTTGATATAGATTGCAATCCTACATGTCCTATTATTCTTGGTAGACCTTTCCTTAGAACGATTGGTGCAATTATTGATATGAAAGAAGGAAACATTAGATTTCAATTTCCATTAAGGAAGGTCAAGGAACACTTTCCTAGAAAGAAAATTAAGTTGCCATATGAATCTATTATAGGAGCTACTTATGGATTGCATACCAAAGACGACAATACCTAGATCTATGTGTTTTTATGCATAGCTAAGGGCGTTAAACAGTAGCGCTTGTTGGGAGGCAACCCAATTTTATTTTTGTGCTTTTTGTTTTGCTCCTGTTTTTGAATAAAATACACATTATTACATCTGTATTAATTGTGTTTTGGTGTTTTAATTAGTGTTTGTGCCAAGTAAGACCTTTGGGATGGCTTACGATGATAGTTGATTTGATCTTGCTGAAAAACAGAAACTTTCGCGTCCAGTCACAGAATTTTAGTAATTCACTGGGGCATGGAAAAACCCTGAATTGTTTACACATGATTTATATGCAAATTACCTATGTTTTACTAATTTTTCAGAATTTTTGGAGTTACATAAGTATTAGAACAATTCAGATCTTCACAGACTGTTCAGTTTTTGACAGATTCTGTTTTCTTTGTGTTGTTTGCTTATTTTGATGAATCTATGGGTAGTATCGAGGGGTACGAACCATGGAAAAGTTGGAATACAGTAGATATTACACCAATATAAGTAAAGAATGAGTTCACAACAGTACCAAAAGTGGTGATTTCATTTTCTTATGCTAACGGATCTCACGAGTTTTCTGTTGAGTTTTGTGTTGTGAAGTTTTCAAGTTTTGGGTAAAGATTTGATGGACTATGGAATAAGGAGTGGCAAGAGCCTAAGCTTGGGGATGACCAAGGCACCCCAAGGTAATATTCAAGGACAACCAATAGCCTAAGCTTGGGGATGCCCCGGAAGGCATCCCCTCTTTCGTCTTCGTCTATCGGTAAATTTACTTGAGGCTATATTTTTATTCACCACATGATATGTGTTTTGCTTGGAGCGTCTTGTATGATATGAGTCTTTGATTTTTAGTTTTCCAAAATCATCCTTGATGTACACATCTTTTGAGAGGGACACGCATGAATTGTGATTTATTAGAATACTCTATGTGCTTCACTTATATCTTTTGAGCTATGCAATTTTGCTCTAGTGCTTCACTTATATCTTTTTACAGCACGGCGGTGGTTTTATTTTATAGAAATTTTTGAACTCTCATGATTCACTTATATTATTTTGAGAGTCTTTCTAAACAGCATGGTAATTTGCTTTGGTTATAAATTTAGTCCTAATATGATAGGCATCCAAGAGGGATATAATAAAAACTTTCATATAAAGTGCATTGAATACTATGAGAAGATTGATTCCTTATGATTGTTTTGAGATATAAAGATGGTGATATTAGAGTCATGATAGTGAGTAATTGTGGATTGTAGAAATACTTGTGTTGAAGTCTGTGATTCCCGTAGCATGCACGTATGGTGAACCATTATGTAACGAAGTTGGAGCATGATTTATTTATTGATTGTCTTCCTTATGAGTGGCGGCCGGGGACGAGCGATGGTATTTTTCTACCAATCTATCCCCCTAGGAGCATGCGTGTAGTACTTTGTTTTGATGACTAATAGATTTTTACAATAAGTATGTGAGTTCTTTATGACTAATGTTGAGTCCATGGATTATACGCACTCTCACCCTTCCATCTTTGCTAGCCTCTCTAATACCGCACAACTTTCGCCGGTGCCATACACCCACCTTTTACCTTCCTCAAAACAGCCACTGTACCTACCTATTATGGCATTTCCATAGCCATTCCGAGATATATTGCCATGCAACTTTCCACCATTCCGTTTTATTATGACACATTCCATCATTGTCAAATTGCTTTGCATGATCATAAGACAGCTAGCATGATGTTTACATGGCTTGTCCATTTTTTGATGTCATTTGCTACGCTGGATCATTGCACATCCCGGTACACCGCCGGAGGCATTCATATAGAGTCATATTTTGTTCTAAGTATCGAGTTGTAATTTTTGAGTTGTAAGTAAATAAAAGTGTGATGATCTTCATTATTAGAGCATTGTCCTATGTGAGGAAAGGATGATGGAAGCTATGATTCCCTCACAAGTTGGGATGAGTCTCCGGACTTTACAAAAAATAAAAGAGGCCAAAGAAGCCCACAAAAAATAAAAGAGGCCAAGAAGCCCACCAAAATAAAAAAATGAAAGAAAAGAGAGAAGGGGCAATGTTACTATCCTTTTTCCACACTTGTGCTTCAAAGTAGCAGCATGATCTTCATGATAGAGAGTCTCCTATGTTATCACTTTCATATACTAGTGGGAATTTTTCATTATAGAACTTGGCTTGTATATTCCAATGATGGGCTTCCTCAACTTGCCCTAGGTCTTCATGAGCAAGCGAGCTGGATGCACACCCACTTAGTTTCTTTTTGAGCTTTCATAAACTTATAGCTCTAGTGCATCCGTTGCATGGCAATCCCTACTCACTCACTTTGATATCTATTGATGGGCATCTCCATAGTCCATTGATATGCCTAGTTGATGTGAGACTATCTCCTTCTTTTTGTCTTCTCCACAACCACCATATTCTATTCCACCTATAGTGCTATATCCATGGCTCACGCTCATGTATTGCGTGAAAGTTGAAAAGTTTTGAGAACATCAAAAGTATGAAACAATTACTTGGCTTGTCATCGGGGTTGTGCATGATTTAATACTTTGCGTCATGAAGATGGAGCATAGCCAGACTATATGATTTTGTAGGGATAACTTTCTTTGGCCATGTTATTTTGAGAAGACATGATTGCTTTATTAGTATGCTTGAAGTATTATTGTCTTTATGTCAATATTAAACTTTTGTTTTGAATATTATGGATCTGAACATTCATGCCACAATAAAGAAAATTACATGGATAAATATGTTAGGTAGCATTCCACATCAAAAATTCTGTTTTTAGCATTTACCTACTCAAGGACGAGCAGGATTTAAGCTTGGGGATGCTTGATACGTCTCCAATGTATCTATAATTTTTGGTTGTTCCATGCTATTATATTATCTATTTTGGATCTTTTATATGCATTAATATGCTATTTTATATTATTTTTGGGACTAACCTATTAACCTAGAGCCCAGTGCCAGTTTCTGTTTTTTCCTTGTTTTTGAGCCTCGCAGAAAAGGAATAACAAACGGAGTCCAAACGGAATAAAACTTCACGATGATTTTTCTTGGACCAGAAGACACCCAGGAGGCTTGGAGTCCAAGTCAGAAGAGCCACGAGGCGGCGGCAAGGGTGGAGGGCGCGCCCTAGGGGGGCGCCCCCTACCTTGTGGGCCCCTCGGTGACCTCCTGACCTAGGTCTTCCTCCTATATATTCACAAATATTCCCGAACCATGAGAGGCATCCATGAAAACACTTTTCCACCGCCGCAACCTTCTGTTCCCATGAGATCCCATCTTGGGGCCTTTTCCGGCATCCTGCCGGAGGGGGAATCGATCACGGAGGGCTTCTACATCAACTCTATTGCCCTTCCGATGAAGCATGAGTAGTTTACCTCAGACCTACGGGTCCATAGCTAGTAGCTAGATGGCTTCTTCTCTCTCTTTGATTCTCAATACCACGTTCTCCTCGATGTTCTTGGAGATCTATCCGATTTAATCTTCTTTTGTGGTGTGTTTGTCGAGATCCGATGAATTGTGGATTTATGATCAGCTTATCTATGAATATTATTTAAATCTTCTCTGAATTCTTTTATGCATGATTTAATATCTTTGTATTTCTCTTCGAATTATCGGATTGGTTTGGCCAACTAGATTGGTTTTTCTTGCAATGGGAGAGGTGCTTAGCTTTGGGTTCAATCTTGCGTGATTTCACCCAGTGACAAAGTAGGGGTAGCGAGACACGTATTGCATTGTTGGCATCGAGGATAAAAAGATGGGGTTTTCATCATATTGCTTGAGTTAATTCCTCTACATCATGTCATCTTACTTAAGGCGTTACTCCGTTCTTTATGAACTAAATACTCTAGATGCATGCTGGATAGCGGTCGATGTGTGGAGTAATAGTAGTAGATGCAGGTAGGAGTCGGTCTACTTGACACGGACGTGATGCCTATATGCATAATCATTGCCTTGGATATCGTCATAACTTTGCGCTTTTCTATCAATTGCTCGACAGTAATTTGTTCACCCACCGTATTATTTGCCTTCATGAGAGAAGCCTCTAGTGAAACCTATGGCCCCCGGGTCTATTTTCCATCATATTACTTTCCGATCTACTATTTTGCAATCTTTTATTTTTAGATCTATATACCAAAAAACCAAAAAATATTTTATCTTTTATTTATCTATCTCTATCAGATCTCACCTTTGCAAGTGACCGTGAAGGGATTGACAACCCCTTTATCGTGTTGGGTACAAGTGCTTGATTGTTTGTGCAGGTGTTGGTGATTTGTGTGTTCTTCTCCTACTGGATTGATACCTTGGTTCCTAATTGAGGGAAATACCTCTACTGTGCTGCATCACCCTTTCCTCTTCAAGGGAAAAACCAACGCAAGCTCAAGAAGTAGCACCAATATGTAAGCAACTTTACCCAGGTCTTCCTTTGAAAAACTTCTTTCAAACAACCCTTTATGCTTTCTAGAAATTCTACATCATTTCCAATCAACAATATGTCATCCACATATACTATCAGAAATGCTATAGAGCTCCCACTCACTTTCTCGTAAATACAAGTTTCTTCATAAACTTCGTATAAACCCAAAAGCTTTGATCACCTCATCAAAGCGTATATTCCAACTCCGAGATGCTTGCACCAGTCCATAGATGGATCGCTGGAGCTTGCATACTTTGTTAGCATCCTTAGGATCGACAAAACCTTCCGGGTGCATCATATACAACTCTTCCTTAAGGAAACCATTAAGGAACGTTGTTTTGACGTTCATCTGCCAGATTTCATAGTCATAGTATGCGGCAATTGCTAACATAATTCTAACAGACTTAAGCATCGCTACGAGTGACAAAGTCTCATCATAGTCAACTCCTTGAACTTCTCGGAAACCCTTTGCGACTAGTCGAGCTTTATAGACGGTGACATTACCATCAGTGTCGGTCTTCTTCTTAAAGATCCATTTATTCTCAATGGCTTGCCGGTCAACGGGCAAGTCCACCAAAGTCCATACTTTGTTTTCATACATGGATCATATCTCGGATTTCATGGCCTCAAGCCATTTGTCGGAATCCGGACTCATCATTGCTTCTTCATAGTTCGTAGGTTCGCCGTTGGCTAACAACATGACTTCTAGGACGGGATTATCGTACCACTCTAGTGCGGAACGTGTCCTGGTCGACCTACGAAGTTCAGTAGTAACTTGATTCAAAATTTCATGATCATCATCATTAGGTTCCTCTCCGGTTGGTGTAGGCATCACAAAAACTGCTTTCTGTGATGTGCTACTCTCCAGTTCGAGACAAGGTACAAGTACCTCATCAAGTTCTACTTTCCTCCCACTCACTTCTTTCAAGAGAAACTCCTTCTCTAGAAAGGACCCATTCTTAGCAACAAAAATCTTGCCCTCGGATCTATGATAGAAGGTATACCCAATGGTCTCTTTAGGGTATCCTATGAAGACGCACTTCTTGGCTTTGGGTTCGAGCTTATTAGGTTGAAGCCTCTTGACATAAATGTCGCATCCCCAAACTTTAAGAAACGACAGTTTAGGTTTCTTGCCAAACCATAATTCATATGGTGTCGTCTCAACGGACTTAGATGGTGCCCTATTTAAAGTGAATGCGGCTGTCCCTAATGCATAACCCCAAAATGATAGTGGCAAATCGGTAAAAGACATCATAGAATGCACTATATCCAATAAAGTACGATTACGACATTCGGACACACCATTACGCTATGGTGTTCCAGGTGGCGTGAGTTGTGAAACAATTCCACATTGTCTTAAATGAGCACTAAACTCGTAACTCAAATATTCATCTCCATGATCAGTTCGTAGAAACTTTATTTTCTTGTTGCGATGATTCTCCACTTCACTCTGAAATTCCTTGAACTTTTCAAATGTTTTAGACTTGTGTTTCATTAAGTAAATATACCCATATCTACTCAAATCATTCGTGAAGGTAAGAAAAAATGATATCCACCGCGTGCTTCAACACTCATCGGACTGCATACATCGGTATGTATTATTTCCAAAATTACTTGCCCGCTCCATTGAACCGGAAAGCGGGGTTTTAGTCATCTTGCCCATGAGGCATGGATCACATGTATCAAATGATTCATGATCAAGTGATTCCAGAGGTCCATCAGCATGGCGTTTCTTCATGCGCTTTACACCAAATATGTGGTACTATCATTATTAACTTTGCATCTTTTGGCATCAATATTATGAATATGTGTATCACTACAATCGAGATTCAACAAGAATAAACCATTCACAAGGGGTGCATGACCATAAAAGATATTACTCATAAAATAGAATAACCATTATTCTCTGACTTAAATGAATAACCGTCTTGCAATAAAAAATATCCAGATATAATGTTTTATGCTCAACGCAAGCACCAAATAACCATTATTTAGGTTTAATACTAATCCCGAAGGTATTACGAGCGTACCGATGGTGATCATATCAACCTTGGAGACACGTCCAACACTCATCGTCTCCTCGCCCCCAGCTAGTCTCCGTTACTCTGTAGCTCCTGCTCTGAGTTACTAATATTAGCAACTGAATCAGTATCAAATACCCAGACACTGCTACGAGCACTAGTGAGGTACACATCAAATATACCTTTGTTGATGTTGGCAGCCTTTTTATCTGCCAAGCACTTAGGGTAGTTCCACTTCCAGTGACCATTCCCCTTGTAATAGAAGCACTTAGTCTCAGGTTGGGGTCTAGCCTTGGGTTTCTTCGGGAGCGGCAACTGCCTTGCCATTCTTCTTGAAGCTCCCTTTCTTTCCTTACCTTTCTTGAAACTAGTGGTCTTATTAACAATCAACACTTGATGCTTTTTCTTGATTTCTACCTCCGTGGCCTTAAGCATCATGAATAGCTTAGGGATCGTATTCTCCATCCCTTGCATATTATAGTTCATCACGAAGCCCTTATGGCTTGGTGGCAGTGACTGGAAAAATTTGTCAACCGCTGTCTTATCTGGAAGATTAACTCTCAACTGATTCAAGCGGTTGTAGTACCCAGACATTTTGAGTACGTGCTCACTAATGGAGCTGTTCTCCTCCATCTTGCAGCTAAAGAACTTGTTGGAGGCGTCATACCTCCCAACCCTGGCATGAGCCTGAAATACTAATTTCATCTCCTCGAACATCTCATATGCTCTGTGGTTCTCAAAATGTTTTTGGAGCCCCGGTTTCAAGTCGTAAAGCATGGCGCACTGAACTATTGAGTAGTCATCAGAACATGCCTACCAGATGTTCATAACATCTGCGGGCGAGCCTTGAGGGGGTGCATCACCAAGCGGTGCATTAAGGACATAAGCCTTCTGTGCAGCAGTGAGGATAATCCTCACACTACGGACCTAGTCTGCATAATTAATTACAATATCTTTCAACTTAGTCTTTCTCTAGGAATGTATTAAAACAAGGAGCTACAGCATGCGCTACTGATCTACAACATAATTTTCAAAGACAATTTAGACTATGTTCATGATAATTAGTTCAGTTAATCAAATTACTAGTGAACTCCCACTTTAAAAAACATCCCTTAAGTTGTCTAAGTGTTTACATGATCCATATCAACCAACCCATGTCCGATCATCACGTGAGATGGGGTGGTCATCAACGGTGAACATCTCCGTGTTGATCATATCTACTATATGACTCATGTTTGACCTTTCGGTCTCCTGTGTTCCGAGGCCATGTTTGTACATGCTAGGCTCGTTAAGTTTAACCCAAGTATTCGGCATGTGTAAAACTGGCTTACACCCGTTGTACGCGAACGTAGAGTCTATCACACCCGATCATCACGAGGTGCTTCGAAATGACGAACTTTCACAACGGTGCATACTTAGGGAGAATACATTTATCTTGAAATTCAGTGAAGGGATGATCTTATAATGCTACTATCGTCGTAAGCAAAATAAGATGCATAAAGGATAAACATCACATGCAATCAAAATATGTGACATGATATGTCCATTATCATTTTGTGCTTTTGATCTCCATCTCCAAAGCACCGGCATGATCTCCATCGTCACTGGCATGACACCATGATCTCAATCATCGTGGCGTCACGTGGTCGTCTTGCCAACTATTGCTTCTACAACTATTGCTAATGCATAGCGATAAAGTAAAGCAATTACATGGCGTTATTTGTTGACACACAGGTCATACAATAAATTAAAGACAACCCTATGGCTCCTGCCAGTTGCCATACTCATCGACATGCAAGTCATGAACCTATTACAAAACATGATCATCTCATACATCAACATATATCACATCACGTTTTGGCCATACCACATCACAACATGCCCTGCAAAAACAAGTTAGACGTCCTCTACTTTGTTGTTGCAATTTTTACGTGGCTGCTAGGGCATACTATAAGAATTGTTCTTATCTACGCAAAACCACAATAGTGATATACAAGTTGCCTTTTAACCTTCTACAAGGACCGCCTTTGTCAAATCAGATTCAACTAAAGTGAGAGAGACAGACACCCGCAAAGCCACTTTTATGCAATACAAGTTGCATGTCAAACAGTGGAACCAGTCTCATGTGCGAGGACATGTAAGGTTGGTCTGAGCCGCTTCATCCCACAATACCGTCGAATCCAAAAAAGACAAGGGAAGTAAGCAATCTGAACATCAACGCCCACAACTTCTTTGTGTTCTACTTGTGCAAATACATCTACGCATAGACCTAGCTCATGATGCCACTAATGAGGAACGTTGCATGAAAATCAAAAAAATTCCTACGAAACACCCAAGATCTAATCTAGGAGATGCATAACTACGAGAGAGGAGTGTGTCTACATACCCTTGTAGACCGACAGCAGAAGCGTATATAACGCGGTTGATGTAGTCGTACTCTTCGCGATCCAATCACGATCCAATCCGATCTAGCGCCGAACGGATGGCACCTCCACGTTCAGCACACGTGCGGATCGATGACGTCTCCTCCTTCTTGATCCAGCAAGCAATAGAGGATAAGTACATAGGATCTCAACCAGCACAACGGTGTGGTGGATATGGTGGTGGTGCAATCCTGGCAGGGCTTCGCCAAACGCTGCTGGAACCAATCTGAGGAGAAAACGGAGTTTTGGGAGAGGTAGGGCTGCCACCGGGGCGTGGGATTTGGTGTGTCCAGCCCCTACCTCTCCCCCACTATTTATAGGAGGCAAGGGGAAGGATTGGGCCACAGCCTTGGGCCCTCTTCCAAGGGAGGTGGTGCGGCTAGGCCTAGGGAGGTTTCCTCCCTTCCCAAGGCACCTCGGGGGGTGCCTTCCACCCTTAGGACTCTTCCTTTCTCCTCTCTTGGCGCATGGGCCCCTTAGGGCTGGTGCACTTGGCCCATATAGGCCAAGGCGCACCCCCTACAGCCCATGTGGCCCCCCGGGCAGGTGGAACCCCACCCCCCCCCCCCCCCCCGGTGGACCCTTGGACCCCTTTCGGCAGTCCTGGTACAATACCGATAATCCTGAAACTTCTTCGGCGACCAAAACAGGACTTCCTATATATGAATCTTTACCTTCGGACCATTCCGGAGCTCCTCGTGATGTCCGGGATCTCATCTGGAACTCCTAACAACATTTAGTTACCAATGCACATATCCTAATACTACTCTAGCGTCATCGAACGTTAAGCGTGCGCACCCTACCGGTTCGAGAATCATGTAGACATGACCGAGACACCTCCCCAATCAATAACCAATAGCGGAACCTGGATGCCCATATTGGTTCCTACATATTCCACGATGATCTTTATCGATTGAACCATGATGTCAAGGATTCAGTCAATCCCGTATGCAATTCCCTTTGTCCGGCGATATGTTACTTGCCCGAGATTCGATCGTCGGTATCTCCATACCTAGTTCAATCTCGTTACCGACAAGTCTCTTTACTCGTTCCGTAATACAAGATCCCATGCCTAAACTCATTAGTCATATGAAGATTCTTATGATGTTGTATTACCGAGAGGGCCCAGAGATATCTCTCCATCACACAGAGTGACAAATCCCAGTCTCGATCCATGCAACCCAACAGACACCTTCGGAGATACCTGTACAGCACATTTATGATCACCCAGTTACGAAGTGATGTTTGATAGCAAACAAGGCATTCCTCCGATATCCGGGAGTGGCGTGATCTCATGGTCTAAGGAACAGATACTTGACATGAAGAAAGCAATAGCAAATAAACTAAGCGATATGATCTGTTGCTAAGCTTACGGCTAGGTCTTGTCGATCACATCATTATCCCATTATCAAATGACAACTCATGTCTATGGTTAGGAAACCTTAACCATCTTTGATCAACGTGCTAGTTTAGTAGAGGCTTACTAGGGACACTGTGTTGTTTATGTATCCACACATGTATTTAGGTTTCCGGTAAATACAATTCTAGCATGAATAATAAACATTTATCATGAACGAGAAATATGACAATAACCTTTTATTATTGCCTCTAGGGTATATTTCCAACAGAAACGTGACTCAACGCACCTACGCAAACGGACGGGTGTCTATTTGTCATCCGTCCATGACCCATTTCTGACCCAAATTTGAGGCGGGTTTGCATGAGGGCCCGGACGTGCCCGACGCCCGCCCTCGCCCTCCCCACTAGCCCGCCCGCCAGGGGCACTTATTCACCATTTCCCCTCTTCCCCCCCCCCCCAAAACCCTCATGCCCTCCCGCCTCACGCCATGGCCACAGCGCCAACCCCCCCCCTCCCCCCCGCTGCCATCCCGGCCGCCACTGCCGCCCGCCCCGCATGCCCGAAGAAGAAGAAGCCCAAGAAAGTTCTCACACTGAAGGAGGTTGCCCGATAATCGATGAAGAGGGCTGGACGAAGTGTGAGAGACGCGGAGAGGAAAGCCGCCGCGCAAGCTGTCGTTGATACGTCTCCAACATATCTATAATTTTTTATTGTTTCATGATATTATAGTATCAATCTTGGATGTTTTATATACACTTACAAGCATTTATATATCATTTTTTGGGACTAACCTATTAACTTACTGCCCAGTGCTAGTTGCTACTTTTTGCCTTTTTTGGTTTTTCAGAATATCAATACCAAATGAAGTCCAAATGCCATGAAAATTTTTAAAGATTTTTTTTGGACATAAGAGACCCTAGAAGCTTCAGGAGGGGACGAGAAGATGGATTAGTGGCCCACGAGGCACTAGGGCGCACCCTAGTGGCTCGTTGCGCCCACGTGGCTTTGTTTCACCTAACTCCGCCTTTATAAATTCTCTAAAATCGGGAAATCAACAGAGAGCCAGCAAAAATACTTTTTCCACCGCCACAAGTTCTTGTTCTCATGAGATCCCATCTGGAGGCCTTTTTCGACACTCTGCCAGAGGAGGAATCAATCACGGAGGGACTCTACATCAACCTTGCTGCCCTTCCGATGATGTGTGAGTAGTTTACCACAGACCTACGGGTCCATAATTGTTAGCTAGATGGCTATCTCTCTCTCTTTGATCTTCAATACAATGTTCTCCTCGATGTTCTTGGAGTTCTATTCGATGTAATCACTTTTTGTGGTGTGTTTCTTGGGATCCGATGAATTGTGAGTTTATGATCATATTATCCATGAATATTATTTGAGTCTTCTCTATTGGTGCAATATCTTCCTACCTTGTGTTTTGGAGATTGTTGATAGAAACAGGTATGGACTGATTTGTTTGCTAGTGCATACAGAGAGAAATAGTCCGTACAGAAACAAAGAGAATGTTGTCTCCGGTGCTAAGTTCGAGGAACTTCACTAAAGTATATCCGCGTTGCAGAGAAGAACGAGCTATATCTGATGAAGTTATATAGACGGCAAGTTTGATGTGAAGGAATTATACCCTCAAACATTTACTGCTGAAGCAAAGCATTTGTTTCGGTATGGTCGTCCAAAGAAATTGACTGCAGCGAATGGAAGTTGAAGACAAAGTGAAGACGTAGTATTCATTATGTTTTTCTTCTTCTATTTATTTGAGTCATAGGACCTCTGTACTATTAAGAGGGGTATAGGTTCTCGAAGCTTAGATCCGTTGTGATGCTTAGCCAAAACCTATGAAAGTTGCGAGAGAAATCTCTTTGTGTTCCGAGCAAATACTTGCCAGAAAGAGACTGTGATCTTTTTCGCTGCGAGATATTTGTCTCAGACCGAGGATTTAGCATTACTTGCTCCGCAAGAAATGTTACCGTTGTGCTCAAATCCGACCGTTGGACTCGTGTCGTTTGGCCATTGGCTGCTATCAATGTCCAATTTGGTCATTTCCCATCAGGGAAGGCTGTGGCTATAAATAGCCACCCCACTCCAACTTTGTCCGTTGGCTGCTCCGCTTGAGATTTCTGAGTAGATTGATTTGAGCAACCCCTCTCTGAGTGATTTGAGTTTAAGATCCACTGAGAGAAAATCAAGAGCCCAAACTTAGACAGTGGTTTAGTATCACAGTAGTTCTGAGTCAGAGTTCTTGTACCTATTACTCTTGAGAGCTGCACACCCTCTAGACGGATAGGATTTCGCTTGAATGTCGAAGAGTCGTTGTCTTTACTGAACTAGATCTTCAGCAACCAAGAGTGATTGTGGTTCGCGAAGGTCGACCTAAGATTTGGAGATCGCCGACAAGGATCTACCACAAGTGAAATCAACTGAAGTCTGGTTAGCTTCGAGTTAAAGGAGAATAGGGTGAAGAGAGTTTATCTTCCGTGTTAAGTCACAGCCCCTCCAACCAGACATAGCCCTTTGGCAGAAGGGTGAACAGGTCTACCAAATCACTCTATCGCCATCGACCACCCCTGGTTAAATCTACTTTACTGCAATTCCTTTACCAGGTTTCATTCGTGCTCTGTGTCGATAGTTTACTTGATCTTTATCATTCGATGTAACTTTACTCACTTATCTGTCTCTGTGTTATTCACTTGAGTTCTTCACCGTATCTCATCTCATTGCATTTTCATCATTCTGTTTAGCCATTCTCATTTCACCTTGGTGTATGATACATCTCCATCGTATCTACTTTTCCTAACGCTTTGGCTCTTGTTTTAGACTCTAATTAGCATGATTTGAATGAAACTAACCTGGACTGGCATTGTTTTCAACAGAACTACCATGGTGTTGTTTTTGTGTGGAAATAAAAATTTTCGGAATGGAACAAAACTTTTTGGAGAATTATTTTACAATAAAAGAAAAATACCAGAGCCAAGAACCACCGGAGGGGGCCCCTAGCTGGGCACAAGACACCAGGGCGCCCCCCACTCTGGCGCGCCCTGGTGGGTTGTGCCCACCTCGTGGCCCCGCAGACCCTAATTACGATGCTATAAAATCCTATTTTCGGAGAAAAATAGGGGAGGAAGTTTCATCGTGTTTCACGATACGGAGCCGCCGCCACCTCCTGTTCTTCATCAGGAGGCCAGATCTGGAGCCTGTTCGGGCCTCCGGAGAGGGGAATCTTCGGTCTTCATCATCACCAACCCTCCTTCATCACCAATTCCATGATGGTCCCCACCGGGAGTGAGTAATTCCTTCATAGGGTCACTGGTCGGTGAGGAGTTGGATGAGATTCATCATGTAATCGAGTTAGTTTTGTTAGGGCTTGATGTTGTTATGACTTTGCCATTCTTAATGCTTGTCACTTAGGGCCCGGGTGCCATGATTTCAGATCTGAACCGTTTATGTTTTCACCATTATATCTATATTCTAGATCCAATCTTGCAAGTCATATTCACCTATTACGTGTTATGATTCATAAACCCCAGTGTGACAGTAATTGGGATACTTTCCGGTGATGACCGTAGTTTGAGGAGTTCATGTATTCACTGTGTGTTAATGCTTTGTTCCGGTTCTCTATTAAAAGGAGGCCTTAATATCTCTAAGTTTCCTTATGGACCCCATTGCCACGGGAGGGTAGGACAAAAGATGTCATGCAAGTTCTTTTCCGTAAGCACGTATGACTACTTACGGAATACATGCCTACATTATATTTATGAACTGGAGCTAGTTTTGTATCGCCCTAGGTTATGACTGTTATATGATGAATATCATCCAACGAATTCACCGATCCAATGCGTACAAATTTCCCACATATTGCTCTTGTTAAGTTACTACTATCGTTGCTACTGTTACACTTGCTACAGAATCATTGCTATCACTATTACTGTTACTACTTCTGTTACCACTGCTATCAACATTATCATATTATTGTGCTACTGATCACTTTGCCGCACATATTCAATCTCCAGGTGTGGTTGAATTGACAACTCAACTGCTAATACTTACAAATATTCTTTGGCTCCCCTTGTGTCGAATCTATAAATTTGGGTTGAATACTCTACCCTGGAAAACTGTTGCGATCCCCTATACTTGTGGGTTATCAAGACCTTTTTCTAGCGCCGTTGCCGGGGAGCATAACTATATTTGTTGAGTCACTTGGGATTATTATTTATTTATCACTATGAAGAATCTGAAGGATGCAAAAACCAAGATCGTTCCCTCTAGGACGAGGGGAGGTAAGGAACTGCCATCACACTTTGCACTTGATTCACCTTCTGTTTTGAGTAGACTTGCAACACCACCACATGCTATTAATCCTGATATTTCGCAAGTTATTGATTATGCTACTTCTGCTATGAATGATATTCATGATGATGCTAGTTCCTTGCTTGATGATAATGTGCCACTAGGTGAATTTCTTGATGAACAAATTGCTAAAGCTAAAGATATTGAGAATGCTAAAACAGATGAAATTATTGAAACTGATGAAGTACTTGAAACTGAAAATCTGGAAACACCTATTAGACCTAGCTATCCTAGATATGAAATGCCTAAGATACCTGAAGGTTATGTTATGGATGAGGAGATAGCTAGAGACTTTCTTGCTTCCAATGATAGAGATGATCTTAAGAAATTACTATGCAAACTGAAAGAAAAATCTTTCAATGCTAGAATGAAATGTGATCCTAAGTTTGCTACTTCACCTATCTTTGTTACCGATAAGGATTATGAATTCTCTGTCGACCCAGAGTTAATCACTTTGGTTGAATCTAATCCTTTTCATGGCTATGAAACTGAAACTGTAGTGGCACACCTTACTAAATTAAATGATATAGCCACCCTATTTTCTCATGATGAGAAAATTCGCTGCTATTATATCCTCAAATTATTTTCCGTTCTCATTAAAGGGTAATGCTAAGATATGGTACAACATTCTTGCTCCTAGTTGTGTGCGTAGTCCCCAGGATATGATTTACTACATCTCAGAAAAATATTTTCCTGCTCATAAGAAACAAGCTGCTTTACAGGAAATATTTAATTTTGTGCAAATTAAAGAAGAGAGTCTCCCACAAGCTTGGGGGAGGCTTCTCCAATTGCTTAATGCTTTGCCTGATCATCCTCTTAAGAAAAATGAAATACTTGATATCTTCTATAATGGACTAACCGATGCTTCTAGGGACTTCCTAGATAGTTGTGCTGGTTGTGTTTTCAGGGAACGAACTGTTGAACAAGCTAAGGAATTATTGAATAATATATTGAAATTTTATGATGATTGGACTCTTGCTAAATCACCGCCTAAACCCACTCCGAAGAAGAGGGGTATCTTATATCTCAGTCTTGAGGATATGCAAGAGGCAAAGAAAAGTATGAAGGAAAAAGGTATTAAAGTTGAGGATGTTAAAAATTTACCTCCTATTGAAGAAATACATGGACTTAACACACCACCACCAAAGGTGGTAGAGGTAAACTCTTTAATGAAATTTGATGAAAGTGAAATCCCTTACAATAAACATCCTAGTCAATGCCTTTATGAGTTTGACAATTACATTAGGAAACAGGATCACTTCAATGCAAATGTTATGAAACAATTGAAATATAATTCTGATATGATTGCTCGCTTGAGTGACTTGTTATTTAGAATTACTAATGATGTTAGGGTTGTAGGAAAGCATGTTTCTATGGTTCAAACTCAGTTAGAACAAGTTGCTAAATCTCAAAGATAATTGCTTAATGAAATGAACAATAATATGACTGATCATGATGTTAGAGTAATGACTGGAGGAGGCAAAATGACTCAGGAACCACTTTATCCTGAGGGATACCCTAAAAGAATTGAACAAGACTCTCAAAGAATTAACACTGATGCACCTAGTCCTTCAAAAAGGAAGAAGAAAAATAAAAATGTAGGACTTTGCATACCTCTAGTGAACCTGAAATCGAAAAACCTCCCGAAGATAATAATGATGTTTCTATTTCTGATGCTGAAACTCAATCTGGTAACGAACATTCATCTAGTGATAATGAAAATGATAATGATGATGTTCATAAACACACTCAGCCAAACAATGACAAACAACTAGATAATGATGTTGAGATAGAACCTGCTGTTGATCTTGATAACAACCAATCTAAAAATAAAAGATATGATAAAAGAGACTTCGTTGCTAGAAAACATGGAAAAGAAAGAGAACCATGGGTTCAAAAACCCATGCCCTTTCCACCTAAACCAACTAAGAAAAAAATGATGAAGAATTTGAACGCTTTGCTGAAATGCTTAGGCCAATCTTTTTGCGCACTCTCTTGACTCATATTTTAAAGATGGCCCCTTATGCAAAATACATGAAAGACATCATCACTAATAAGAGAAAGTTGCCAGAAGCTGAAATCTCCACCATGCTTGCTAATTATTCTTTTAAGGATGGAGTACCTAAAAAACTTGGAGATCCGAGAATACCAACTATACCTTGCTCCATCAAAAGAAATTGTGTTAAAACTGCCTTGTGTGATTTAGGAGCTGGTGTTAGTGTTATGCCTTTCTCCTTATATAAAAGACTTGATTTGAATAAACTCACACCAACTGAAATATCTTTGCAAATGACTGACAAATCAACTGCCATAATATCGGTATTTGTGAGGATGTGCCCGTTGTTGTTGCAAATGTTACTATCTTAACAGACTTTGTTATACTTGAGATGCCCGAGGACGACAACATCTTGATTATCCTTGGTAGACCCTTTTTGAATACTACAGGGGCTGTTATTGATTGCAACAAAAGCAAGGTCACTTTTCATATCAATGGTAATGAGCATACGGTGCACTTTCCGATGAAACAATTCCAAGTCAATGGTATTAATGTTATTGAAAAATCTCCGACACTCACTATTGGAAGTTTTCAACTAGCTCTACCTACTGCCAAAAAGAAATATGAAATGCTTATTGTTGGGGATATTCACATCCCAATTGAGGTAACCTAGTGTTTTACAAAAGTTCTTCGGTTTCATGCTAATCGAAGGTGGTTGTTAATAAAACTTGATCAACCTTATTAATGGATCATTTTTTAGAGGTATGAAGTTGATGAATTTAGTAGGCACAACCTTCTGCTCACAACTTTTGTTTTCTATTTTTCTTAGTTAAATAAATTAAAATGCCATGTTTATCCCGTTTTCTGGATTTTCCGTGCAATAAAAAAATGATCCAAAAATAAAAGTTCTCAGAATGCCCTGAAAATTTAATACAATTTTTTTCTGAATATTTCTAAATTTCTGATGCAAATAACATCAGAGGGGGGGTGCACCTGGTGACCACAAGACACCAGGGTGCGCCACCAACCCCAGGCGTGCCCTGGTGGGTTGTGGTCCCCACGTGGGTCCCCTCACTTACATCTTTAGCCCATGTCATCTCCTATCTCCAGAAAAAAAATCACCATAGCTCTCTCTCTCTCGTGTTCTTGCTCTCAAACCCGCGGATTTCGATCTCTTTGCTCGAAGCTCCGTTTCTGAAACTGTTTTGGGGGATTACTACTTGGTATGTGACTCCTCCATTGCTCCAATTAGTTTTTGCTTTAGTGGTTTATATTTTGAATAATTAGCTACTCTTGGTGCTGCTGTAGATGAGCTTGCAAGTTGAATTCTTAGAGTTCTAAGTAGTTTGAAAGCTTAATATGGCCTCTATGCATCCTTATGAGTAGCTGGTACCAATCTTGTGAAGTTTTGTTGAAAAAATTTTGTGGACTAAAATTTTCATAATTTTATCCATAGGAATAAGATGAGTTTCTTTAGGAAGTTTGCCTCCAAGAAAAATGCTAAAGGAGTCATTAGGGAACCCTCATACAATGACCTCAACACTCCGAGAAGGGCAGAGGTGTGGCCGTGCGAATGGACGCATAATGCCTTCATGGAGGGGGCCAGGATCCATCAAGAGTTCACCCAATTCATTGCTAATGCTGGGCTGACCGACTTCATCGCTGCTGAGTGTGATCAACACCATCTCCTTACAAATTCCTTTTTGCAAAATTTCCATTTTCTGAGTAGGAATAATCCTCCTGAGGTGCAGTTTAATTTATACTCTGAAACCCGTCAGATACCACTCACTGACTTTTGTGATAGATGCTTGATCCCTTCTGATGGGGAAATAAGAGAGCCTAGACCTATAGAGTTTGAGGACTTTTATCGTATTCTATTAGTGGGAAATGAGAGAAGCGTGTCGAGTGTCGCCACCACTAGTTTGCAGTTTCCTTATGTGCATTACTTTGCTCTATTCATCGCTAAGTGCTTAATTGCTAGAGAGAAGGTCGGTGCACTCAGTGCTCCTGACTTCGCCATTTTACATCGTGCACTACACAATGATCGCACTTATAGCCTAGGGGCTATTATTGCATGTCGTCTGCACCTTAACAGAAACAAGGGCAAAATTCATGGCGGTATTTATGCTAGTCGCTTAGCGAGCCACTTTAACATTCAGATACGCCAACATGATTATCCTTTGTCCCGAGTTTATCTAGATCACCAGGCGATGGTGGCTCACCAGTTTACTGATAATGCTAACTCTCTTCATAACAGCCTGGTTTTTAGCATGGATTCCCGTGATATTATTCTATTGCATGCACCTGCTTTGTTTGATTCTATTGCTAGGGGCGGATACAGGATCATGCCAGTGGACATTATTGCCTACCGGAACACCCAGGCAGCGGTAGAGGAGGAGCCCCAGGAGTGGGACGCTCAAGTGCCATAGCCACAACACTTCGACAAGGGACCAGATGGCTACTACGAATGGTGGCTACCAAGCTAGGCCTAAAGCCTAAGCTTGGGGGAGTACGTATTTCCATCGACATTACATTCATGTTCACACATTTCATTCCAGTTGTCAGTGTTCACAATTTTTCATTGTATTATCCACACTAGATTTATGTTCTCGCTTTCTTCTTGTGTGTTTGAAAAACTTTGAGAAAACCCAAAAATATTTCTTGTTTCTTTTCAGTTTTTCTTTCTAAGTTTAATTAGTTATAGTATTAAAAAGAAAACCCAAAAAGATTTCCCGATTCTTCTTTTTGCTTGTTGGGAGCTTTCCCGTGTAAGTAGTTTTTCTCATTTTTGTTTTCCCTTCTTTAATTTGCTTTCTTCAAGAAAAACTAAAAACTCCAAAAATATTTCAGTGTGTTTCTCTGAAATTCTTTTCTTTCTATTGAGTCATACCAAGGAGAAGACCACGATGAAAATGTTGAGTGGTTCTCATATGCATTACTATTGTTCTAACAAAGAGCTCAAATTACCTTGTCTTCTCCTTTTGAATAAAATGTTTGCAGATTCCAGCTTAGTCCACGGCACTCTTGCAGTATTATTATTTTCATATCATTTGGTCATGCAAGTGAAAGGCAATAATGACGATATTTGATGAACTGGCTGTGGCAGAGATAAACGAGTATGAACTCAACTTGTTCTATTTTGTAAATATGTTTAACCTGGTATCCATGATTCAGCATATTATGATCAAACATGTTTGCAATGACAATTAGAGATTATAGTTTCTTTTGCCATGCTTAAGTAGCTAGGAGTGGATAATGATTTATCTTGGATGTCAACATGCATTAAAATGATTGTGATGTAGTATGATGATATGGTATCCTCATGTGAATGTTTCAAGTGGATTGACTTGGCACATGTTCATGCATGTAGTTGAATCAAAACCAACATAGCCTCTACAATATTTATGTTCATGGTGTTCATATCCTACTCATGCTAGTATTCAATGTTAATTATGCATAACGCATGTTCATGACCATTTTCGCTCTCTAGCTGACCGCTTCCCAACCTATTTGCTAGCCTTCGCCTGTACTAAGCGGGAATACTGCTTGTGCATCAAAATCCTTAAACCCAAGTTATTCCAGATGAGTCCACCATATCTACCTATATGCGGTATTACCCTGCCGTTCCAAGTAAATTTGCATGTGCCACCTCTAAAATTTTAAATGAACATCTATTTTGTGTGCCTGGACCGCTCATGGAACGACAGGGGGCGGTCAGTATCTTCCATGCTAAGCGGGTTATTCTCATGATGAGTGTTTATTCACTCGTCCTTGCACGAGAGGGGCGGTAATAGGGATGCCCAGTCCCGAATTCAAAAATTGCAAATAATTAAACAAAACTCCCCCAAGACTGATGTTGGTATGGATGGTACCCGTGGATTCGGCTAGCCGTGGAGTGTGTTTGTTGGTGGAGGGGTAGTAAACCTTTACTTTTTATTGCTTGGGAACCGCGACTAATGTGTTTAGCATGGAAGATATTGATAACTATTGGTCGTAATGTTGACAGGAAGGGTGTACCTCCCAAAATTATATTTATCTTTGTTTTTAAAACTTCGAGCTCTGGCACCTCTGCAAATCCCTGCATCCCTCTGTGAAGGAACTATCTATTTAATTTTATGTTGAGTCATCACCTTCTCAAATAAGCGCCAGACCTGAGAGCACTATTGTCATCCTCGTGCATTGTGTATGGTTAATGTTGGGTGCATCATGACTGGATCTTTTCTACCATGATATTACAATGTTTAGTCGCTACTTGAACTTTGGAGGTGCTCTGCATTTATGTTTTGCGGTCACAGAAAGGGCTAGCGAGATACCATTATTGTCATATTGTATCATGGTTGTTTTGACAAAGTGTTATCATTTGAAATATCTTATTATTGCTCGTTAGTTGCTTATGCTATTGATATGAGTTAATATAATTTTTAGGAGTTACTGTTGACATGGTTAGTCATAATCTTTGTTGAAAACCTGGGTTCTACTTAAGCTTATTTATGTAAATAAGAACAAAAGAGTTCGTAAAAGTTTTTCTTTTTCACTTTCAGTTTGTCAACTGAATTACTTGAGGACAAGCAAAGGTTTAAGCTTGGGGGAGTAGATATGTCTCCGTCGTATCTACTTTTCCTAATGCTTTTGCTCTTGTTTTGTACCCTAATTTGCATGATTTGAATGAAACTAACCCGGACTGACGTTGTTTTTAGCAGAACTACCATGGTGTTGATTTTGTGTAGAAATAAAAGTTCTCAGAATGGAACAAAACTATTTGGAGAATTGTTTTACAATAAAAGAAAAATACTGGAGCCAAGAACCACCGGAGAGGGGCCCCTGGCTGGGCACCGACCCTATGCCTATGAATTTCCCACATATTGCTCTTCCTAAGTTACTACTGCCGTTGCTACTATTACACTTGCTACAGAATCATTGCTATCACTGTTACTGTTACTATTGTTGTTACCACTGCGATCAAAATTATCGTATTACTGTGCTACTGATCACTTTGCTGCAGATATTTAATCTCCAGGTGTGGTTGAATTGACAACGCAACTGCTAATACTTACAAATATTCATTGGCTCCCCTTGTGTCGAATCTACAAATTTGGGTTGAATACTCTACCCTCGAAAACTGTTGCGATCCCCTATACTTGTGGGTTATCAGTGTACCCTCTTGCATATCGTTCACCACCTGTATCATGTTGTATCTCATTCTACTACATCTGTTTGCATGTTGCATTAATCTCATCATAGTTAAACCTGTCATTTCCCATGCTCGTATTGTTATCACATCTTTCATCGAGGAATATGCTTCTGAAGAAGAAGATTGATTTAGTTTATTTCCTTTTTTACTTTACTCCGCTGTTGTGATTGGAATATGTTTCTTAAAGGTCTAACGTCCTTGGAGTTTTGAGTATGTCGTTTGCAGCTAGATGCTTACACTCTGAAAGATTTCCCATCTTCGATGGAAATGACTATCTCTACTGGAAAGAAAGAATGAGAATCAGAATTCAAGATATCAACTGTGATCTATGGCAGATTGTGGAAAATGGCTACACCATTCACCAACCGAATGATTGAAATTTCGATGATAAAACAAATCTGCAGTTGGATGGTCAAGCAAAAGCCATTATCTATGAAAGTATCTCGAAGAACGTTTTTATTCGGTTCTGAAAGCTTGACACTACAAAGCAACTCTGGGATGCCATTAAAAATGTTCACGAGGAATTCATTGCCAGATCAGATCAGCACACTCAAATGCTTCGTGCCATGTTTGCTGGTTTCAGAAGTCTGCGAAAGGACAGTGCTATGGAACTCACTGATTGATCGACAAACATTGTCAAAAGACTTCATCAACGAGGAGTGACTAATATCACAGATAGAGATGTTGTCAACAAGCCGCTGAGTGCCCTTGATCCATCCTTCAATTCCATGATAGCAGAAATCAAGCAAAGACCAGACTATGAAGAACTTCACTATGTAGAGGTCATGACGCTATTGTCAATTCATGAAGAAAAGATGGAGCTTGAAAATGCAGATCAAGATTCTTCCTCAGAAGGTGAAGGAGAAATCCTCTCACATTATGGCAGTTCAGAAGAAGAAGATGTTGAGAATCAACACACCATCACCAGAGAACTTGAGATGCTAACAGAAAGGCTAAGTGATCTCAGAAGACAAAATCTGTGCCTCACGAATGATGACGAATTTGACTTACCTGAATCATCAAGAAGGTTATCTCTGAAAGAAATGAAGTGCTTCAAGTGCAAACAATTCGGTCATCTCATTGCAGATTGTCCCTGCTGGGAAGGAAAACCTAGCAACAGATGGAAATATCTTCACTGCAGTGGTTCACACGAATGGATCATCATACTAAGCTCTCGAAGAAAAATGAACCTTCCTCTTCTTCTTCGACGAGACCAGTCACTGACGTGAAAACAAGAGCAACCATCGAATCAAATATGAAGAGAATATCACGGCTGAATAGAGCATGTGCTGGTATGACCCTGGATTCTGAAGATGAGGCAACATACTCTAAATCAGATGATGAAGAATTTCAAAGAAGAATAGGAAGGAGCAATGCCTTCATTGCCTATGAATCTTCAAAATATTCACTCGATTCAGATTCCGATGGTGATGCCTCAAGTCATGATGAACCAATCACATTTTGTCTCATGGCAAAATCATCTAAGGATCAGGTATCAGCAAAACACCAAAAATCCATGAATGGATATTCTCCTGAATACATTGCCTATGCTAAACTGGTTAAGATTGCTAAGTCTCAACAAGATGAACTTGAAATGCTTGAGAGAAATCATAGGAAAACCGAAGGATTGCTGTTCGAAGAGATAGAGAAGAATCAAAAGTTGATCGAAGAGCAAGATGCTTTTTCCTCAACTATTGATGATCTTACCAATCGATATGATTCCCTTATAGTTGACTACGAGAGTTTATTAGATGAACTCCTTAACAGGAATCAAGAACTCGTGTCACTAAAAGAATCTCATAATGAGCTGGTGTTAGAAAAAGCTTCTCTCTTCACCGAGCAATCTAATCGTCTTCCTGATGATTTTGATCCTCCTTGCTTAAAATGCCTAGAGCACAGTAATGTTGATTCTCATGCTGAAACTTCCAATGCTATCATCGAGAATATTGCAGAAATTACGAATGATAATTCTAACCCCTCCTTCGAGGAATTTGCCTCCATTGCTGTTGAAAATTGCACGCAAAAAGACTTGCTTGAGACAGGAATGCTAAGAAGCCTAAAAGGGCATCAAACCCTATGTGATGTGCTCAAGAAGTCAATACTGCACAAAAATCTTCGAAAGGAAGGATTGGGTTTCGAAAGGAAACTCAATGTTGATGGAACTTACTGGACTCCTGAGCAATATCCTCGAACGAGTTGGGTGTTGTGTGATGTCTACTACGCAACCTTCTTCTTGTAGACTCGTGTTGGGCCTCCAAGCACAGAGTTTTGTAGGACAGTAGCAATTTTCTCTCAAGTGGATGACCTAAGGATTATCAATCCGTGGGAGGCGTAGGATGAAGATGGTCTCTCTCAAACAACCCTGCAACCAAATAACAAAGAGTCTCTTGTGTCCCCAACACACCCAATACAATGGTAAATTGTAGAGGTGGACTAGTTCGGCGAAGAGATGGTGATACAAGTGTAATATGGATGGTAGATATAGGTTATTGTAATCTGAAAATATAAAAATAGCAAGGTAACTAGTAACAAAAGTGAGCAAAAACGGTATTGTAATGCTTGAAAACAAGGCCTAGGGTTCATACTTTCACTAGTACAAGTTCTCTAAACAGTGATAACATAATTAGATCATATGGCAATCCCTCAACGTGCGACAAAAGTCACTCCAAAGTTACTATCGCAGAGAACATAAGATGAAATTGCTTGTAGGGTACGAAACCACCTCAAAGTTATTCTTTCCGATCAATCCATTGAGCTATTCCTATAAGTGTCACAAACAGCCCTAGAGTTCATAGTAAAATAACACCATATGACACACATCAATCAACCCTAATGTCACCTAGATACTCCAATGTCACCACAAGTATCCGTGGGTCAATTATACAATATGCATCAAACAACTTCAGATTCATAATATTCAATCCAACATAAAGAACCTCAAAGAGTGCCCCAAGATTCCTACCGGAGAAACAAGGACGAAAACGTGCATCAACCCCTATGCATAGATTACCCCAATGTCACCTCGGGAATCCGTGAGTTGAGTGCCAAAACATATATCAAGTGAATCAATAGAACACCCCATTGTCACCATGGGTATCCCACGCAAGACATACATCAAGTGTTCTCAAATCCATAATAGTATTCAATCCGATAATAGTGAAACCTCAAAGGTAAAACTCAATTCATCACAAGAAGATAGAGGAGGAGAAACACCATATGATCCAACTATAGTAACAAAGCTCACAGTAAATCAAGATTGTGCCAAATCAAGAACATGAGAGAGAGAGAGAGACCAAACACATAGCTACTGGTACATACCCTCAGCCCCGAGGGTGAACTACTCCCTCCTCATCATGGAGATCGCCGGGATGATGAAGATGGCCACCGGTGATGGTTTCCCCCTCCGGCAGGGTGCCGGAACGGGCTCCTGTAAGTGCATCTAGTGCCCCTTAGTGATTTTGGTGTATTGAAGACTTATAGGTTAAGGGACTAATGCATTTGTGAGTGTACACAGGTCTATAAGTCTATGAGGAGTTTGTTATTTACGATGAAAGTCGACCCCTAAAAATGAATGTCTTCAACTGAAGACTTTGTTCTTCTTGAAGACTTTGAAAATGAAGAAATTGGTGTGACCTTGAAGACTTGATATTCATGCGAGGATTATGAAGCGTGAAGACTTTTGTTTTCGTAGTTTCATTGTCTTCTTCTTGAGTCATAGGAAACACCGTACTGTTAAAGGGGGTCAAGGTAATACTAAGGAAAAGTTTCCAAGTGATGCTCATCTCAAAATCCTACACCTACCCAATCCTTTCGAGTGAAGCCATTCGAAATCTCATCCAGTTCAGTCAATTTCTTCAGTGACAGAGACGAAGTTCTTCTGTTCTCTGAGGAATTTGTTCTGACTAAGGAGTTAGGAATTTGCCAGTGTGGATTGCCTACAAGTGAGGAACATGATAGCCCTGAGGAATTTGATACTCAAATATTCGACCGTTGTTGTGCTACGCGCCAGCTGTCCAAATATCCTACCCACCTAACGGTCATATCATTGACGGGCATTTATGTCTTATCATGTCGGGCTGCTCCTAGGCTATAAATAGCCGCCCCCTACAACCACTAGTTGGTTGGCTGCTCCGAGAGATAGATTGACACTTGTCATTTAGAGCATCCCATCCTCCAAGGACTTTGAGCGAAAATCATCAAGTGAGGAAAAACCCAAAACCCAAACACCTAGAAACCCAAAGTGATTGAGCATCACTGAAGAGATTGTTCCTGTGTGGAACCGACGCTTGTTACCTTTGAGGACTGTGCATCCTCCAGACGGTTAGGCGTCATGGTCTAGAGCATCCAAGAGGAAATTGTGGATCACCGAGTGACCAAGTCTGTGAAGGTTTGGAAGTCACCTGAAGACTTACCACGAGTGATTGGGCGAGGTTTGTGTGACCTTAGCTCAAGGAGAATACGGTGAGGACTGTGTGTCTGGGACTGTGTGTCCTCAGGTTTAAATACCTAGCCGCTCTAACCAGACGTACAACTGTCACAGCAGTTGGAACTGGTCTACCAAATCATTGTCTTCACTGAGCTACTGGTTCTATTTCCTCAACCCTTTCATTTCCTCACATACTTGCTATGTATTTGATCATTACTGTTTGAAGACTTTGACTGAAGACTTTCTCAATTTCCTCAATCCTATTTCTTCAGTCAGTTTGTCTTTAGCCTGCTTATCCTGTGTTTACGCTACTTGTACTCTGTTTTATTTTATTTCATCATGATGACTATGCTACTGCTTTATTATGCATGTACCTGAGTACTTATTCCGCTGCTTGTAGTTCGTTGCTTAGGAATTTCCTCACCTTGAAATTCCTCAGTGACGAATTTGTAAAAATCGCCTATTCACCCCCCCCCCTCTAGTCGATATAACACACTTTCAATTGGTATTAGAGCAAGGTACTCCCTTGTTCTGTGTGATTTTGGTTTAACCACCTGGAGTTTTAGTTATGTCGACTGCAGGCATGATCAAGGTCTCGGCTGGGTGTCCTACCTTCGATGGGATGGACTACCCCCACTGGAAGAACAAGATGCACATGCATCTTGAGGCAATTGACAACGATCTCTGGTACGTTGTGGAAAAGGCGTTCCCTCTGTCACTCCTTCCGTAAACGCTGCTGATGTGAAGAGATTCAAGCAACTCGACTCTCAAGCGAAGAATATCATATGTGGCCATCTGAGCAAAGGGTAGTATGGCAGAGTGAGTGCTTTGGAGACAGCTAAGCTTATCTGGGATAGGCTGTCCAAGGTCAATGAAGGAGTCTCAACTCAATGTGACTCTCGAGTTGACGTTCTTCGCAATCTCTTCAACCGCTTCAAAAGACTCGACAACGAAAATGTTCAGCAAACCTTTGGTCGCCTCACTGACATTTCAAACGAGCTTCAAGCACTGGGTGCCACTGACATCACCGACCATGAGGTGGTGAAGAAGTTGCTGAGGTCACTCGATTCTTCATTCGATACACTGGCACTGATGATTCAAGAACGTGGAGACTACAAGTCACTTGATCCTGCTGACGTTCTTGAGAGGCCGAACACTCATGAATTCCAACTAGCTAAGAAGAGAGATCTCTACGGACTGAGCTATGGTAGATCTCGTGCACTGAAGGCCAAGGTAGTCTCTGAATCTGAAGATGAAGATTCTGGTAGCAGACTTGGTGATCCTGAAGAACTGAGTCAGGAGCTAGCAATGCTCGTGAGGAAATTCCAGAAGTTCTCTAGACGTGGCCGATTTGGAAAATCCTCAAGAGGTGATGACATGAAATCAGATTCCTCATCCCGTGACTACAAGAAGAGAACTTGCCAAAAATGCAAGAAACCTGGTCACTACATTACTAATTGTCCTCAGCGGGAGAAGGAATCAAAGAAGAAGAAATACAAGGATGACAGTTCCGATGACTCAAAGAAGAAGAAGAAATCTTCAAAGTCCTCATCGTCAAAATCTTCAAAGTCTTCATCTCACAAGAAGAGTTGTTCCAAGAAGGCTCGGGCATTCATTGGCAAGGAAATGGACTCTAAAGCTGAATCTGAGGAACATGAGGAAGAGGAGGCATCTGAGGAGTTAGACTCTGGTGTGGCGAGCCTAGCCCTCGCTACTACTTTCGTTAGCAAGTCCATCTTCAACACTGAGGAAAATGGCTTCCCCAACACTGCTGATGACGGCAACGATGACTATGCTCCCACCTATTGCTTCATGGCAAAAGGTGCCAAGGTACTCAAATATCCCTCCTCTGAATCTAGTGAGGATGAATCTGATGATAACCTCAAACCCAGCTATTCCAAACTTGCTAATATTGCTGTTAAACAACAAAAGGCTTTGGAAAAGGTTCAAAATATGCTAGACAAAAGCGATGACCTGTTAGGTGAGGAAATGGATTGAACTCAAACACTGACTGATAATCTTCAGCAATTACAGTCTAAGTTTGACAACCTTCAAGGTCGTCATGAAACTCTCTTAGCCGATCATGAGAAGCTTTCTTATGAATTTCTTCAAAGAAAGCAAGATCTTGAGAAGCTAAGGGTGAGTCATGAAGATCTTCAGAAGGAAAATGATTCATTACTTGCTCAACAGATCAGTTCCGCTCAGGAAGAATTTATTCCTCCATGCTTGAAATGCATTGAACGTGAAACTGCTAATTCTTCACCTGAAAGTTCAAATGCTTCTATTGCTGCAAATTCTTCAACTATCTCTGTGGTCACAAATTCCTCATCTGAGGATACCACCAGTATCACTGACCAAAATGCAGGGTTGAAGGAATTGTATGTCACAGGCATGTACAAAAGCCTCAACAGGCATCAGACTCTTTGTGATGTGCTCAAAAAGCAGATCTTGAACAGGAACCCTAGGAAAGAGGGTATTGCCTTTGAGAGGAAACTCAATGCTGACGGAACCTACTGGAAACCTGAGCAGTATCCCAAAACCTCATGGGTTGCTGCTAAGGGACCTCCCGTAGATCCATCCACTCTATCTGGCTTTACTTGTGAATTCTCACATTCATCTGATGAGTCTTTTGCCTCCAACTATAAACTGTTCAAAAATAAGAGTGGTGAAGTATTTGCTAGATATGTTGGAACTAACTGCAGGAATGGTCCCCCTATGAAGAAAATCTGGGTTCCCAAAAGGTGCCTTGAAAGTCTTCAGGTGAATGTCCTCTTGACACCACCTGTGAAGAATAAGAACCCCAGATCAAATTCTTCATATGGACCAAAGTCTTCATATGGATCGAAGTCCTCTTATGGATCAAATTCCTCACATGGATCCAAGTCCTCATATGATCATCATCATGCTAACGCTACTGTTTCGCAGGGAAAATCTAAGAGTTCTGATTATGTGCATTATTCTTCAAATCATTATGTTCATAAGTCCTCGAAGAATTTCTCTGCTTACTCATATAACTATGCTAATCCCTCTCCTGTGAAACGAAGCGCTTTGGCTTCAATGCCACCTTTCTCTTATGGAGCTCGCAGAATGATGAACTCTTTGCCACCCCTCCAGATGTGGGTGGTGAAGAAAAAGAACTAATCTCTTATGCAGGGTCAGGTCTCCAGATGAACTAAATCGTCTGAAGAATTTGCTGGAGACCTGAAATGCTTGAAAGGACACAAGCTAATCATGAAGAAATGATTTATTCATTTCTCACGTCCTCATACTGCTATATATACATATGTTGCATTAATTAATGAAATTATGTCTGATGAATTTGATGTCATATTCTTCACTCTGAAGTATATGAGTTCGTAAGATGCACTAATTCATCTGCAGGATGATTTACCCAAAGCTACTGAGTGGGTCCTCGATAGTGGATGTACTAATCACATGACCGGTGATAAGAGCTTACTGATGAACACTCCTTTATCTCCATCACATTTGAAGCATATCACCTACGCTGACAAAGGCAAAAGCAAGGTATTGGGTCTAGGTAGGGTTGCAATCTCAAAGGATCGACACATGGATAAAGTCATGCTTGTTGAGTCCCTCGGATTCAATCTCATGTCTGTCTCAATGCTTTGTGATCTTGATATGGTTGTTGTCTTTGGCAAATATCGTTGCTTAGTGCTCATGGAATCTGACAATTCCAAAGTCTTAGAAGGCTTTAGGAGAGGAGACTTGTATATTGTTGATTTCTCTGCAGGACCACAGCCTACCACTTGTCTACTTGCAAAAGCTTCAGAAGGCTGGCTATGGCATCGATGACTAGGTCATGCTGGCATGAGGAACTTACACACGCTCGTGAAGAAAAAGCACGTCATTGGCATCGAGGGTGTCAAATTCCTCAAAGATCATCTTTGTGGGACTTGTGAGGCTGGAAAGATGATTAGAGTCAAGCACCCCTCGAAGACTATCAAGACTACCTCTCGTCCTTTTGAATTGCTTCATATGGATCTCTTTGGCCCTACTCATTATGCCACACTAACAAATGCAGCATCTCTATATGGCTTTGTCATTGTTGATGATTATTCTCGTTACACATGGGTGCATGTCATTACTTACAAAACTGAAGTGCAGGAAGTCTTCAGACGATTTTCTTCAAGGGCTTCGACTAATTTCGGTGTGAAGATCAAGCATATACGTAGTGACAATGAAACCGAGTTCAAGAATACTGGTCTTGATGACTATCTCGATGAACTTGGTATTACTCATGAGCTATCTGCCCCATACACTCCTCAACAGAATGGCGTTGTGGAGCGCAAGAACAGGACTCTTGTTGAGATGGCTCGCACCATGCTTGATGAATACAAGACACCTCGTCGCTTCTGGCCTGAGGCAATTGATACTGCATGCCACATCATCAACAGGGTATATCTTCACAAATTCTTCAAGAAGACCTCATATGAACTCCTCACTGACAAGAAACCCAATGTGAGTTATTTCAAAGTCTTCGGTGCTAAATGCTGGATTAGAGATCCTCATCACAATTCTAAATTTGCACCAAAAGCACATGAAGGTTTTATGCTTGGTTACAGAAAGGACTCGCACACCTACAGGGTCTTCAACCCCTATCACAACAAGGTTGTTGAAACTATAGATGTGCGGTTCGATGAGACTAACGGCTCGCAAAGAGAGCACCTACCTCCTGTGCTAGATGAAAAGACGCCTGAGGAAACCATCAAGTTCAAAGCTACTGAGGATGTCATTCCTACTGAAGAATCTGCTGAAGAAATCATTCCAGAACGTGAAGAACAGCATGCTGATGCACCTGAAGAAAATGCTGAGCCAAATCAAAGTCGTCAACCTGCTCATCCTCGCGTTGCAAATGAAGTACAGATTGAGAGAATTATCAATGACATCAACGCACCAGGTCCTCTGACTCGCTCAAAAGCTTCACATTTGTCTAACTTTTGTGGGCATTTTGCTTTCGTCTCTATCACAGAGCCCACCAAAGTTGATGAGGCATTTCTGGAGCCTGAATGGATTCAAGCGATGCAAGAGGAATTACATCAATTCGAGCTGAACAATGTGTGGGAGCTTGTCAAGCGACCAGACCCATGCAAGCACAATATCATCGGTACCAAATGGATCTACCGCAACAAGCAAGATGAAAATGGCCTTGTGGTAAGAAATAAGGCTTGTCTTGTAGCTCAAGGCTACGCACATGTTGAAGGAATTGATTTCGATGAAACTTTTGCGCCTGTTGCTAGACTTGAGGCTATTCGCATATTGCTTGCTTATGCTAACCATCATAATATCATCTTATATCAAATGGATGTGAAAGTGCATTCCTCAATGGTAAGCTTGAGGAAGAAGTATATGTTGCTCAACCCCTAGGTTTTGAAGATCCTAAGCATCCTGACAAAGTCTTCAGACTCAATAAGGCCCTCTATGGCCTCAAGCAGGCCCCTCGGGAGTGGTATGATACTTTGAAGGAATTCCTCATGAAGAAAGGCTTCAAACCCGGTTCACTCGACCCAACTCTTTTCACCAAAACCTATGATGATGAATTATTCGTGTGCCAAATATATGTTGATGATATTATCTTTGGCTGTACTAACCAACATTACAGTGACGAATTTGCTTACATGATGAGTGAGGAATATCAAATGTCCATGATGGGAGAATTAAAATTCTTCTTAGGTCTTCAAATTTGTCAACAACGCAATGGCATCTTCATTTCTCAAGAGAAATACCTCAAGGACGTTATGAGGAAATTCGGTATGCAAGAATGCAAAGGCGTCAAAATCCCTATGCCCACAAATGGCCATCTATGCACTGATGAAAATGGTATAGACTTCGATCAAAAGGTATACCGCTCCATGATTGGCTCTTTATTGTACCTATGTGCATCTAGGCCGGATATTATGCTTAGTGTTTGCATGTGTGCCCGTTTTCAAGCTACACCGAAGGAATCACACCATAAGGCTGTGAAACATATTCTTCGATATCTAGCTCACACTCCAACACTTGGATTATGGTATCCCAAGGGCTCGGCTTTTGATCTCATTTGATATTCTGACTCTGACTATGCTGGTGATCGTGTGGACCACAAGTCAACATCAGGCACATGCCATTTCCTCGGACGATCCTTAGTATGTTGGTCCTCGAAGAAGCAGAACTACGTATCACTCTCTACTGCTGAAGCTGAGTATATTGCTGCTGGTTCTTGCTGTGCTCAATTGCTGTGGATGAAGCAAACCCTCAAGGACTACGGCATCAATGTGAAGAATGTGCCACTCGTCTGCGACAACGAGAGTGCCATCAAAATTGCTCATAACCCAATTCAGCACTCAAAGACAAAGCACATCCAGATTCGTCATCATTTTCTTCGAGATCATGTGTTGAAGGGCGACATCTCCATCGAGCACGTGAAGACTGAAGAACAGCTAGCCGATATCTTCACAAAGCCCTTGGATGAGAAGAGATTTAGCAAGTTGCGATGTGAGCTAAATATCTTAGAATCTTCGAATGTTCTTTGAAAAGGACACACATCCTAACACTTATGCAAATTAATGACTTAGATGTGCAACACACGAAGTAACGTTTTTCTTCAATCCCGCTAAGTGTGAAGAAATTAATGAAGACAAACCCGCTAAGTGTGAAGAAATTAACGAAGAATTTGATTCTCAGAGCCCTACGACAATTGTACGCGATGTCTGAAATCATCATTCTTATACGGTGGGTCACGCCACCACAAAAGTTGAAAATCTTCAAAATTGAGTTTTTCTTCATTTTGCAAATTCTTCAAATTTTCAAATTCTTCAACTTTGCAAAGTCTTCACTCTTTCCGTCTGTGTTCTTCATTGACTATATATATATTTGAGTTTTTCAGTCCTCTACAGCATTCACTTATTGCTAATTCTTCAAGTTGTTTTTCTTCTAAGTGAATGTGATCGGACCCTTTTCCCCTCTATGCTAAACTCAACCCAGTCTGTTCACAAATTCTTCATGTGCGTTCTATTTGAAACCCGTTCAAAGTCTTCACTGTGTCCTTGACAGCTGAAGAATTCGCGAACGAAACATTAAAATATTCTTATCTGAATTTTTGGCTTTTGCTGCTCAAACCGTTCCACATCCCTCGATAAGATTTATCTATTCACCCACGATCTAACACGATCTCCACTTCACAGTACGTGGGTGACACATGTCGTTAGGATGAGAAGGGTCAGGGGCATGTTCGTCCATTTTCTTCGGACGAGCGGTTTTTTCACCTCGGCTATAAATACCCCTCGCCCTCCTCAGATCTCATTTACCCCGCTCGATCTCACTCCCCTCACTCGAGCTCTCTGACCTAGCGCCGCCGCTACACTCCATCGTCGCCGGTGAGGAAGAGCTTCACTGCCTCAACCTCATAGCCGTCGTACTCACGCCGGCCGCGGAAATCTTCACTCCGCCGCCGCCGTAGGTGTTTTCCATCGCCAAGTTAGGGCGTGGAAGATCTGAACGGACGAGCTTCTCCACTGCTACTCTCAGTTCGTCGTGTTCTTCGTCAAGGGTAAATAAAATATATTTTTACTGCCCTTGTTGATTCTGATGATTTCCACAAAATCTTCAAAAGGTGTTTATTCTTCAACTTTCATGTTCTTAAACACCAACTTGCTTCTGTTCTTGATCTATTTCTCTAAGCAACGTTTTTCTTCAAGATTCCTCAGTTGTGTGGATTTTCAATCTATACAACTCTGGAACCTAAGTCAAAGAACGGTTAGTGAAATTCCTCAAGACACCCCTGGTCAAATTCCTCAAACTTGATACTTTTGAAAATCTTCTGAGAACGCATATGACCTCTCCAAATTCTTCGCACCTATATTCTGTTCACCGGTACACATGTCTACTGCTGAATCACTAGGTTCTCATCAACTTAACTCATTTGCAGCATTTCTCGAAGATAAGTTACACACTTCCTCAGAAACATCCATTGTTTAAAATCCTCAAGTGAAGAAAATGGTTGATGGTAAAAGACCTCAGAAGGGAGGAAAGAGGCTAGAAACAAATACTGCTTTTGAGATCCCTGATGACATCTATGATGAATATTGTACTCTTGATGAAGCAACTCATGGCAAGGAAAACAAAAATCAGCGCAAAGTGCGCATTCAGAAGATTGAGAGGAGATGGGCAAGAGAATGGAGGGAGTATCGATATGTGACTCCAAAGTACATGAAGAAATTCGCTGTCAACCCTCCATGTCCAAGACCTCCCTTGGCTCCAGGGCAAGAAGCTGATCCCACAAGCATCAGAAGAGGCGAGGAATTTCCCAAGGAGTGGGCTAAGCGTCAAGCCAAGCTGGCCAAAATGGCTAAGGAGGCAGTGAAGAAATTCAATGAAGACTCTGTTGCTGCCGCTGCTGAGGCCTCTGCTAGCAAGCCTAAGAAGGCTATGACAAAGAAACCAGCTGTCAAGACAAGTTCCTCAGCTGCAATGCCCTCACGGCCAAGCTCTTCAAAGCCCTCAGCACCTGTGCATCTTGCCACATGCCAAAGGACTACTGGAATCTCAATTGCTTCAGGAGTCTCTGCAAGTTCCTCAGCTCCACCTCAGTCTTCAACAGCTCCTACCTTGCTGAAGAAAAAGGCCACTGCTGGACGAGGCACAAGGCCAAGTCCTCACAAGAAGTAGGTCACCTTTCAGGTTCCGTCAAGTGAAGATGAAGCTGATGATGAAGAATTAGCTGAGATCATCAGAGGTCGACAACAAAGGGCCGCAAGTGCTAAAGGCAGTGCTGTGCCCCTCATACTGGATCCAAGGAAGATCCTTGATTTCATTGATCTATGGCACAAGAACCCTAACACACCTTTGCCTGAATTAAACCTCACTCCTGGTCAAAGTCACATGTTGACGGCCTTCATTACTGAAGAAAAATGGAAATTTGAAAAGGCCAGGCAGGTGAAGAAGGCTCAGTACAAGAAGGAGTGTTTTCTGAAGAAAAATGTTGTAAACATGTCTCCTGATGAACTTGTGAATCTGCAAAAGGAGATCAAAGCACTCAGTGATGAATTTGACGCTTATCGTGCAGATTGGCTAGGTGCCAAAGTCAGATTCGTCAGAATGGCAAAAGGATTCACTCCAAATGTTGCAGCTTCATCGCAACCCAAATTTCCTCAGACTGAAGAAAATGCCAGGGCAACCTCCAATGTTGCACCTGAAGAGCAATCCAGGCCAGTTGATGCATCTGCTACTGCGCCTGAGGAATCTGAACAAGCCAGGGCAACTGCATCAGTTGTGCCTGAAGAAATTCAACCAATTTCCTCTGCTCCTCCTGCACCGATGACAAGCATCAACCTTCCTTCTGCAACAGAAGCGAAGAAAACCAAGGCTGCGGAGCGAGCAGCTGTGAAGAAAAGGAAAGCATCTGCATCTTCAGAGTCTTCAGCTCCCAAGAAAGTGAAGACTTTGACGAGCTCATCTGAAAACCCAATTGATGTTGTTCCAATATCAAGCATGCCATCAAAGGAGATTATTACCTTTGGTGAGGAATATGCAATTCCCAGTGAATCTGATGAAGAAGATCCTTCTGCTGCTTCGACAGAGCAGTTGGATGAAGAAATTGATGTGGACAATATCACTTCAACTCCGCTGGTATCATCGCCCATGCCTCAGTTCACAACTGAAGAGGCAGGCGTTGCGGAAATTGATGATGAAGATGAAGATGTGGACATTGGGTGTACTACACCAATTCTGAATGATGACTACTGGGAAAGTCATCACCCCAATTCACCACTGATGACTCCACTGCATCAAGTTCCTCAATCCCCTGTGCCAACTGAAGAAATTCATACGGGCTCTGATGGACTTCAATCTTCACTTCATTCCATTCCTGAAGAAGTTCCAGCCACTAGTGCTGATGTACATGTATCAGAAGAAATGGAGGCCTAGGCTGCTGCTGAAATTCCTCAGCCTGTGGCTCCAGTGGATATACCTCAAGAGGCTGTCAAGACTTCAACTATTAATCTTCAGCCCAAGCAACAGAACACTCACTCCAAGAAGCAGAAGTTTAATGCTGAAGATTTCTTCAATGAGCACATATTCTTCACTGACTACAATCCCTATGACTCTGCTCGACTTCGTCACAAGCGCTTCTGGACTGCTAGCCAGATGAACTTCTATTCCTCACTGTTGTTTGATAAGGACAAGATCTTTGCACATGAGCAAATTCCTCATGTGGATATGGAGTCTCTTCCGTGCTTCACCCATGTCCTCAGTGTTCTTCATGACGCTGGGTTACTCAACTTCTGCACCGACATCTGCGATTGGAATGAAGAACTCATTCTTCAATTCTTCGCCACGCTGCACATTACTGGAAATGTTGGTGATGTCAATTCATGGGCATTGGACTGGATGACCGATAATACTCATTTCAAAGCACCGGCCTCTGAATTGCTTCATGCTGTCCCAGTCAGTCCTCCCACTGAAGGTGCAAGGCTTCTCTATGTTGAACCTGAACTATCCGATCATCTGATGCAAGTGCTGATGAAGCCTTTGAAGCCAGGCCAAGCTCCAAGGACCAAATTCCTTGTCAAGGAATTGCTCTATGTGCCAAGGACAGTTTATCGCATATTGACCAAAACCCTCAGTCCAATCAAGGGCCACAACTCTGATGATGAAGAGGTTGTTGGCATCATGAAGAATCTGCTGTTCAATATCATTCATGGTATACCTATCAACTACCACGATTTCTTCATGAGGACTTTGGCCAATGCTGCTCTGTCACCTTTTGAGTTGAAGCCTTATGCTCCCTGGATCATGAGGTTCATCAGATCAAGGTCTTCAATTCATTATAAGGCTGATTTCAAAATCATCTCAGCTATTTGCCCCCTATTGAAGTCCTCAAATGGACTATTTCCTCAGCTGACGAGAAGGGCAAGGCTGCAGTTATTGATGAAGGTACTCGTCCATTGGATGGACAGTTTCGCAAAGCTACTTCATATTCCAACAATGATGACTCTGCTACACAAGATTCTGCCGCCAAAGCTTCAGAACAAAATCCTCAAGCCACAGCTCCGCGTGTGATGACTGATCATGAACTTCTCCTTAGTCTTCATCAGAAAGTTGATTGAAATCACAAGTGGGTCAAGCGTCAATTTGGTGCAATTCTTCAGAACATGACAGTCACTCAAAATACTGTGAAGAAGAATCACTACTACTTGCATGAAGTTTTTGACCGCACTTGGGCCATTCTGTCTAATCTTTATAGTGCTGAAGAACTCAAGGAGATGGGATTCCAACAGGACTTTGACTGGCTCAGCCACCTTCGAAGAAATTCAAGAAGGTCAAAGTTCCTCAGCTTGTTGCCAGTTCATTTTCTTCATCGCGCGAGACGGATGAAGCTGAAGATTTGAACGACACTGCGGCAGGCCCTACCTCAACGGACGACCCCAACAACGCTGGCGCTCCTCCATCGACATCATGATGGTATTCTTTAGGGGCGTTAGTCCTCATTTTTCGTCCCTTTTGGTCATTCGATGACAAAGGGGGAGAAATTTGAGTTAGTCTTCAAGCGGGTCTATATATATGGGCATTTTTTTTGCTAAGTTACAACTCTCGTTCTTCTGAAGTATTTGTTGGATCGAGTTGTAAACTTAAGTCTTATGGTGGTCTGATACTTTTGCTCTGTTTTTCTGCATGCTATTTCCTCAATACCTTAATGCACGCATGCTGAATTTGTCAGACACCATATTTCATCATGCATTACAAATTCTTCATATCATATGTTAAATGCGTGTATGAATTACAAGATATAGGGGGAGATCTCCATGATATTACTCTACAATGTGCATTTGCTATTCAAAGCAAATTCCTCAAATATGCACATCTTCAGGGGGAGTTCTTCTATATCTTGCAATCAAATTCCTCAATATCAGTATTTACACTTCATATGTTTATCCCCGTTGAAAACTTAACCTATATTGTCAGCAATCACCAAAAAGGGGGAGATTGTAAGTGCATCTAGTGCCCCTTAGTGATTTTGGTGTATTGAAGACTTATAGGTTAAGGGACTAATGCATTTGTGAGTGTACACAGGTCTATAAGTCTATGAGGAGTTTGTTATTTACGATGAAAGTCGACCCCTAAAAATGAATGTCTTCAACTAAAGACTTTGGTTTTCTTGAAGACTTTGAAAATGAAGAAATTGGTATGACCTTGAAGACTTGATATTCATGCGAGGATTATGAAGCGTGAAGACTTTTGTTTTCGTAGTTTCATTTTCTTCTTCTTGAGTCATAGGAAACACCGTACTGTTAAAAGGGGGTCGAGGTAATACTAAGGAAAAATTTCCAAGTGATGCTCATCTCAAAATCCTACACCTACCCAATCCTTTCGAGTGAAGCCATTGGAAATCTCATACAGTTCAGTCAATTTCTTCAGTGACAGAGACGAAGTTCTTCTGTTCTCTGAGGAATTTGTTCTGACTGAGGAGTTAGGAATTCGCCAGTGCGGATTGCCTACAAGTGAGGAACATGATAGCCCTGAGGAATTTGATACTCAAATATCCGATCGTTGCTGTGCTACGCGCCAGCTGTCCAAATATCCTACCCACCTAACGGTCATATCATTGAAGGGCATTTATCTCTTATCATGTCGGGCTACTCCCTAGGCTATAAATAGCCGCCCCCTACAACCACTAGTTGGTTGGCTTCTCCGAGAGATAGATTGACACTTGTCATTTAGAGCATCCCATCCTCCGAGGACTTTGAGCGAAAATCATCAAGTGAGGAAAAACCCAAAAACCAAACACCTACAAACCCAAAGTGATTGAGCATCACTGAAGAAATTGTTCCTGTGTGAAACCGACGCTTGTTACCTTTGAGGACTGTGCATCCTCCAGACGGTTAGGCGTCATGGTCTAGAGCATCCAAGAGGAAATTGTGGATCACCGAGTGACCTAGTCTGTGAAGGTTTGGAAGTCACCTGAAGACTTACCACGAGTGATTGGGCGAGGTCTATGTGACCTTAGCTCAAGGAGAATACGGTGAGGACTGTGTGTCCGGGACTGTGTGTCCTCGGGTTTAAATACCTAGCCGCTCTAACCAGACGTACAACTGTCACAACAGTTGGAACTGGTCTACCAAATCATTGTCTTCACCGAGCTACTGGTTCTATTTCCTCAACCCTTTCATTTCCTCGCATACTTGCTATGTATTTGATCGTTACTGTTTGAAGACTTTGACTGAAGACTTTCTCAATTTCCTCAATCCTATTTCTTCAGTCAGTTTGTCTTCAGCCTGCTTATCCTGTGTTTACGCTACTTGTTCTCTGTTTTATTTCATTTCATCATGATGACTATGCTACTGCTTTATTATGCATGTACCTGAGTACTTATTTTGCTGCTTGTAGTTTGTTGCTTAGGAATTTCCTCACCTTGAAATTCCTCAGTGACGAATTTGTAAAAATCACCTATTCACCCCCCCCCCCCCTCTAGTCGATATAACGCACTTTCAGCTCCCGATTGGTTTTTCATGGCTACAGAGGCTTGCGGCGGCGGAACTTCCGATCTAGGTTTCTTTCTGGGGGTTTTGAGATTTATAGGAATTTTTGGCATCGGTCTCACGTCAGGGGGGTTCCCGAGGGACACACAAACTAGGGGGGCAACCTAGGGGGGCGCCCCCTACCCTTGTGGTTGCCTCGGGACTCTCCTGGCCCAACTCCAATGCTCCGTAGGCTTCTTCTGGTCCATAAAAAATCACCGTAAATTTTCAGCTCGTTTGGACTCTGTTTGATATTCCTTTTCTGTAAAGCTCAAAAATAAGGAAAAAACAGAAACTGTCACTGGGCTCTAGGTTAATAGGTTAGTCCCAAAAATAATATAAAATAGCATATAAATGCATATAAAACATCCAAAACAGATAATATAATAGCATGGAACAATCAAAAACAGATAATATAATAGCACTATAGGTGGAATAGAATATGGTGGAGGTTGTGAGGAGAAGACAAAAAGGAGAAAGTCTCACATCAACTAGGCAAATTAATGGGCTATGGAGATGCCCATCAATTGATATTGATGCAAGTGAGTAGGGATTGCCATGGAACGGATGCACTAGAGCTCTAAGTGTATGAAAGCTCAAAAAAAACTAAGTGGGTGTGCATCCAACTCGCTTGCTCACGAAGACCTAGGGCAATATGAGGAAGCCCATCATTGGAATATACAAGCCAAGTTCTATAATGAAAAATTCCCACTAGTATATGAAAGTGACAACATAGGAGACTCTCTATAATGAAGATCATGGTGCTACTTTGAAGCACAAGTGTTGAAAAAGGATAGTAGCATTGCCCCTTCTCTCTTTTCTCTCATTTTTTGGGGGCTCTTTGGCCTCTTTTTTTCTCTTTTTTTATTTTTCATCCGGAGTCTCATCCCGACTTGTGGGGGGATCATAGTCTCCATCATCCTTTCCTCACATAGGACAATGCTCTAATAATGATGATCATCACACTTTTATTTACCTTACAACTCAAGAATTACAACTCGATACTAGAACAAATATATGACTCTATATGAATACCTCCGGTGGTGTACCGGGATGTGCAATGACTCAAGAGTGACATGTATAAAAAATATGAATGGTGGCTTTGCCACAAATATGATATCAACTACATGATCATGCAAAGCAATATGACAATGATGGTCCGTGTCATAATAAACGAAACGGTGGAAGTTGCATGGCAATATATCTCGGAATGGCTATGGAAATGCCATAATAGGTAGGTATGGTGGCTGTTTTCAGGAAGGGTATATAGTGGGTTTAACACACCGGCAAAAGTTGTGCGGTACTAGAGAGGCTAGAAATGGTGGAAGGGTGAGAGTGCGTATAATCCATGGACTCGACATTAGTCATAAAGAACTCACATACTTATTGCAAAAGTCTATTAGCTATCGAAACAAAGTACTACACGCATGCTCCTAGGGGGATAGATTGGTAGGAAAAGACCATCGCTCGTCCCCGACCGCCACTCATAAGGAAGACAATCAATAAATAAATCATGCTCGGACTTCATCACATATCGGTGCACCATACGTGCATGCTTCGGGAATCACCAACTTTAACACAAGTATTTCTACCAATCCACAATCACTCACTAGCATGACTCTAATATCACCATCTTTATATCTCAAAACAAATGCAAGGAATCAAACTTCTCATATATTCAATGCTCTTTATATGAAAGTTTTTATTATATCCCTCTTGGATGCCCATCATATTAGGACTAAATTCATAACCTAAGCAAATTACCATGCTGTTTATAAGACTCTCAAAATAATATAAGTGAGGCATGAGAGTTCATCAATTTCTTCAAAATAAAACCACCGTCGTGCTCTAAAAAGATATAAGTGAAGCACTAGAGCAATTGACAATCTAGTCCAAAAAGATATAAGTGAAGATCAATGAGTAGTCAAATAATTATGTAGCTGTGTGAGGACTCTATCCCATTTAAAATTTTAGGTCTCAATATTTTATTCAAACAGCAAGCAAAATAAAATAAAATAAAATGACATTCTAAGGATAGAACATATCATGTGAAGAAGCAAAAACTCAGGCTCAACGGAGGCTAACCGATAATTCTTGATGAAGAAAGGTGGGATGCCTACCGGGGCATCCCCAAGCTTAGCTGCTTGAGACTTCTTGAAATATTAACTAGGGATGCCTTGGGCATCCCCAAGCTTGAGCTTTTGTGTCTCCTTAATTCCTTTTATATCACGGTTTTCCTAAATCTTGAAAACTTCATGCACACAAAACTCAACAAGAGCTTGTGAGAAAAGTTAGTATAAATCAAATGCAAAACCTTATCATTCTCTACTGTAGAAAATCAATAAAAATATTATTTAACATTGCATACTAAATGCCTCTGCATATTTAATACTCCTATCCTCAAATAGAATAATTAAACAAGCAAACATATGCAAAAATAGTGACAAAGCTCGCGGTACATCAATATCGTGCCAAATCAAGAACACGAGAGAGAGAGATCAAACACATAGCTACTGGTACATACCCTCAGCCTCGAGGGTGAACTACTCCCTCCTCGTCAAGGAGACCGCTGGGATGATGAAGATGGCCACCGATGATGGTTTCCCCCTCCGGCAGGGTGCCGGAACGGGCTCCCGATTGGTTTTTCGTGGCTACAGAGGCTTGCGGCGGTGGAACTTCCGATCTAGGTTTCTTTCTGGGGGTTTCGGGATTTATAGGAATTTTTGGCGTCGGTCTCATGTCAGGGGGGTTCCCGAGGGACCCACAAGCCAGGGGGCACGCCCTAGGGGGGCGCGCCCCCTACCCTTGTGGTTGCCTCGGGACTCTTCTGGCCCAACTCCGATGCTCCGTAGGCTTCTTCTAGTCCATAAAAATCACCATAAATTTTCAGCTCGTTTGGACTCCGTTTGATATTCCTTTTCTGTAAAGCTCAAAAATAAGGAAAAAACAGAAACTGGCAATGGGCTCTAGGTTAATAGTTTAGTCCCAAAAATAATATAAAATAGCATATAAATGCATATAAAACATCCAAAACAGATAATATAACAACATGGAACAATCAAAAATTCTAGATACGTTGGAGACGTATCAATGTGGTCACCTATTACAGGTAGGGTCAAGGACCCATCATTTGGGACCCACATGGGGCCCATCACCACCATAGGTAGGTCCCTGGACCATGCCGGCATTCGGATGCATTCTTCAGGAGGATCACTTGGACGGCTCTACAGCACTCAGACAACCACACGTCACTCGGCGGACGATCAACCACTCGGACGTACAGGGCGAGAAGGCGTCGAGGAAGCTGCAACGATCGAGGAATCCTAAATCATCCACTAAATAGAGTTATAGCTACCGTTACCTGTAACTGCTATAGTATAGGCTCATTACACTAGTAACTGCCTCATTCAATGGCATTAATTGCCCCGGCGGCGTAGGAGACATGGGGCTACAGCGCACTCTATATAAGCCACACCCCTCTCCATAGTCGGGCATGTTCAACCCTTGTAACAATATCCATCAAATCAAAGCAAGCCTCAAGGCACGAGATGTAGGGCTTTTACCTCCACTGAGTGAGGGGCCTGAACTCGTTAAACACCGAGTGTTACACCTACGCCGTTGTTAGTCCCTGCCCCCTTATTCGTACCCCTAGTACTCAATGTCAGGATCATAACACCGACAGTTGGAGCCTACCGTGGGGCTAGGCCTCTAGCAAAAATTTACGGTGTAGGTGGATTTTCTTCATCATCATGATGTCAGTCGGCGGCGAAATCTGCTTCGGGAAGATCTCCTTCATCGTCGATGACTCAGTGTGGCTGCGCGAGGCCTCGCTGGATGTGGAGGCGTTGCCCGTCCATGGTGCGACGCAATTTCGCGCTTCCTCCTATGGAGTTCTTCTTTGACAACCCTCGGCCCCGTACCGAGTGGTTGACCATCCCACCGTTGTGCGCTGTCGCAAGCGCTCCGGACATTCGTGGCTGCAACGCTGGATCAAGCATGTTGTCGCCACTCAGGCGGCGGCGGAACAAGTGGCAACCATAGAGTTTGACGAGCCCACCCTCGACCTCTCTGATGGATCACTTGGCAATTCCTCAGAGGAGTCCGAGTCTGAAAGTATCGAGTCGACTCCCGATATTCTTATGGTAGATAACTCTGAGCACCGCGTGCCGCCGGGCTACACGGAGCGCAAAGACGACCGCGTGGGTGCATCCCATGCCAACACCAACGGTGGCTTCCCGGGACACGAGCCGTATGTGCCTCAGGCTCTCACTCGGGAGCAACAAGACGAGCTCCGTCGCCAGAATGACAAGCTTCTAAATACTCCCATCACTGGAATGACTCCCAAGGCACTAGCCATGGAGTCGACTCGCCTGGCTACTTTGGCCGAGCGCGATCGCCTCGAGCGGCTTCAGAGGAAGCTGGACGAACACGAGCGCCGTCAACCCAGCTCTAGTCGGCACAAGTGTCAGCTCTACTCGAGTGACCAACCTCATAAGCATCAAGTCCTTAGTACTCCGCTGCAAAATCTAGCAGCCGCCACTCGGATCACGGATTCCATTCAGCCCTCTGGCTCTTCGGCCGGAGAAGGGATTCGTCAGATCCAGGCGCTCCTCAAGACAGCACTGTTGCAGAATGCGGCGGTGCCCCAGTCCAGAGACCGGATCCATAGCGCATCCGTGCGTGCAGAGACCGTCTAGTCGGCTCATAGCCCACTCGGCTCGGGTAGGCGCCGAGCCACTTCTTCCTCCAGAGATCATCATGAAGATCAGAGACACGATCGAGTCGCGTCGCCCTGGCATAATGACGACTACGACCGTGCCCTGTTGCCTCCACCACGGGATGTCGCATACGGGTGCCAGCCCTACGACGACCGTGCCCTACTGCCGAGTGGTTCCATACCATCAGGCCCCGAGTGCTTCAGCCGTTACATTCGAGCGCCTGAGATTCCCAACAACTTCAGGTTGGCCACGGGGATCAGCAAGTTCACCGGCAAATCCGAGCCCGAAATTTGGCTAGAAGATTACCGAGTGGTAGTCCAGATCGGCGGCGGCAATGATAATGGGGCCATGAAGCATTTTTCGCGGATGCTAGAAGGCTCCGCTCGGGCTTGGCTAACACAGCTCCCGCCGGGTAGCATTTTTTGCTGGGATGACCTGGCGAAGGTGTTCGTTAAGACCTTTGAAGGCATATACAAGAGAGCAGGAGGTTTGATCGAGTTGCAGCACTGTGTGTAGAAGCAGAATACGGTCTCCGAGAGTATATCCAGCGATGGTACACTCTGCACAATACGATGGAGAACGTCATAGAGCACCAGGCAATCTACGCCTTCAAGGCCGAAGTAAGGTACCGGGAGCTGAACATGAAGTTCGGCTGAACTGAGACTTCGACTCTCAGTCGGGCTATGGAGATAGCCAACCGGTATGCCAATGGTGAAGAGGAAGACTGACTGAGGAGCGGCAAGAGCCAAGCAGGTGACGCGCATCTGTCGGAGAACAAAGGCAAGAAGCACAAGCAGAAAGCAGATGCTGGAGGGAATGCCGAGGCCGCGGCTCTGGCCAGCCAAGGCAAAAAGAACTCCCAAAAGCAGAAGAAGGATTGGAAAGGAAAAAAAGCAACTCAGCATGAAGAGCGACATCCTCGATCAACCTTGCCAGATCCACACAAAGAAAGATGAGGAGGGAAACTTGATCTTGCCCAAACACACCACTCAGGAGTGTCGACTCCTGAAGCAAGAGATGCGGCAGGATTCTTCTGGAGAAAAGGATGACGATGATGACGATGGAGGCAGAGGTACTTCTGGGTACCCCAATGTAGAAAATGTCCTCATGATTTTTGCTGTCGTTGAAAGCAAGAGACACCTCAAGGTAATCAACCGAGAGGTCAACAAGGCAGTTCCGACTGTCACCAAATATCTTGACTGGGCCAACACACCGGTAAACTTTGATCAGTGAGACCATCCGGCTCACATACCTAGCCCCGAGAGACAGGCCTTGGTGGTAGATCCATACATAGGAGGAGTCCGACTGCACAAAGTCCTAATGGACGGAGGCAATGGGCTTAATATCATTTATGCTGGCACATTGGAGGCGATGGGCATTCCTATGACTCAGCTCAGCAAGAGCACAGTTCCACAGTTCCATAGGGTAATCCCTGGGAAGAAGGCCAAATCACTTGGCCAGATCGCCCTCGACGTCGTATTCAGCGAGGAGAAGAACTTCAGAAAGGAACGGCTAACTTTCGAGGTGGTGGACTTTCGGAGTACTTATCACGCCATCCTGGGTAGGCCTGCCTACTCATGTTTTATGGCCCGTCCATGTTACGTGTATCTTAAGCTTAAGATGCTAGGGCCGAAAGGCATGATCACCATCATGGGCAATCGGAAGTTGGCCGAGGAGTGCCTCCAGAAGGGCTCCCAGAATGCTGATGAGCAGATGGCGATGGCCAAGCTGAACAAATACAAGAAGGTGGCAGATCCAAGCGAACTTTTGAAGTCCAAGAAGTCGACTATGGAATCTTCTTTCCAGTCGGCAGGGAAGACGAAGCCGGTGCACATCCACCCTGAGGACCCGAACGCTGCCCTGACCAACATCTCCACCACCCTGGATAGCAAATAGGAAGCCGCGCTTGTCCAGTTCCTCCGTGAGAACTGGAACATCTTCGCATGGAAGCCTTCTGACATGCCGGGTGTTCCCAGGGGACTGGTCGAGCATAGATTCTGTGTCGATTCGGTGACGAAGCCTGTAAAGGAGCATCTTCGGTGATCTTCAACCGAGAAGCGCAAGGCGATTGGTGAGGAGATAGCGCAGCTCTTAGCCATCGAATTCATCTGAGAGGTGTACCACTCCGAGTGGCTCGCCAACATCGTCATGGTGCCGAAGAAAGATAAGACTCTTCGAATGTGTGTACATTTTAGACACATCAATCGGGCCTGCCAGAAAGATCATTGTCCTCTCCCTCGCATAGATCAGATAGTAGATTCTACTACTGGATGTGAGCGGTTGTCATTTCTGGATGCATACTCTGGGTACCATCAAATCCGACTATACGACCCTGATGAAATAAAAACAGCATTAATCACCCCATTCGGGTGTTTTTGTTATATCACGATGCCATTTGGGTTGAAAAATGCTGGGGCTACATTCCAGCGTATGATCCAGAAGTGCTTACGAAAGCAGATAAGTCAGAATGTAGAAACTTATATGGATGACATTGTGGTTATGTCCAAGAAAGGTTCCGATCTCCTGACTGACCTCGCTGAAACTTTCGCGAATTTGTGAGCTTTCAGCATCAAGCTCAACCCGACCAAGTGTACATTCGACCTACCTGTCGGCGTTCTAGGATCGGGGGTACCCAGACCTGCCTGCCTGTGGCCCATAGCACAGATCCATCGATAGCCCAGTGCGCCCCAGCGGTAAGGCCTCCAAGACAAGACCCTCGTGAGGACCCCCTCGCCTTGCGAGGTGGGCAACACCAAGACCTCCAGAGGAGCGGCCTCCTCAGGCTACCTCCTGAGGGGCGGAGATTTTTATGCAGGTACCCAGCCTCACGAGGCTATGATGATGTGAGCCATGACGACCGTGGCCAGGCAGGTGCCAGTGGGCGCAGAGGAGATAGTTTCCCTTTCGGTGCTAAGGGAGCAAGGACGAGCGCGGGTTCCCTAGGAGTCCTCCAAAGGTTTATGTTCCGGTGCAACAAGACCAAGACCATGGGCTCGGCAGGACGGATGTCAACACTGAGCCGAACGGTACGTCATGGCACGAGGCTTTGCAGGCAAAGACTACCTTTCATCAGGATTAGATGTACTTCTTGTCCCCTTTCAAATTGGCCGTTGTGGAATCCCTTCCCGCCTAAGTTTTGGGGGAAGAGGACCGAGGCCACTATAAATATAGGTTAGCCACCACCAGGAAGGGGGATCGGATCCTTTCGACCCTGATCTTTTGAGCCCTCGTGAGGCCGCTCAAACTAATGTACTAGTTCATCCTCAGCCTCCTCCAGAGGCCAATCCACCACAAAGCAGGAGTAGGGTCTTCCACCGCAAGATGGCCCGAACCTGGGTAAACTGCTGTGTTCATCTTCTTCCCCGCTCGCGTGTGCTTGGAGAAGCTAGGCCGTAGGGTGGCGAGCAGAGACTTGAGAGGTTGAGATCTTTGCACACGCCCTAGAGTTCGAACCTTCTTGGGTCTGCGGAGCCCTGAATCCAACATTTGGCGTGCCAGGTAGGGGAGTGTCGAGGTTTCGCTTCTCTGCCGACCGCGCTTCGCCCTCGCCTCGTGGTTTCCATGGTGGACGCTGCGTCACCGGTTTGGCTGCCCGTGGCCCGTGGAGACATCGTGGCCGGCCCGGCTTCACCCCCAGCCTGCATCGGGTGCGGTGGCCGGTGAAGTTTAGGCCGGTGCTGCCCCCACGGTACGACGATGCGGCTTACCCCAAGGAGTTCCGCCGGCTATACGCACAGGCCATCTGGGCGGCCGGCGGCGATGACAAAGCCATGGCCGGCTTGCTCCCTCTAGCCCTCACAGAGATGCCATGCTCCTGGCTCCGTGGCCTCCCCAAGGCCTCAGTGTCCACATGGGAGGAGTTCCGCGGTCTGCTAATCACGTGTTTCACGGCCCCCGAACCTCATGCGGTCGCGTGTATCCTCGGTGGCTCGCAGGCGACCGTGTCCGGCCGCCACATCAAGGAGCTCCGACTGTCACCAAATATCTCGACTAGGCCAACACACCGGTAATCTTTGATCAGTGAGACCATCCGGCTCACATACCTACCCCCGGGCGGCAAGCCTTGGTGGTAGATCTAGACATAGGAGGAGTCCGACTGCGCAAAGTCCTAATGGACGGAGGCAGCGGGCTTAACATCATTTACGCTGACACATTGGAGGCGATGGGCATTCCTATGACTCAGCTCAGCAAGAGCAACATGCAGTTCCACCGGGTAATCCCTGGGAACAAGGCCAAATCACTTGGCCAGGTCGCCCTCGATGTCGTATTCAGCGAGGAGAAGAACTTCAAAAAGGAACGGCTGAATTTCGAGGTGGTGGACTTCCGGAGTGCTAATCACGCCATCCTGGGTTGGCCTGCCTATGCACGTTTTATGGCCCGTCCATGTTACATGTATCTTAAGCTTAAGATGCCAGGGCAAAAAGGCATGATCCCCATCACGAGCAATCGAAAGTTGGCCAAGGAGTGCCTCCAGAAGGGCTCCCAGATTTCTGATGAGCAGATGGTGATTGCCAAGCTGAACGAATACAAGAAGGCGGCAGATCCAAGCGAACTTTTGAAGTCCAAGAAGTCGACTATGGAATCTGCTTTCCAGTCGGCAGGGGAGACGAAGCCGGTGCACATCCACCCTGAGGACCAGAACGCTGCCCTGACCAACATCTCCACCACCCTGGATAGCAAATAGGAAGCCGTGCTCGTCCAGTTCCTCCGTGAGAACTGGGACATCTTCGCATGGAAGCCTTCTGACATGCCGGGTGTTCCCAGGGGACTGGTCGAGCATAGATTCTATGTCGATTCGGCGATGAAGCCTGTAAAGGAGCATCTTCGGCGATCTTCAACCGAGAAGCGCAAGTTGATTGGCGAGGAGATAGCGTAGCTCTTAGCCATCGAATTCATCTGAGAGGTGTACCACTCCGAGTGGCTCGCCAACGTCGTCATGGTGCCGAAGAAAGATAAGACTCTTCGAATGTGTGAAGATTTTAGACACATCAATTGGGCCTGCCAGAAAGATCATTGTCCTCTCTCTCGCATAGATCAGATAGTAGATTCTACTGCTGGATGTGAGCGGTTGTCATTTCTGGTTGCATACTCTGGGTACCATCAAATCTGACAGTACGACCCTGATGAAATAAAAACAGCATTCATCACCCCATTCGGGTGTTTCTGTTATATCACGATGCCATTAGGGTTGAAAAATGCTGGGGCTACATTCCAGCGTATAATCCAGAAGTGCTTACGAAAGCAGATAAGTCAAAATGTAGAAACTTATATGGATGACATTGTGGTTAAGTCCAAGAAAGGTTCCGACCTCCTGACTGACCTCGCTGAAACTTTCTCGGATTTGCGAGCTTTCGGCATCAAGCTCAACCCGACCAAGTGTACATTCGGCCTACCTATCGGTGTTCTGGGATCGGGGGTACCCAGACCTGCCTTCCTGCGGCCCATAGCGCGGATCCATCGACGGCCCAGTGCGCCCCAGTGGCAAGGCCTCCAAGACAAGACCCTCATGAGGACCCCCTCGCCTCGCGAGGTGGGCGACACCAAGACCTCCAGAGGAGCGGCAGCCTCAGGCTACCTCCTGAGGAGCGGAGATTTTTATGCAGGTACCCAGCCTCACAAGGCTATGATGATGTGAGCCATGGCGACCATGGCCAGGCAAGCGCTAGTGGGCGCAGAGGAGACAGTTTCCCTTTCGGTGCTAAGGGAGCAAGGATGAGCGCGGGTTCCCAAGGAGTCCTCCAAAGGTTTCTGTTCCGGTGCAACAAGACCAAGACCATGGGCTCGGCAGGACGGATGTCATCACTGAGCCCACCGCTACGTCATGGCCCGAGGCTTTGCAGGCAAAGACTAACTTTCGTCAGGATTAGATGTACTTCTTGTCCCCTTTCAAATTGGCCGTTGTGGAATCCCTTCCTGCCTAAGTTTTGGGGGAAGAGGACCGAGGCCACTATAAATATAGGTTAGCCACCACCAGGAAGGGGGATCGGATCCTTTCGACCCTGATCTTTTGAGCCCTCGTGAGGCCGCTCAAACTAATGTACTAGTTCATCCTCAGCCTCCTCGAGAGGCCAATCCACCACAAAGCAGGAGTAGGGTCTTCCACCGCAAGATGGCCCGAACCTGGGTAAACTGCTGTGTTCATCTTCTTCCCCGCTCGCGTGTGCTTGGAGAAGCTAGGCCATAGGGTGGCGAGGAGAGACTTGAGACGTTGAGATCTTTGGACACGCCCTAGAGTTCGAACCTTCTTGGGTCTGAGGAGCCCTGAATCCGACATTTGGCGCGCCAGGTAGGGGAGTCTCGTGGTTTCGCTTTTCTGCCGACCGCGCTTCACCCTCGCCTCGTGGTTTCCATGGCAGACGCTGCGTCACCGGTTTCGCTGCCCGTGGCCCGTGGAGATGTCGCGGGCTGCCCGGCCTTCACCCACAGCCTGCATCGGGTGTGGTGGCCGGCGAAGTTTAGGCCGGTGCTGCCCCTGCGGTACGACGATGCGGCCGACCCCAAGGAGTTCCTCCGGCTATACGCACAGGCCATCTGGGCGGCCGGCGGCGACGACAAAGCCATGGCCGGCTGGCTCCCTCTGCCCCTCACAGAGATGCCATGCTCCTGGCTCCAGGGCCTCCCCAAGGCCTCGGTGTACACATGGGAGGAGTTCTGCGGTCTGCTCATCACGTGTTCCGCGGCCCCCGAACCTCATGCGGTCGCGTGTATCCTCGGTGGGTCGCAGGCGCCCGTGGCCGGCCGCCACATCAACCAGCTCCGACTGTCACCAAATATCTCGACTGGGCCAACACACCGGTAACCTTTGATTAGTGAGACCATCCAGCTCACATACCTACCCCCGGGCGGCAGGCCTTGGTGGTAGATCTAGAGATAGGAGGAGTCCAACTGCACAAAGTCCTAATGGACGGAGGCGGCGGGCTTAACATAATTTACGCTGACACATTGGAGGCGATGGGCATTCCTATCACTCAGCTCAGCAAGAGCAACATGCAGTTCCACAGGGTAATCCCTGGGAAGAAGGCCAAATCACTTGGCCAGATCGCCCTAGACGTCGTATTCAGCGAGGAGAAGAACTTCAGAAAGGAACGGCTGACTTTCGAGGTGGTGGACTTCCGGAGTGCTTATCACACCATCCTGGGTAGGCCTGCCTACTCATGTTTTATGGCCCGTCCATGTTACATGTATCTTAAGCTTAAGATGCCAGGGCCGAAAGGCATGATCACCATCACAGGCAATCGGAAGTTGGCCAAGGAGTGCCTCCAGAAGGGCTCCCAGATTGGTAATGAGCAGATGGTGATGGCCGAGCTGAACGTATACAAGAAGGCGGCAGATCCAAGCGAACTTTTGAAGTCCAAGAAGTCGACTATGGAATTTGCTTTCCAGTCGGCAGGGGAGACGAAGCCGGTGCACATCCACCCTGAGGACCAGAACGCTGCCCTGACCAACATCTCCACCACCCTGGATAGCAAATAGGAAGCCGTGCTCGTACAGTTCCTCCGTGAGAACTGGGACATCTTCGCATGGAACATGGAAGCCTTCTGACAAGCCGGGTGTTCCCAGGGGACTGGTCGAGCATAGATTCTGTGTCGATTCGGCGATGAAGCCTATAAAGGAGCATCTTCGGCGATCTTCAACCGAGAAGCGCAAGGTGATTGGCGAGGAGATAGCGCAGCTCTTAGCCGTCGAATTCATCTGAGAGGTGTACCACTCCGAGTGGCTCGCCAACGTTGTCATGGTGCAGAAGAAAGATAAGACTCTTCGAATGTGTGTAGATTTTAGACACATCAATCGGGCCTGCCAGAAAGATCATTGTCCTCTCCCTCGCATAGATCAGATAGTAGATTCTTCTGCTGGATGTGAGCGGTTGTCATTTCTGGATGCATACTCTGGGTACCATCAAATCCGACTATACGACCCTGATGAAATAAAAATAGCATTCATCACCCCATTCGGGTGTTTCTGTTATATCACGATGCCATTTGGGTTGAAAAATGCTGGGGCTACATTCCAGCGTATGATCCAGAAGTACTTATGAAAGCAGATAAGTCAGAATGTAGAAACTTATATGGATGACATTGTGGTTATGTCCAAGAAAGGTTCCGACCTCCTGACTGACCTCGCTGAAACTTTCAAGAATTTGCGAGCTTTCGGCATCAAGCTCAACCCGACCAAGTGTACATTCGGCCTACCTATCCGCGTTCTGGGATCGGGGGTACCCAGACCTGCCTGCCTGCGGCCCATAGCGCGGCTCCATCGACGGCCCAGTGTGCCCCAGCGGCAAGGCCTCCAAGACAAGACCCTCGTGAGGACCCTCTCGCCTCGCGAGGTGGGCGACACCAAGACCTCCAGAGGAGCGGCCTCCTCAGGCTACCTACTAAGGAGCAGAGATTTTTATGCAGGTACCCAGCCTCATGAGGCTATGATGATGTGAGCCATGACGACCGTGGCCAGGCAGGTGCCAGTGGGCGCAGAGGAGATAGTTTCCCTTTCGGTGCTAAGGGAGCAAGGACGAGCGCGGGTTACCTAGGAGTCCTCCAAAGGTTTATGTTCCGGTGCAACAAGACCAAGACCATGGGCTCGGCAGGATGGATGTCATCACCGAGCCCACCACTGCGTCATGGCCTGAGGCTTTGCAGGCAAAGACTACCTTTCGTCTGGATTAGATGTACTTCTTGTCCCCTTTCAAATTGGCCATTGTGGAATCCCTTCCCGCCTAAGTTTTGGGGGAAGAGGACCGAGGCCACTATAAATATAGGTTAGCCACCACCAGGAATGCGGATCGGATCCTTTCGACCCTGATCTTTTGAGCCCTCGTGAGGCCGCTCAAACTAATTTACTAGTTCATCCTCAGCCTCCTCGAGAGGCCAATCCACCACAAAGCAGGAGTAGGGTCTTCCACCGCAAGATGGCCCGAACCTGGGTAAACTGTTGTGTTCATCTTCTTCCCCGCTCGCGTGTGCTTGGAGAAGCTAGGCCGTAGGTTGGCGAGCAGAGACTTGAGAGGTTGAGATCTTTGCACACGCCCTAGATTTCGAACCTTCTTGGGTCTGCGGAGCGCTGAATCCGACATTTGGCACGCCAGGTAGGGGAGTGTCGAGGTTTTGCTTCACTGCCGACCGCGCTTCACCCTCGCCTCGTGGTTTCCATGGCGGACGCTGCATCACTGGTTTGGCTGCCCGTGGCCCGTAGAGACGTCGCGGGCTGCCCGGCCTTCACCCCCAGCCTGCATCGGGTGCGGTGGCCGGCGAAGTTTAGGCCGATGCAGCCGCCGCGGTACGACGACGCGGCCGACCCCAAGGAGTTCCTCCGGCTATACGCACAGGCCATCTGGGCGGCCGGCGGCGACGACAAAGCAATGGCCGGCTGGCTCCCTCTGGCCCTCACAGAGATGCCGTGCTCCTGGCACTGTGGCCTCCCCAAGGCCTCGGTGTCCACATGGGAAGAGTTCCGCGGTCTGCTCATCACGCATTTCATGGCCCCCGAACCTCACGCGGCCGCGTGTATCCTCGGTGGGTCGCAGGCGCCCGTGTTCGGGCGCCATGTCAAGCAGCTCCGACTATCACCAAATATCTCGACTGGGCCAACACACCGGTAACCTTTGATCAGTGAGACCATCCGGCTCACATACCTACCCCCGGGCGGTAGGCCCTGGTGGTAGATCCAACATAGGAGGATTCCGACTGCGCAAAGTCCTAATGGACGGAGGCAGCGGGCTTAACATCATTTACGCTGACACATTGGAGGTGATGGGCATTCCTATGACTCAGCTCAGCAAGAGCAACATGCAGTTCCACAGGGTAATCCCTGGGAAGATGGCCAAATCACTTGGCCAGATTGCCCTCGATGTCGTATTCAGCGAGGAGAAGAACTTCAAAAAGGAACGGCTGACTTTCGAGGTGGTGGACTTCTGGAGTGCTTATCATGCCATCCATGGTAGGCCTGCCTACGCATGTTTTATGGCCCGTCCATGTTACATGTATCTTAAGCTTAAGATGCCAGGGCCAAAAGGCGTGATCACCATCACGGGCAATTGGAAGTTGGCTGAGGAATGCCTCCAGAAGGGCTCCCAGATTGCTTATGAGCAGATGGCGATTGCCGAGCTGAACGAATACAAGAAGGCGGCAGATCCAAGTGAACTTTTGAGGTCCAAGAAGTCGACTATGGAATCTGCTTTCTAGTCGGCAGGGGAGATGAAGCCGGTGCACATCCACCCTGAGGACCCGAACGCTGCCCTGACCAACATCTCCACCACCCTGGATAGCAAATAGGAAGCCGCGCTCATCCAGTTCCTCCGTGAGAACTGGGACATCTTCGCATGGAAGCCTTCTGACATGCCGGGTGTTCCCAGGGGACTGGTCGAGCATAGATTCTGTGTCGATTCGGCGATGAAGCCTGTAAAGGAGCATCTTCGGCGATCTTCAACCGAGAAGCGCAAGTTGATTGGCGAGGAGATAGCATAGCTCTTAGCCGTCGAATTCATCTGAGAGGTGTACCACTCCGAGTGGCTCGGCAACGTTGTCATGGTGCTGAAGAAAGATAAGACTCTTCGAATGTGTGTAGATTTTAGACACATCAATCGGGCCTGCCAGAAAGATCATTGTCCTCTCCCTCGCATAGATCAGATAGTAGATTCTACTGCTAGATGTGAGCGGTTGTCACTTCTAGATGTACACTCTGGGTACCATCAAATCTGACTGTACGACCCTGATGAAATAAAAACAGCATTCATCACCCCATTCGGGTGTTTCTGTTATATCACGATGCCATTTGGGTTGAAAAATCCTGGGGCTACATTCCAGCGTATGATCCAGAAGTGCTTACGAAAGCAGATAAGTCAGAATGTAGAAACTTATATGGATGACATTGTGGTTATGTCCAAGAAAGGTTCCGACCTCCTGACTGACCTCGCTGAAACTTTCGTGAATTTGCAAGCTTTCGGTATCAAGCTCAACCCGACCAAGTGTACATTCGGCCTACCTGTCGGCGTTCTGGGATCGGGGGTACCCAGACCTGCATGCCTGCGGCCCATACCGCGGCTCCATCGACGGCCCAGTGCGCCCCAGCGGTAAGGCCTCCAAGACAAGACCCTCGTGAGGACCCCCTCACCTCGCGAGGTGGGCGACACCAAGACCTCCAGAGGAGCGGCCTCCTCAGGCAACCTCCTGAGGAGCGGATATTTTTATGCAGGTACCCAGCCTCACGAGGCTATGATGATGTGAGCCATGATGACCGTGGCCAGGCAGGCACCAGCGGGCGCAGAGGAGACAGTTTCCCTTTCGGTGCTAAGGGAGGAAGGACGAGTGCGGGTTCCCTAGGAGTCCTCCAAAGGTTTATGTTCTGGTGCAACATGACCAAGACCATGGGCTCGGCAGGATGGATGTCATCACTGAGCCCACTGCTGCGTTATGGCCCGAGGCTTTGCAGGCAAAGACTAACTTTCGTCAGGATTAGATGTACTTCTTGTCCCCTTTCAAATTGGCCATTGTGGAATCCCTTCCCGCCTAAGTTTTGGCGGAAGAGGACCGAGGCCACTATAAATATAGGTTAGCCACCACCAGCAAGGGGGATCGGATCCTTTCAACCCTGATCTTTTGAGCCCTAGCGAGGCTGCTCAAACTAATGTACTAGTTCATTCTTAGCCTCCTCGAGAGGCCAATCCACCACAAAGCAGGAGTAGGGTCTTCCACCGCAAGATGGCCCGAACTTGGGTAAACTGCTGTGTTCATCTTCTTACCCACTCGCGTGTGCTTGGAGAAGCTAGGCCGTAGGGTGGTGAGCAGAGACTTGAGAGGTTGAGATCTTTGCACACGCCCTAGAGTTAGAACCTTCTTGGGTCTACGGAGCCCTGAATCCGAAATTTGGCGTGCCAGGTAGGGGAGTGTCGAGGTTTCGCTTCTCTGCCAACCGTGCTTCGCCCTCGCCTCGTGGTTTCCATGGCGGACGTTGCATCACCGGCTTGGCTGCCCGTGGCCCGTGGAGACATCACGGACTGCCTGGCCTTCACCCCCCAGCCTGCATCGGGTGCGGTGGCCGGCGAAGTTTAGGCCGGTGCTGCCCCCGCTGTACGACTACATGGCCGACCCCAAGGAGTTCCTCCGGCTATACGCACAGGCCATCTGGGCGGCCGGCGGCGACGACAAAGCCATGGCCGGCTGGCTCCCTCTGGCCCTCACAGAGATGTCGTGCTCCTGGCTCCGTGGCCTCCACAAGGCCTCGATGTCCACATGGGAGGAGTTCCGCTGTCTGCTCATCACGCGTTTCGTGGCCCCCAAACCTCACACGGTCGCATGTATCCTCAGTGGGTCGCAGGTGCCCGTGTCCGGCCGCCACGTCAAGCAGCTCCTTCGCCGGGTAGGCGCTCTTCGGCCGCAGCAAGAGGTCTCGCAGGGCCATTCTAGGCTGGAGACCGACATCACCTTCGACTTTAGGGATCATCCCAAGACTACGGCTGCCGCTGGTGCGCTCCCCATGTTGTGCACGCCTACCATCAGTACCGTGGCGGTTACTCACACCCTCATTGACGGTGGCGTCAGCCTCAATGTCCTCTCCATAGTGGCCTTTGACATGCTCCAAGTGCCCTATGACCAGCTCGCGCCCACTAAGCCCTTCTCGGGGGTGACCAAAGGCTCCACCACTCCCCTAGGGCACGTGCGCCTCCCCGTCACCTTCGGCACTCGCGACAACTACTGCATCGCCCGCATCGGCCTCCCATACAACGCCATTCTGGGATATCTGGCCCTCGCCAAGTTCATGGAGGCTATGCACCCAGGTTACAACATCATCAAGATGCCCGGGAGCAGCGGCATCATTTTCGTAGTCGGGGACACCAAGGACACGCTTCGAGCCCTCAAGTCCGTCTACAAGGCCGCGGCGGCCTCGCACCCCGGCGTGGCGAGCGCTATCGATCCTCTGGAGGCCGCGCCCACGAAGAAGAAGCATTTGTTCTCTCAGGATCGAGCCGAGACGAAGCAGGTACCTATCGGCGACGGGGGCTCAGGCCCCACTTTCACCATAGGCGTCGGCCTCCCCCCGGAGCAAGAGGAGGCGTTGGTTGGCTTCCTTAGGGCAAACAAGGACGTGTTTGCGTGGGAAGCGTCAGATTTGGTTGGCGTCCCACGGGATGTGATCGAGAACCACTTGATGGTGTGCCCCAATGCACGCCCGATGAAACAGAAGGCACGACGACAAGCCCAAGAGAAACAGGTGTTCATTGTCCAGGAGGTCCGCAAGCTGCAAGAAGCTGGCGTCATTCGGGAGGTGCGGCACCCGGAGTGGCTGGCTAATCTAGTCATCATCCCCAAGAAGGGCAAGAAAGAGCGCATGTGTGTCGACTTCATGAGTCTCAACAAGGCCTGCCCTCAGGACCCTTTCCCGCTCCCGCGCATCGATCAAATCGTGGACTCCACCCCCGAGTGCGATCTGCTGTGCTTCCTAGACGCCTTCTCGGGCTATCACCAGATCAAGATAGCGGTAAAGGATGTCGAGAAGATGGCCTTCCTCTCCCCGTGCGGCGTGTATTGTTACACCTGCATTCCCTTCGGGCTATGGAACGCTGGCGCAAACTTCCAGCGACTGATGCACATTGCTCTGGGGCAGTAGCTCGGGAGGAATGCCGAGGTGCACGTCAACGACATCGTGGTCAAGTCACGAGAGGCGAGAACCCTGATCGAGGACCTGGAGGAGACGTTCGCCAGCCTGTGTTGGGTGAACCTAAGGCTAAACCCGGAAAAGTGCGTGTTCGGGGTCCCGTCCGGCAAATTGCTTGGTTTCCTCGTATCGCATCGCGGGATGGAGGCTAACCCCGAGAGGATCAAGGCAATTGAGAAGATGCGCCCGCCTCAGACCCTCAAGGAAATGCAGAAGCTGGCGGGCTGTGTGACCTCCTTGGGGCGCTTCATTTCCAAGCTTGGCGAGCGTGCCCTCCCCTTCTTCAAGCTCATGAAGAGGAAGGGCCCCTTTGAATGGACTCCTGAAGCAGAGACCGCCTTCCAGGACCTCAAGAGGTACCTCGCGAGCCCGCCTGTTATGGTGGCACCTCGCACTCTTGAGCCTGTGGTGCTCTACTTAGCGGCCACCCCCCACTCAGCCAGCGCGGCGCTCGTGGCGGTCAGGGAGGAGCACACCGGCGCGGGCGCACAGTGGGGCGTCCCGCGAAGAGTTGCGACATCACTACCTCAGGGCGGCACGCCTGAGGCTTCCACTGCCTCATCGGACAGCGAGGCTCCGGAGGCCCCCTCGCCGCAAGTAGGGCAGGGCGTCATTGACGCCTCACCTCTCGTCGAGCAGCCGGTATACTTCATCGGCACGATGCTGCGTGATGCACGCGCGCTACCCCATGCAGCAGAAGCTCCTGCTCGCACTCCTCGTCGCCTCGAGAAAACTGTGTCACTACTTCCAGGGCCACCCCATCAAGGTCATCTCTGCATACCTCCTGGAGAAGGTGCTGCGTAGCCCCAAGACTGCTGGAAGGGTGGCGGAATGGAACATCGAACTACAGGCCTTCCAGCTAGAGTTCAGCACGACCAAGGTCATCAAGGGCGTGGCCCACGCTGACTTCGTGGCGGAGTGGACGAATGCTCCTGACCGGGGGCTAGATGAGGGCCAGTCACTCGCACCTGGCGCTGAGGTGCCCGACGGCTGGGTCATGCACTTCGACGGAGCCTTCACGGGACGGGGCGTGGGGGCTGGAGCTGTACTCATCTCGTCGACCAAGGACGAGCTCTACTACACCGTGCAGCTCTGCTTCCAGCATGGAGAGAAGGTCTCCAACAACATTGCAGAGTACGAGGGCTTGATCGCTAGCCTAAGGGCCGCTGCCGCCCTGGGGGTCAAGTGCCTCACCGTTAAGGGCGACTCCCAACTCCTCGTCAACTTTTCCAACAAGGAGTACAAGCCGAAGGACGAACACATGGAGGCATAGCTGGAAGAGGTACATAAAATTGAAAAGCGTTTCCTGGGTTTGGAATTGTAGCACATCCCGCGCGGCGCGAACAAGAAAGCGGACGACATCGCCAGGAGGGCATCCTGCCATGAGCCTCAGGAGCCCGGCGTCTTCGAGGAGAGGCTCTTCAAGCCTTCGACGGTTCCCCTGACCACAGGCCCGGCGTTTCTCCAGGAGGAACTGCCGCTGGCTCCACCCTCGGGCGCCCCAGCCTGTGGCCCGACCTCAGGAGCCCGCCTACTCCTGGCGATGGAGCCTCAGGCGGGCGACTGGACCGAGGAGTTCAAGGCGTACCTTCTCAATGGTGCCTTGCCAGAGAAGGAAGAGGATGCAGAACGCGTGGCTCGCCAGGCCACGGCTTACTGCATGCAGGAGGGCAAGCTGTGCTGCAGGCGCCCCAACGACGTCTCACTGCGGTGCATATCCGAGGAGCAAGGGCGCGAGCTGTTGGCCGACATCCACGGTGGAGATTGCGGACACCACTCTTCATCGCGCACCCTCGTGGGTATGGTGTTCTGCAGTGGGTTCTACTGGCCCACGACGCTCAGCGACGCCACTGGGCTGGTGCGATCCTGCGAGGCCTGCCAGTTCCATGCCAAACAGATTCACCAGCCAGCGCAAGGTCTCCAGACCATCCCGCTCTCATGGCCCTTCGCGGTCTGGCGGCTGGATATCCTGGGCCCGTTTCCCCGAGCGATCGGTGGGTACCGCTACCTCTACATCACTGTTGACAAGTTCACCAAGTGGGCGGAGGTGGAGGCCGTGCGCACTATCCCTGCTGGCTCAGCCGTCAAGTTCATCAAGGGCCTCGTGACCCATTTCAGGGTCCCCAACCGTATCATTACTGACAATGGCTCTTAGTTCACGAGCAATCTCTTCATGACATATTGTGCTAACCTTGGAACGCAGATATGCTACGCTTCGTTGGCACACCCACGGAGCAACGGCCAGGCTGAGCGCGCCAACGCGGAGGTCCTGAGGGGCCTCAAGACGAGGAGCTTCAAGAAGAAACTTGAGGCCTACGACAGGGGTTGGCTCGGTGAGCTTCAGTCCGTGTTGTGGTCCATCCGCACCACCGCAACTAAGCCCACCGGCGAGACCCCATTCTTCCTCGTCTACGGGACAGAGGCAGTCCTCCCGCACGAGGTCAAGCATGGCTCCCCGCGGGTCTTGGCGTTTGACGAGGCACGCCAGGACGCCTCGCGGGGGACATATCTCGTGCTCGGGGAGGAGGCCCGCCGCCAAGCCTCGCTCCATGCGGCGAGGTACCAGCAGGCGCTGCGGCAGTACCACTGCCACAGCGTCCGCTCCAGGACTCTCGAGGTAGGAGACCTCGTCCTGAGGCGGGTGCTCTCCAAGAAGGGGCTCCACAAGCTCTCACCCATGTGGGAGGGCCCGTTCAGGGTCGGCCGCGTCTCTAGGCCTGGCGCCGTGCGCCTGGAGACGCCAGACGGGGTCCCCTTCCAGAATGCCTGGAACATCCAGCATCTCCGCAAGTTCTACCCGTGACACTCTCACGTAATAATGAGTGGGGCTGTACATGCCCCGGAGTCTCCTGAGCGCCGCCCTTGGGCCTCACGGGGGCTCCCACCCATGCCCAAGTGGAAGCCCCATGCTCTGCGCTGGCGGACGACACTGTCTTTCAGTGACTATGCCCATGCCTAGTGGAAGCCCCATGCTCGCGCTGGCGGGCAGACTAGAAGACTAGTATAGGTGCCGGACGCGGCTTTTTCTTGGTTTTCTCTTGTAACCAAATTGCCACTTCTTGGAATGAAATTCGAAGTTTTCGCGTCTTTATTTGAAAGGGATGGGAACCAGTTTTCGCGTCTTTTGAATATTGTTTTAAGGGGAGTGGCAGTTGCCCGTCGCTCCCTCCCGCCCGTCTCACGAGCGGGGGCTGGGCACGGCGTGTACACCTAACCCGGCCCAGGTCGCCGCCTGGGCCCGCACACGCGCACACCTCGCCAAGACCTTGGTGTCCTAATCCTCGCGCGATGTCCTTGAGCGAGCCAACTGGCATGTATGTCCTCCTGAGCATTCACCTCCTGGCCTCGCCGGGCATCATGACCCGGCGTACCAGCGACGATCGACCTTCGCTCAGGGCCTTTAGCATGAAATGATCGCCGGGAGAAGGACACCCAAAAACAGCCATGGTCAGGCTCACCATCGAGGGACCTCGCATAAGTCCTTCGCGGGGCGCAGTGCCTGATGAAGGCACCTCCGGTACGGTCCTAACCTTCCTAGGAGCCCCGCGAGGAGCGAGCACCTCGCAAGCCTCCGGAGCCGAATGGTCCCCAAGAAGAAGCCCCCCCCCCCCAGCAAGACCTCCAAGGTGTTGAGGTGCCCCAGCTTCACCGTGAGGAAACGGGAGGCGCGCATGGGGTTGAAGACCCGCAGGAGCGCGCCATCACGACGAGGGAATCCACCACGGACACACCAAGCTAAGTTATCCTAATCACGATCGGCAAGAATCTTTCAATTGGTAGCAACACGGATGCTAAGATATGAAATAAAATGTTAACATAAAGGTGCAAGCGCCATGGTTCATTACACACCCCAGCGGGGCTCTTTGTGGTTCCTGATGCAGGAAGAAAAAAAGCAAAAGGCGGCCTCACGGGGACCGCAACTCCTGTGGCCCAGCTCTGGCGATGCTCGTGCTCAGTCGGAGTCCTCCTCCTGCTTCACCGGAGCACGATGGCGAGACGGCTCGACGTCCTCCCGAGTGGGGGCGCAGCGACGTGGTGGCTCGCTGCCCTCCCTGGTCTGGGTGCGACGACGTAGTGGCTCGTCATAATCGTCGTCGCTCGTGCTTCCCCCGGAGGAGGAGCCGCTGCTGCCGGAGGAGCTGCGGCCGTCGCCAAGGGAAAGTTCACTCCCAAGGATGTCGCCGCCCCGCCGGCCGTCGTCGTCGGAGGGATGGTTGTCATCGCCGTCGTCGTCCTTTGGGCAGCACGCCAGACGTCTGCCATCCTCCCCGAAGGTCCGGATGAAGAGCGTTGCACCGTCGTGCTTGAAATAGAGGGTACACCTCCCCTGCAGGTCGCGGGTGCGGGCGAACGCATGCCACCCGTGGTTCAGGAACACGTAGCCTACGGGGGTGACCTCGACCTCCACCCACGAGGCCCTGCTGCAGCAGCCATCGGCCTACAGCCAAAGGCCAGCAGGCCCTCTGGCCGGCAGCGCCTCCGCAAAGTAGTGGGGGAGCTGAAACCAGGTGGCGGCGGCCCTCTCTGCCCACACCATGAACTCCTGGGCCGCGTCGGCCGAGTGGGATCGCGGGTGTAGTGGCCGGAGGCCCGCCGCAGGCTTCCCCCCTTGGTTGCGGCTGCTGTGATGGTTGTAGACACCCGCGCAGGAGGGAGGCTTTCCGCGGCTACCGGAGATGGCGCTGGCCTTCACTGGGGTACGGCCGCGCCCCCGGGGAACCACCACCAGCGTCACGGCATACTTGTGAGGGCGGCCGCGGCCCCTCTTGGGCGGCGGCGAGCCCGGTCCCTCCATGCGGGTTTTCCCCTTCTCGGCGGCAGAGAACCGCCTCACTAGCGCCATCGGAGTCGTGGCAGAGGTTCAGAGTAGGAGAGCAAGAAGACGAAGATGGGCAAGGGGGATCCACCCCCTCGCCCTTTTATAGGCAAGTGAAGGCTAACCGGCGTCCCTCCGCGTTCCGGGTAATGATGGCCTTGTTGCATGCACCGGGCTGTTGTCAAATCGGGGCGGTTGCTCTTGATGTCCAATTTGGTCATTTCCCATTAGGGAAGGTTGCGGCTATAAATAGCCACCCCGCTCCAACTTTGTCCATTGGTTGCTCCACTTGAGATTTTTGAGAAGATTGATTTGAGCAACCCCTCTCCGAGTGATTTGAGTTTAAGATCCACCGAGAGAAAATCAAGAGCCCAAACTTAGACAATGGTTTAGCATCGCAGTAGTTCCGAGTCAGAGTTCTTGTACCTATTACTCTTGAGAGCTACGCACTCTCTAGACGGACAGGTTTGCGCTCGAGTGTCGAAGAGTCGTTGTCTTCACCGAGCTAGATCTTCAGCAACCAAGAGTGATTGTGGTTCGCGAAGGTCGACCGAAGGTTTGGAGATCGCGACAAGGATCTATCACAAGTGAAATCAACTGAAGTCTGATCAGCTTCGAGTTGAAGGAGAATAGGGTGAAGAAAGTTTATCTTCCGTGTTAAGTCAAGCCCTGATACGTTTCCAACGTATCTATAATTTTTGATTGTTCCATGCTATTGTATTATCTGTTTTGGATGTTTTATATGCATTAATATGCTATTTTATATTATTTTTGGGACTAACTAATTAACCTAGAGCCCAGTGCCAGTTTCTGTTTTTTCCTTGTTTTTGAGCTTCGCAGAAAAGGAATACCAAACGGAGTCCAAACGGAATAAAACTTCACGATGATTTTTCTTGGACCAGAAGACACCAAGGAGACTTGGAGTTCAAGTCAGAAGAGCCGCGAGGCGGCGACAAGGGTGGAGGGCGCGCCCTAGGGGGGGCGCACCCCCTACCTTGTGGGCCCCACGGGACTCCCCTGACCTAGTTCTGCCTCCTATATATTCACATATATTCCCAAACCACCAGAAGCATCCATGAAAACACTTTTCCACCACCGCAACCTTCTGTTCCCGTGAGATCCCATCTTGGGGCCTTTTCTGGCATCCTGCCGTAGGGGGATTTGATCACGGAGGGCATCTACATCAACTCTATTGCCCTTCCGATGAAGCGTGAGTAGTTTACCTCAGACCTACGGGTCCATAGCTAGTAGCTAGATGGCTTCTTCTCTCTCTTTGATTCTCAATACCATGTTCTCCTCGATGTTCTTGGAGATCTATCCGATGTAATCTTCTTTTGCTGTGTGTTTGTCGAGATCCGATGAATTGTTGATTTATGATTAGCTTATCTATGAATATTATTTGAATCTTCTCTGAATTCTTATATGCATGATTTGATATCTTTGTATTTCTCTTCAAATTATCGGTTTGGTTTGGCCAACTAGATTGGTTTTTCTTGCAATGGGAGATGTGCATAGCTTTGGGTTCAATCTTGCGTGATTTCACCCAGTGACAAAGTAGGGGTAGAGAGACACGTATTGAATTGTTGCCATCGAGGATAAAAAGATGGGGTTTACATCATATTGCATGAGTTTATTCCTCTACATCATGTCATCTTACTTAAGGCGTTACTCCGTTCTTTATGAACTTAATACTCTAGATGCATGCTGGATAGCGGTCGATGTGTGGAGTAATAGTAGTAGATGCAGGCAGGAGTCAGTCTACTTGACACAAACGTGATGCCTATATTTCATAATCATTGCCTTGGATATTGTCATAACTTTGTGCTTTTCTATCAATTGCTCGACAGTAATTTGTTCACCCACCATATTATTTTCCTTCATGAGAGAAGCCTCTAGTGAAACCTATGGCCCCCGGATCTATTTTCCATCATATTAGTTTCCAATCTACTATTTTGCAATCTTTTACTTTCAGATCTATAAACCAAAAAACCCAAAAATATTTTATCTTTTGTTTAGTTTTATTTATCTATCTCTGTCAGATCTTACTTTTGCAAGTGACCGTGAAGGGATTGACAACCCCTTTAACGCGTTGGGTGCAAGTGTTTGATTGTTTGTGCAGGTATTTGTGATTTGCGCGTTCTTCTCCTACTGGATTGATACCTTGGTTCTTAACTGAGGGAAATACTTATCTCTAATTTGCTGCATCACCCTTTCCTCTTCAAGGGAAAAAACAACGCAAGCTCAAGAAGTAGCAGGAAGAATTTCTAGCGCCGTTGCCGGGGAGATCTACGCCAAGTCAAGACATACCAAGTACCCATCATAAAACTATCATCTCTTACATTACATTATTCATCATTTGCCTCTCGTTTTCCTCTCCCCCACTTCTAAAATGATTTTTGAAAATATTTGCCTTTTTATTCGCCTTCTTTCCGTATGCCTTTTTGCTCATTTGCTATCTTTGCTTGGGTTGCCATGTGCCTTCTATTTGCTTCCACCTTTGCTTGCTAAAAATCTACTGATATGGATCCACTTAAAGTTTTGTATTTGGATCATCTTCGATCCATATGTGCTCGTGCTGAAACCCCAACTAGTTTAGTTGAGGGAAAATCATTAGATGAGCATGCTCATTTTGTGCGTCACCGTTTGTCTGAAAAAGGGAGACTCTTATGGAATCAAATAAATTGTTTTCTATGCTATGCTTGGAATCTTTGTGAACTTTGTGATTTTACTTGTTGCTCTAAGAACCCTAAAAAACACCTTCCCTGCCTATGTGAGTTTAATGATAATGAAATCTTATCTTCTTATGAAAAGGGTGTTTATAGTTACTATGATATCGAACAAATTGAAGAATTTGTTGCTTTTAAGGGTGCTTATGAAGTTGCTTCTTTGATTGAAAAGTATGATATTACTCTCTACAAATCTGAAAATTTTGACATACTTAAATATTGCGATGAAAACTATGCTCATAATGCCTATGTCAAAGAATTTATTGAGAGAATGACCGTTGCTTTGGAAGAAAATAATGATATGCATAAATCTATAGATAATTATGATTCCGATGATTTGATTGAAATATCCCTTGATGAACATGATGCTTGCTATTCTTATGGCCATGATGCCAATACTTATGGGGATGAATTTGCTATAGTTCCTTATGTTAAACATGAGATTGTTGCTATTGCACCCATACTTGATAGTTCCTTGAATCAAAAGCATGATTGCAATGATGTTACTATAAATTCTATTAGTGTCAATTGTGCTAATAATATGCAAAACCCCAAGCTTGGGGATGCTAGTTTTGCTATGTTTGCTACTTATTGCAATGATCATGATTGGGGTGATAATGCTTCTTATGATCTTGAAAATTTATTTAAGCCTCATGATGAATATGTTTGCTATAATATTGAAAGTGGGTTTGGAAGAGTGTCAACTTTAGGAAATAATGATCCCACTACTTTGGAGATTAATAAGTCTTATGAAATTTTTGATAAAAGTGGGTTTGGAGAGGTCGTGACTTTATTTGATGATAATCCCACTATTTTGGAAGAGTGTCAACTTTGCATGCATGTGGATCATGTTGAGAATATTTTATGTGATAGTTATATTGTTGAATTTGATTATGATCCTACACGTAATTATTATGAGAGAGGAAAATATGGTTGTAGAAATTTTCATGTTACTAAATTACCTCTTGTTATGTTGAGATTGCTATTGTCTCTTTCTTCTTCTTTGCATATGCTAGTTTTTGCTTGCCTTGATAATTTGTTTGCCTATAAGATGCCTATGCATAGGAAGTATGTTAGACTTAGATGTGTTTTTCACATGCTACATGATGCTATCTTCGTGTTTCAATTGATATCTTTCATGTGAGCATCATTAAAATTATCAATGCCTAGCTAGGGGCGTTAAACAATAGCGCTTGTTGGGAGGCAACCCAATTTTATTTTCGTGTTTTTTGTTTTGCTACTGTTCTTGAATAAAATACACATTATTACCTATGTATTAATTGTTTTTTGGTGTTTTAATTAGTGTTTGTGCCAAGTAAGACCTTTGGGATAGCTTACGGTGATAGTTGATTTGATCTTACTGAAAAACAGAAACTTTTGCGTCCAGTCACAGAATTGTTTAAATTCACTGGAGCGTGGAAAAACCTTGAATTTTTTACACAGGATTTATATACAAATTTCCTATGTTTTCATAGGTTTTCAGAAATTTTGGAGTTACATAAGTATTATAACAATTCAGATCTTCGCAGACTGTTCTGTTTTTGACAGATTCTGTTTTCTTTGTGTTGTTTGCTTATTTTGATGAATCTATGGGTAGTATCGGGGGGTATGAACCATGGATAAGTTGTAATACAGTAGATATCGCACCAATGTAAATAAATAATGAGTTCACAACATTACCAAAAGTGGTGATTTTATTTTCTTATACTAACGGATCTCGCGAGTTTTCTGTTGAGTTTTGTGTTGTGAAGCTTTCAAGTTTTGGGTAAAGATTTAATGGACTATGGAATAAGGAGTGGCAAGAGCCTAAGCTTGGGGATGCCCAAGGCACCCCAAGGTAATATTCAAGGACAACCAAGAGCCTAAGCTTGGGGATGCCCCGGAAGGCATCCCCCCTTTCGTCTTCGTCTATCGGTAAATTTACTTGAGGCTATATTTTGATTCACCACATGATATGTGTTTTACTTGGAGCGTCTTGTATGATATGAGTCTTTGCTTTTTAGTTTGCCACAATCATCCTTTCTGTACACACCTTTTGAGAGGGACACGCATGAATCGTGATTTATTAGAATACTCTATGTGCTTCACTTATATGTTTTGAGCTAGGCAATTTTCCTCTAGTGCTTCACTTATATCTTTTTAGAGCACGGCGGTGGTTTTATTTTATAGAAATTGTTGAGCTCTCATGCTTCACTTATATTATTTTGAGAGTCTTTTTAAACAGCATGGTAATTTCCTTTAGTTATGAATTTAGTCCTAATATGATAGACATCCAAGAGGGATATAATAAAAACTTTCATATAAAGTGCATTGAATACTATGAGAAGTTTGATTCCTTATGATTGTTTTGAGATATGAGGATGGTGATATTAGAGTCATGCTAGTGAGTAATTGTGGATTGTAGAAATACTTGTGTTAAAGTTTGTGATTCCCGTAGCATGCATGTATGGTGAACCGTTATGTAACGAAGTTGGAGCATGATTTATTTATTGATTGTCTTCCTTATGAGTGGCGGTCGGGGACGAGAGATGGTCTTTTTCTACCAATCTATCCCGCTAGGAGCATGCGCGTAGTACTTTGTTTCGATGACTAATAGATTTTTGCAATAAGTATGTGAGTTCTTTATGACTAATGTTGAGTCCATGGATTATAAGCACTCTCACCCTTCCACCATTGCTAGCCTCTCTAGTACCGCGCAACTTTTGCCGGTACCATACACCCACCATATACCTTCCTCAAAACAGCCACCATACCTACCTATTATGGCATTTCCATAGCCATTCCGAGATATATTGCCATGCAACTTTCCACCGTTCCGTTTATTATGACACGCTTCATCATTGTCATATTGCTTTGCATGATCGTGTAGTTGACATAGTATTTATGGCAAAGCCACCGTTCATAATTTTTATACATGTCACTCTTGAGTCATTGCACATCCCGGTACACCGCCGGAGGCATTCATATAGAGTCATATTTTGTTCTAAGTATCGAGTTGTAATTCTTGAGTTGTAAGTAAATAAAAGTGTGATGATCTTCATTATTAGAGCATTGTCCCATGTGAGGAAAAAAATAAAAGAGGCCAAAGAAGCCAACAACAAAAAGAGGCCAAAGAAGCCAAACAAAAAAATGAGAGAAAAGAGAGAAGGGGCAATGTTACTATCCTTTTTCCACACTTGTGCTTCAAAGTAGCACCATGATCTTCATGATAGAGAGTCTCCTATGTTGTCACTTTCATATACTAGTGGGAATTTCTCATTATAGAACTTGGCTTGTATATTCCAACGACGGGCTTCCTCAAATTGCCCTAGGTCTTCATAAGCAAGCAAGTTGGATGCACACCCATTTAGTTTCTTTTTGAGCTTTCATAAACTTATAGCTCTAGTGCATCCGTTGCATGGCAATCCCTACTCATTCACATTGATATCTATTGATGGGCATCTCCATAGCCCGTTGATAAGCCTAGTTGATGTGAGACTATCTCCTTCTTTTTGTCTTCTCCACAATCACCATATTCTATTCCACCTATAGTGCTATATCCATGGCTCACGTTCATGTATTGCGTGAAAGTTGAAAAGGTTTGAGAACACCAAAAGTATGAAACAATTGCTTGGCTTGTCATCGGAGTTGTGCATGATTTGAATATTTTGTGTGATGAAGATGGAGCATAGCCGGACTATATGATTTTGTAGGGATAGCTTTCTTTGGCCATGTTATTTTGAGAAGACATGATTGCTTTATTAGTATGCTTGAAGTATTATCGTTTTTATATCAATATTAAACTTTTGTTTTGAATCTTATGGATCTGAACATTCATGCCACAATAAAGAAAATTACATGGATAAATATGTTAGGTAGCATTCCACATCAAAAATTATGTTTTTATCATTTACCTACTCGAGGATGAGCAGGAATTAAGCTTGGGGATGCTTGATACGTCTCCAACGTATCTATAATTTTTTATTGTTCCATGCTACTATATTATATGTTTTGGATGTTTTATATGCATTAATATGCTATTTTATATTATTTTTGGGACTAACTTATTAACCTAGAGCCCAGTGCCAGTTTATGTTTTTTCTTTGTTTTTGAGCTTCGCAGAAAAGGAATACCAAACGGAGTCCAAACGGAATAAAACTTCACGATAATTTTTTTTGGACCAGAAGACACCCAAGAGACTTGGAGTTCAAGTCAGAAGAGCCGCGAGGCGGCGACAAGGGTGGAGGGCGCGCCCTAGGGGGGCGCCCCCTACCTTGTGGTCCCCACGGGACTCCCCTGACCTAGTTCTGCCTCCTATATATTCACATATATTCCCAAACCACCAGAAGCATCCACGAAAACACTTTTCCACCGCCGCAACCTTCTGTTCCCGTGAGATCCCATCTTGGGGCCTTTTCCGGCATCCTGTCGTAGGGGTATTCGATCACGAAGGGCATCTACATCAACTCTATTGCCCTTCCGATGAAGCGTGAGTAATTTACCTCAGACCTACGGGTCCATAGCTAGTAGCTAGATGGCTTCTTCTCTCTCTTTGATTCTCAATACCATGTTCTCCTGAGAAAAGTATACTTTTCGTCCCTCAACTCTTCGCTGAGTTTAGTTTTCGTCCCTCAACTCTAAAACCGGACAGAGTGCACCCCAAACTTTCGGAACCGATCGCTTTTCGTCCCTGCTGCTGAGTCAACCCGGTTTTGACAACGCGTGAACAGTACATCTGATGAACAGTAAATTCGAAAAAAATAGCAAAAAAATTCAAAAAATCTGAAATTTTATGGCATCGAAGATACTCAGGTGCGTCACATGCGTGTAAATTTTCATCATGTTTGGAAGTTTGAGGAGCTCGTAGCAAAAAAAACAAAAGTAAATCTACTCTGAAGTGAACAGTAAAATAAAAAAATAGCAAAAAAATAAAAAATTCTGAAATTTTTTGGTATCGAAGATGCTCGGGTGTGCAAGGTGCGTACATATTTTCGTGGTAAAATGACATCCGAGAAGGTCGTGCCAAAAAAACAAAATAGCGTACGTGTGTGTGCCGCTTTGGGTGGTTTCCAAACCCTCGTGTCTTATTTTACCACAAAAAATTGCACGCACCTTGCCCAACTGAGCATCCTCGATGCCAAAAAAATTCAGAATTTTTTTATTTTTTTGCTATTTTTTTGATTTATTGTTCACTTCAGAGTACATTTACTTTTGTTTTTTACTGCGTGCTCCTCGAACTTCCAAACATGACGAAAATTTGCACGCACGTGGCGCACCTGAGTATCTTCGATGCCATAAAATTTCAGATTTTTTTGAATTTTTGTGCTATTTTTTTTGAATTTACTGTTCATTTGATGTATTGTTCACACGTGGTCAAAACCGAGTTGACTCAGCAGCAGGGACGAAAAGTGACCGGTTTCGAGAGTTCGGGGTGCACTCTGTCCAGTTTTAGAGTTGAGGGACGAAAACTAAACTCAGCGAAGAGTTGAGGGACGAAAAGTATACTTTTCTCTGTTCTCCCCGATGTTCTTGGAGATCTATCTGATGTAATCTTCTTTTACGGTGGTTTTGTCGAGATCCGACGAATTGTGGATTTATGATCAACTTATCTATGAATATTATTTGAATCTTTTCTGAATTCTTATATGCATAATTTGATATCTTTGTATTTCTTTTCGAATTATCGGTTTGGTTTGGCCAACGAGATTGGTTTTTCTTGCAATGGGAGAGGTGCTTAGCTTTGGGTTCAATCTTGCGTGATTTCACCCAGTGACAAAGTAGGGGTAGCGAGACACGTATTGAATTGTTGCCATCGAGGATAAAAAGTTGGGTTTTACATCATATTGCACGAGTTTATTCCTCTACATCATGTCATCTTACTTAATGTGTTACTCCGTTCTTTATGAACTTAATACTCTAGATGCATGCTGGATAGCGGTCGATGTGTGGAGTAATAGTAGTAGATGCAGGCAGGAGTCGGTCTACTTGACACGTACGTGATGCCTATATTTCATAATCATTGCCTTGGATATCGTCATAACTTTGCGCTTTTCTATCAATTGCTCGATAATAATTTGTTCACCCACCGTATTATTTGCCTTCATGAGAGAAGCCTCTAGTGAAACCTATGGCCACCGGGTCTATTATCCATCATATTAGTTTCCGATCTACTATTTTGCAATCTTTTACTTTCAGATCTATAAACCAAAAAACCCAAAAATATTTTATCTTTTGTTTAGTTTTATTTATATATCTCTATCAGATCTCACTTTTGCAAGTGACCGTGAAGGGATTGACAACCCCTTTATCGCGTTGGGTGCAAGTGTTTGACTGTTTGTGCAGGTATTGGTGATTTGCGCGTTCTTCTCCTACTGGATTGATACCTTGGTTCTTAACTAAGGGAAATATTTCTCTCTACTTTGCTGCATCACCCTTTACTCTTCAAGGGAAAAACCAACGCAAACTCAAGAAGTAGCAAGCCCCTCCAACCAGACGTAGCCATTTGGCAGAAGGGTGAACTGGTCTGCCAAATCTATCTGTCGCCATCGAGCACCACTCGTTAAATCTACTTTACTGCAATTCCTTTAGCAGTTTTCATTAGTGCTCTGTGTCGATAGTTTACCAGATCTTTATCATTCGGTGTAACTTTACTTACTTATCTGTCTCTGTGTTATTTACTTGAGTTCTTCACCGTATCTCATCTCATTGCATTTTCATCATTCTATTTAGCCACTCTCATTTCACCTCGGTGTACCCTCTTGCATATCATTCACCACCCGTATCATGTTGTATCTCATTCTACTGCATCTGTTTGCATGTTGCATTACTCTCATCATAGTTAAACCTGTCATTTCCCATGCCCGTATTGCTATCACATCTTTCATCGAGGAATATGCTTCTGACGAAGAAGATTGATTCAGTTTATTTTCTCTTTTACTTTACTCCGCTGCTGTGATTGGGATCAGTTTCAATAGTTTCTAAAGAAATTTTGAATCTCCCATTCACCCCCCCCCCCTCTGGTCGATATACTCTCGGTCCTAACATTCTCTGAACTCTTTTATGCATGATTATTATAGCTTCGTATTTCTCTTCGATCTATTGATTTGGTTTGGCCAACTAGATTGATTTTTCTTGCAATGGGAGAAGCGCCTTGTGATGGGTTCGATCTTGCGGTGCTCAATCCCAATGACAGAACAGGACATGACACGTATTTGTATCGTTGCTATTAAGGATAAAAATATGGGGTTTATTCATGCGTGAGTTTACTTTGTCTATATTATGTCATCTTGCTTAAGGCATTACTTCGTTCTTTATGAACTTAATACTCTAGATGCATGCTGGATAGCGGTCGATGTGTGGGGTAATAGTAGTAGATGCAGAATCATTTCGGTCTATTTTGTCTCGGACGTGATGCCTATATACATGATAATTGCCTTGGATATCATCATGATTATTTGTTTTTTTATCAATTGTCCAACAGTAATTTGTTTACCTACCGTATGCTATTTTCAAGAGAGAAGTCTCTAGTGAAAACTATGCCCCCGGGGTCTACTTTTATCATACTAAAAATCCTACAAAAACCTTGCTGCAATTTTACTTTATTTTGTATTTTTGTTCAATCCATCTATCAATTACTACACAATTTTATCTTCCACGTAAACACCAAGGGATTGACAACCCCTTATTCGCGTGGGGTTGCAAGGATTTGTTATTTTGTGTGTAGGTGTTGCTAACGAGGTGTTGTGTAGTTCTCCTACTGGATTGATAACCTTGGTTCTTAACTGAGAAAAATACTTATCTCTACTGTACTGCATCATCCTCTCCTCTTCGTAGAAATTTCAACGCAGTTCACAAGTAGCAACCGTCGATGCCGCCGCCGCACAACCAAAAGCCGCCGCTCAGGAGAATGAGGCCATCGTCGCCAAGGCCACGCAGGAAGCGACGCAACAAGCCATCCGCCTCCTAGGGTTCAGTCACCCACGCCAGCCATTCTTACCGCCGACGCCATGGTCGCGGCAAGCACCGGCTCGTCGACTATGCGCCCTCCACAGGCGGGGTCGCCACGCACGTCTACAATGCCGCAGATACGTGGGGTCCATCCCCCGCACGACCCGCTTCTCCACCTCGTCGGAAGGTAGTGTGATCCCCCCCCCCTCCCCGCCCGCTGCCAGAATCGACCTCAACGCCACGCCTGTGTCCGGCGATGGCCAGTCGGCCACCGGGATGCGATAGAAGCGGCTGTGGGCAATTCCAACGGCTAACCTTCCCGACGCCTGCAACCTTTTCGAGGAAACGCCGGTGCATGATGACCCGGCCTACTATGAATATTTCATGAAGAATATCATCTTTGAGTGTGGTGGCCACGGCTACGATGCCGGAGACTTGGGCGACCACAACAACCAAGAAGCCACCGACGACCGAGGCGAGCAATGGCATGAAGACATGTACTGCGAAGAGGAAGAAGATGACGTAGACATTGACGAGGAGCCATTGTTTGTCAGTGAGCTCACTCTACAAGTCAAGGCACAAAAGAGGAGGCGGCAAAGCATTCAGATGGGATAATACACCAAAGATGAGGACGAGTTGATTTGCGAAGGTTGGAAGGAAACATGACAAGATCCCCGGACTGGCGCCGAGAAAAAGGGACTAGTTTTTTGGGGGAGAGTCCATGTCTACTTCCATAAATGTTCCCCCGTACAAGTTTTCGAGCAACTGTAGCATCGGTTCAATCCAAAAGAGGTGGGGGTTCATCCAACAAGAATGCAATAAGTTTTGTACCACCTTTGAGAGCATCCAAGGCCATTCCGTGAGGGGCCTAGGCATGAGCGACATGGTATACAATTTCTTCACTTTGTTCATATGCCTTTTCATGTTTGTTGCATTATGTCCTTCACTGTTACATTGTGGCCATCACTTTTATTTCTAGGCATTCCAAACTTTGGAAGCCTTCAAGGCCCAACATGGGAATAAGTCATTCACCCTCACCCATTGTTGGATGATCATTTGCAATTTCCCCAAGTTCAAGGAGCAATATGCTTCCCAAAAGAAGAATGGAGGGCCGGCGGCTGTCGTTGAGCATGAAGGAGAGAAGCGGCCGAGGGGCAAGACCCACTCCAAGGTGGACAAGAAGCGTGATGCGGCATCATTCGCCTTGCAAGAAACTTTGGAAGGCATATTGATCCAAAAGGAAGCAAGGGACGAGAGGAAGCGTCAAGAGAAACAGGAGAAAATGAAGGCCTACATCGAGTTACAAACGAAGAAGCTCGAGATGGAGGAGCTCATGAAATGAAGAAGCTCGAGATTCAGGAGGCCGTCCAAATGAAGAAGCTCGAGATTAAGGCGACCAATGTGAATATCAAAGCAAAAGAGGTCGCGCTCGCTATCATGGCGAAGGAGGTGGAGATCATGATGGTGGACTTGAGCAAGGTCTCCCCAAGGAGAAGGGTTTGGTTTGAGAAGAAGCAAATGGCGATGCTTTAGCTAGATGATTGAGCTATGACCGAGAATGCCATCATTTTGTATGCCGGCTTGTGTGCCGGCATGAACTAGGGCGACGATGCAAGAACTATGGTCGTTTTTTGTGTGCTGGCAAGTGTGCCGGCGTGAACTACATGGCAATTTTTTTATAGGCTGGCATGTATACCGGCCGCTGGCACTTTGGCCGGCATGGACTATAGTCATTGGCATGACTATGGCGGCGGGCCCTAATTTTAGATTTTATTTTTTCTTGTAAATAATTCTGGCACCTCGGCCGGTTGGGCGCACTAGCCAGATTTGGTCAGGCGCGGCCTCACAATGCCCCTTTGGCCCATCCAAATAGACGAAAAGAGGATAAAACAGACGTCAGTTTGAGGTCGTGCGTTGGAGTTGGCCTAACAGAGGTGGGGAGAGTTGATGACCAAGAAGGAAAGGTAGAGGAGAGAGGATACAAGGGAAAGAGAAGGAGGCCGCCTAGGGATGTGTGAAAGCCTGCGGGCGTTCACGAGGGGTGGCACGGCTCTACATCACTCTTGCATATGCATGCGTTCTACTGTCCTCTTTCTTCTTCCTCCTGCTATCTATCTATAGCTACCTCATCATCATTATTCTAGTGCTCCCATCGATCACCATTGCCAGATTTAGTAACCCTTGTATATCCATCATGAGGTTGACCCCACCTCCCTAGTTACTCCTACAAGTTACTCCTTCACGTAGTACCATGATCCCATCAGCCATAAATTCTTCTCCCCTTCCTTCGGACAAGCCGTACAGGGCAGAGTCATCATCTTTTTTTACCTCGGCAGCGAGCTGCTTACCTCACACCACCATCATCTTCTTCTACCAGCCTCACACCACCATCATCTTCTTCTACCAGCCTCTAGCTACATTTAATCGGTCGAGGTAGGCTAGCCTTCTCCTCCATTCTCCTATAAAGCCATCCCTTATGTGACCACTCATGGGCTCTCTCTCTCTCTCTCTCTCTCGTGTAGGTAGCTCATAGGGACACACTTTGGAGATTGGAGGCCGGAGGGGAGAGCTCAACTCAGCTCGTCCCATCGTCGATCTCCGTCTAGCTACCTCTACTTACTCCATCTAGCTCCCTTGCTTCTTGGTTGCTGGGCATGGACAATATGACCCACAACTCGAGCAGCAGCAGCTCCTGGGACTTGGACATGAGCCTCGGTAGCCACCACCACCCTCTGCTCTTCGACCACCCGACCCCGACTCCGCCGGCGCCACCGCCACCGCCATTATCCTTCCACCTCCACCCTCCTCCTCCTCCACCCCCTCATCAACACCATCAGCACCTCCAGCAGCACCAGCTAGCCATAGATCCCTCCCCTTCTTCCTCCCTCTTCCCTCCTCCACCTCACCACCACCCCCACCATCTCCACCACCTCGACTTGGCCGTCGACCCCCACCGACATCACCATGACTACCAACGTGACCAGCACCCGGACGAGATGCAGCAGCGGCCGCCGCCCGCGATGGAGGAGGGCTCGCAGCAGCTTCATCACCAGGACGCGGTTGACGAGGCGGAGGAGGAGCTGGGTGCGATGAAGGAGATGATGTACCGGATCGCCGCCATGCAGCCGGTGGACATCGACCCGGCCACCATAAAAAAGCCGCGCCGCCGCAACGTCCGCATCAGCGAGGACCCGCAGAGCGTCGCTGCCCGTCACCGCCGCGAGCGGATCAGCGAGCGCATCCGCATCCTCCAGCGCCTCGTGCCTGGGGGCACCAAGATGGACACGGCATCGATGCTCGACGAGGCCATCAGATACATCAAGTTCCTCAAGCGCCAGGTCCAAGACCTCCAGCACCAGCCTGCGCCGCCGCAACAGCAGCACTATCCCGGCGGAGGCGGCAGCGGCGGCGCTGGTCCGAGCAGTACCGCCGCCGTTGCCGGGCGGCCGGCTTTCTTGCCGCTGGGCGCCGGATCCCTGATCGACTGGGCAGGGTTGACGAGGCAGGTGGATATCCACGGGCCAACGTCGTCGTCTTCCTCGTCGTCGATGGGCGGCGCGCTAGGTTTCGGATTCAGCACGGGCGGTCAAAGCAGCCACGGAATGCACTGAGAAGCTAAAGAAGAGCGAGCGAGCTGTCCCCATATAGGCGATGGATGGATTAACTAGGGATGGATGCATCGATAAGATGACTAGAGAGAGGTAATTTTGACTTAATTTCCTCCTAACGCTTCTTCTTCTTCTTCTTCTTCTTCCTCTCCTTGTGAGTTTGTGTACTGGATGTTTTCTATGATGAAATTAAGTACAATTTATTAATAAAATTAGCTAGGGTTTGCTCCAATTAGCTGATTTGCCATGTGATCTATCTATCTTCATGGTTAATTTTGTACTGCTTCAACTTGTCTCATTTGCCAAGAATTTCTTGCTGGGAGCCTGGTACAGAATTTGATTTTGTTTTGCTTTGAAGCTCAGACTGCTACACATACACAGTACTAGTTCTGTGCATTTATTTAAAAATATAAATTTCTGCATGATGCTCAGTAGCTTGGTGGAAGCAAAGCTTGCATGTTGACCACTACTCCAGTAGCTAGGCACTGGTTCATGAGAGAGAGAGGAGAGAGATGCCACTACAACTCACATGCATTTATTGGTTTGTTACAAGCCTGCAGTTTGTCATGCTGAGATCATAGTACCAGTTAACAAACACACACACGCCCTCTCTCTGTCCGTTATTTGTAAGCTCAAGGAGTGAATAAAAGAGAGACAGACAGACAGAAAATTTTGGTTTGTCCTTTTTCTCGCCTGGCTGGCTTTGATGAGATAATACGTAATCCATAGGGGTGTAGATGGAATTATTGGTGCAAGGTATTCAGTGCCATTGTGAGTCATGAGTGAGTGGTGAGGTGCTGAATTCTATGCACCAGGAAAACCAGTAAAGAAAGGAGGCTGGCTTTCGTTGGCGAGTTCCCAGAGATGCAAACCAACAACCATTGAAAAGCTAGCGGTACCTTCTTTCTCTGACGACGACGATCACCTCTATCCATCTACCTATACATACATCTTAGCTAGTCTATGCTATCTTACGTCCTTTCCAATATACTCATTCTTTAGCTTCACAAAATAAATGTGAAAAGCTACTAGCGCGCGCGCACACACACATCGAGTTCATGCATGTGTACGTTTTATCTTACGGTCAGCAGCTTGTTTTCTTTCAGAATTGAGATGAACTTCAGCTTGTGCTGTATACTTGCACAACTGGTATTTTATGTAACTGACACTTATTAGTGTTAACTAATCGCTCATCAACCAGCACACGTGAGCAATTATTTATGAAAAAACATAATCCGGTACTCCCTCCGTTCCAAAATATAGCGTGTCCTCGGTTCCCGTGCTTCAACTTTGACCATAAATTTAACCAACGAGACCGACTGCGGCGGGAGCAAAAGTTATACCAATGAATTCGTATTCAAAAGAAGTTTTCAATTATATAATTTTTGCTCCCGCCGCAGTCGGTCTCGTTGGTTAAATTTATGGTCAAAGTTGAACCTCGGGAAGCGTGGGTGCACTATATTTTGAAACGGAGGGAGTACTATATTTACAAAGAAGAATTTTGTACCGACTACTTCTATATTTGGAAGACTTGGCTACCGGAGAACACAAATTTGTGTAGGTAGCTCTTATTGTTCATCAATTCAGTTCATAATAAATTTATGTGACCATGCATACAGTACATTGCACTCTGCGACAGTGTAATATTTGGCATTCTCGCGGATGATTCAATTAAACATCAGCAAAGTCTAGTTACATTAGTTCCTTCTTTAGTTATTACCCTATCCTTTTATTTATTTCAAAGTTTATATGCGTCCATTCTTCATTATACATATGCAGATCTATGTTAATCAATTGTTTGGAGTAGCAAACTACGACGTAATTACATAAACTATTCAGGCTATGCTTGCTTAATCTGGTAAAAAATCATGTTTGGTTAATTTGTGCATCTGAGTTATAAGATGTACTCCAGGCTCTTATTATTTCTCCGAATGAGGATGTGTATACCATGGCTGTTGGAATATTTTCTTGAGCACGGTAAAACTCACTGCGGTTGGACTTAATGTTCACTAACTAAGATATCGCAGATACTTTGATGCTCATACTCACAAGTTTTCGTACGTACAGCTAGCCTATAAAGCTATCACATCAGTTATACCAAAATAAAATTGTTTCCGTGGAGGCTGATTCTGAGATAAGCAACTTCAGTTCCAGAGAGAGTGGCTCGTGCTGACCAAAATGGTTAGATTTAGATAAACTTTCTAGATATGGTCATTTTTAGCTGAAGTTTCTCACAAGGATCAAGGGTCTGATTTGTCAATTTTCATGAGCCTTTGTATAGCTAGATATCGAGCTAGCACATCAGTTATAACAAAATCAATCTGTCAACAAAATCAATCTGTCACGGTAATGATGTAACAATAATTCTCACCAAGAGATGTACAGGAATGACATAATTTGATATTCATACTTAAGTGACATCTTCATCATCAAATAAAACAAAAACATATGAATAATATGTCTAACGTCATGATATGAATTATATCTCTAATATGTTAATTTTACTATGTGGGACTATAAGTTTGCTATTGATATTAAGCACATGGACGTTACACCATGGAGGAAAACATGCCCAAAAATGTATGGTTCCTACGAAGAATATCACACTGTCAGTTGTAATCCCGTTCCAGCAGAAAGTTTTTTGTGAGGACAATCTTTCCAGTAGAAAGTTTTCTTGTGTGAGGACAATCTTCTTCTTCTTCTTCTTCTTCTAAGCCTTTTGTCCCAAACAAGTTGGGGTAGGCTAGATATGAAACCCTTTCACGAGGACTTCCCAAGAGGTCGCCCATCCTAGTACTACTCTCGTCAAAATGGGTTTCATACCCAAAGGACTGGCTAGTTTTTACGTTGGCTCGTCAAGCCTATCACAACCCTTATATATGCAACCCGTTCACGAGGACTTCCCAGGAGATCATCCATCCTAGTACTACTCTCGCTCAAATGGGTTTCATATATAGCACAAAAAAAGTTTACCAATTTGGTTTCATCAAGAAGGGATAAAACCACACACTTATGGTATCGGCTGTCTGCTCTAGATTGCAATATCAAATGATCGATGTAATCCCTAAAATCTGACATCCCTGCTAATGTAAAAATACATGATTCATGGAGACTATACATAATCTTTCGTACTTCGCACAAGTTCTATAAAAAACTATAATAAGCACATACATACATGTCGACTAAGGCCCAGAAATAAATGCAAAATTATGTTTATTTGGCTCTCCTATCACTTCCTCATCATCTTACCTTGCAACACCGGTGTTCTCCCCTGATGCTTTTAATGGAAATGTGTTCAAAACGTCAAAATGCCCTGCATAGACTAAGTTGTCACAAATAATTTTCACCCCAAAAAGTCTAGCAATGATGTAACAAAATTCGTGGATGATAGGCATGACTTACTCAATCTCAATATAGCAAAGTTCCAACTTCCAACTGGATGGAAGAGAACCACTGTTTGAATGTCCTAGACAGGTTACTTGTTCATTTCCTTCCTCGTAAATTAGTGTTCTCGGTCCAAAATGTAATTTTGAAGGGCTCCAAACTAACTCACCGCATGGCGAGCTTACAATCTCTACATGCATATTAATTCATATATGAATAAGTAAGGTATTTTGTCCTAACTGTCTGTACTTGAGTATCTAGATATACCACTTAAGACCAGAGTCTTCATGTTATCGTCCCTTGAGAAAAGCACTTTAAATACAGATGTACTTTTTATAAGGTGTTGATGGAAGGAAAGATCACCATTAATTGCCAACCAAGTACACGTTTTTAGTTGCAAGCTTTCCAAGTACTACACTTGAAATATGTTTAGTTTATACATTATAGGTCAATTATTCGGTGGGGATTGAGAATTCAGATTAAGATGCATGTTTGGCAAAAAAATGAAAGAAAGTTATCACAGTTGTCATTGGAGGGGGGGGGGGGGGTACTTTGGTTCATACGAAACACTCAAAAATTGAGATGTTTCTACACGAAACGAACAAATGGTACTGGTGTTGCTCTATTGCTAATCTTGTAATGACTATGTTCTTGGGTTTTATTGTGAGGTAAAAGAGGCATGCCAAGGAATGTCATGTTAGGGTTGGGAGGGAAAAGGATAGGGAGGCTGAGGGCTATTATTCGAGCGTGTGCCAAAGGAGGTCTTCATACAATAAGAGTACATGGAGGCGAATAATTTGGTGAAGCTCTTTGGATGATGATTATGATGCTATATCATACTGCCGTACTATAATTTTGAGACGACTAAGAATGCGCTTTATAATGTTATATGCTTTGTTGTTTGTTAGCGTCAATGATCACCTTAATTTGTTTCGGAATCATGTCATTCAACATATTTGATGCTCTCATTTGAGTTCATATAGAAACCTAATTGTGATTTTGATAACGGAAATCAGAGACTTCGCCACTTGCTAACAAAATGTTTTGGCCATGTAGAGTAGAGCATAAAATAGCACATGTATGCATATGCTTCTAGCAATCTGGGTCCGTAATGTTGAGAAATGGGTACATATCATCCCTTTTTTAAAGTTAATAAAAATTAGAGGTACAAGTTGCAGAAAAATATGTAAAAAAAAATCATACAAGGTAGCCTGCAATACACGGTCATTTTCTTCGTCCATAATGTTCTACTAACACGGTCATTTTTTTGTCAGCTGTGCAATAAAATCACAAAATGAATTACTACAAGGTAGCCTGCAATACAAGTTACATAATTGTCTACACGTTCATCTTGTGATTTTGGCACAAATCACAAATCGATGCTCATATATTTTTACCAAATTTCACATGAACATGGTATATCATTCTCTACATGTATGAACATTTCTCTACGTTTTGCGTACATTATTCTTGATGAGCTTTAAGAGATAGGATAATATGTATAGTAGTCCAGATCAGCACTTCTCCAAGGAGATCTCTCTGGAAAGATACCACCGTGCAGACGACATTTTTTAATATAGTATGCATATCTCCAACGGTTCAGTTAAAATTTATGTTTCTGATGCCTGCAGTAGCAGTACACCAGTAGACACTGTTCCAGTCTCCACATCCACATACCCATACGGAAATAAAATACGGGACTGTCTGGCATGCCTGCCTCCGCATCGTGGCATGCACGGCCTGTATAAGGTTGCAAAGTCAGCTATTTGGATAATTTGTTCTGACGTTTGTGTTGTACATCTCAAGCAGATCGATCTACAATGTATTCTCATAGCGAAGGAAGTTTTGTTTTTTGAAACATATAGTGAAGGAAGTAATTAACCGATCTCAAATTCACATTCTTTTTTGTAGAAAAGAGGCATCTGCCCAGCTTTAGCGAACTGGAGCCCAAAGGTTTAAATGAACAAGGTTCAACAAAATAGAAAACGAAGGTCAGGCTCAACAGCCACACACCCAGATACAAACCCACACAAGGATCCTAAGTATTGCAGGTTATATGATCATGCACATAAGTAGTGCAGGTTATATGATCAAGTGTACTTGTGAGTATAACTAAATAAGGGCAGAAAAAAATGCATTCACATGCATTCTCTGTAGATATCATAGTTTTAAATAGCGGGCTATGCCATTCAGTGGAGGCCTGGCTAGAAGCTATGAAAAGCTATAGTTGGGCTATAGCGAAGCTAAGCCTCATCTAGCAATTTTTTTTCTAAAATCATGAAAAAATGAAAAAATAAGCGTAAAATTAGGAATCATATATGATATCACATATAACTGATATAGACATGTTCAGGCATAAAAAAATTACCAAGGTTTGCATCAGTGCATCATATTTATATAAAACAAGAAGGAACAATATATATGGTAGAAATTTGGACCATTGCGATGTTATCTCGAAAATCCTATAAAATATTGCCCTAGTGAAGCTTAGTAGCGCTAAATGACTCTAAATTTAGCGCTATAGCCCGAAATATCAGGATGTTAATGCTATTTTTAATTTAGCGTTAAAAATGCATAGCTTAGCGGAAGGGCACATTTGCTATATTTAAGTCATTAAGTGCATTTATAAGCATTTAGTGAATATAATTCTAATTTAAACTGCATACCTGAAATTATGGCCAGAGGTGGGTTGAAAAATCTTATTGGTCGTCTTTATTACATGTTTAAGTATTGTATAATGAAGAAAAGGTGTGCCAAACAACAGGGCGAGAATCTGGTACCAACAATGGAGGTTAGTGGTTATTTAATGATAAAAAATTCAAATGAAGCCCAAAAAACCATAAAACTTGGCATGGTGTAATTATATGACCCATAGAGGCTGTGGTAAAAATATGAGAATGTTTAATCAAAACTAGTCGCATGGACTCTTTACAAATCGGACCAATCTCTCAGGAAGAAACTAGGTTTTGAGAGGCAAAGGTTCAGGTTTGTAGGCGAAGCGGCCACTGATTTATCCATTGGCCTTGAACCTTTTTGCTCAATATACACCATTAGAAGTAGCATGTCAAAATTTTGCATTTTCCGGGTATTTTTGATATATTGAAGTCATTTAATGCTCTTTTAGGCATTTAATGGATACAATCAAATTTGAATTGCAAGTAGATGTAATTATGGCTAGAGGCATGCCTCAAAATCTTATTGGTAATCTTTAGTCTATTTTTAAGTGTTATACAAGGAAATAAAAGGTGTGCCAAGCACCAGATAGGGGCGATACTCGGCACCAATATGGAGCTTAGTGGTTATTTAATTCTAAAAAGTTCAAACAAAACTAGAAAAACACAAAACTTGGCATGGTTTCATGATATGAGCCCTTGAGGTTGTGTTAATAAAATTATAACTTCTTTGCAGAAGTTGTCACATAGACTGCTTAGAAATCGAACTACTAGACTATCTCCAAGGAAGAATCTAGGTTTTGAGAGGGAATGAGTAAGATTTGCATGCAGAGCGACCGTTGCTTCGTCAATTGGCCTAGAACTTTTTCTACACTCAACATACACCCGCAATCGACCTCTCTCTCTCTGTCTTCTCCCCTTCTACTCTCCTCCAACCGCGCCCCGTCGCTGTCGGCCTCTACCTTCTCCTCTTTGCCATCACATTAGCGTCGCGCCATCGACACCATCATTTTCTCCCTTCGTTGTTGGCTCAGTCAAAATCAAGCTGGAAGTCGGCGAGCAGGATCTTGCCTGATGCCCGGCAAGCTTGATCAGCGAGCAGTGACAAAGAGCCAAGGAGGAGTGGAGCTCCCCACCCTAGCTTGTGCTCCCTCTCGCTCCGGCACGTGTGCCCTCCCAAGGTTCTCGCCAAGGTGGACGCCCCCTCCCAAGATCGTGCTTCATGGTGGACGCCGCCACCCAATGGCACGGGATGTCGCGACCGCGAACCAAGCAAGAAGAGCATCACGACACCGTCATGAGCGAGCACGACTAGACGCCACACCACCACTGCCATGGTGCCCGTCACTTAGAGGGAGGTGAGAGGTGGAGGGCTCGACCCCAACGACGAGCTCCCGAGACGTGTGGGTGTGGCCATGGATGCCACGATGCTGCTGGGAAGCCGAGATTGGTTGGTAGTGCGGCAGGAGGTGCTCAACGAGCAAGGTCCCGACGCAGTGACTACCACAATCGGCGCTCCGGGCATATTTTTTAAATGCTAAAATACTTTGCCGAGTACGTCATCCATGGCACGCGGCAAAACCCATGGACATGTGGCGAGCCCCATTTCATCTAATGGCCATCAGACACTTTATTTTACCAAATACCCGAGTGTCCGACAAAAGGAACTTGGCAACGCCCGGTTTTCCACAAGGGTGTATGCCGAGTAGGCTTTGTCGAGTGTAACACTCGGTTGGTAACTCGGCAAAGCCTTTGCCGAGCAGATATGGCCCTTCACCTAGTATTCCTGGTAACCGGTTTCCACTAGTGTGAGTACTACATGTTCTAGTACATGTCCATCACGAACTTGGTCAAACTTTCCAAAGATCAACTTAGGACAAAATCAACATGCCTTACATTTGGGAAACGGGGGAGTAGCCGGCAGCATTCCCTGATCCTGTTATAGTTTGTTATCCAAATATGCAAAAGAGAGAGAGAGAGAGAGAGAGAGAGAGAGAGAACAATATAATGCATGTGTTGCACATGTGTGCATGCATGTTAAATAATTTAGAGATTATTTTCTTGTTGCGCAGGGACACCGAAATGATGCATTACATGACCAGCAAAAAGATTTGATTTGTAGGCCCTTGTTCCAGTTAGCAAGCGTAGGGCATCGATACACTTGCAAAAGCAAATATTAGTTCTCATTTCCGAAAGGGGATTCCAGTTGAGCAGGCAATACACAAACATGAGTGTGGCCCAATCATTACAACCTTGTTCTTCGGTTGGAACATTCCTGTGATAAATGGAAAACTGTGTCTCCACAGAATACATGCATGTGTTGAGATCAGCAGTGCACATATGCAAGAGATGTATGTACATATATGGACATATTTGGTGAGAGAGAGAAAGAGATGCAGTTAGCTTCATGGATCTCCCTTTTTCTTTTTGGTACTTGGAATGGTGAGCTAGCCTCTGCATGCAATCTGCGATGATCATATGATGCGTGACAGACCAAAGTAGAAGCAGGAAGGCATCTATTAATAAATGTACGTGTATGTAAAGGTGGCTCCCGGCTGGGCCCTTTCTTCTTTTGTCATTCAACTTCTTTTGACGATATAAAAAGAAACGAGGCAAAGGAGAAGCAGGAAGAGGCATCTATCTATCTAGCTTCTCTCTACAGACTACAGCTGCACATATAAAAGGTTATCTATCGATCGATGGTGGCCGCGGGGGGGGTGGCAGCGTGTGCGAGGGTGGGGGGTGGGGGCGCCCACGATTTCAGAGCTGACACGAGCCAATCATCCAACAGAGATGGATCATCTATGAATATGTGAATGCATTCATTCTTACGCATGCATATGTCCTGAGACCTGAGGTAGCTACCTGTGCACTTCATTTCATGACAAATTCACTACTGCATGCTTCTGCTGCAGCTCCTTGGATCTGACCTAGCTCGATCGATCTATGCATCCATCTCCAATGCCAAACCGAATCGATACAAAAAAGAGTTACATGAAATCTACAGTAGCTAGCTAGATACCTTTTCCTATACATCAACAATCCATCTATCGATCCTTATTTTATATACGAAAAATTGTGAATACATACACGATGACAACCTAAGCACGGACAGGACATGCATGCATCTACTGCTAGTCACATGTCAACGTACGTACCTAGCTTTATAATCGATCCAACTGACGGCGATCTGGGAACAGTGTAATGTACGGCGGTGCCTAGCTGCTCGATCCATGGCTTCAATAATTCTCTGTGTGTTCCAAAATGCAAATGCAGCAACCTTTACGCCCAGATCGATAACGATCATTATTGTGGAGGCATGTCACATATGAATAATATATACATTTTCATATATATGTATGTGAGCGGCGTTGAGCAGTCGCCATCAGTGCCAATGCCGGCCGGGTGTACGTATGCGCAACAGGAGATAAGCTAGATTGATTGTGCTAGGTAGCTGCGCAAGTGGAAACAAAAGATTTATCCAGCTTCGGCTGTGCGTAGAAGTGTTAGGATCCGGACCACTAAAAAATTTCATGATGAAATATAAGAGGAATCTTTTGGAATAGCAGAGGTCTTACGGACTTGGCTAAAAGAAGGTATCTAGCGGATGCTTCTATAGAATACAAGTTGGATTTTATCGCCCTCTCCGAAACTGGAAGGGACAATTTTACCCCCCAGTTTCTTAGTACTTTATGGGGAGGTGTTGATTTCGATTGGCATTGCCTACCTCCAAGAGGAAGATCCGGTGGGATTTTACTTGGGGTTAAATGCGATACGTTGGAAGTCCGGAATATGGTCATGGGAGATTTTGCGGTCAAGCTCGGGTCAGATCGAAGACCGATGGGTTTAATTGGGCATTGGTGGCGGTGTATGGCGCCGCACAGCCTGAACTCAAACCAGATTTTTTTGGCTGATCTAGTCCGTATTTGCGGTAGCGAACAGCTCCCAATTCTGGTTGGGGACGATTTTAACATTATCCGAAGACGGGAAGAAAAAAATAATGATAACTTTGACGGCAGATGGTCGTTTATGTTTAATACAATCATTGAAAGCTTGAATCTTAGAGAGATACAGCTTTCTGGTAGAAAATTCACTTGGGCCAACACGTTACCAATCTCGATGTTTGAGAAGCTGGATCGTGTCCTCGCCAGCGTCGAATGGGAGCAGAAGTTTCCCCTGGTGACGGTCCAAGCGTTATCACGCGCGATCTCCGACCATACCCCATTGCTGGTTGAATCTGGAGAGGCAACGCATGTGGGGAACAAGAACACTTTTTCTTTCGAATTAGCGTGGTTTGAAAGAGAAGGGTTCCTGGATCTGATAGCAAGAGAATGGGCTAAAGATTCAGGAGGGAGGTCGAATGTTGAAAGATGCAGAATAAGATAAGGCACCTAAGACGGTTCTTACGTGGATGGGCCAAGCATTTGAGTGGGATATATAAGGTTGAAAAGGAAAGGCTCCTACTGTAACACCCCTGTGTAATAGCCACTGTGGTTACCTGCTAATAATGACAAGTCATCTCATTTGCAGTGCCTAGTCATAGTGGTTAATCTCAGCAATTCAAATACTTCTCCGAAAATCAACTCAAATTCAAAAGTGCAAAATAAATTTGCTCAAACACTATGGGAAAAATGTTCACTAAATAGCAAATATTCCAGAAGCACTTATAAAAATATAAACAATGATAATGGAATTTTTTAAATGACTCCAACAACATGAAACAACACCAAAACAGAATCATTTAATCCATTTATAATAATATCCAATTCAAATAAATTCCTACTTTGCCCAAACAAGTTTTTGGTGACAAGCAATATTGCATTGTAATATTTGGGCCAAGTCCCACATTTTACAAAATAACAAAAGTGGCCTAACCATTACAAAACAGAAAAGAATAAAAGAAAACAGAAGAAAGAAATAAAAGAAAAGGAAAAGGCCACTGTGCAGTGGCCCAAGTGCATAGTGCCTGGAGCCCAACTCACCTGGCCCATTCCACTCTCTCTCCTTCGTCGTGTCGGCCGCTCCCTGGCCGAGCGCGTGCGCGCCGGCGAGGCGACGACACGACGACGGCCTCGACGCCCACCGACAGGGAGGAGATAAGGCCGAGCCTCCATCCGTCCCCCCTGGCCTCTCCGTCACTCTCCCCCTCTCTCCCTTGCTAGCTCCACCCCTCTCTCCCACTGAATCCGTCGAATCCGAGCGCCATCGCCGCCGTCCTCGCTCATCCTCGCGGCCACCGAGCTCCGTTCGACGCTCCGCCATGTCCAGCGTCACCGCCATGGACCGTCACGACCTCGGGCGCAGTTGATTGGGGCCGGGAAGCTCTACGTCGAGCGGATCGAGCCGCCCCTCTTCTTCCTGGACTCCGGCGATCTCCGGCGTCCCCAACTTCTCTGCTGCTCCTAAACCGTCGCCGGGCCACCGTGTGCCTCCGCTGTGAGCTTTCCCTCCTTCCCCATCTCTCTGTTTACTCCGCACGCGCGCGCTGGCTGTTTTTCCATGGTGCCCGAACGCGTCGCCGTCGAGCTCTTCGCCGCCGTGGCCACAACCGCAGTCGTGCTCACCTGAGCCCACCAGCGAGCTCCTGGTGCTCCCAGGAGCATGACGCACTCACCTGCACGCCTCCACGTGCCCTCTAGCCCCTAGCTCGACGCGCGCCTGAATGCACCTCCGCCACGCTCGTCGCCGGCGTGCTTCCGATGACCAAATGGTCACGGGGCTGAGCCCGTTGTGCTCACCGCAACGCGCAGCACCTCCCCAACCTTTTCTTTTGCTTTGTAGCGCCCTGCGTCGTTGTTTCCGCCACTTGCCCGAAGCAGCTCGCCGCCGCCGAGGCCATAGCGCTCGTCTCCGGCTGTTTCAGCTTGCGCTAGGGTCGTAGATCGACGCGGCTCTCTCCCCGTTCGAATGCGACTGGCCTCCGTCATTTTGGTTGCCGGACGACGAATTCCGGCGCTGTCCCGAACGTGCCGCCGCGCGAGGAGGTCGCTGGAGCAGCTCCGGCGGCCGCCGCCGATGTGGACGCGTGGGTCCCACCCCTGAGAGACTGCCAGTGGGCCCCCTGACCCCCTTTGACCCCATTGACCATGGTCAACGCGGGGGCACTGTTCACATGTGCCACTGACATGTGGGCCCCCAGCTGTTTATTAACCTAATAAATGATTTAATAAATAAAACTAATTAGTTAAACTAATTACTCATTGACAGAAGGGCCCCACCTATTTAATTATCCCTGTTAGTTAGTTTAATACTCTGTTAAGCTAACAGAGGCTGACATGTGGGTCCCACTAGTTTGACTCTGGTCAGCCGGTTTGACTCGCTGACGTCACAGCTGACGTCATATATCAATTTCTGTTAAATAAATAAATTCCAGAAAATCATTTAAATCTTTGGAAATTCATAACTTTTAATCCGTAGCTCCGATCGAAAAACTTTGTACATGAAAGTTGCTCAGAACGACGAGACGAATTTGATCGTGTCGTCTATTTCGATGCCGAAACCCCCTACGTAGGAGAACTTATAACTTTTAGCCCGATTCCGGTAGATGAATAGTGCATACTTATCGATTAATAAATCCCACGTTAATTCTTAAATAACCAAATTGGCTTAGATGCATCTTTAGGCAACCCTGCACTGCATACTAGGCATAGCATGCCCTGTGTTGCATTTATTTTGCTGTGTATTTATTTGTTTCCTCCCCCTCTTCTCTTCTGATAGACCTTGACGTCGACATAGCTCCTGAGACCGATGCAGCTCCGGAGTACGACTACGTCTCTAACGATCTTGCCATTGCCGCCGAGCAAACAGGCAAGCACCCCCCTTTTTGAGCATTTCGATATCGCCTACTCTTCTCTCTCTTGTGCTTGCATTAGAAGTTACTACTGCTGTTATCCTATATCTGCTGCATAGCCTATTTAATTGTAACCTGCTATTGATACCTACCTGTTATCCTAAACTGTTTAGTATTGGCCAGGTAGAGACCTATCAGAGACCCCACTTTACCTCGACTGCCCCGCTGGACTAACAGAAGACCCGAGCAACGGGATCGAAGACCAGGCCCCGACACCGCACGTCACTTCCCCTTAGTTGCTCGACACTACTGGGTTACTATCGAGTGCCGAGGGTGATACCTCGTCAGCACTTCTGATGATAACATTGTAGGTTAGTTAATCGGGCGTGGTCAGCGAGGGTGATTCCTCCTACACCACCCTCGATAACGACACCGTCGCGCAACTCCTCAAGAGTGGACCTCGAGGGTGATTCCTCCTCCGTTCACCTTCACGGTAACATCAGAGGGAATTCCATCGAGGGTGATTCCTCAGGGTTCTCCTTGGTGTCAGACACACAGATACTTTAGTTACTATGACTGAACACTGAACCATGATACTAAAGACGGGTCGGCCCTGACGGGTACCCGCGCGAGCTTAATTGCGAGTGATGTGGAGTCGGGTTGACCTGGAGGGTGCCCGCGAGATAAACACGAGGCGTGGCCGGGAATTCTTAGCCCTTGCCACAAGTCCTCAAGACGGGGCGACGAGGTCACATCTTTCGTGAGTCTTTGCTCGTTACCGCGCGCTTCTAATCCACTAACGGTTTGGATATTTGATCCGAGGGGCCTCTGGCCTGATAGCACTAACCATCACGTGGGCATAGTATGGGCGTTCTGCGTCGTATACTTCAGCCGAAGCTTAATGGACTTCAGCGACTGAGCGGCGCGCGCCGAGTTGGACTGGTTACGCAACTGCGCTTATATTAAGGGGTTGCTAGGTCTGCTCTCGGCCGCCTGACGCAATGTGCAGGAGTTCCCGGGGCGATGGCCCAAGACCCCTGGGGGCATAGGTTAGTCCGGCGTGCTGACCTCTCTGTTAAGTATTTGGTCGGGTTGCGGCGTATCGTTTGGCCGAGGCCGGGCATGACCCAGAAAAGTGTGTCCGGCCGGAGTTAATCGAGCGTGGTGGGTAAGTTGGTGCACCCCTGCAGGGAAGAACTAATCTATCGATAGCCTATCCTACGGTAACGGACACTCGGAGTTGTATCCCGATCGGTACATATAGAACTAGTAACTTGAGATGAAATGGATAATATGGCTCTGGGATTGCTTTCTCGCAGGGAGTCGAGGAAGAATCTCTGGGCGAGGTTGATACACTACTACTACTTTACATTATGTTAATCTGCACTCTTCTAATGCTGCAAGACCGTTGAAGATGCTGAAGATGCTAGTCTTTGATAGGACTAGGCTTTCCACCTCTATTCTGGCATTTCTGCAGTCCAGTCCACATATACAGCCCCCTTTGAAAATGTTGCATATGTAGTGTAGATCCTTGCTTGCTGAGTACTTCGGATGAGTACTCATGTTTGCTTTAATTTCTTTTTCTTCCCATATCCATTTGACGCCGCCAGATGACGGAGCCCCTGAGATAGCTGCCCCCGTCGACGACTACGGCTACTACTACTACCCTCCAGGCGAGTTCTACTACGAGGAGCCGACCGACGACCAGGAGTAGGATTCGGAGGATCCTAGGCAGGAGGCCCACGCCTTTCGATCGTAGTGTTTTTATTTTGCCCCGCCTTTCTAAAGGCCTATCTGTTCTTCTGTAATATCTGTACCCAGATATCTGATGCTTCCGCTGACACTTGTATGCCATCGAGCTATGTATTCGAGCCCTCGAGGCCCTGGCTTGTAATATTAAGCTTGTATGACTTTATTTATGTTTTAGAGTTGTGTTGTGATATCTTCAAGTGAGTCCTTAGGCTTGATCGTGTGCATTTGCGTGTATGGTTAGTGCACGATTAAGCCGGGGTCGTCACAGGTTGGTATCAGAGCCGACTGCCTCTAGGAGTCCCCCTTTCCAATTCCTTGGCCGAAGTCGAGTCTAGAAACCAAAAACTGTTTTACTAACTTGGCTGTGTGGCTTACGGGCCCACGTCGCCAACTGGGTGGTATTAGGATCTTTTATTCCTCGTCCTTATTCTGGGACTCTGATCTCTCTTCTATTCGGGTTAAATAAATTTACTAACACCGACACTTAGGATCTCGTTAATCCCGTCCACCCAGAGAGCTGGATTTCTGTGCGGTTTCTCTGTCATTGATCTGATTATTCTGATAATCATTTTTCTTTCCATTGTTTTGTTTAACCTTTCCCTTCAAGATCTGTTATACTTCTCATTGTCGTATGACAACTCTGAATTTCCTCCATTTCAGATGGATCGCCTGTTTTCACCGCGCCCCACGACGCAGCTTGTGCTTCGCACTTGGGCTCATGATGTCCCTAGGTTTCCAGCTGTTCTGATCACTCTCTTGACCAGACTAGGCTACCGCTGGTACCCTGAGTACATGGTCTACGAGGTTTACTGCGAGTTCAACCAGGAGCAGTACTATGCTGATGTTCGCATCTATGATCATCAGGATGACTCAGACACTGAGCTGTACCTTTTCCATGGTATCGGCGTGACGATTGAGATGGCAGTTCATGATGCCGCCTACTCTGCTGTCGCACGTCTCTGAGGAGAGCACAGCGCTAGCTTGGATGACTCTGACTTCCGATACATTTCGTATGCCCCTGCTGGAGATGCTACTAGATACTACACAGCTACCTATGCCCCGTACGAGCCTCAGCACTATGATCCGCGAGTTCTGATTCAGTGTACTCAGGCTCTGGATCGCACTGTTCGGGCTCTGGCCATCGAGTTGTTTGCCACTCGAGTACGACTCTGCGAGGCTATGACGCAGTTGATACCAGTTGTTCGTGCAGGGATACATCAGGAGCTTATCCTTTACCCGCGCAGGACCGAGATGCCACCAGGGATCGATTGGCCTGCTGTGGGAGGTCACACACCTGCACGTGGACCTCTTCTTTTGGCTCGAGACCGGGTTCTGCATCAGAGTGCACATGGAGCGCAGGATCCTTCTGCGACGAACGTCCATTGTCCGCACTTGCAGTTACCCCGTTTCAGTGGTTTTCTCCGACGTTGATGTAGCCTTTGCTACGTCTCGTTGTGTACTTCCTTACCGCGTGCCTGCGCGCCGCATAGTATGTCTAGCTTTTAAATTTGCGCCGTTATGCTGCCCGAATGTAACCGAATCTGTATGGATCTGTATGACTTAATGACTGCTAAAAGCATCTGTTGTACTACTTAAATTCCATCGCGTTACATCATGCATGTTGCCAAACACTCGAAATGGCTTCTGCTAAACTACCCATGTTGAATTTAGCAGGATGGGTGATAACAATCCACCACCGCCGCCACCGCCTGATTATATGGCAGCGATGATGCAACAGTTTGAATTGAACCGTCAGTTCATGCAAGGGGTGATTGATCAGTTCCCCCGACCCAATGCCAACCAGCAGCCAGCTTCAATAACGCTGCCAGAGTTTGTCCGCCTCAACCCAGTGACATTTCGCAACGCAGTTAATCCGCTGGACGCCGATGACTAGTTGCGTGACATCTTCTATGAGATGGAGTCGGCTGATGTCCTTCCTCTCAACTATGTCACCTTCGCGACCTACTTCCTGAAGGGACCTGCCGCACAATGGTGGGCCACCCACAGACAGACCCTACCTCCTGGGACTGTCGTTACCTGGGTGGAGTTCAAGACTGCTTTTCGCGCCCGCTATATTCCTCAAGCAGTTATAACACGCAAGAAGGCAGAGTTCCGCAACCTTGTTCAAGGCAACAAGACTGTAGAAGTCTATCAGCGAGAGTTCCTTGACTTGTCTCGCTATGCTGAAGAAGACATCCCCACTGATGCTCGTAGACAGGAGAAGTTCCGTGAAGGGCTACACCATGACATTCAACTAGCCCTGCTTGTTCAAGACTATCCTGACTTCGCCACCTTGGTGAATAAGGCTATCATGGTTGAGACTGGTCTGAAGAAGCACAAGGAAGCGACCAGACGCATTCGTGAAGCGGGATCATCTTCGGGCTCGTCTTCCCAGAAGCGCCGCATCTGGATTCCACAAAGCATGTACCGTCCAATAGCTCCAGTGTACAGGCCTGCTTATACTGCACCTTGTCTGCCTCCTCCACCACCGAGGCAGCCTCTTCGAGCTCCTCCACCTTGAGCTCCTGCACCACGTCCAGACAGTGGACTTTGCTTCAAGTGTGGCCAGCCAGGTCACCGTGCCAGAGATTGTACTCAGAATCAGAATCAGTTAGCACTTCCTTCTGCTAGCCGTGGTAATGGTCGTGGAATTCCTCAGCAGCGTAACAACAATGTCAGACCTTCTTATGGTCGTGGACAGAACTATCATGTCAACATGGCTGAAGCTCAAGATCAACCTGAAACCGTGATGGGTACACTTCTTGTTAATTCAGTACCTGCAACTGTTTTATTTGATTCAGGAGCATCGCATTCATTCATGTCAGAACATTTTGCACTCATGCATGACGTTAGAAGTGAAGCGCTACACCATTCATTAGCTGTGAACACTCCCGCGGGCCAGTGCCAAACCTTCGTGTTCAACCCCGATGTCATCATTGATATTGAAGGATTAAAGTTCCGCGCTTCTCCCATTATACTCAAGTCTTCTTCGATTGGCCTTATACTGGGAATGGATTGGTTGAAGGCTCACTACGCCTCAATCAACTGTGCCACTAAAGTTGTACACCTCTTACATCCATCAAATGAGTTAGTGAATTACCGAGCTCATAACACTCAGAACGCCGAGGCTCAGATTTATGCCTTGAATGCATTGAACGCTTCTCCACTTGAGGGGATCGACAACGTTCCAGTTGTCTACGAATTACAGGATGTTTTCCCAGAAGAACTTCCAGGAATACCCCCTGCTAGAGCTGTCGAGTTTGTCATTGACTTGAAGCCTGGCACCACTCCCATTGCGAAGCGTTCTTACAAGATGCCTCAGCAACACCTTCTCGAGCTCAAGGAAGAAATTGATAAATCACTTAAGAAGGGCTTCATCCGTCCTAGTTCCTCTGCCTGGGGAGCACCGTCTCTCTTTGTCAAGAAGAAAGATGGTACGAATAGGTTGGTCCAAGATTACCGTCCTATCAACCAGGCAACCATTTAGAATAAATATCCGCTTCCCTGGATCAATGACTTATATGATCAACTTGCTGGATCTTCGGTGTTCTCTAAACACAACTTGAGGTTGGGTTATCACCAGATCCGTGTCCGCGAAGAGGATATTCCGAAGACCGCCTTCGTTACTCGTTATGGCTCTTATGAATACACTGTCATGTCATTTGGCTTAACGAATGCTCCAGCTACGTTCTCCCGCCTGATGAATTATATATTCATGGATTACCTCGACAAGTTCATCGTGGTATATCTGGATGATATTCTAGTATATTCGAAGAATAAGGAAGAACATGCCGAACATCTTTGCCTTGTCCTAGAAAGGCTTCGAGAACACAAGTTGTATGCCAAGTACTCCAAATGCGAATTTTGGCTTTCTGAAGTAACCTACCTTCGACATGTGATTTCCAAGGACGGTATCGCCGTTAACCCGGAACGTGTTCAGGCTATTCTTAACTGGACCCCTCCGAAGAATGCCAAGCAAGTCCGAAGTTTTCTCGGTCTAGCAAGTTATTGCCGTCGATTTGTCGAGAACTTTTCCAAGATTGCCAAGCCCCTGACTAATCTGCTCCACAAAGGCGTTAAGTTTGAGTGGACAGACAAATGTCAGGAGAGTTTCCAGACCCTCAAGGACAAGCTTACTTCTGCTCCAGTGCTTGCTCCTCCCGATTCACGCAAGGACTTTATGATATATTGTGACGCCTCTCGTCAAGGATTAGGCTGTGTCCTAATGCAAGAGCGAAAGGTAATTGCATATGCCTCGCGACAATTGCGTCCGCATGAAGAAAACTATCCAGTGCATGATCTCGAACTCGTTGCTGTGATCTATGCTTTGAAGCAGTGGCGACATTACCTTCTTGGTAACCGGTGTGAGATTTATACTGACCATCAAAGCTTGAAGTATTTGTTCACTCAACCGGATCTTAATCTTCGTCAACAACGATGGTTGGAAACAATTACGGACTATGAATGTGGTATTTATTATACTCCTGGCAAGGCTAATGTGATGGCTAATGCCTTGAGCCACAAGTCCTATTGCAATAACCTCATGGTTAAGCAAGCTCAACCCCAGCTATATGAAGAACTACGCAAGATGAATGTTTGTATCGTTCCGCAGGGTTCTCTTAATAACCTTGTGGTACAGCCAGACCTTGAGAAAGCTGTTAAAGAAGCGCAAGCCAAAGATGCTGAAATCGATCTGATGAAGAAAGAGCTTCATCTTGAGAAGTACAGGGATTTCTCGATTGCAGAAGACGGAACCTTGTATTTCAGAGACTGCATCGTGGTACCTCGATTCGAGCTTATGACTGATAAGGTCATGAAGGAGGCACATGATACACCACTGTCTATCCATCCGGGTAGCACCAAGATGTATCGCGATCTTCGACAAAGGTACTGGTGGTCTAGAATGAAGCAGGACATTGCTTGATATGTTGCTGAATGTGATGTTTGCCGTCGTGTAAAAGCAGAACATCAGAAGCCTGCTGGAATTCTTCAACCACTCCCTATTCCTTTGTGGAAGTGGGATAAAGTGCAGATGGATTTCATTACTGGTCTTCCCAAGTCTCAGAAAGGTCACGATGCTATTCTTGTCGTCATCGACCAACTTTCCAAGGTTGCACATTTTCTGCCTGTCAAAGAGACTATCACTGCTAGCCAGTTAGCAGAATTGTATATCTCCAGAATTGTTTCGCTCCACGGTATTCTGAAGGAGATCAGTTCGGACCGTGGCAGTCTTTTCACGTCCAAGTTCTGGGAAAGTTTCCAAGAAGCTATGGGAACTCACATTACCTAGAGTTCAGCTTATCATCCTCAATCCCAAGGCCAAGTTGAGCGAGTTAACCAAGTACTTGAAGACATGCTTCGGGCTTGTGTTATATCATTCGGTAAGAAGTGGGCAGAATCTCTTCCGTTTGCCGAATTCTCTTATAATAACAGTTATCAAGCCAGCTTGAAAATGGCCCCCTTCGAAGTGCTATATGGACGTAAATGTCGAACCCCTCTAAATTGGTCAGAAACTGGGGAACGACCTCTCGTGGGACCGGACATTATTCAACATGCTAAAGAACAAGTCAGAATTGTCCGAGAAAATCTCAAGGAGGCTCAGGACCGCCAGAAGAGCAAATATGATCGCAAGCGATGGGGTCTGACTTATCAACCAGGTGATCAAGCTTATCTTCGTGTCACTCCTATGAAGGGCACTTGTCGTTTCAGAATCAAGGGCAAGCTAGCTCCTCGCTATATTGGTCCTTTCCGCATCGTGGCTAGACATGGACAGGTGGCATATAAATTGGAGTTGCCACCACAATTCTCTCATATCCATGATGTCTTCCATGTGTCGCAACTTCGTAAATGCTTCATGGAATCTCCACACCGCGCAGTGGATCACGAGATGCTCCAGTTGCAAGATGATCTTTCTTATAAGGAGCATCCCATCCGCATTCTCGATGAAGCTGAACATCGAACTCGTCAGAAGATGACCAAATTCCAGAAAGTGTAGTGGTCGAATCACACTGAAGATGAAGCCACTTGGGAACGCGAGGATCATCTTCGGGAAGAATATCCCGACCTATTTCCTTCTACCTCCTAAATTCTCAGGACGAGAATTTCTTTTAGAGGAGGAGAATTTGTAACACCCATGTGTAATAGCCACTGTGGTTACCTGCTAAAAATGCCAAGTCATCTCATTTGCAGTGCCTAGTCATAGTGGTCAATCTCAGCAATTCAAATACTTCTCCGAAAATCAACTCAAATTCAAAAGTGCAAAAGAAATTTGCTCAAACACTATGGGAAAAATGTTCACTAAATAGCAAATATTCCAGAAGCACTTATAAAAATATAAACAATGATAATGGAATTTGCTAGATGACTCCAACAACATGAAACAACACTAAAATAGAATTATTTAATCCATTTATAATAATATCCAATTCAAAT